>CAMZMU010000078.1:29122383-29722383 GCA_947311845.1 Poa pratensis | reverse complement strand
TCCTTGTTGGTGTGGGCTATTCTATAAAATTCAATTGGAGATGTTTCCTCTTCCTGTCGCTTAGCCTTCTATTAAAAAACATGTAGAACAACATTAGTACTGTGCATTGTGTATGACAGAAGTATAAGTAGCATATGAAAATTTAAAACACTTACAACATGTTCATAGTGTGCAACATAGCTTCGAGATCCAGTGGTATGGTATTGTTTGACAGCAGCTCGGTTCGTTCCATTTGTTTCACACAGTCCCTATGTTTAGTAGATGCATTTTAGTAATCTAGATACACAAATGTAAGAAATTCAGTGGCCGTATGTGAAAGAAATAAGAATTTTGTACCTGGTACTTCTCATCAAACCATCTGTTCACCAGTTCTTTCCAGCTGTTCTCTTGAACATTATCCGGCTTTTTCAGATATGCTTGCTCAATAGTAAGATCTTTAATTTTGGGCCAATTATCCTTCTTAAGCCTGTACCGGAACTTGCGAATGCTAACTTGTAGCATATCAGTGCACACTTCTTGGGCCGTTTCATCATTTTTGTCCATTGCAAACTTTCCCTACAAAATAGTGATGCATGTAAAATGCATACATGAACTTTGCATTATTTTACTTATATTCCAGTCATATTTGCATCATATAAGGGTTATATCACTGTTTTATAATGATTTTTGGAATATTTCATGATTATCCTGTTTTTATGGAATTAACCCTACGCAGGCAAAAAACCCTATTTCTATGTTTTAATGTTTCAGGGACACAAACGACGTCTAAATGACCTGCAAATTTACGAGCGTCAATTTTTGAAAGGAAGAAGACTTGGGAGCGAAGGAAGCAAACAAGGGAAGACCCGAGGGCCAAGATATGTGGGCCCACGCGGCCAGGTACATGGGCTGCGTGGGACCCTCCTTTTGGGCCTCGGAGCTCCGTTGTCGTTGATCTTTCCTCCACCGCCTCGGTTTTGACCTAAAACCGCCTATAAAAATAGCCCCCTGGCGTTCTCTGGAAGGAGCGCCGCAGAAACACAGAAATCACGAAACAGAGACCTGGAGTTGCAGATTGGAGGGGGAAAACTCCGGCGGGGCGCTGCCGATGTGGTCTCCATCTTCTCCAACGACTTCTCCACCGTCTCCATGATGAAGAGGGAGTAGTCACCTCTGAACTATGGGTTTGTGGAAGTAACTTATGTATCTCTCCTCTCTCTTGAGCTTCACTAATTAGTACCGTATGAGCTGCTGAACATGATTACGGTCATCTATGTAATACATTTGTGGTGGATCTTTTTATGAGTTAATATATGTTTGAGATTGCAATGGTTTTGTTTCAGTTATGAAAGTAGATGCATATTATGTACCCCGTTCTTATTTACTTGTGATGATCAAGCATGTTTATGAGAGCGTGTGAGGGGGAACGTGTGCATTTGTTGGAGTAACGGGGGGTGGCTAGTGCAGTGAACGTGAGAGAAAGTTCTGCGATCCACTTGGGTATCTCTACCTTACTTTGTTGCCTCACTAGGGATAAAAAGAAATACCATGCTACCGGAGATGTGGGTGTGACCATTGCCACTTCCTCCATGACTAGATCTAGCATGTTCTTATTTTAACTTCATGTCATGATACTTATTGCTATACTCTGAGTTATCTTAATTACTGAGGTGTTATGATTTAGTTCGCATCTTGGTGGAGTATAAGAGAGACTAATAACCAAAAGATCTCTATGTTAGGACGTGATGCCCATATAATTATAACTTGTCATTAAACTGTTGTGTTGCAATCTCATATGTCAACTCTAGTGTTCCATTGTCTACCACTTTATTAAGGAGAGAGTGCATTTGTGAAACCATGAACCCCGGTCCATTTTTAATCATAAGAAACACCTTTCCAACAACTTTTACCACTTTTCCATTTCCTGCCATTTAAAAATCCGAAAATACAAAAACTTTTTACATCTTGCATTCATCATATAAAACCCAAAAATATCATTTATCATTGCTACCACCATCCTTGCATATTTATTTACCATCATTGCATATTTATTTCTTGTTTGCATTGCATATTATCTTGATATCATTCTCACACCTTGTGCTTGACAACCACTAGGTGAGGTTGAGGACCAAAATATTTACTTTGTTTTGTAGGTAACCAAAAGAAGGATAGGAAAGATAAATCTTCACTACTGATTCCCCGAGTGTTCGATATTAAACCCTCGAGTCACCCTCGTGGGGAAAACACGTCTTCCACTTACTACACACTCTGCACTTGGAGTCTCAACCTAACACATTTACTTTTCACGTAGTAACTACGTGAAGGGCCATCAAATAGTGATGCATTAACTTGCAGAAACTAAGATATTTGATCATGTTAGGAAATAATTAGGTTACACACAGTGTGTTGACTCACTGCTACTGTATTTATAGCAGTAGGAATGACATGGCTCAGAGATTTGTCTTTCTTGTAGTGCTTCCAGTGTGTTGCAAGCGGCATTTTGGCGCGGATATGAATACCAACCTCACTGCTAAGATTTGCTGCTTTGATATGATTTTTGGGTCTCTCACGCCAGGAGTGAAGTCAATTTGCATCTTGTTGCCACCATTTCTTCTTGTGTACTCGTGTAGACCGTGACCCATAGTAGGTCTGCGTCCACCTCTCTTTCTATTTGAACGATCAGTGGTTGTCAATGCCCCTGAAATCGACAAATGAAATGGTTAAATTCAAAAAACATTGGAGCTATCAAGATATAGACACTTTAAAGTTCAGACTTTATTACCTTGTTGTTGAACGTTCACAATTTGATTTTCCTGAGGAGAGCTGTTGTCTCCAAATGTGATGTTGTGGGTAGGGGAGAGTTGTTCTGCAGTGTTCTCATCAGCAGTGGCCGTAGGCTCATCAGATGGCCCATCTTCTGTTGCACATGGAGTTCTTGATCTTGTTGCAATGTTGGATGGTGCTACTGGAACTCTGGAACGCTTCTTCTGGGTTGAAGATCCACCGAGAACCTGCAAGGAAAGTAGATCAAACATTAGTATGAATCACATTAGCATGTATGTCATATGAAAGTCCATATATTGTTCAATAGACCTGAGAAGAAGTGCTGTCGCCATTGCGCTGCTCCTCATGTGCATCAAGCTCAGCCTCAGCATTGGACATCTCTTCAGGATTAGGTTCGTAGGCGGGTCATCTTCTACCCCCTTGTCTTGGCAGTCAGTGTTTTTCCCTTTGCTCGTTGTCCCTTTTGTACCCCACCGTACACTAACGAACGTGCATATTCATCAAACTTTGCTTTATTGTTGGGATCATATATTTTCTTCACTTCACCAAATTTGGCCTGCAACTTTTTTGACATACGAAAAAGTATTTCTTGCATCTGTTTATCCCTTTCAAGCTCATATGCCGCTTTTACGGGGCTTTCTGCATCAACTGAAAAAGAAAAACATTTGTTTAATTTTGATGCACTTACTAGGAAATATTGGATTGAAAAAATGCAAGCGAAGTTGACATAAAATGAATAAATTAAGTCATTTAACTTTGATGGAGTGAAAAAGAAATAGATAGCTGTAGCCATAGCGGGCCAGGCCCATTCTGTTATCTGATTGGAAATAGAGAACGGGCTGCGATCTGCTAATGTGTTGTGGCCCAGTTTTGGTTTCACTAAGGAACTCCCATGGCAGTAACTAGGAAGATTGGATTTAAAAATGCAAGCGAAGTTGACATAAAATGAATAAAATTCAGTCACTTTATTTCAAATCAGATAAGAGAATGTATTCATTTAGTTAGAACTACATATGAATAAAAATAACATCTCACAGAAACTGATGTACGTAAGATCTACGACATGGGATTATAGAACTCCAAGAGCTAGTAGATGTAAACCCCTAATCTAACAATGTCCTTCAAATCACGAACGCATCTTCTATGAATCACGTACGAATCTTGTTCACCAGAACGCGGAAATTAGGTGTACCGTGCCGTGATCTAAAATAGATGTAGTGAGAAATAATAGTTGCGATCGAATGACTACCTTTCCGTTTGTTGATGAGCTTCCTCGGCGTACTTGTGCTTCCATCCCGGAGCTTCCTAGGTGTACATGTGCTTCCATCACAGACCTTGCCGCCAGCTGATCGACGGGAGCCAGCCATGGCTTTGACCAGGGAGATCGGCGAGGTGGCACGAACGGCCGGCGCAGACACCGGATCTCGGTTAGCACAAGACGATGAGGGGAGGGTCGGGAGTTAAGATGCACGTAAATCAGGGGGAGGCACGGCGTATATAAGGGAGGCCCAAATATTTGTTTCGCGGGGTGGGGGGGGGGGAGTAGTGGAGGGAACGAAAAATTTGGGTGGTTTTCGTGCGGAACAAAATATTTGGAGGGAACTTGGTTTACCCGTGAAAAAAAAAAGAAGGAACCATGTCAAAGTTCCGGCAATATACGTGTACATATATTAGAAAAAGGCCAGATATTAAAACGAATTCATGTTAAATCATTTTAAACTCGTATGAGTCATGCAATGTTTGTAGAATCATGTATAATATATGTACCACAGGATTTGATAGAGTTTTGGTCAAGTTGGATGCAAAAGGTGCGGGCATTTGGTCAAAACATCGAGGCCGAAAGGTGGATCAACCCTATGAAGATGTGTGTTTTGGTGTAGCATGAACACTATTGCAGTCAAGGATCATGATTGTGGACTTTCTATTTTGCATAGCACTTGTGAGACCTAATGGGGTCAAACCAACATGGGTTTGGTCGACATCGTCGTTCATGTCGCTTATGGGGCATCTTTGAAGAAATTGTGCACATAGGAGAACCAGATCGGCCTCAAAATTTTGTGGGTGGTCATGCACACATACTAGGTGGCCTTGCAGTTTTTGAGGATTTTCTGACAATTATAAGTGTGCATATAATTTTCTTTGAAGAAAAATGCCTGAAATTGAAAAAACGCATGAAAATTGGTCAAATTCATGTTAAAATCATTTTAAACTGTCATGAGTCATGCAATGTTTGTACAATCATGTATAAATATATGTACCACAGGATTTGACAGAGTTTTGGTCAAGTTGGATGCAAAAGGCGCACTTAGGAGGGCATTTTGGCATTTTGGTCAAAACATCGAGGCCGAAAGGTGGATCAACCCTATGAAGATGTGTGTTTTGGTGTAGCATGAACATTGTTGCAGTCAAGGATCATGATTGTGGGCTTTCTATTTTGCATAGCACTTGTGAGACCTAATGGGGTCAAACCAACATGGGTTTGGTCGACATCGTCGTTCATGTCGCTTATGGGGCATCTTTGAAGAAAGGTGCACATAGGAGATCCAGATCGGCCTCAAAAAATTTGTGGGTGGTCATGCACACATACTAGGTGGGCTTGCAGATTTTTAGGATTTTCTGACAATTATAAGTGTGCATACAATTTTCTTTGAAGAAAAATGCCTGAAATTGAAAAAATGCATGAAAATTGGTCAAATTCATGTTAAAATCATTTTTAAACTGTCATGAGTCATGAAATGTTTGTACAATCATGTATAAATATATGTACCACAGGATTTGACAGAGTTTTGGTCAAGTTGGATGCAAAAGGTGCACTTAGGAGGGCATTTTGGTCAAACATCGAGGCCCAAAGGTGGATCAACCCTATGAAGATGTGTGTTTTGATGTAGCATGAACACTGTTGCAGTCAAGGATCATGATTGTGGGATTTCTATTTTGCATAGCACTTGTGAGACCTAATGGGGTCAAACCAACATGGGTTTGGTCGACATCGTCGTTCATGTCGCTTATGGGGCATCTTTGAAGAAAGGTGCACATAGGAGATCCAGATCGGCCTCAAAAATTTTGTGGGTGGTCATGCACACATACTAGGTGGCCTTGCAGATTTTGAGGATTTTCTGACAATTATAAGTGTGCATACAATTTTCTTTGAAGAAAATGCCTAAAATTGAAAAAATAGATCCAGATCGGCCTCAAAAATTTTGTGGGTGGTCATGCACACATATTAGGTGGGCTTGCAGATTTTGAGGATTTTCTGACAATTAAAGCGTCCATACAATTTTCTTTGAAGAAAAATGCCTGAAATTGAAAAAAATGCATGAAAATTGGTCAAATTCATGTTAAAATCATTTTAAACTGTCATGAGTCATGCAATGTTTGTACAATCATGTATAAATATATGTACCACAGGATTTGACAGAGTTTTGGTCAAGTTGGATGCAAAAGGTGCACTTAGGAGGGCATTTTAGGCATTTTGGTCAAAACATCGAGGCCGAAAGGTGGATCAACCCTATGAAGATGTGTGCTTTGGTGTAGCATGAACACTATTGCAGTCAAGGATCATGATTGTGGGCTTTCTATTTTGCATAGCACTTGTGAGACCTAATGGGGTCAAACCGACATGGGTTTGGTCGGCATCGTCGTTCATGTCGCTTATGGGGCATCTTTGAAGAAAGGTGCACACAGGAGATCCAGATCGGCCTCAAAATTTTTGTGGTGGTCATGCACACATATTAGGTGGGCTTGCAGATTTTGAGGATTTTCTGACAATTAAAGCGTGCATACAATTTTATTTGAAGAAAAATGCCTGAAATTGAAAAATGCATGAAAATTGGTCAAATTCATGTTAAAGTCATTTTAAACTGTCATGAGTCATGCAATGTTTGTACAATCATGTATAAATATATGTACCACAGGATTTGACAGAGTTTTGGTCAAGTTGGATGCAAAAGGTGCACTTAGGAGGGCATTTTGGTCAAAACATCGAGGCCGAAAGGTGGATCAACCCTATGAAGATGTGTGTTTTGGTGTAGCATGAACATTTTTGTAGTCAAGGATCATTATTGTGGGATTTCTATTTTGCATAGCACTTGTGAGACCTAATGGGGTCAAACCAACATGGGTTTGGTCGACATCGTCGTTCATGTCGCTTACAGGGCATCTTTGAAGAAAGGTGCACATAGGAGATCCAGATCGGCCTCAAAAATTTTGTGGGTGGTCATGCACACATACTAGGTGGGCTTGCAGATTTTGAGGATTTTCTGACAATTATAAGTGTGCATACAATTTTCTTTGAACAAAAATGCCTGAAATTGAAAAAATGCATGAAAATTGGTTAAATTCATGTTAAAATCATTTTAAACTCTCACGAGTCATGAGTGTGCCTATCATTTTCTTTGAAGAAAGGTGCACATAGGAGGGCATTTTGGCATTTGTGAAACATAATGGGGTCAAAACAACATTGGGTTTGTTGAAAAGATTGAGGCCGAAAGCACATAACCACAAGGAAGAAAATATGAACTACAGATGTACTAGCATATATAACTTGTCTTCAACAGCCCAACAAAAGCAACACAGTACATATATACTTAGCTAGTCTTACATGTTCGTCCAAACCAAATTATATATTTACATAAGTGCAAGCACAGAACCAAACTAAACTCCAGGAAGCATCCTACGCCAGCTTACACCTCTTGTTCGCCTCTTCTGATTCTTCTTCATATGATGAATCTTCAGGAACATCAGTGCCTGAATCATCAGAATGATCCTGAAGCTGAAATCCAACTGGCAGTTCGGCGTCTAGCCTCTCCAGTATCACCCGGTACAGCTCGAACGCCACAAAGCCATCAATGGCGGCGTATTCCTTGTTGATCTTGTCAAGAGGTCTGCACTCCCACCTATGGTGCGCCTGGTAGGGGAAATTCTTCTTGATATTTGCGTACCAGGGATCAATGAGGTCCGCAGCCATCATACTCATGCCAACCCTATCATTTTTAGGGAGCTGGTACAGGTGCTGGAGGTCCACATAGAACTCTCCTGGTATGTTCACTTTCGACCAGGTTCGAGGAAGTACCAGCTTGTCTGTCGTGGTGTCTATGCTAGCAAAGGTAATACCTTTGAAGCGTAAAAAATCCGCAATGTAGCATGAACACTTTCAGTGGTCAGCGCTACAATAACGAAGAGAATGTGGAGTTAAGTTTAGTAAAATGATTTGAAATATGATCAACAAGTCCACCTAAAGATTTGAAATATGATCAACACATGAATTGACAGAAACATATGTGCTTACTTTATGCAAAACTATGCTGACTTGATTTGTTTTATATTTTACTAGTTTGTATATAACAATTCTAATTATATTGACAGAAACATATGTGCTTACTTTATGCAAATTATGCTGACTTTATGCAGAACTATGCTGAATTTGATTTGTTCTACCTTTTACTCCTTTCCATAAATATGAACCTAATGAATAACATGACCATCTGTTCTAGCAACATGTAGTACCAAGGCAGAAACAAAAAAAAACCAGAACAAGAAACATATGTGAACAAACTCTTATTTAATTTGTTTTCCCTTTTACTTCATATAATACGAATCTAATGAGGGCATGACCATCTGTTTGAGCAATAAGATGTACCAAGACTGAAACAAAAAACCCCATAACAAAATCATGTGTGCATCTATTTTTCATACCTATTAATTTTTTTAATAGATCCAGCATTACTAGTTGAAACTAATCCGTGGCATCGCAAGCACAGTATCAAACTAACCCCGAAGACAAACAGATGTAGGAACTTCTGTCTACAGAGCGACATCTAGTACTAATAGTAGCACTTCTAGTCTGGCTGAAGGGATGAAGCAAAAAACCCTCAATACATCAACATGTGTTCATACCTGGCGTTCTGGAAGACGAGTACATGGCGGCGCATAGTGATCTGAATAACGGCCATCTTCTTGTCTTTCAGGGCGTGGTCCCTGGTGTACTCCATGTCTAGCCCCATGATCTTGGGGTCTCCTTCCACGAACCACTACTGGTACATGTCGAGGACCCGCTCCAGTTCTGCTGGATTGTTGGTGTAGACCACCTAGATCTTCTGGTTGCCGTGGATGGTGACGTCGTACGTCTCGGAGAAGTACTTGACGGTGTTCATGGCGACGGCGCGGGGGAGAAGAAGCAAGAGGAGGAAAACAGAGGAGCAGTGTGATGTGATATAGGAAGATGAGACGAAAGGGGCCGGGGGTGAAATCGTATCTGCGTTGCGGTTAGTGTACACGCAGAAAAATAACCACCCATTGACAAATGGGCCCAAATAAAACCCTCACCCTCCGGGGGTGAATCGTGTAGCCAACTGACAGGTGGGCCTGCCACGGTATATGTGTTTGAAAGGGCATGGCGCCCCCATGTGTGGTTTTGGTAATTAATGACAATCCTTATGGACTAATGGTTGCATTGAGTTTTACTTGTAGTGTTTGTCCATAGACCATGCTTGAACTCCATATGTTGGATTCAAGGTTGATGCCATGAATATATTGATATAATGAAGTATTTGGCATCAAGATCATCGATTTGAGCATATTGCAAGTATGTCTTGAAGAAAAGAATTATGTGATCATTCATGGTTATCTTCAAGACATCATCTATTGAAAAGAGATGAAAAGATACAAGGTTGATCAAGTATTGATCAACACACAAAGCTACAAGATGTACCAAGTGGGATAATGTATCTCTTGGTATGGTAAGCAATTGTCCATATAGCTTTGTGAACTAACCCATGATATGTGTGTAGCATTTATGTGTGGTTAGGTATCTTTCCATGGGCTTGCATCAAATGAAGATTTCATATGGCCCATGATCGATGACGTTAAGTGGTGATCGTCATCAATGTTGAGAAGCGCAAGTTCAAGAGGAGCATCTCGAAGAAATCCTAAGCTTGAAGCTTGCCACCCATTTAGAGATAATGTTCATGTGAAGATGCGCCTAAGAGAGGCTCTCCCATAGTGGAGTATGGGGGAGCAATGTTTGAGTCTTCACCAAGCGAAGCGCAATCAAGAAAGGTGGTCCACTTGAAGAGATCAAGATCGACGTCATCTAGCTCAAGTGGAATGCGCAAGGCAAAGGTATGATAGGGTTTCTATTTTACCGGTCTCGTGGTACTAGTTGGGAGACCGGGTTATAGGATAGATACCGTACTATCAAGAGGGGCTCTCGATTGAGCTTTAGCGTATCAGTTGGAGAGAGCTCAAACCTTTGCATACTTGCCTTCATCATCTTTCTTGGTTCTTATTTGGTTTGTCTCCTTGTTGGGTTTTGGTGCTTGTTGTGATCTTCATGACAAGCCCAAGTTCTCCGAAAACGGATTTCGTATGGAAAACTTGTTGCGTTTTCTGGTTGGAAATATTATCGGTCCACCTTCGAGATAGGGTCCACACCTTCCCATGTGTGGTATCCCCTCTATATTTGTGACCCTTAATATTTCCAACAGAATTGGATTCATCTCGTTTGGAGCTTCCTTGCAAAAGTTATTGCGGTTCTCCTTTCCTGGTTCTGCAGTTTCTTCTTAGTCCGGTAGTACCGACCCTAGCCCGCTACTACCGGGTGACCCCTTGCGGAACTACCGCGGGCAGTACCGGGCCCAGTACCGCATCTCGAATGGCTCTCTGCCTCTCGAAGTTTTAACCCGGTAGTTGCCCCGGTAGTGGCGCGGTACTACCGGGAATGGAGCACTACCGGGCCAGGTAGTCCGGTACTACCGTTGCGCGCCGTGTCAGGGTGCGCTGACTGGCCTTCGTTCTTCCTCGAGTCAACGCGGCTCGGTACTACCGGGATCGGTCCGGTACTACCGCTGCGGCCTTTTTCGTCTGCAACGGGCAGATTTTTGAGAGGACCTATTTAAGGGGGTTTCCCCTCTCACTCCTCCATTGTTGACCTTTGGAAAACTTGCCTTCCTCTCAATCCCTCCCATGATTCTTGCATATCTTTGAGGGAATTTGAGAGGAGATCTAGATCTACATATTCATCCAATCCATTCCTTCTCTAAGTGAGGGGAACCTAGTAGATCGTGATCTTGAAGTTCCATTTGTTGAGTTCTTCCTTGTTCTTCCTCTCTTCTCCCCCCACAAGCATTAGTTGCTTTTGGTGGGATTTGGGAGTGAAGGATTTGACCACTTCTAGTGGTCTTGCCTTCTTGCATCGGTTGCATCGGTTTGAGTTCTCCACGGTGATACGTGGAAATCGAAGTTGAGAAGCTTGTTACTCTTGGGTACTTGGGGTGCCTAGAGCTTGTCCTCTTGGGTACTTGGAGTGCCCTAGACGGTCCTTGTTGATCTCGGAGTTTTGGTGGCTCGCGGGATAGTTGGGAGCCTCCAATTAAGTTGTGGAGTCGCGCCCCAACCTTGTGATTCTTGTGGCTTTGGGAGCCGCGGGAATTCGGTGAGAGCCTCCAATTAAGTTGTGGAGTGTGCCTCATCCTTGTACGGGTTCGGTGACTACCCTCAAGTGTCCCATAGTGGTTCGTGGCACTCCGCATTGGTGGAGGCACGAAGGAGATTACGGTGTGCCATTTGACGGCTATTCGGGGATCACTTTGTGACTCCGCACCGCTCCAACGGAGACGTAGCTTCCATTGGGAAGTGAACTTCGGGATAAATCATCGTCTCCAAGTGCCTCGGTATTTCTATACCCGAGCTTCTTACTTATGCTATTTACTTTGTGATAGCCATCGAACTTGAAGTAATATATCTTGCTGTCACATATTTGCTTATCTTGTTTAGCATAAGTTGTTGGTGCACATAGGTTAACCTAGCTTGTTTAGGTTTCGTGCTTGATAAATTAAACGCTAGTTTTATTCCGCATTTATTCAAGCCTAAACCGCAAAGAATTTTAATCGCCTATTCACCCCCCTCTAGGCGACATCCGTGTCCTTTCAGTGTTGTCCCATCAAAATCCCACTACCGCCGCCGTGCCTCGCCTCTAGACCTACCGTAATTTATTCCTCCTCGAAGACAAAACACTGACCCTCCTGCTGCCGCCGCCACGTCTCGCCTCCTCTCTCGCCGCCGTGCCGCTCATCAATTGACCCGGCGGTCAATAGCACGGTCCGCGGCGACATCAATGATGACGCCGACCAAATGCGTACGTACTTACACTCTACCTTCAAAATCGTTAGATCTATCCGAGTATGAACTGATTATTTCAATTATTTTTTAGGGTCCAATTTGTTTTGACAACAAGGGTTTGTGCGGCCGAGGACACGAGATTTTCACGAATAGCTACTTCGTCGTAACCCTGCAAGAGGGATTTGAGGACAAGACGGTAACTACAGCTTGACTTGTTTATTCATGATTGTTCCTAAAACCCTAACCCATACATGCGTAACGATTCCGTTTAGGGTGATCTGTAGTACTAATGCATGTGTGTCATGCCTACTGTACCTACATGTAAATTCTCATAATTGGATGTCCCAATCTGATAGAATGTGTACCTATTTAGAGTTTGTAGTATAGAACTGAATTATTTTCTATTTATAGTAAATTTACAAACAGTACTATTTTGAGACATGCAACTATTTGTATGAAGTCAATTTTTTGTTTCCCTTAATTGTTAGTGCAAAAAATTGGTTTTCGTCAGTTTATTGCTGATATTAATATTATGATCAATTGTACACTTGCTTAGGTGATCCCTTGCTACAGCAGACCATTTTTCCTTCAGAAGTATGGTGTCGCAAAAGGCCAGAAGACTACTTTTGAAGCTACATTGACAACCAAAGAAGAATTTTCTTTATTGTTAAGGTTACCAACAAAGCTGGGATAACATATGTGAATGGAAGATTTTGGAATGAATTTGCCAGGGTTTACAATTTTGATGTTGGCATGGAGTTAATTTACAAAAATGACTCTATTGGTATGCAAACTCTTGTAATAACTGGAACTGTCCCAATCGTCCATCCATGTAAGTTTCTGACTTAATACATCTTTTATTACTACAGTACTTAATGCATCTTGTGTTATTGGTCACTTACTCATAATAGTATTATTACTTCAACTTATTCCAGTTGTATTAATCTTGCAGCAAACTGACGTCCCGTACCAAACGTGACATTGTTGACTCACTGTCTCCAACTGACGGAACCACGATAAATTGGAAGATGATGCATACAATAATCCTTCAGGTGGACAACTTGGAATACCTTGTTGACTACCACGATGCTGGAGATTTTGATGAAGGAGCACTTGTTGTCCCAATGCTGCACACTCTTAACTGGACAAACAGTGAGAATTACAACAAACACGTGGTAACTACTAGTGTTTTTTTTACTACTCTTTTGTAATTTGGCAAAGTACTCTTTTTTGGTTCCTAAAGTGTTTTTGACCCTAATCTTCTCGATGCAACAGAGCCGTTTGGTTCCTAAAGGAATGGAACAATATGGTAACATCAAGATTGTGTGTCATCCGCGTACTTTGGTGAGTGTGTCATACACAATTTCATCCGAAGATGGCCGTCTGTGCGTTAGTGGCTGGAAGGAGTTCACGATGAAGGAAAGCCACCTGAAGATGGGTGACAAGATGTTGTTCTTGCTCTACCTCGGAAATTCAGGGGTTTACCTGTTTGCTTCCCATGTGCCTCAAATTTACCTGGAGTAGTCATTCAGCTTTGATGCTCCTGTGTCCAACTATGCAGCCCACTGTTAGGTTAAGAATCTATGTGAGACTATATCTAAGTTAGACAAAGTTGCCGTGTGTTTACGCACTACGTACTCTTATCGTGCTGCTGGTTGTAATTCCGTCAAGTCTGGAATTATTATTACCTTTGTTGAAGTTCTATTATTTCTATATTATTTCTCTTATCGTGCTGCTGGTTGTGATTCCGTCATATATATGTTTTACCTTTATGATATAGTTGGTAATGCATGCATGGCTACATATATCTAAATGTGCAAATTAGGTCGCAAACATAGCCTTAGCCTGGTGGCAAGGGGATGTTGATGCCTTCCTTGCCCACTTTAATAACATAATCGTACAAAACTTATAAGGAAGCAATTGAAATGTTTCAAAACAAATAAATAATTGTATGCATTACAACATTGCATTCATTCAAGATCACTATCAATATCATTATCTATTTCCACGTCATCACTTTGCTTCTCTACCGTCATGTCGACTTGTTCATCTTCACTCATGTCCATGTTAGCATTGCCACTGTCATCCTGGTTCTCTAGTTCATGAACTATGCGAGCATCAACATGCACCACTTCATCACTTCGGTCTGCCTCCTCTTCGTCCACTTCTACTTCATCGTCTTCGTCGACAACATCGTGATATATAGCATCCAATGAACCTTCTTCCTCTTGGTATGCATCATTCCCTGCATGTAGATCTTCATCGCCATCTTCTTTTTCTGGAACATCATATACATGTCTATGGCTAAAAGTCTGCACCACCTTCCAAGGATGACCAAACTTTGTATCTTCCAAGTAAAAACATGTTTCTGCTTGACTCGCAAGTATGAAGGGTGAATTCTTGTACCACGGTACAGAAGTATTAACGCTTTTAAAGTACCCACACTAGTACAGAACGACACATCGGATACCCCTCTATGGAAACGGCAGGTGTTAGGCGACAGAGAATCGCGATTTTGGCGTTGCGGACGAGGCCTGGCAGAGGCTGGTCCGTCAACATTGGTTACGGAGAATTTTATATCTCTGTTACCAAAAGTATTGGCAACGGTCATAAATTTGTCTCCGTTTCCAATATGTATCTCTATGGCTACGATTGTTTATGTATATCCGTTTCCGATGTGCTTGGGAAATTGCAGTTGCAATCTGGAAGCGCGCCTGTTCAATGCGGCTTAATTCACGAGGGATTGGAGCCGCCTGATCGACGCTAATAAAATGTGACTGGAACCGCGCGAAGCCAGGCAGGTCCCGCATTCTCCCCTTCGTTCTCTCCCACATTATCTACCACACTAGCACAACCGCCATGGCGGAACCCTGGTGGCAGAACGAGGAAGTCCCGAGCGACGACGCGAGCGCGGAAGACCGCGGTGAAGTTCCATGGTGGGATCAAGACAGGCTGCCGGACTTGGACCCCGATGACTCGGACCCGCCATCTTCACGCTCTGTAGAAGACGACTCCGACGACTCAGACCCGCCGTCTTCACGCGAAGGAGAAGACGACTCCGAAGAGGATGAGTCGCCGGAGGACCCACCGGAGCCTTATTATTCTAGCCAGGAAGAATACGACACCGACGACGACGATGACGACGAGGAGGCATCGGAGGAGGCATCGGAGGAGGTGCCGGAGGAGGAGGCGCCTGAGGAAAAGGCAACCGGCAAGAAGCGACGCCGCGCCGCGGATGACAATGGCGCGGAGGCAGGGCGTAAGCAGAACAAGTAGAGTAGATAGTTAGTTCAATTACTCTATCGATCCTTTGTAAGTAGGCCCAGTGTGTCAGTGAAGAAATTAGAGGAAACGGTTGTTTATCGCCTCCGTTTGCGATGTTATTATATGCTATAAATGTGCCACTGCGGCAACCCTAACGCTCTCGCTCTCACTCTCACTCTCACTCCACAGTCATAGTGTGGCGGCGGCTCCAGACCTAACCCTTATCTCGCAGATCTGAGCGGCGCGTCCGGCCGGCATCGCCGCCGTGCATCTTCCCCCAGCGGCGCGTCGGCGCATCTTCCCCCAGCGGCGCGTCGTGAGCCGCCGCGCATCCCCCCAGCGGCTCGTCGGCGAGCCGCCGCGCATCTTCCTCGAGTATGTCGCCGACGCGGATCTACTGGTCTATTGCCGTGCATCTTCCCCGGGTATGTAGCCGACTAGATCTTACATTTTGTTTAAAGTAGCACAGAAAACTTGTCTAGTATTTGAAGTCTAGTATTGTGTTCTGTCTAGTGCCGATGATGAATACACCCCTCGACACTAGATCTTACATTTTATTTAAAGTAGCATCTACCGATCTAGTATTGTAGTACTGTCTAGTATTGTAGTATTGTGTTCTGTCTAGTATTGTAGTACTGCCGATGATGAATACACCCCTCAACACTAGATCTTACATTTTTTTCTAAAGTAGCATATAAAACTTGTCTAGTATTTGAAGTCTAGTATTGTGTTGTGTTTGTTTTTAGTACTGCCGATGATGAATGCATTACCTTCAACTTGTCTAGTATTTGAAGTCTAGTATTGTGTTGTGTTTGTTTTTAGTATTTGAAGTCTAATAGATTAATTTCAACCCTTTGTCAATGTGCTAATCCTCGTTATGGTTTTGTGTAGCTAGTGTATGAAGTAATAGTATATTTCGGCGACAATGCATAAAAACGGTGAGGCAATTGAAGGTAACATCACCTTCAAGTTCTGCCTCCAAATCGTTTCGATCGGACAGCAAGCACACGGATATAGGCGCTTAAGGTGTAAACTGTTTTCATCTTAAATTGTATTTATGTCATGTAGCATCATATTTGGATCTTTTCTAACTAGATATCCATGTATTTTATATGCAGAAGCGCCATGCAGATCCAAACAAGTTTTAAAAGAGCTAAATACAAAGTGGGATCATATCCGTGAACCGTCGCTGTTGTGACGTTTCGCTGCACTGTTCAAAACACTTTTTTAATTAAGAGTGTCTTGGACAGTGTGGCCGAAATGTCACAGCGGTGACGTTATTATATTTCGGTGACACCGTCCAAGATGGAGCAAGCCTCGCTACGAAGAATTTAGCAAGATTAATTTGCTAAGGAGGCTTGCGAGCTCGGTGTGGTTTCTTGTCTTTAGTTTCTCCATCTATTTTGTGTATGTGTGTAGCAATTTGGCTGCAGATGTGATTTGGAGAAGCATGAAACCGCTACTCGAGTCTTTTGCTAGGTCGAATTCCGTTTTCGGCGCTTCGGAACTGAGGAAGAAGGTGGAGCTGGAGAAGAGTGGAGTGTCATAAAAGTTAAGTTTAGGGAGGCATGAGAATGATAGGATTAGCGAGGCATGTGTAACTCATCTTTTGATGCTATGTAATGATGACAATTCTTATATACGTTATGAATGGATTTCGTAGCAACTTTGTGCTTCTGCTGTGAGATTTTGAATGTAATTTGGCAACCGAATTGCTCCTGTAGGCTTCTGAAAGAACCTCAATGCAAACGAGTAAAATAGAATCTCCGTTACTGATGCACCGATACATCGGAAACGGAGATGGGTCCGCAACCGTAGCCAACTTATGCCCTCATCGGTGACGGTTTTTTGCCTCCGTTACCGATGAAGGCCTTCACATCAGTGACAGGGTCGGGGACACGGACCCTTTCTCCGTTGCCGAAGGGATTTTTGGCCCGTTTCCGATGTGTCATTCTGTACTAGTGCCATCATCTTTCATCTTCGAACCCCTGCTTGCAAGGTCAAACCAGTCACAACGAAACAAGAACACCGATCTCTCGCCGTGCTTGTTTGTCCCATACTACAACTCAAGAACTTCTTGCAGAACACTGTAGAACTCACTCTCCTCTTGATCACCAAAAGATCCCTTTGTCATTACGCCAGAATTTTGAGTCTTCGGGTCTTTATCCCGACTGACGGTGCGAAACCTAGCACCATTTGCATAGCAACCATGATGTACTACTACACGCCGGTCTGGCCCAACAGCAAGAGACTTCAAATCTTCCGATGCATTGTTCAGCTCTCTCACATGCTTTTGAAACCAACTTGGAAACTCTCTTTCAAGCATCTTATCGATGCTAATCACACCCCTAGCCATTAATTCTTGTCGGCATTCACTACAACAAATAAAAATAAAACAAATACATATCACTTATTTGTACAACATATATTGCAATAGAATTAATTTGGTGAAGCTAACTTACTTGATATAACTCCATGAATCGTCAGTATTGTTCAGCACATACCAAACCATTCTGTCATATTCCTTCTCAAAATGTTTCAAAGTGGATTTCCCAAGCCCTTTAGCTCCAGATGTAAACACTTCTAACTCATCATCATCACGTTTTCTTTGCTTATCTTGGTTCCTATCATCTTTGTTAAATTTTGTTTCTGTGTTATCCTTGAAAAATCTAGAGCAAAATAACAAACACTCATCGACGATATAACCCTCTACAATAGAACCTTCGGGCCTTGCTTTGTTACGAACAGTGGACTTTAGGTAACCTAGTCTTCTCTCGACTGGATACATCCAACCATAATGAACAGGCCCCCTTAGAAGCGCCTCTTCTGGAAGATGAATTGCTAAGTGCACCATTACATCAAAAAATGCTGGGGGGAAGAGCTTCTCAAGTTTGCATAGAATGACAACAATTTCTACCTTCAAACGGTTCAACACATCAACTTTTAGAGTTTTGGCACACAACTCCCTAAAAAATCTTCCAAGTTCGGCAATAGCCCCATACATCTCCTTTGATGCAATTCCTTTCAAGCCAACTGGCAACACACGCTGCAGAAGTATGTGGCAATCATGCGTCTTCATACCGGTTACCTTACAACCATCAACATCCACACATCTTTCCCAGTTTGCGCAATAACCATCTGGGAATCTGGTTCTAGCCAAATACCTGCACAAATGTTTTTTCTTTTCCTTGTCAAGCGTCCACGGTGCAGGGGGCTTGGAATATGTTTGTGGTGCATCACCAACCTTCACATTCTTCTGCATCCAATACTTCTCCCTGATGTTGAACTTCTTCAGATCAATTCTAGAATTTACAGTGTCCTTATTCCTGCCATCAAGTTCAAGTAGGGTACCAACTATATTGTCACATATGTTCTTCTCAATATGCATCACATCCAAGTTGTGAGCTAACTTTAGTTTTGCCAATACGGTAGATAATGTAAACTGCCTTGACGTGCCAGGTTGGTTCACCTTGCTGAGTTGCACGCTTTCGCTTCCTGTTTGTTGGATTTTTTCCATGTTCAAAATCCTTAACCTTTTCTACCTTCTCCTCTAACTCTTTAGTTGTAAACCTCCTTGGTGGATCTCTAAACTGAAATTTCCCATTGAAAAGTCTGCTCTTCCTATATGGGTGATCATGACGAAGAAATCGCCGATGCCCAATATATCCAACTTTCGATTTCAAAGATTCATAGCAAGGATTCTCATCACAATGCACACAAGCATAAAACCCTCTTATGCTTCGGTCTGACATTGTGGCATATCCAGGGTAATCATGAATTGACTAAAGGAACGCAACATGCAATTGAAATGAGTGTCCTGTCAATGCATCAAAAGTCTCCACACCTCTCCAAAGCTCCATCATATCTTTTATCAGTTGCTGCATAAATACATGAAAATCCTTCCCCGGGGAATGCTTTCCGGGGATGAGCAATGACAACATGAAATTGGATTGATGCATGCACATCCATGGTGGGAAG
The DNA here is from genome assembly GCA_947311845.1 of Poa pratensis. Classification (NCBI taxonomy): domain Eukaryota; kingdom Viridiplantae; phylum Streptophyta; class Magnoliopsida; order Poales; family Poaceae; genus Poa; species Poa pratensis. The sequence continues at coordinate 29,703,261 of CAMZMU010000078.1, read as the reverse complement.
TTGTAAGGAATGACAAAAACATGCCACATGCTGTATGCATTAGTCATATTTCCAAAGGGATTAAATCCATCTGTGGCAAAACCTAGTCTTATGTTACGGGCATCATCGGCAAACCATTGAAACGACTCATCGAAGTGCTTCCATGCCTCACCATCAGCTGGGTGCCTCAAAACTTTGTGATCAACAACCCTCTTCTGTTTGTGTCATCTTGTGTCAGTTGAGATCTCCGGTTTAACAAATAATCTTTGTAACAAAGTACCGCATCACCTTGTGAGGAATTTTCTTTTTTCCACTAGGGTCTTTATATCTTGATAATCCACACACAGGGCAATGCGTATTGTGCTTATAATCTCCCCAAAACAAAGCACAGTCAAACTTGCACACATGAATTGTATCATAACGAAGCCCAACGTCAGAAAGTGCACTCTTAGCATCAGCATAAGATTTGGGAAAGTTCACCTTTGGCAAAGCTGTACGTAACACCTCAAGTAACAAATGAATCCTCTGTTTGTTATGGTTGTATGATTTCACATGAAGGAGCTTAATAATGAAAGACAGCCTTGTGAAAGTGGTGCATCCCTCATGAAGCTCTTCTCTCGCTGCCTCAATTAGATTAGCATACAGATTAGGCTGATTTGGACCTCTATTTCCAGACTTCTGCAGATCATCTACCATAGTAGAGGCATCATCAACATAATCATTGTCTTCCTCAAATTCTTCATCGTTGTCACTTTGATATGCACCATCGTCGTTATTTCCACCTTCGCCATCACTGAAGTCTTCCCCATGTACATTCCATGTTGTATACGTAAGGGACATACCAGCACAATTTACGTGTTCTTCAACAACATCAATTTATGACGTATCAGATTAAGGCAGTCTTGGCAAGGGCACAAGATTGGTTCATCTGTTCTGTCCAAGTGTTCTCGCACAAACTTGATGAAGTCGCTAACACCTTTCATGTATTTAGGTGTGAACTTATTGGTTCCATCAGTTATCCAACTACGATCCATTGCCTACAATTCAGTTAAGAGCATCCGAACGATCATCAGAATATATCTGGACACAACATCAAAACAAATCTAGACCAAACAACAAATTCCGGAACTTACCGTTGATGCGCCTCGATGCCTCTCAATGCAGCCTCGCCTGATCTCTTCTCGCCTCTACAAGAACCCTTGTCGATCTGATGGTGAGCAAGATCGCGTCGACAAGAAGCCGTCGACTAGATGGAGAGCAAAATCGCGTCGACAAGAACCCTAGTCGAATCAACGGAGATCAAGATCACCTTGATAGGCCCTGTTTGGTAAACGCACGGCTGTAACGCGACACAAGCAGAAGGAGTTATTAAGGAAAATTTTATGTCCTAACATGCAGATCTTATCACGGAAAATAAATCTTTTGCCTTACTTCATATATCAAATATCCTACTAACTAATCTAAATCAATTGTCGAGTTCTATCGTAGCGGTTACAGTACTCATTGTTCGAGCCAAGATCGCAAGTTCGAATCGTGCGCTCCAATTTTTTGTTGAAAATAATTATGTTCCTAACATGTGGGTCAAACTTGATATTAAAAAGATATAATATTAAAAAACTGACTACGGATCCCGCCTGAAAACACGAATTTAATATTATAACAACTTATTGTTTTTCCTGACTGTGGGTCTCCTGTATTATATTCAGTGACAGTTTACATAAACCACAATATTGATTCGTCACCTATTAACACAGACGATGGAAGCCCTTCCGGGTTGGGTAATGGGTGACGATTTACCCTTGACGAGAAACTAAACCGTCAACGATTAACGTACATGCGTGACGCAAGAGCAAACCGTCAATGATTAAGACATATCCATGACAGTATGGACCTTCGTCACCAGGCTTTTCGCCAACAAATGTCATATCTCTTGTAGTGTTACGCCTTCCAAAATTAAAGAAAGAGCATGGTGGCATGAATCGACCACAAGATTTCTCAACATAGCGATGATGGATACCGCTAACAAGCATAATGGCATCGATTTGCACAATAGGGGAGATGTGAACAAGGTGATGGTGCAGGCAACCAAGGTTTCAGACGGATCAAATGATGTCGAGGGCGATGAGGAATCACGCGCAACATACTTTCTAGATGATGACAAAGTGGTGGGCATTTTTTTTAGAAAAGGAGAAAAGTCTTAGCCTCTGCATTGATTGATGCATGATAACCCACAAGTGTAGGGGGTCGTTTGTAGCCTTTTGATAAGTAAAGTGTCGAACCCAACGAGGAGCTAAAGGTAGGATAAGTATTCTCTCAAGTTCTATCAACCACTGATACAAGTATACGCACACTAAACGTTTGCCCTATCTAGCTAGGAAATAAAACTAAAGAAACAATACGGGTATTAAAGGATAGCTTTGCAAGATAATAAAAAACAAGAAAGTAAAAGTTAGTTGTTGCAGCAATAAAGAACACTAAAGAACCATAAACTAACAGAACCATGAGTGTGGAAAATTGGTGGAAAGTGCGATGGAATTGTCCAAGATTAATTAGTGAATATACATGGTTCATTGTCTTTGATGCTATTTTCTATGTGGGAGAGGCTAAATATACATGTTCTCAGCTACTTGTGATTGCATATACTATATGATTTGAACGTTAGCAAGCATCCGCGGATACTAACAATTCACTAAGGTTTCCCAACCATAGCCTTAAGTTAATGGTCCTCTTTATCCATACATGTAAAATTCCGCTTCGAGTTCTCAGGTTTTGGTCCCTCCGACAGAACTTCCCCTTCCTCTACACGTGCTAAAGACCCTATGATGATGATCCATGCACGCATAAATATAATGGTCACCATAGGACTGTACCATATCAACATACAACTCGAATTAACCAAAGATATTCAACCATTCAACCATAGGACAAAAAGATCTAGGCAAACATAGTATAGATCATCTAGAAACAATTGTACCATCAAAACACCGTGTTTACACATGGGATTATAGAGGTTTGTGAGAGAGTGGACCGATGTAGATGGCAATGGAGAAGACAAGGAAGAGGGCAGCGCGGGGCGCAGGGACTCCTCCTGCGCCGCTGGCCATCAAGGGGATGCTCCGCCCCTTAGCACCCTTCCTACATGGCTTCTTGGTGTTGTAGGGAGCCCTACCCCATGGAGATGGGTCCATGGGGAGGCAAAACCATGACTTTGGTGGCTGCAAATTCGTGACAATGGGTGGCTCCCCAAAAATTAGGGTTTCCTCTCCTTATATAAGCTAGGACTAGGGGCGGTGCTAGGTGTCTTCCTGGGTATGCAAGTGCATACCCATGATTCTTGCAACACAAGGTTGATTAGAGCAAAACATTGATGATTTTTTCTGAAAATAGTGATGATTATAGGAAAATGAATACCTATGAATACCCGGTAATTAATTCCTAGAGCCGCCACTGGCTAGGACGATCATACTTGGCCCTCCGATGGATACCACTTTGATCCAAGGGCTCTTGGGCACCTCTTGAACCTTCCTAGGGTCTTCTCTCTGCCCCCATGAGTCTCCAAAGTCGTGGCTTGGCCGACCCCCCCTCCCCCAAGCTTGGTAAGAGTTGGAGTCATAAAGCATAAAGCATAAAAAGTAGCATGAAAGAATCAAAAATTATAGATACGTTTTGGACGTATCAATGCACACAACTTTTATTTCAAGACGATGACAAAGTGGTGTGGCATGGGTGCTCATGTGGGAAGGTATGAGGATTTAGCGTCCGTGTGAGGATTTTGACTCAGTGAAGCGGACAAATCTAGATTACATTCCCATTCGGTCAAGTGTACCTAGTTTTCATGTGTCGCATGTGTCCACATAAGCGTTATCCTCGAGTTAGATTGGTTATGTACTTTTCCAAAAGTTTAGTGTTCCTTTTAGACTAAACGGAAGTTTTAGGACCAATAATGAACTTCCTCGAGAACTTGTGGATGAAAATGGACTTTCTTCAAAATATTTTAATCCAATACTTTTTATTTGTCCGTGATTACTGCTGGTGATTCTATTTAAATACCAAACATAGAGCATACATAATTTTTTACTTATATTGAATCCATAATAACTCCCAACGCATATTTGGCCACGAAAAACCAATAAAGATTCTTATGAACAATTCTACTTATGTTATGGAAGTTTCTACATGTATATATATGCTTAACTACACATATACTAAAACATCTATTAAAATATTTTTTTTAGACCTATGATTTAGAGTTCTTCACCATAAATATGTATAATAATATATACTTTACGCACTTATAGAAGTAAACTTTATGAATAAAGTAATGTAAAAAATTAGTATTTAATTATAGCGCAATGTATAAGTGTATTTTTCATTGATATACATTATATTTGAAATAAGACCAGTGATCATATCATGTTACAAATGAGTTCAAAATATAAAAGTCTAGCGTAAAGTGCAAATTTCGATCATAGACCTCGTATCATTCCAGCCTACATCACTTTGCATCCTTGCTTCTTTGAGCATTCTGTATTCTCTTTTTAGCTCCTTCTCTTTTTCTTGGATTTGGATCTATGAATGCTATTTTCGTCCAAAATGCACAGAAAAATAACAAAAAAGGACATGGATGGATGCGTTGTACATAAATTTGAAACCAAGCCAGCTAAATCACAGTGTGCTTTATGAGTGATACATGTAGCTATAAGATCATCAAGTGCTACATAAGGTGATAGCATCAGGCCTAACCGTAGATAATTGCATGAAAATATGCAGATAAACCTGCCACTAGCAGTACACCACCAACAGCAAACAAACCTGTAGCAAATCCAACGGTGAACTGCTCATGCACTGTATAATAAGAGACAATATAGAAACAAAATGAAGAGTGAACTGATGTTGCAATGTGACCTTGCCATAATTAACAAAATTGATTCAGCAGTAAAGGGTGAACTGCTGGTGCAAATGGACCAACAGATCACGCTGGGATGGGTTCGCTACAAATCAAGAATGGCTGGTATCAACCTACCGCAGCACCGCATGAACCCTAGAATATCCAGCTGACGATCTAGCCCTATGGCATGGACCCTAGACCTACAATCGTGTCACAGGATGACGGGAGGGGCAGAATAAAGAGCACAACCAGGGGACGATCTACTCCTTTGGCATGAACCCTAGCCTGGATGCACCGTGGCTGCCGCAAGTCACCGTCACAGCAGGTCAAAATCGATGAAGTTGAGTTTGCCGAAGGAGGAGAGGAGGGGAGGTGGGAGGAAGAGGAGATTTACCAGCGATAGGCTTCCGTCGTGGGGAGGGACGCTACCAGCGCTTCCGCCGAGCTTTCTTCCGGTCGCGTGGCTCGGCTCGGGATTTCTTCCACGAGTCGCGACACGATGTTTCGATCCACGGTGGAAAGGACGGGGTCGGGAGGGATTGGGCCGGGCTGAGATCCGCGTCGGGTGTAACCGAAGGCGCGGTTTTGGGTGGGCCGGGATTAAATCTGGGCCGGACTGATCCACGCGGGTTGACCGGTATTCAGACTCTTTCCTCGCCGGGTGGGTCTAACCGAGGCCTAAGGCTGCAATCCTACAAACACTCCTAGAACGCCGTAATTTGCGAGTCATCGCGAGGTTCTAGGTGTTCATCCTGGCTTAGTACCTCATTAAAATCACCACAACAAATCCATGATTCGTTTTTAACTTTGCATGGACCATTCTAATTTGTGTTAGAGTACTGTAAATTCAAGTAAAAAAAATAGAGTACTGTAAATTGCGCTTTACAGTGATCGAGTCGGGGGCGGTGGCTCGAAGACAAGTTCAGAAACCCCGGTCAGGCTCAGGACGCGAACCAAACAGACCCAAACCCCCGTGAAACCCTCTCATTCCCTCCAATCGTTTCTCTCGAGCGGCGGCGGCGGCGGCGGCGGCGGCAGATCGAAGTACCGCGGCGGCCGGATCCAGGTAGTTCCCCCTCTCCCCTCTATCTTCCCGCGCCCTCTCTCTTCTCGGGCGCGCGGCGCCGACGGCTTTTAGTCCGCGGCGGCCTAAGGACGAGCTGGGGCTTCGGCCGGAGGGCGTTTGGCGGAGGCGTTGTTCCATTGAAATACACCAGCTGTGGATGAACCGTATTTGATCCAAAACTAATTTGCTGCTGTGATGTTTGTTGTCTGTGCAGTTTTCCGGAGAATCGCGTCTGTCCGCTCTTGGCGCAGCACAATCTGAGAATGGCTTGGGGTCAGGGTGCTAGGCCCATAGCAAGGCTTCTGTCTCGTGCTCAGCAGCAAGCTGCTCAAGGGTATACTTCTTCCGCGACGTTCCAAACCCATCTGTTGAGCAACCATTTTCCACAAAATGGCATGCTTCATAGGAGGTTTAGCTCCGAAGTGCCTGCTTCGGAGCAGATGAGTCTCATAAAAAAACTCAGAGAAAGAACTTGTGCTCCAATCAAAGATGTCAAGGCTTCGCTTGTCACTTGCAACTGGGATATCGGTTAGCTCTCCTTTCTCGTTGATTCAGCACGGTTTGGTTGAGAATTTTGGTTATGTCCTATGTTCTTATCCCAGTTTGTTGGTTTATTTTCAGACGATGCACAGAAGGATCTGAGGAAGAGAGGGGTGATTCTAGCTGCCAAAAAGTCGTCACGGACTGCTGGCGAAGGTTTGCTAGCTATGGCGCAAGATGAGAAAAGGGCTGCTGTGGTTGAGCTAAACTGTGAGACCGACTTTGTGGCAAGAAATGATGTTTTTCAGCATTTGGTTGGTCCCATCCTCAGGAACATGATTTGCATTATATCTTATAATTATGTCGAACTATTTTAGTGTGCTAGAGGCAACCTTCTCTTAGATTCATATCCTCAACATAAGTATTTGAAACTTACAAAAAAAGACTTATTGCTATTTGGCATAAGTAAATGCCATTTTTTCATGACTTGAAGAAGTATCATTTTAATTTGCAAAAATATGATCAATTCTGAAATAAATGTTGCTTTGTCCTGTAATGGTTGTCCTACTAGCAGCATGTTGTTTCTATCCTTTTTTGCCATGCTCGTTGCATATATGATTCCCAATTTCTCATTTTAGCTGTGTTAACTCGTCAGATCATTGCTAGTTTTTCAATACAGTGACTGTGATTCCCTAATTTTCCAGATCTTGCTTATTTATTTCTTCTGGAAGACACTTTTCCGCCATCTCTTCACCGTTCCTGACTAGTTTTGCTTGCATATGCTAAGAGTGCTGTATTTAAGCATGTATGTATATTGTGTCGCTTGTGACTTATGACTGTATGGTATATCAAGCATAAATACGAATATCCTGGCCATTTATCAATCAACTTTCTACTTTTCATTTTTATTTGACATATTCTAACTTCAAACGATGTTGTAGTTGTATTCCTTAAGTACTCTGTTCATGCCATTTATCTTTTAGTATGTTAATAACTTTGGTTATCTTATTGGGCACAACAACCAGAGTATACTTGATTAAATATATTGATTTGATTATCTGTGCTCTCACACAGGTACAATGTTGATAACTTTTTTCTTTCAAATTTTGTTTTCCATGCAGGCATCATCCCTGGCAAAGATGGCTTTATCAGTTCAGGATCCTGGCAAATTGGTTTTTCCTTTCGCTCCTGCATATTTGGAGGTGTGTCCATTGCTTAACTTATGGGGCATTTACTGTTTCTATCTTCCTCTGCTGAGCAGTTCTGGCAAAGGACATATTGACATATTGTGTATATCCACAACTGATAGGTTTGGGCTCGTCATGTACGAACTCGGAATCATTGCATTTAAATTAGGTGGAGCTCTATATTGAGTTATATTCCATTTAAACTGGTTCTTTGATCAAATTTGTGTGTAGTGTTATGTAGCTACTTAATATGATCTAAGCCCTGTCGGCATCAGACTTACATTACCTATGGAATGAGTTTGATGAATTGATAGATATAATAAACTACTCTTATCAGAATGTTAGAAGACAGAGAATGTACAAATGGTTATGTACATATGTCTGAGATATCAGCATATCTTTATGAGAGTTCATCGTGTTTATATTCCATATAAACTGGCTCTGTGATGAAATTGTGTGTTATTTAGCGACCTAATATGATCTAAGCCCTGTTGGTATCGTATTTTAATTACCTATGGAATCAGTTTGACGAATTGATAGATATACTAAACTAATCTTGATTATAATGTTAAAAGACAGAGAATGTCCAAACGGTTATATACCTATGTCTGGGATATCAGCTTATCAGTTAAATTTTGTAAATTTTACGAGAGATGACCATGTTCATGTGAATAGAGTAAAATTACTTCTGTTTTTTGTTGGACTTCCTGTTTCGATTCTGTTCCAGTACTTTTGGAACAACTAGGTACCTGCTTCTCAATTGTAGACTTGCAGTGTCATGCAGCTCCTGCGTCTGTTTGACATAGGCGGATTTTCTTTTATCCTAGTGAATTTGGAAGTGAATAATATATGATGAACTTTATATACTGAAGTGCCTGCATTAGAGTCGAGCTTTGAGCTTATCATATGCTTGTCTCCTTTTTTTTCTTTTTTTTCATGTGTGAGAAGCTAATACATTTTCCCAATCTTAACAGGACATGAGTATTAACCTAGATCATCCTAAACTCAGTGGTGAAACAACTGTTCGAAATGCTGTCACAGACGTTGCTGCCATGGTTGGAGAGAATGTAAAACTCAGAAGAGGTGTCATGTTTTCCACGACCGGACATGGTGTTGTTTCATCTTATGTGCATAACTGTGCTCAGCCAGGTGCAGACGATTTTATTTCATTTTGTCAAATTGTATCCAGACTATAGTCGTCATTCTTCAGATCTTTTTGCCTTTCATCAGCTAAGTTTGATCATTAAACAATATGAACAGTAGTTTTCTCTCCTGTTAATTTTTATCCCCGTTTCATCTTTTGTAGACAACTGGACATCATACTGTATAATTTGTTCTCTTATTTTGCGCATGGATATAGCCATATAGGTATTTATTGTATTGGTAGCAGGAGACAAGCGTTAGTTTACTTCTGGAAAACTGTTGGCAGAAATATAACCGTGCAACCATACTACTGACAAATTGCAATTTCAACAGCTACTCTTGAATTTTGTACTAGCAGTACAACATTAAGAAAAAGAAACATTGGTATTTCAGCTAAAATGGGGAAGCGTTGTTTCTTTACTCCATGCATTTGCATATTAGATTACTCCCACCTAATATCCCTTTCATAAGCTGGCCAAACTCGGTGTTATGCATTTGTTCCTGCCAGCACTCCTTATTATCTTCTCCTGGCCTTTGGCGAATGGCGGCTTTGCTTGTTCACTTAACTGATGTACTTTTCTTGCTTCAGGTTTGGGTCGCATTGCTGCATTGGTCACATTAGAAGCAGAAGATAGCAGTGCCCCGCTTGATGCACTCAAGAGAGTTGGCTCGTCTATCGCAATGCATATTGTTGCGTCAAAGCCATTATTCTTATCCAAAGAACTGGTTTCTGCCGCAGCGGTGGAAAGTGAACGTGACGTGCTCCGAACTCAGGTACCTTATTCTGACATTGCCTAGAAGGATTTACCATCATATACTCATATGTGGCTGAGTAGTTGTACGTTCATCCACCACGGCATGAGAAATGGACATGCACATGTATGCTAAATGTGACTATCACAGGTCATCAGTCTCATGAGTCTGCTTTTAAGTGCTCTCCCACTATCTTAACAGAACAAACAAAATAATTTAGAAAGTAGGGAGTGGCTAAGAATAAATGAGAAGAAAATGCATGTATTGCTGTAAGATTTTGGGTAAAAGAAAAGAGAAACATGTGCATCTGCGTTGTGGAGATGAGAAAAGTTCTGAAATGGAAAGGAGCCAGATAATATCGATATCATAATAGGGTGATTTCTGGATGAGACTAATATCAGAACAGTTGTTTGGTTCAGGTCTAGAAGTTGGTAGCATTTACGCTGCATATATCCCATGAGTTGAACAACTATATTTTGTAATTTCTTTTTCTATATCTTCTAGGGACATAGACTACATGCATCCTCAATATCAGGGTGTTCTTGTGCATTGCTAAGTTACTTGAGAAATGACATGGCATGCTGTTCTGTATCATGTTAGGCTGAAAGTTCAGGTAAACCCGCAAAGGCCATGGAGAAAATGGTCGAAGGTCGATTGAGGAAGTACTTTGAAGAAGTTGTACTTTTGGAGCAAAAATATATTGTTGATGACAGCAAAAACATCAAGGTAAGCTGGCAAACCTTTCGTTTGACTATTTATGGCTGTGAATTGTGATCTCTAATAGCTTTGCTTGCTGGTATCATTCCTTTCAGACCCTGCTGAGTGATTTGTCAAAGGAGGTTGGTTCTAAAGTAACAATCAGCAATTTTGTCAGATTGGAAGTTGGAGAAGGAATTGAGAGGTACGATGCGTGTCGAATTGTCATCCCTAACAGTCTGTACTTATTGGCTCTGTTGTTGGGTTTCTCATGTATTTGCTTGATTAAACTCTTCTATTGTGCATATTGATCCCAGTCTCGTTAACTGTATATGCACTACATGTCCTGACGCTCCATCTTTAAACAAAGCTAGATTCGGTTTTCTCCAGGCATCATTGTTTTATGGAACTGGAAAATATTACATGTTTCTTGCAAATTCTCGCGCTTGATTTTGTTTTCACACAATTCATCCTTGGTTCTTCACCACATTTTGTCTGTTCTTTAAATCAGTTATTAACTAGAGCTTTTGTGCTCAGCAGACAGGAAGAAGCACATGGTTCAGAGGCTATGGCTCGCGCTGCGTAAGTTGCAAGATGAGAAGAATCGAATGCGACCATTGAGTGACGGTCCTTTTTCAATCTCGGCAAATTATATGGGTTCTCATTTTTTGCTCCAGCGGGATGTATTTTTCTACCGATGTAGAAATGCCCATACGCATCAGTTAGCTAGAAGTTTACAATCGAGTTTTTCAGAAAAATCATGCCAGCAAATTTTGTCAACCTGAAATAATGTGCAATCGATACAGAAGTTACACACATGCTGACACCTGCAAGGCTGCCAAATGCATTCGAACTTGTCGTGAAGCTGTGCTCGATCTCTGTCTGATGCTCTGCGCTGTATTTGAAATGAATACTTCAACAGTCCATTTCTTTTTGCGTGCTTTGCTTCGGCATGTTTTACTTTTCTTGCATCTGTATACACACATTATGTTTTAGCCACGCCGATCATCACCTCATTTTGCTGCGTACCATGTTCTTGTATTTTTTTTTTTGTGTGTGTGGGTAAAAGAGATTGTATTAAAGCAGAAAGGGTTACAGGACGGTCTTTGGTTGCAGGCCTGAATAGCAACTTGAGGACCTGAACCTGCCCACACAGCTGTATGAGCTCCAGTTCTTGCAAAGTTTGCAAGACTACTAGGAAAATTTTGCGCGGCGTCGCCGCGCCGTGTGGTAAAATTTAAATTTGGAAATGTCCTTATTTTAAAAGTGTGGAAATTTGAAATTATTGAAATGCAAAGAGAGGTTACGTTCAAAAATTGTTTAGATTTCGGAAAATGTTCAAACTGGGAAGTTTTCCAGATTAGTTTTTTTTTACGTTTGTAAAATGATCAGACTCGAAAGGCATTTAAAATTTTGAAATATTCAGATTTGAAGGACATTTAAGTTTTCAAGATATTCAATTTTTTTTTTGATCATATGTTATAGACAGTTAGCATTTTTTTATGTGGAATTTTTGATATTTTTTTTTATATATTTTGCAGTTGGATATATTTAAATTTATTGATTTTGTAGCATTTAGTAGTTTTCCGAATTTGTTTAATTAAATCTGATATATTTTTTATATTTTCCGGTGGTTATGTATGGAAATTTATGGATTTTTTTTTGGGAAAAACCTGCAGGTTTGAAAGTCATTTTTTTTTGAATCTGCAAATTCGAAATTTGGGTTGGAATGCTGAAGTATATGGTTGTATTTTTACATAAAATTATGCAAATGTTGGACAATTTGAATTTGAATTATTCATACATGATTGCATTTTGCCAAAAAAAGTTTTTTTTAGCATTTTGATATATTTTTTATATTTTTCCAGTGGTTACCGCTGGGTTTAGGCCGCCGGAGTGGTGGCTGCGGCGTGCACACGCGGCGGAGGGAGCAGGGGCACGGCGGCGTCGATTCTAGCGGCCGCGCGACGTACCAGCACGCGGGTCTCAGCGAGGAGGAAGAGGGTGCAGCGGCGAAGGTCGGCGTGGCTTCGATCTGAGCGGGGAGTGGCGGAGCGGCGAGGGCGCGCGTCGGCGGCGGCGGTGACGTCGGTGTCGCGCGGGAGAGAGGAAGGGAAGGGGAAGGGGGGATGTGGGGACGGAATTAAGATAACAGGATCTGCAAATAAATGAGTAATAAATTTTAAGTTTGCAAAAATAAATTTATGAGGGAAATAAAATAAGAAGTTAAAAAAATAGAGTAGGAGAAAATGGGAAAATAGAAAGTAAGCGAGCAGTTTTAGAGTAATAAAAATAAATGTGTAAGGGAGGTAAAAGTAGGAAAAAAAGATATAGTAGGGGATAATTAGGGAGTAGAAATAAATAAGTAATTTTGAAGTCGCTATTTGTGCGCAGTGTCTGTAAGAAGAAATGTGGAAAAATAAATAATAGGGGAAAATTAAAACGGAGAGAAATCTATTAGAAGCCAAAAAAAATGTTCATAATGGACGGGGACTATTCACGCATGACTGAAAAAATAGATAATGTTCGTGAAAAGAAGTGTGGGGAAAAATAGGTTTAAACTATAAGGGGACAAATATATTAGGAGGGGAAAAATTGTTCAATTGTACTGGAGGACCGATTTGCAATTTAGGGAAAACGCGGGGACTTTACTGGGAAAATGTTTTATTTCGGGAGGCCGGCTCATATTTTTTTGGGAAGCATGAGGGATTTTCTGCAAAAAAAATGGGACGCAGGGACTTTTCTGAAAAAATGTTTTATTTCGGAGGATCGATTAATAATTTTTAGAAACCGGGAGGACTTTACTGGAAAAAGGTACATCTACATGTTCGTCGAAATAAAAAGGTTAGAACGTGGAAGTTGTTTGGTAGGGCGATATACATCTACTCGTGAGAGGAAAATTCAAACGGACGACTGAGTGCGACGAATTTGACAAAATGCGCCAAATGTTTTTGCAAGTTTGGATCCAAAATTAAGGAGTTAGAGTGGACCAAACTCGAAACCGATGACGGGAATGGAACCTACTTGTTGGCGCGCATATATTTCGTGTACATATTACCCCGAAAAGGGCAAAAAATAAAATAAAAAATAATAGCTCACGTACTGTAGCGTACACGAACACTGTAGAAGTGGCTTTTGCAGGTGGCTTCCGTCTCCTCCGTGGTGGGTGCTCCGGTGGAGCTCCGTCGCGGATCGGCCGTCCTCAGCGCACTCCCGGCTCGGAGGAGCCCCCGAGTGCGCTTTCCCCTTGCCGGTGGCCGTGTGACGGCGGTGCCGGGATCTGAAGACCTTGGTGGTGCTGATGAAGTTGCCCAAGCCGGCGACTCTTCGAGGTGCAGGATGGAGGTTCCTTGGAACCGAGGACCGTCGACTTCCCGTCTCCTGAGGGTTCCTCCCAGTCCAAGCGTTGGTGGAGGAGTGGAGGCGGCGCGCCGGCGGAGCGTGTTGCGCTGTGGAGACGATGCTGAAATCCAGAAGGACCTTCCTGTAATTTTCCTTTGTTTCTGGGTTTTTCTGTAAGGATCTTGGTGTAACTTTGTCAGTTTCACCCTCGCAAAAAAAAAAAGTGGGTTTGCTTTGATATATAGATAGATGAGTAACCCTATTCTGAATACGATCTAATCTACTTTTACAAAGGAGTGGATTCTATTGCTACCAGCGAGCTCTTTTATTTCTGTGATCAGATGCACTAGCTGCGACCTGCCCTCTTCCTTGGCATGCACAGCAACCAGGACTTGTTTTGTATTTGTACACTTTCAAACATAATCTGTTTCAGAACGGTGAAAGGTCCACCGCCGGCATGGTATTGTTTGCCAATTCCCGAACAACAAAGAACAGCAACAAGCAACATGAAATTTCTGTTTATCTGCATCCTGTATTTCTAACAATAGCAACAACTGCAAGGTGCAAAGCAATTTCGCTATGATTTTTTTGTAAGCAGCAACAGCAATGGCAAACGAACCTTCCAATCTTCTCTCTCTCTCTCTCCCACGAAAACCTCCCCTCTCCAATCTCTCCGCCGATTTCACCGATTTCTTATCTTTTTCGCGCCCCTTGGTTCCTGCCTCTCTCCCGGCGACGGCGACCACGCACCTCTGCAACCGCGGCAGGCTCCACCCTCCCGCGGCGTGCAACCTCGACGGCTCTTGCGTCTGGCATCTCCACGGCGGGAGGGAGCCTTCGCGACTTGGTCGTTGGCCCTCTTTCCCTATTTTGCATATCGGAGGAGTGCGACAGGCGGCTGCTCTAACACGAATCTCAAAACCCACCTTCCTTATCTTTTTCCCCATCACCACTCTTCCTCTACCCGTCTTCGTCCATCGGTCCGGCCGTCCTTGCCCCGCTTCTGTCTGCTTCGAGACGCCGCCGGCCGGCTTCTTTCTCGATGAGGCAAGCGAGCCCGATCTGCATCTTCGCCTGGGGGCAGCGCGCTTCCTCTTCTGCGTGATTACAGAGGCAGGCGGCCTCTGTGCTCTCCTCCTCCTGCTCCCACTCTAGCCATGTCCATCGCCTCCTGCCTAGCCCCTCCCCCTCCGCGGCTCCCACGAGGCGGGGTTGGGCTCCCGCCGCCTTCCTCCTCCACAGTTGGGAGGCCGTCGCTCGGATTTGGGCCTGGCAGGGCTGCTACCACCAAGGTAAGGCACACACCACCATACGATTCAACTGCGTAGTTTTCTTTCTGCGTAGCCACCCGTGCGATTCTCTCCTGCCGCCATCCTTCAGTTTTGCTGTTGTTAGAACGGGCGTGCAATAACGTGAGTTTTGTGTTTAGGGACGGATGCTCATTCACATCTCGTCCTTCAGGCAGGAGCAAGATGGGCCAGCGTCTGATGATGGCACTGGCTTCAAGTACATTGAGCAGGTGGAGATCTCAGGGGACACGGAGGTGAAGGAGGAAGAGGGTGGAAGCCCCAAGAGGGGAGAGCAAGATTATGAAAAAGGAGATTGGTTCCTTAGTGTGCTGAAGGTAAGTCTGATTTATTTCCAAGCTTACCAACTTTTTTGTGTTTTGAGCAATAACATTTTCAGATGTAGGATATTTTAGTTGGTTACTGCAAAATGAAGGTAGCAACTCAGTATGCAGGATAGATCAGACGTAGAACTACTACCTTCAATGTTTCAGCTGCTCATTTACAATGCTATATCTAATAACTTCAGATAAGATCACAATCAGTAGTCATGTATGGAAACCTAGCATAAGGCATTCTTCAGTCCTCACAACTGATGGAATAGCGTTCAATTTGAGTTCAACTTGATATAAGATCGAATCTGTATACTGAATCGCTTCTATAACCATACTAGAATGATTACAAAATTATTTAGTGCATAGGAATTTATTTACTTACCAATGGAGAATCATGCTTTTCTTTGTTTGTGTGGACTGAGAGAAACTACTTATGGTGTAGTCTAGATTAGTGTGATCTATAGTTTAGATCACCTTAATTCTCCCATTTCAAGAGGTAGACAAAGAATTCTGTGTAGTTTGTGTTTACCCGAGTCTCTGACACCACTATTTGTAAGGAGATGATAATGGAAGTGCTGGTATGTGAGTCAATGCTTGTGGCAAAAGAATGTTCAACTTTTACTTTTTCTAAACTAAACCAAACATAGACATCTTCCTGAGTGTCATTGTAATAGGAATAAATCAATCTAGCAACAAATTCAGAGTAATGCGGGCTCAAATTCGAACAACTTCCAGGAGAAGATAATAAATAGGGCCAGTACAAGTTCAAACACATCCGATGAATATCAATAATGTTATCCAGCACTCCCGCTTTTATGCATTATATGTGTTTTCTGAAAGCAAAAGGAAAGTGGTTGTGGCATGTGCATTTGGTTCAATGCCTTCATTTTTGTATGAAAAAAGGTGGCACTCAAAAGGGTTGGGAAAAATGGCAATTAATCTGAGGACATTGTTATATCCTAATTGATTTTGCTGCTTATATGTACCTTTTTAGTTTGACATGCACTTAGTTTTGGATCTGACAACAGTTTTATTTGGCTTGAACCTCGTTGAACCAAAGTCTATTAGGCTATCCACAATCCTACATTAAACTTAGTTCAAATTAATTGCCTTACCATGATATAGTTTAAATGCATCGACAAGTATTGATCAATTGATCATCTATATGTTTAGAATGTGTAGCTGAAAAGTACAATTCGTCTTTAAAGTTACGTGCCCATGTCTTTTTTGGCCTCATCAAGCACGATGATGGTATGATATCTTGCAGTCTCTAACCAGTAGTTCTAACTTATGTGTCACTCTTGTTGCAAACATTTTTGATATGCAGTTCATTGCAGAACTTTATCTTATTTGTTAATATACTTTAAAAAATAGTTGCTAACTATCTGTACATATTTGATTGGTTCAGGTGTTCATTTTCTGTTCAGTATTAGTGTCTAATTTGCTAGTTTGCTATCTGCCCTTTCATTGTTTAGACTTCGTTTTTGTCATGCGAGTCATTGAGAATTCTTAATTTATGTTCCAGATAAAGGAAAATCTACAGGAAAGAGTATCCAAAATTTGGAATGAACGCTGGATGGTACCTTGGACTGGACAAACTATTGCCCAGGTTAGTTCTCCACTTGTGTCAACTTCTGGTGGTCCTTGGTCTATTGGAGCAGCCTCACTGACAGCCTGTTATAGTGCTTGAATTGAATCATAAGAGGAGCATTTTGTACTTTAAGTGGTATGATGTTTGAAACCAGTTTGTCTAGGTCAGATATTGGTTTTAACTGTACTCTAACCATGCCCCCAAATAGCAAATACGGATTGTTCTAGGTATGCACACGAGTCGATCGGACAAATGAAGATTTGAGTTCAAATTAGTGATACACTCATAGGAGAAAGATTTGACTTCATCAATACAGCAGTCAAGTAATAGTCAGATACTTAATTATTTCACAAATCCATATTAATCGATTCACCAGGGAATCATGGAGAATATTAAATGTATAATGCTCCAAGTATTTATTTTGGTTTATGTGATAACCATTTTGCTATTATATCTTCTGGATATCTTTTAGGATACATATTGGGACCAGATGATGTTTTCTCGTATCGTAATTTATAGCTTGTATTCCATGAGATTTTCTATATATGGACTCAGACACATCGAATATGAACGTAATCTAAAAGATGCCTTACCCATGTTGATCTTCTTTCTGGATATTTCGCTCAAAGCCCAACAAGCATTAGAGTAGTACCACTACCACCCACTTTAGACATCTAATCTTACGTGGGACTGAACTCTCAGCTACAACTCCACAGGAGCCACTCCAAACAAGCTGGGTGTTTTATTGTTTTGTTTGTAATGCAATTATTGCCATATCCAAAGTATGTCCATTTGATAATCCTTGGTTGCATATATTACAATATGTCTCACTCTAAGGAAAACATGTTACTGATGTATCTGCTAGCATGGCATGTGTAATAGAAAAGAATGAATAGCTTATCAGCTCTTCGTTCCCACCAGTAAAATATTGGTTATGATTCTTATACTCCCTCCGTTCCAAATTAGATGACTTCCTTTTGTCAACATGGGATATATCTATACATGTAACGTGTCTAGATACATCCACATTTAGACAATTAGTACTCATCTAATTTGGAACGAAGGGAGTAGAAGTTAATGGTGAAACTGCGGATCTTGTTTGAATATAACTATCTATTAGCAGTTTGCATGAATTTGGTATTAAAAAGAAACTCAGTTATGCTTTCTGATTACAGGTAATGTTTTTATGGATTGCCACATTTTGGCTCGTGGGTTCCTGGATAGTGCCATTCTTGGCTCATACTGCTGGCTTTAGCAAGGAAACATTGACGCACAGGGGCCAAGCATTATATAGCCTCTTGACAGACATAACTGAAGGCCTTGCTGGGATTGCTATCATTCACCAATGCCTTGGTAGATTCCGTCCCTTTCCTCCAGGCTGGTTTGAGTTCAAATTAAAGGGCAGATGGCATTGGGATGTAGCATTCGGGTGCCTGTTATTTCCCTTGGTCAACTTGCTTTCTCACATCAACATCAGCCTAGTTCATATGTCATCGGGGCCAGTCTCCGGGGTATCCAGTGTAGAGCAATCAATTGTGGCCCGTGACCCTGTGGCAATGGCCTTATATGCTGTGGTAGTCACTGTATGTGCGCCTATATGGGAAGAGATTGTGTTCCGTGGTTTCCTTCTCCCATCCCTAACACGATACATGCCTCTTCCATGGTCAATCTTGGTAAGCGCCGCAGCGTTTGCGCTGGCGCACTTCAACGCACAAAGGGTGTTGCCGTTGATATTTCTTGGGGTCGTGATGGGAGGTGTCTTTGCTAGGTCACGCAACCTTTTGGCGTCAATGGTGCTTCATAGCCTCTGGAACGGTTTTGTATTCTTGGATTTGATGAAGTGAAGCTATGTCAATATTGCTTTTCAGCTTTTGATTTATCCTGTGGTCTTCTCCCACCTTTTGTGTTTTCATTTTGCATGGAGAGTATAGAAGCTAACACAGGGTGGTGGCCAGATTGTTTGTTTGGAGGAAATTACGGTGGAGAATAGACAACAGATGACAGCCTTTCGATTTTTTTTGTAGGGGTATTACATAGGCATAGGACTTGTACACAGTTGCATCTTTCTTACTCATGTAAATTATATACGCGTGAGAATAATTGCCTCATCGTGTATAGAATTCCTCAATTCATATTTAATTGTTTTCTTTTCTTGGTTATGTGAGCAGAAAGATAAATTCCTTGGTATATCTTATCTGATGAGTTGCCTCATTCTCATGTGAGAGTTATACCATTTTCACTTTCAACCAAAGAATCATGAAAAAAGAGATGTTTTGGACATCGATATGGTTTCTAAAATGTAGTTTTGTCTATTAATTTGTACCACATTATATGTACAAAATCAAAGAAAATTATAAAATTAGGAAATACTTTCTGTGTATGATTTTGAAATTACCAATTAAACTACATATAACTATACTAGCGACTGTTAAAATTTTAAAAGTTAGACGAGGTTATGTATAAGACATCACTTGTGACGGAATACGTTCTTGAAATTATGTGAGTCAAAGAAACTACAAATAGTCCTCTTACACTTCAAGAAACTTCACGGGTAGGTTCTGTTCCATTCCATGAGCTCGGAAAAGATTCTAAAACACTGGATATTGAAGGAACTCCAAAAATAAAAGAAGAATAGAGGAAGAGGAGCTCCATACAAAATTCCTGGAATAACTGACTGAATGTGGGCATGTAGCTGATCCGAAAAATGTTGGCATGTGCGCATGCACCGTATCGTACCGATGTGAAATATTATAGCCCTTTTCGTTTTTGCATTCCAAGAGCCTCTGAGATTCTTCACAGGCACATAATACACCATTTTGAATCACAATTTTGCATCCTTAGAGGCTCTGAGATTGCAAAAACGTCATTCACGTTGGCGTTTCTGCATTTTCACATCCTCTGAGATTCTTCCCATTCACATAATACACCATTTCGAATGACGATTCTGCATTCTCGGAGTCTTTGAGAATGCAGAATGCAAAACCATAGTTCAAAATGGCTTATTTGGCTAGTAAAAAACGGGTTCTAAGATGACGCTCTTTTACGAGGGACATATTTGGTTGAAGGTTTTTGAGGGACCATTAAAAACTTTAGAAGTAGTACAAATTATACCCTTGCAGGCGTGCGACAGCACAGAGGTAAGGGTAAACCTGGACGGTAGCAGGGCAGCAATTGTGCCGTGGTAGTGCAGACCTCGGGTCCTCTGCCGTAGTGGGTCCCCCTGATCAGTTACATGCATCACTGGACACTGGGTAACCAACAAGAGTTGCAGTTTCGGCCACAGCCTGGCACGAGGGCAGCGTCCGGCAAAAGGAAAACATGGCCCCTCCGTCTAGCTGCAGTTTCACATGCCACCGGGCCCCACAGCCTCACCACCTATACAACTTATTGGCTGTCTCACTGTAGGTGGTACCCGGAACTGCGTCCCCACCTGTCAAGGAGTTGTCGGGTATATGCTCCGGTACCTCCCGTGGACAAGGTCCTGGCTAAGTGGCAAATCTGTCCCCACGAATCCCGCGTACAGAGATCCTCCGCTGCACGTGGGACCAGACCACAATTTGGGCCCACATGTCGGTAATGCTCTCGCTTCGGTTACCATTTCCCCTTGCTCGTTGGCCGCGTTCTCTAGCCCCAAATTTATTTAAGGGAGAAGAAATCGAGAGAGGTAGGGTACTAGGGTGGTGGTGCCATTCCTCGCTCCTGCTCGCCTCCGGTGTGCTGCCTTCTTGCGGTGGGCGGAGAAATCAGGAGGCGAACTAAGGGAGCAGGGGAGGGGCAAGTTCATGCTTCAGAGACAAGCAAGAATGGCGGCGAGGTGGACCTCCGTGGGCCTGCTGGCGGTGGCCGCGCTGCTCGTGGGCATCGCAATGCCGGCCTCCGCCGCCGCCGCCGCCGTGCAGCCGCCCGCACCCGCGCCCTCCAGCGACGGTGAGAGCCCCCCCTCCCCCCTCCCCCGCACCACAGGGCGGGCGACTCGCTTTCACTGCCACCCGTTTCGCATCTTGATTTCGGTTTCCTGAACCGTCTCGTGCGTTCGTGGCGGTGTAGTAGGATTCAGATTTCAAAAGATACAGTTACTTTGCTCCTAGGTGCGTGCGTGCGTGCTTTGGTTTCTGCCTGTTCAGTTCTTCCTTAACCAACAGACTGTTTTGTATCGTTTCGTCAAGCAGGAGTCGATTACTATCACGCACGGTGAACAATTAAATTAAATCACAGAGCATGCTACTTTTTTCTATCATGTTATCACTTCAAACGCTCCACCTGAACTTTTTTTATCCTTCTAAAATTCCTTAAATTTTATGCTAGCCCTTCAAAGCTGCAGCTTTCATGGTCGAGTGAGACGGGGACACCCCTTACTTGTACATATGTCAGTTTGGTAGAAGCGGGGACTTCTGTTTACGAATTGCAGTCCTGCTTAACGGTTTGTGCAGAATAAGCCAATGACCAGCACTCTAGCAGTGTTAGTTTGCATCATCTTGATGAAAAATTATGGTCACAAGTTCGTTTTATTGCTTCTTTAACTGCGCAAATTTAATGTGGTTTACACGTACTTGACTGAAATTTTTAATTTTGTAAGTATATATGCTTGTGAGGGTGAACTGTCTTGGTCAGGTTTGTATGTCAAGTGTTTAACTCATGTTTCATGCAATATATTCGGAGCAACATCGATGAGAAGGAATGTTTAAGCCATTCTTCGTACAAGATAGGTGCGTGAAATGGCATGTCAGTGATGGGCACATATGCTTCATATGATTGATAACCACATAAGAGGTGTTTGCTCACCATCTGTCAAGAACCTAGTTTTTCTCCTTTCTGGTGTACTAGCTGAGTTGGTTAGCACTTCTCTTTCACCTGTAGTACTACTAGTATCCCTGCTCTTTCCTTGAGTAGCTTCCACTGAAATACATGATACCTACCAGCTGCTGGTTTACGCTTCTATTGCAAGGGTGTCGAGAAGCGACTCTAAATTCTAGAAGTCAATGTCTGCATACAGCCATACAATTCAGGTCTTCTGGTTTTAACGCACACATTTATTTTTGTTCTACGTGCAACATGTAATGAAAAATATGCTATTCCCCATGCTGCCCATTATGACAACCGAGAATTTAGACATCATTGGATTGAGCTCATGTCCGTTAGTCAATTGGCGGATGTCAGTTGAACTCAAGTATATCATCCTTCGAAAATCTTGGTGAAATTTCAAACCATATATAAGGATGTTACCTGGAATTCTGGAAACTTTCTGAGTTCTATTTTCAGGCATATTGGATTATTGATTTGCCTTTAGTCATCTTTCACCAGGAACATGTAGATATTTGTGTGCCTGAACTTTTATTTTCAAGCCTCTAGGTTTCAAAGCTGTTAAAACCGAAACCGACAGTCCATTCTGCTCCCTTTAATTTGTTTTTGTTTCTTTGAGAAACTAGACTAATCCCTGCATATCTCTGGTTATAATCTGTTCATGCAGGCACTTCGATTGATCAGGGGATCGCATACGTGCTGATGCTGGTGGCCCTTGTGCTCACCTACCTCATCCACCCATTGGACGTTTCCTCTCCATACAGGCTCTTCTAATCATAATTCCGATTGTATCAGTTCGGGCAGCTATGCGAGGGCAAGATAAGGATTTAGGTAAAGGTGTGGTATTGTTTTTTTTATGTGTGTCAGATGGTTATGAACATGTTTGGTGGTGGCATGATTCTGCCATTATGTGAGTGTGTTGCTATTAAGTTCACGTTAATGTACATGCATTTCACCGATCTGTGCTACTGGACATGTGCCGTGATGTGTAGTAGGATAGGTTTTGCAAGTTGAACACCTACTAACCATGTGGATACTTGTCCAACTCCTAAAATGACGATTTCTTGTGGTCCAGATCGTCCATTCTAGACTCATCTATATTTCGCAGGATGTTCCTTTCTTTTCTCTGTAGTTTTGGAGTATTTCACTTCTCTAGCCTGCTCATGCTTTGCTGTTAGGGAGTTCGTATGTCTCAATTGACCCAGAATCAACAATAGTCATCATGTTAATCTAATGTAAAAAATATTGTATTATCAGAAATTTATTTTTCCTGTGAACTTTGAAAATTTGTTACTATAAAATTCAAAAAGGTTTACGATATTGTAATAGTTTGCTCAGCTAGTGCAAATGAGTTTTCGTTCTTAAGAGTAACACTAAATTTTGCACGAATCTCAACACTGGGTCCATAGTTCTCAGCATCGATTGGGAAGAGGAAATTTTTGTTAGGAATAAGCAACTTGTATTCCACGGGGGCCAAAGGCCACAATATATAGTACATGTACAGGTGTAAATATGCAGAGAGCCCCCTATCTAACAGGGAAACTACAATATACAAATATCTCTCTAACACCCCCCCTCAAACTCATGGTGGATCCACAACACTGAGTTTGGAGAGGAAAAATCTATGCTGTGCTCTAGTCTGGGCCTTCGTGAAGAAGTCCGCCAACTGTAACTCTGAAGGCACATACTGGAGCCAATAATCTGATCCTGCACACTAGCACGGACAAAAGAAGCATCAACGCCAATATGCTTAGTAAGCTCATGCTTCACCGGGTCACGTGCAATGCTAATAGCACCTGTACTGTCTGACAATAGAGTCGTGGGTGTCGTAACAGAGACACCAAAATCTGCAAGTAACCACCGTAACCAAGTCACCTCCGCAGTCAAAAGAGCCATAGCTCGCAACTCAGCTTCTGCACTCGAACGGGAAACTGCGGTCTGTTTCTTCGTCTTCCAGGCAATGAGAGAACCACCAAGAAAGACACAGTAAGCAGAAAGTGAACGGCGATCCAAAGGATCACTAGCCCAAGTGGCATCGGAGTAGGACTGAAGCTGTAACGAGCTGGAACGAGGAAAGAAGAGACAAAGAGAGATCGTTCCACGAAGATAGCGTAGAACACGAAGAAGGTGACTATAGTGAACCGAAGTGGGAGCAGAAACAAACTGACTCAGAATATGGACAGGATAAGAAATATCAGGGCGAGTAACAGCCAGATAGACGAGACTCCCGACAAGATGTCGATAACGAGTCGGATCAGAGAGAGGATCGCCATCAGAAGCACGAAGAGAAATATTGAGCTCCATGGGAGTCTCAGCAGTACGGTCATCAGTAAGAGCGGCACGAGAAAGAAGATCATGAATATACCGTTCTTGGGATATAAAGAAACCATCAGAGGTGGACGAAACCTCAATCCCAAGAAAGTAACGAAGCGGACCAAGATCCGACATAAGAAACTGCTCACTCAGACGTGCCTTGACAAAGGCAATATACTCCGGGTCGTCACCAGTGATGATCATGTCATCAACATACAGAAGAAGAAGAGTGCGACCACGAGGAGAAGAGTGAACAAACAACGCAGGGTCATGAGCACTGGAAGAGAAACCAGCAGCTGTGACCACAGAAGCAAAGCGCTCAAACCATGCACGAGGGGCTTGCTTAAGGCCATAGAGAGAGCGACGAAGACGGCAGACCATGCCATCTGTAACAGAATACCCCGGTGGTGGTTGCATATAAACCTCCTCACGCAACTCACCATTAAGAAAGGCATTCTTAACATCAAGCTGAGACACAGACCAATGGCGAACAGATGCCACGGCAAGAAGAGTCCGAACAGTGGTCATGTGAGCCACTGGAGCAAAAGTCTCATCATAATCACGGCCATGCTCCTGCTGAAAGCCACGAGCAACCAGACGAGCTTTGTAACGCTCAAGAGTCCCATCAGAGCGGGTCTTAACCTTATAGACCCACTTACAGGTGATAGGACGAACACGAGGAGGAAGAGGAACGATCTCCCACGTACCAGTGCGCTCAAGCGCAGCAATCTCCTCAGCCATGGCAAGCTGCCATTCAGGATGAACAACAGCCTCACGATACGTAGTCGGCTCTGGGACAGCCGAAACACTATAGGTAGCGGATCAAAGAAATCAGGTGAAGGACAAGGCCGAGTACGAAGAGAGTAAGTCGGCTGAGACGGTGCACCAGAAGTAGAGGGTGCATCAGATGACTCGGTCACAACACGTGGACGACGAGTATAATAGAAAGGAAAAGTAGGATGAGAAGGAGCAACAGGAGAAGGCGGAGGCGGGGAGGATGAAGAAGACGGCGACGAAGGAGGAGAAGAAGGCGTCGATGAAGGAGGAGAAGAAGGCATCGGAGTAGACGGCACCGGATCAGGGGAGGAGGAGGAATATGAGGGACATCGGGAGGAGAATCAGGAAAAGTAAGAAAAGAGAGATCCTCCACAGTAGAGGTCGAGGAGGTCGAGCGTGGAAAGAAAGGACGAGACTCGTCAAACGTCACGTCCCGGGAAATACGCATCCGACGAGCCACGGGATCCCAACATCGATAGCCCTTATGCTCATCACTATATCCGAGAAAAACACACTCAACAGACTGAGCGGTTAGTTTGGTGCGTTCACGAGGAGCGAGGAGAACATAGCAAACACAACCAAACAGACGCAACATGGAATAGTCAGGAGAGCGATCACATAGTCGCTCGAGAGGAATACCACCCTGAAGGGCGGCAGAAGGCTGAATGTTAATGAGATAGACCGAGGTAGAGACAGCCTCAGCCCAGAAATGTGGCGGGAGAGAAGAAGCGATCATCATCGCACGAGCAGTCTCTAGAAGATGACGATGCTTACGCTCAGCAACGCCATTCTGAGCATGTGCACCGGGACAAGAGAACTGAGCGAGAGTGCCCTGCTCAGCAAGAACACCACGCAAATGCTTGGAGATATACTCACCAGCAGAATCAGCACGGAACACACGAATAGGTGTAGAGAACTGAGTGTGAACCATGGCAGCAAAACGCTTATAGATAGAGAGAACCTCACTACGAGAGGACATAAAGTAAATCCAAGTGTATCGTGAGTAATCATCTATAAAGATAATATAGTAGCGATGACCCCCTTTCGAAGCGAAGGGAGCCGGACCCCAAACATCTGAATGAACGAGATCAAAAGGACGCTCGGACACAGAGTCACTATGAGGATATGGTAGCTGAATCTGCTTACCAAGCCTACAACCCAGACAATCCAAAGAAGCGTTTCCGGAGACAGACCCTAGAACACCACGATGAACTAGAGACGAGAGACGAGAACCACATAAATGGCCAAGACGATGATGCCACTGCTGAAAAGAGCTGGTGGCTGCGGCAACCTGGGTCGAGAGACTGGCGGCGGTGGCAGCGGAAGGAAGACGAAGCCAGTCAAGCTCCCATAGACCATCATGGCGTCGGGGACCAGCACCAAGCAAAGCGCCCGTACAACGATCCTGAACAGAACAGGAATCAAAGTCTAGAGTGACCCTACAACGAGAATCGACAATCTGACTACCAGAGAAAAGCTGCATGGTGAGTCGAGGAATATGAGCGACAGAAGGAACATGAAACGCGGGACTGCTAAGAGTGCCTCGACTAGCAACGGGGATGGGAGTACCATCGGCAGTACGAACAGAGACAGGAGACTCGACAGGTCGAATAGAGCTCAAGGCGGAAGAATCGTAAGTCATATGAAAAGATGCTCCAGTATCAAGAATCCAAGGGGATGTACCTGAATGAGAAGAAGGTGGTCTCTCGGTGCCAGAAAAGTCAGTCGCAGAACCAGCAGAACCTGTCGGTGAAGAGTCCCAAGTAGCAAGCAGGCATCGGAGTTGCGCGATCTCACGCGCAGTGAAAGACGCCACTGAAGAGGTCGAGGTAGATGCGTCAGCCAAGGAGGACCAATCATCACAATACGTGGTCGCCACATGGGGAGTCGAAGGAGAGCGGTCACAAGTGCGTGCACACGCCACGCGAGGAGTCGAAGAAAAGCAGCCAGAACCATGTGCAGAAGCCGCGAGAGTCGACGTAGAGCGGCGAGTCGACATAGATGGAGTCGACGTAGAGCGGCCACAACAGCGGGCAGAAGCCCCGATAGTCGGCGTAGAGCGGCGAGTCGACATAGACGAAGTCGACGTAGAGCGGCCATAACTGCGGGCAGAAGCCGCGAGAGTCGACGGAGAGCGGCGAGTCGATATAGACGGAGTCGACATAGAGCGGCCATAAGCGCGGACAGAAGCCGCTAGAGTCGACGTAGAGCGGCGAGTCGACATAGACGGAGTCGACGTAGAGCGACATACATACGTCATCGAGGGAGACGACGAAATAGGCAACAAGGACCCCGGAGCAGCACCGAACAAAGACGGAAGCTCGGGACAGCCTAGAACGGGATCAGCAGCAGACAGCGACATCGTGGAACGAGATCAGTTTTTTTTTTTACACACTTTTTTTTTTGTACACACTTTTTTTTTTTTTTTTTTGTACACAGAACCGCTGGTCAAACACGGAAGTAGCAAGGAAGCAAGCTGGATCGATCTGGAAGTAGCGGAGGCAGCAGGAAACGGCCGGCTGGTCCCGATCTGGAAGTAGCAAGCAAGCTGGCGATCGGAGGCAGCAGGAGACGGCCGGATCGATCTGAATCGGAAACGCTCGGTCAACTCCCGAGCAAGATCAGAACGCGAGAAGGCAGCGCAGCGGAGGACGGATCTCTCGGGGACGGCCAGAACAAGACGAGGTCGACCGGAATCCGACCGGGAAGCAGTAGGACGGGGGCGGCCGAACCTCCTGCACGCGGCGGCGGCCAAGGCAGGACCATGCGCGGACGGGACGGCCGGGGACGGGCGACAGCTGCCGGGACGAGCGGCTGCGGATAGGACGGCCGGGGACGGGCGACGGCTGCCGGGGACGAGCGTCCGTGCCGCGGACGGGACGGCCGGGACGGGAGATCGATCTGTACGTGAATTCGGGGCAGAGAAAAAAAAATTGCACGAGTTGCGCGTGCGGGAAACCCTAACCTAGCTCTGATACCATGTTAGGAATAAGCAACTTGTATTCCATGGGGGCCAAAGGCCACAATATATAGTACATGTACAGGTGTAAATATGCAGGGAGCCCCCTATCTAACAGGGAAACTACAATATACAAATATCTCTCTAACAATTTTCACGCATCAACATCAGATCGACAGTTCTGTGTGTTCTCAAAGAATTAACAAAACCATTAATGTTATTGTCCTCTCAAAGAATTTCGAAATGAGACTACTTTTATGTGTTGTTATGGGCTTAGACCCCTCTTGGCTGCTGCCGATAGTGGTTTAGTTAGGAATTGCGTATAGAAGGTAACAAGAAAAATCCGGACAACTGTTTTGTTTGATATATTAAGTAATCATGTTTATATGGATGCACTTTAAATTACAAAGAGTCCAAATTAATTAAAATTAACTGAGAGTTATAGTTCTGTTAAGATTCAAGTTGTGACATGTGACAAAGGCATACCCTCAGTTCCTAATACTCTCTCCGTTCCGGTTTTTAGTTCTTGTGCGCGTCCCTAGATTATCAATTTGACCAACAAAATACGAGCTAAATATTACAAAAAATATAACACTTAAAACTTCATATGTTATATTTTCTAACGGTGTAATTGTTGTGTTATGTACTTATATTCAACTCGTGTTATATTGGTCAAACTGACGATTTAGGGACATTTGCATGACTTATACACTGGAATGGAGGGAGTAGTTTAGTAGTGTGGACTTATTAATTAAACCCTAAGGGATGAATATCCTTGTGATAACATAACCATATACTTAATGCACAATATTCTAGTAATAACATAAATAGTTTATTTTGTTTCAAAAAACTTTAATTTACTATGCATTATCTATAAATTAGTATCACCTAACTCACATTCTTCCATCTGATCTAATTACACATAATCTGAACATCTCTGCGCTCAAATATCTACTCCATACTGGAAACATAAATTAATTGAAAATTTTGAAATAGAAATATACGCTGTCCGTGGGGATGGAAACCACGGCCACGTGGTTAAAAGCCACGCGCTCTACCACTGAGCTAGGACGGCAGCAGCGATTTTTTTCGAAAACACATTTATTATTCATTGACATTGTTTTAACTAGGATGCAATGAATATCCCCCAAAATAATTGATATTCGCTCTAGACAATACGAGTTCCGTCCAAGCGGGTGCGGTTGCAGCAACACGTGGACACACACATACTTACTAAGTTCTGATTTTTCCGGGGTTGAGCATACAACGACCTCGGAGTTCGCCACCAGTCTGGACACACACATACTTTACCTCCGTTTCAAAAAAGACAAAATACAAAGCCTTTCACTAACCATCCAAACAATGATTGATTCTAGAGTAAATTCCGAGAATACCATCAAACGATTGACGTGTTCCGAAAATGCCATCAAACTAGCCGTCGTTCTAAAAAATGACATCAAAAGAGTGTCGTCGTTCCGAAAATATTATTCCCGTCAGCTGACCGCTAGTTGACATTAACTCGGAGAATAAACTTGTCAGATTTTTAGTCTAGTACCAAAGAGCGGTCAACTAACGGAAGTGGCATTTTGGGAACGACGACACTATTTTGATGACATTTTGGAACGAACGACTAGTGTGATGTCATTTTTGGAACGTGGCAATCGTTTTATGGTCTTATTTGAATTTCCTATTGATTCTGAACTGCAATTTAAGACAATTATCCTTGTAAGCTGACCTGGGAAACACATCTATACCCCACCTCTCACTAAAGCATTAATGTTTTTCCTTCCGTAGTTTGCGTACTTAACTGAATAATTTAGTATGATTTGTCCCTCGAGTGATAGATAGTTGTAAACCACTCGGATCCAAAACTATTGCAGTTTTGAACTGAGATGAGTTCAAAACCGCGACACTTATTATGATGGATCTGAGTGAGTAGTAGGTTTCGACAGCTAAGACCACTTAATATTCGTAGTAAAAATAATGTAAGAAAATTTTCTTCATTTTGTTGCCCTGTAAAATATCTCAAAGTCTTCGCATGTTAATGATCATAAGTCAGAGGCGAGGGGCGCGGAAGCACGACATGCCATCCGTCAACACACCATAAATCATATAGAATGATGTATAGAGTAAACCTGTAGGTATTTATGCCGAGAAGGCGGCCACCAAAATCTAGCCAAAAACACTGAGAAAACACAAGGAGAGCATCAGAAAAAAGAACAGAACAAAGGTAAAATGGTGGCCTCCCAAAGCGGACCATGTGGATATAGACTGGAGAACATGCCCGCCTCACTAGTCCAAGGAAGGGGAATTTTTTTTAAATAATATTTTTTAAACAGAAATTCGGAAAATAGCGCGCGTTTTTCAGAAATTCGGAAAATAGCGCGGCGTCGGCACGGCCCGTGCCGAAACAACTGGTTTCGGCACGGGCGGCACCGAAACAGGCCAGCTAAATGTCGGCCTGCGCAGCGGCAGGCGTGGCCCACCTCTTTTGGCGTGGCTAGTGCCGAAACCAAGCCTTTCGGCACGGCCCGTGCCGAAAGCAGGCAGACCAAAAGAGGTGGCCTGTCCTCCTTCGAATCCCATCTTCTTCTTTCTCTCACTCGACCAGTCCTTCTCCTCTCCTTCTTCCGTTTCCAGGACAACAACAACGATTTTTACCCCCAAAAAATCCTCAATCAAGAAATAGAGTAGAGGAGGGTTAGGGCATCATCGATCTACTGATGGGATAGTTGTTTGTGGAGGCGTTTGGGGAGTGGAGGTGGAGCAATGGTGGTCAACAATGGTGCATAGTGGTGGTGTGTGCCGGTGTTGGGGATGCTAGAGGCGTGGTGCGGCGGTGGTGGTGCTAGATTGAAGCCGGGCAGCGGGAGCTACGCACGCGTCAAGGGTAAACCCTAATCTCTAGATTTTTTAGGATTAGTGTATGTTGTCAGTTAGATGTATCGTAATATTTAGATATATCCGCTGTGGAGTATTTAATGATTGAATAAATTTGTTTAGGTAATGGAAGTGGTCAATGTTGTTGTGCACTACGGTGCCGGTACAGTCCGTACATCTGAGTCAGGGGTTGATCTTAGTGAATTTGAAAATGTGGAGATTCAGTTGACAGAGCCAGAGAAAGTGAAAATCGGCGGTGTCCAGTGGTATTTTACGGTGAATTTTGGGTATGATCCTAATTACTGGACTGTTAGGATGCAGTCGGTATGGACCAAATCCCGGTCAAATATTCGCTGGAGTTGTTGCCGCTTGATCGGACAAATCAGTGGGTTTCTTGGCTAGCATCATGCAAACGCCGAGGGACAAAACCAGAAGTCCTAGTGTCGTTTGTTCTGAAGCAGAATAATTTTGAAATAGGTGGCGGTGCTGTTCAGACTGGAGAGACTAGTGAAGCAACTAGTTCGTATTGTGCCCAAATGCCTGGTCATTATGAACCATCACCGTCAGCAGGACATGCTCAAATTCCTTCTGGCTATGAACCATCACCGTCAGCAGGACATGCTCAAATTCCTGTTGGCTATGTACCATCACTGTCAGAAATTCCTCTTCATTATGAACCAGCACTGTCAGCAGGACCTGCCCAAATTGGGGAGGCTGATGCGGATGAGCACGAAGGTACAGTACAGGCTGAGATATTGGCGGAAGACGAGGAGGATGGCGTCGCAGAAGATATTGATTCTGATGATTCTGATGAAAACAATGATGAAGATGTGCCTATTCCCAGTTACTGGAATCAGGACAACTCTGCCATCACGGCCGTGCCTGATGTCCATGAATCGTCCTGGGAGTACCACATGAATAACATTCAAATCGGGGCTCAGTACAACACGAAGGAACAGTTAAGGGAAGCCGTGATTCAGTGGGCATTGTCCACGCAAAGGGTTTTCCGCACTGACGTGTCAAATAGGCAATATTTGACAATGAGTTGTGTTGACATTGGTTGTCCGTCACGGGTGCATGGTCACTTGCCGAAGTATGACGTGGTGTGGGTGGTGACAGACGTCGTGCCACACACATGTGAAATTAATAGTTTGCTGACAGATCACCCAAACCTAACGTCAACTCTCATTGCACGTCTCTTGTTCAGTGAGATAGTGAACAAGAAAGATATGGTAGCAAAGCACATCATAGATACAGTTCAGGCAAGATGGAATACCACCATTAAGTACGGAAAGGCCTGGAGAGCTAAGCAGAAGGCTCTAGAGGAGAGGTTTGGGTCTTTCTATGACTCTTATGATAATGTTATTCGTCTTGTTAGCACATTGAAGGAGAGGAATCCTGGCACATATGCTTTAGTAGAATTACAACGGTTCCCGGAATTTCCTCAATATGGTGTATTCGGCCGACTGTTCTTCTCATTCGCTATTTGCATCGAAGCTTTTACCCATTGTCGTCCAGTGCTCTGCGTGGACGGCACGTTTCTCACAGGCAAGTACAAGGGGCAGATCCTGACCGCAATAGGTGTGGACGGCAATGGGCAGATCGTCCCGATTGCCTTCGCCTTCGTCGAGGGTGAGAATTATGAGAGCTGGATATGGTTCTTCAGGCAATTGAAAAAGGCAGTTGTGAAGACTCGACCAAATGTGTGCATCCTTCACGACAGGCATCCTGGTATGCTTAAGGCTATAAAGCGACTGCAGCACCCCACCGAGGGTGAACCAGCACCATGGACTGACATGCAGAGCCGCTGGTGTATGCGTCATCTCGGCGCTAACTTTTACTCATGCTTTAAGAGTAAAAGGCTGATGAATCTGTTTAAAAGACTGTGCAATCAGAATCAAGAGAGGAAGTATCAGTTTCTGTGGGAAAGACTGACTGAATTCACTGGGCAGCAGGTGAAGGAAAGGAAAGCTGCGCAGGCACAAGCGGTAGCTACACAGCTTGCTGCGGCGCAGGTAGCTGCGGCCCAGGTTGCTGCGGCCCAGGTTGTTGCGGCACCGAGAATGGGATCTCCTTATTGTCTACCTTGAACTCGGCCGTAAACTTCAAAAGGAGTGCCGACATTCCTGCCGGGAAACTACCATCTGAATTGTATCTCGACATGTTCGAGTGAGTGGACTATGCTTACCAACTCGACATCTCCTCCCGGGTTTTTATAGGACGAGCACAGACCAATTGGCGGGAGAAATAGGCGGGAGCAAGGCTGGCGGGAAAATACAAGGCGGGAGCAAGTTTGGCGGGAAAATTAGGCACGGCAGAAAAATGGCGGGAGAAGAAGAGCGGGAGGAAAATGGTGGGAACAAAATGGCGGGAGAAATGGTACTTTCGGCACGGTCAGAGCCGAAACTGGCCTGTCGGTCCCGCCGTTATGCGAAAGGCAGGCGTGCATGCAGTTCAGCGGCCTTTCGGCTTTGGCCGTGCCGAAACCTAATGGTTTCGGTTTGGCCCGTGCCGAAACCTTTGTTTCGGTCCGGCCGCTGCCGACGCCGCGCTATTTTCCAAATTTCTGGAAAACGCGCGCTATTTTCCAAATTTCTGTTCAAAAAAATATTATTTAAAAAAAAAATTCAAGGAAGGGCGCACACAAGTGGAGAAAGCGGAGACCAGAAATCTAGTCTATTTTTTGAACCTCGGCAATGTCTTTGATTGATAAAGTCAAAAATAGTTGGACAGTTTATGAGGGAAACCGGCAAAAAACCGTACAACACAACGCACCACACCGGCCCCAAGGCCACGCCCCAAAAAAACGAGTCAGACGACTATGTCGCCCTAGCGAACCATAGACGACACAAACACGGCGGAGGCGACCTCAACGCAAGCCAAAACCCGGAGCCGCCGCTCCGACTTCCACACCGGCTCCAAGACGACGCCCCAAAAACGAGTCGACGACCATGTCGCCCTAGCGACCATAGCCGACACCCAACACGGCGGAGACGATCTCAACGCAAGACGAAGTCCGGAGCCGCCACTCCGACATCCACACCGGTCCGATTGCCGCGCACACCCCTAGCCGAAGATGAAGGCTCGCCGCCGCCAACCACCATCTGAATCCAGAAATCTAGTCTAAACCTAGGGCTTTTCTCATCAACCATGAACTGTTTAGATAGGTGCAAAGACTAACCAATAAAACCCTGCGATTTCTATAGGCTATGGGATACACTAAATAGCGTGATCTCTCGATAACCAAGAACGGTGCTTGAACCGAGGGCACTCCTCGATGACCATGGGCTATTTAAAGAGGTGCAAGGCATAATAACAAAACCCCCGCATAATTTCTACAATTTGCAGAAAATGCAAAATAGTGTGTGCCTATCGGTAACCAAAGGGTCTACAGTTCTGGCAGATATTTTGTGTGCCCTATGCAATGCTTGTGTGAAGCTAAATCAACAGAGTTGTGTCGGAAGAAGGTTCTTGGCTCCAACTCCCAGATTCATACAGATCCTGAGGTTGCCCCGCTCAAAAGACATCTTGGCTAAATGCGATGGTTTGCCTATTGCTATTTTTACCGCATGTATTTTTCTTTTAAAGGCAAAAAACTATTCCTTGGTGATGAAGTCTAGCAAGAGGTTTCCACAGAGCTCGGTTCTTTTCTTACAAGTGACGAAACCACGTTTCATGACATGAAAAAAATGTTCGTCCGATGCTACTACCGATTGAAAGATCACGGTCAAAAAAATTGCATGCTCTATCTCAATATATACCCCAGGCCGCGATCAGGTTAACACCAGAAATTTCGTGAGACGATTAAATGCTGAAGCTTTGGTGGGTGAACAAAATGCCAAGAGATCTTTGAAGGAGTTAAGTGACCAGAGTATGATCTGTAGTACCTATAAAAGCTGTCAAATTCAGGGTATCATGCTTGGGTTTTCCACACAAAAGGCATTGTTCAAAAACTTGGTGACTTTAGTTGAGGATGGCAATGTCCGGCCTAACAAACCTAGAAAGACAGTTCCAAGACCATAGAAACCCCAAAGGCCAGTCCAACTTTTTTGGACCTAAGGCTAGTAAGCAAGTATATTTTATACCAATCTCATATACGTCCTATAGCTTAGTTTTATTATCACAATATTATAAGTATATAGTTTGCACATTTAACTAAATATAAATTGTTACTAATATTATGTGTATCCTTCTTGTAACATTCAAAATATAATTAAAACATAAATATAAATTGTTTCTAATAAGTATTAGTTTTTTTATTTATACACACAGGCTAAAAATTGAAAAACAATTATACACCTCCTTTTGCAGTTAAATTAAGACTTAATTATCTATAATATTTTGGAGACATTTCTATTGAGTATATTCTAGCAGATATCCTAATAGAAGTTTTGAGTGTATCATTACATCAGAAAATTTATAAAAACTTCTATAGCATAAATAGAATCACTATCTTCTCCACCTTTTCTATTTAAGTGTGTCTTACAAGTAACATTGCATTAACTAATAATCTCACAATGTGTGAGTCTATGTACTAGATATTGAAATATAATCCTTAAACCAATCACTAACGATCATAAAAAGTATTGTGAATTCTACAACTTTCGCATTCGTGCTGTTTGATCAGTTATAGACCCATCGAAATGTGTTTTCTGTCATCTAGTGTACACAACTTCTCATGTAAGTTTTCAGTTATAAATATGTGTGTTATATTAAAACTGAATTCTTAGTAATATCTTTCATTTTACCCTGGTACAACTTTTTTTACGGGAATACTTGATCGGTGTATTCCCCCTATGAGACACAATTTGTGACGAAGACTTCCTCCTAAATAACAAATAAACATTTCTTTAGAGATTAGTACTTTCTTGGATATGTAATAGATAAATGTACATGATTGTGAGAATACTTTACTATTTGTGCTCATACTCTTGACCCGTGGAGGGTGCCATGTTTGCTCGATCTATAGCCTCTTGAGGTGGACTTTTCGGTGCCACCACCATGTGGGAATGAGTGCAAGCCACCGCGGTAGCCACGGGTGCCAATCAATCTGTCACTAGAACAACAGGCGCACAACCACATGTTCGTATGCTGCGTCACTTTTCCTACATCGTCCTTTGCCTAGTCATCACCTTCTGCGGATTGACATGCTCATTATCTTCATGGTGTACCACCCGAAGGGCATAGCAATGGTACTTAATTTTATGAGCGATGAACTTGCTCCAGTTGTGAGTTTTGCCTTACCTGGCTCTGCTTGCTTTTTTTACTTGGATGTAACGAAGTGTACTACCTATATATATAGATATATTATATTGGTTAGGGCCCCTACAAATCGGGCCCCCAGGGTGGTCGCCCCTCTGCCCGGCCCTAACAATTGCAAAGCATGGGTTGGCTCCTTGATGTGCAACGATGTTGTGGGGACCTTGTCAATGAAATTATAAAAAATGTTGACCCAATGGCAGCTGGCAAGAAGACTTCAGACTATTTGAAGAATTTCATCCTGGATAAAAGGTATGGCCTGTTCCATAAAAGTGTTCGTTTATAATTTGAAATGAACAAAAAATTTGCTCCCCCTACTAGTAAAAAATGTTGTTCTGTAGACAGGGGCTTTACTATCTATCTATCATCGAGTGTTGGTTTTGTACATTAACGTTACCGTATAATATATAATGAAATTTAAAATTAGAAGATATCGGGGAATAATGTGAAATTAACTATTGAAATAAAAAGTGAATAGACTAGAAATGTCTGATTGCATTGAAAAGCAAAACCAAAGTTTCAACTATATGTACAAGCAGTTTACACGGAACCGTGAGTTCAAATTTAACTTAGGTGTAAAAATTGTAAACTCCAACGTTCATTTCTCGAGATTACATGTTGCTTCCTTTTTATCAGAGAACTTTCATTCAGTGCATATGGCACTTTTTCTTCTTTCAAAATAGGTATCCCAGCCTCTACATCGTGATGATGCACACAACCGTTTTTATATTAAAAAGAGTAACAAACTATCAAAGTATCGAAAGTCAACTTATTACAATCATGGTCTGCTAAAGTGGCTACATGAACCAGCCAGCGAAACTCAGGAGATCTATGAAGACTAGCTAATTTTTTAAATAATACACGAAATTTATTTAATTCTGGAAATATTACGCAATTTTTTTTCAAAAATATTATCCAATCGGCCTTGTGGAAGCCGACAGGGGCTACTCGTCGTAGCTGAAGACGACTAGACGCCTGTCGTCTTTGTCGAAGACGACATGCCACTCGTCCCCAGATGCATGCCCTAATCGGCTTAGGCGAGGACGACAAGCCCCAATCGGCTTTGGCAAAACCGATTAGCCCTAATCGGCTTAGGCGAAGACGAGTTGTGCATGCATTTTTTCGAAATTTGTTTCGCGGTTAATTGTTCCCGCCCTTCTTCTCCCCCGCCTTTTTCTCCCGCCCTTCTTCTCCCGCCATATTTCTCCCGCCCTTCTTCTCCCGCCTTTTTCTCCCGCCCTTCTTCTCCTCTCCCGCCATTTTGTTCCCGCCATTTTCCTCCCGCTCTTCTTCTCTCGCCATTTTTCTCCCGCTCTTTTTCTCCCGGGTGAGCCTATATATACCCCAGCAGATTTTGTGATGGAGGCGTGTGGTGCGCGGTTATTTCCTTAGTCACATTAGGAACGATGTCTGGTAGTTCGGGTCCTGGTTTGGACCCATATAGGTCGTGGTGTATTCTGTATGAAGCCGCAAGATGGACTGAAGGTAGTAAGGGAGGGTAGGGCCAAGAGCTGTTATAGGAGCTAGTTAGTGAGATGGGCAACATTTGTGAGCTGGGAGAAATTATAGCCCAAAAATACAAAATCCCGCAGATGACCCCTGAAGAAATTTTAAATGAAATTGATGGGTGGCGGTGGAAGTGGCAGAGAGTGCATGAGCTAAAAGATATCGAGGCGGGTCTTCGGGACATGCCTATGACACCTAAGTCAAAGATAATCCATTTTTCGCCAAAGGCCTATGCATTTCACGTTGAGGTAACTGAGTAGCGAAGTTATATTACGTTAGAATCTAGTGTTATCGTACTAACTTATTTTCGTCTGATATTGTTAATTTCCAGCACTGGCCCGCCGACGCACAGTTGAAAGAACGAGGATGTCGCCTAGAGGGGGGGGGGGTGAATAGGCGTTTTAAAATAATTATGGTTTAGGCTTGAATAAATACGGAATAAAACTAGCGTTTAATTTATCAAGCACAAAATCTAAACATGCTAGGTTCACCTATGTGCACCAACAACTTATGCTAAGCAAGATTAACAACTAAGTGATAGCAATATAGATAACTTCAAGCTCGATGGCTATCACAAAGGTAAATGCATAAGTAAAGGTTTGGGTATAGAAGTAACCGCAAAGTGGACACGAGGAGATGTTTCCCGTAGTTCCTTCCCAATGGAAGTACGTCTACGTTGGAGGGTGTGGAGCCTCCTACGCACTCCAATAGCACCGATGTGCTCACCCTATTCTCCGTGAGCTTCACCCGTGAGGGATTGGCTCGTTCCACTATGAGGTCGACTTGAAGGCGTTGACCAAACCGATACACCAAGGTTGAGGAACTCCACAATGAGTTGGAGACTCCCAATAATGTCCCGGAGCTTAGCAACAAGATAAAGCTCCGAAACTCATAAAGGCCTCCTAGGGTTACAACTAACCCACGAGGCAACGAGAACCACAAAGAGTAATGAGCTTCTCAAACTTCAACTCCACGTATCACCGTGGAGAACTCAAACCGATGCACCTAATGCAATGGCAAGAATACAAGAAGTGCTCAAAGCAATTCACTCTCAAATCCCACCAAAGCAACTAATGTATGGAGGAAGATGAGAGGAAGAGTAAGGAAGCAACAAATGAATCGCAAGATCTAGATCCAATAGGCTCCCCTCACTTAGAGGAGAGACTGATTGGTGGAGATGTAGATCTAGATCTCCTCTCTTGTTTCCCTCAAGAATGAGCAAGAATCATTGGAGGGATTGAGAGAAAGCAAGCTTTTGGAGGTCAACAATGGAGGTCAAAACTTGCAAGAAAGGTTGGGGACCATTGGAAAGAAGGCCCCTTAAATAGGTCACCCAAATATCCAACCGTTGGGTGCAGATTCGCGCCGGGGCGGTACTACCGCTAGACCCAGCGGTACTACCGCCCCTAGGAAGTTAGGACAGAAAACGGGCAGAAAACAGGCTCCAGGTAGCGGTACTACCGCCCCGGCAGCGGTACTACCACTTTTGGTGCCGCTGAAAACAGGCTTCTGTTTGCTCCGGCGGTACCTCGGGCGGTACCGGGGCGGTAGTACCGCCCCCTTGAAAACAGCAGGAAAGACAAACACCAAAACGACAATATCTTTTGCATCCGGACTCCGTTTTTGATGATCTTTGGCTCGTTGGAATCACAACAACGAGCTCTTCAAGATTATGCAGAGAAACATCATAGTCCAACAATGAATCATAAAACCAAATGGGAAAGGTTAAACTCTCAAAATAGAACAACCGGTAAAACCTCCAACACCAAAAACGCAATAAGTTTTTCTTACGAAATCCGTTTTTGATGAACTTGAGCTTGTCTTGAAGATCATGACA
Organism: Poa pratensis; assembly: GCA_947311845.1. Classification (NCBI taxonomy): domain Eukaryota; kingdom Viridiplantae; phylum Streptophyta; class Magnoliopsida; order Poales; family Poaceae; genus Poa; species Poa pratensis. The sequence goes on along the minus strand of CAMZMU010000078.1, from coordinate 29,664,184 downwards.
AGCTCTAAAACCACACATGGAGGAAAGCCAAATAAGAACCAAGAAAGATGATGCCAAGTATGCAAAGGTTTGAGCTCTCTCCGAACGATACGATCAAGTTACTCATTCGAGAGCCCCTCTTGAAAGTGTGGCATCTATCCTATAATCCGGTCTCTTACTAACACCATGAGACCGGTAAAATAGAAACCCTATCAAGGTCATACCTTTGCCTTGCGCAATCCACTTGAGCTAGATGATGACGATCTTGATCACCTCAAGTTGGATCACCTTTCTTGATTGCGCTCCGCTTGGTGAAGACTTGTGAAATGCTCCCCCATACACAATATGGGAGAGCCACTTTTAGGAACATCTTCACTTGACCATTATCTTGATGACGACCACCGCTTGACGTCATCCGCCATGGGTTATATGGAATCTTCCTTTTGATGCATGCCCATGGGAAGATACCTAACCCACATAGATACTCCACACACACACATGTATATGGGTTAGTTCACAAAGCTATATAGACGATTGCTTACCATACCATTGGATCACAAGATCCCACATGGTACAACATGTAGCTTTGTGTGTTGATCACTTGAATCCATCCTTTCCACTTAGCCTTGATCAACTTTGTATCTTTTCTTCTTTCTTGATCAATGATGATGTCTTGAAGATGAGCATGAATATCCACGGTATTCTATTCTTCAAGACATACTTGCAATATGCTCAACTCTATATAAACCATTCTTCATATAAACCCTTGAATAAGATCTTGGTCATCTTATAAGCTTCTAGAGTCCAACACATGAACTCCAATCTTTCCTATGGACAAGATCTATAAGAATATCTCAATGCAAACATTAGTCCATAAGGATTGTCATTAATTACCAAAACCACGCATGGGGCAACACATGCACTTTCAATCTCCCCCATTTTGGTAATTGATGACAATCCCTTTTACGAGGGTTTATATAATGAATTAAGCAACCATGCACAACAAAGAGCAAGGATGCAAGAGCATGAAAGGCAAATGCTTAAGAACAAACTAAAGCATAAAACCAAATTCCCTTAAACCCTCTAAACTTCTCCCCCATTGGCATCGATTGCCGAAATGGGAGGAAAAATTTAGAAGGCCAATATAGTAAGAGCTCCCCCATAATGTGTGCATTTCTCATAAAATGAGTGAAATCAAATGCACATATCCAATGACGAATAGTTGGGTGGAGATCAAACTATATTGAGGATCCAAAGATTGCAAAAGGAAATCAAATTGAAAGATACTTCGACAAAAGAAGTATCCAATCAAAGGATCCGAAAAACCAATTGAACATAAGAAAAATTATGACAAGTGTTCTAATAATCAAGAGGGAACTCCCCAAGGTACGTGCACAATAAGGATTTGTATTGCAATATAGTGTGCACAACATGGAATCCTCACTCCCCCATAATCCTTTGAAACACAAAACATGTGCAAGAGAGAATGTATATAAAACAAGGCATAACACTTGCAACAAACATATGGTTGAGCATCAAAAGAAGACCGACAAAATATCCAAATGCGAGAACATTTAAAAGATTTAGGCTCAACCAAATGATGTGTGTGACATAGCAAAGCCTTTTATAAGAGTACATCATAGGTGAGCATTGAGCATCACCATAGTCTCAAAGGAATGATAAGCAAGGAGCAAAGCATGTCATTTCAACACACACAACAACACAAAAATGAGTGCACAAATCCAATAGGGCAAGCACTCATAAGGCAAATATTTTCCGGAGCCACCAAAAGATCCAAAAAACATAAAAGAGGTGGACACCAAGGAAATAGGATATCAATTTGCGATGTAACATTTCTCATGTGTATAGATTTCTAAGTAGATAACAATCATATGATATACATCCACAAAGAAACATGTACACACAAAATAGTTACTAAAGAGAAGAACATGATACCCAAGAGGAAGTCATATATACACCATTAAGATCTTTGCTTAAAAGCATAGCACATAGCTCAAATTTATCTTAAAGGATATAAATAGACTTCCAACACAAACGCATCAAAGGCATCACAAATATCCACAAGGGAAAAGTGATAGTTGGGATGCTTTGAGAAGGAAACAAGTATCACAAGGAACAAAAGAAATCATGCCAAGATGCAACCTACACAAGGTTGAATGCAAGAAATGTATGCATGAGGTAGATACTTGTTACCGAGATGGCATTGGTGATGTAGAAGATTTAGCAATCACGATCATCATAGCTTGGCTTCAATAGCACATGGTGAGAGCACCTTCCTTATGAATGAGACAAGGCATCCAATGCATCTCCGAAGTACCTAAAACACAATTCAAGTACAAAATGGTCCCCAAACATATTGGGTCCGAAGTAGTTAGGAAACTACAATACATAGGACAAACTCCACATGAATATGTGCATATGGATATGAAATTGAATTTCATGCACATCTTAGCCGATTTAGGATTCGGTGGAGTTTACCCGATATATTGGATCAAAGAAAGTAAACATGCCATAATTATACATGAAGTAAATATGCATGTCAAGACCTTCAAGAACCAAAGAAGACACAATTTGGACAAAATACAAAGAATACCAAGAAGGCACACCAAAGTGTGACATGCAAGAGAATTGTCCAAATTATATCAAAACCCAAATCAACACATGATTGAGAAAGATACCAAAAGAAGAGATACCAAATGAAAGATATATCAAGGAATGAGATAACTAACCCAAAGAGAGAAAGATTCCAACAAATAGACCAAACCCTCTACACTTTCTATGATGGCACAAAGTACCAAGACAAAAAGGTTTGTCTTTCCACGAGACATGTCATCGGGCTCAAACACCAATTTAAAATAGATCAAGTAGCAATTGAAGACAAATAATGTTCTAAAGCATATAGGATAGCTCCCCCAAGATTTGTGCATTATTTATGATCTTGCATTGGAATGCAAAATGCACACAAATGGGATCATCACACTCCAAATATATTATTCAAACACTAGTCATGTTCAAGAAAAGCAATAAGATCCAATACCAATTTAAAAGATGGTGTTCTACTCAAAATAGGATAGCTCCCCCAAGAATAGTGCATTATCTTAGAAGTATGACTTTGAATGTAAATGCACAAGAATGGGATCACGGCTTTTCCTATTTTAAGGAAACACAAAACAACATGAGTAGAGCAAGAGGATCCAAAGGTCAAGGAAGACAAAAGAAAGTTTGATCAAAACTAATCCTTGGCAATAAATAAGGCAATTAAGAGCAAAACCAAAGTAAATATGATCAATATACTTTACCACAAATAAGATTATCACTTGTAAAGACAAGTAATGTATGGAGATAATTCTCGGTGGTAAATGACAAAGATATTCAAGATCATATTCTCAAAACAAGAGCGAATAGGCAAATATGGAACTTGTTTGAGAAACATGCCACATAGGAACAAGATAATTTACAATATCAATTCTAAGTGGCAAAACCTCACTTGTTCACATTTTCTAGGTTCGTAATATGCACAATGCTTATTACTCCCCCATAATGTGATAATCCATTTGTTTTCAACAAGAGGCAAACAAAAACCAAATAGAGATAGTTAATGGACATTTAGAATTCGAATTTCTCATGAGCATGACATACCACATAGAGACTAGATAATATTGATATATCAACACTAAGTGGTATTCCTCATGTATACACATTTTTAGGATTGTGACGTGCCGAAAGCATATCACTCCCCAAAATGGGAAAGTCCATTAAACTATCACAAGAGCCAATTAAGATAAAACAAGAAACAATAGAGGCTCAACACAAACACACACAACCATGATGTGCAAACCAACATACACACACTAGATTACTCAAGATAGGTAAGTGGTAGGCACATCATAGTCAAACACATGCAAGGTACAAAACCAAACACATGCAAGGGGCAAGCAACTTTCAATGTATATAATTTAAATACATGTTACCGCAAGGAGGCACGTTGGATATAAGATAGAGACATGAAATCCAAATGACTTGGCTTGGGAAATATGATTGATGAAGATCCCTTAATTCTTCATAATGTAGCCAAGTCTCCAAAGCCCTCCATCAACACCTATTGATCAAGTTTTAGCTTGTTGGTCCCCAACCAAGTTGGGTCCTAAGAGGTTAGTCACAATAGGCCACCCAAATGGTTCTTTTCTTGACACCACTTTGAGTACCAACAAATTTGGCAAACACATTGCCAACCTTATCCTTCTCAAGAGAGTAAACATCATCAATTATGATTGGGTTGGATAAGGTACCGTTAGTGCATGAAGAAGCAAGATGTCCCTTCTCGCGGCATAGATAGCAACATCTACTTCCACCTTTCTTCTTAGTTGATTTCTCAACTTGAGAAGCTTTAGCTTGATTCTCCTTGGAAGTGGCCTTTCTTCAATTGGTACTTGAGTATGAACTTGAGGCCGCTTCCCTTGTTGCTTCTCACTTATGCTTCTTCTTCATTGGGCAAGATCTCACATGATGCCCTTCAATCTTGCACTTGAAGCAAACAATCTTGGCCGAATCTTTTACTTGTTCTAGGCCCTTCTTCTTGATGGTCTTGTGCTTCTTGATGTTGGACTTCTTCTTAACATCGGAGTTGAATCCAAGTCCACTCTTGTCATTGGGAGATTTTTGCACACTCAACATATTGTCAAGTGCGACTTCCCAAATGACCTTTTCAAGTCTTTCTTCAAAGAAGTGACTTGCGCCTTGAGCTCTTTGATTTCCTCTACATGGTTAGTTTCAACACAAGTACTAGAGGAAGTAGATGCTTCATTGTTAGAGCAACAAGGCATGGAAAGTAATTCATCACAAGATGTAGAAATATCATGAGTGGATGAACTACTAGGACTAGCACATGGCAATATAACATTTTGAGTGAAGTTGTGCCATTGTCCACATGAGGCTCACAAGATGTTACCTTAGTTGAAGTAGCCTCATGAGCTAACTTTAGCCGATCATGGGAGACTAGAAGATCATTATGAGAGCTCGAGAGCTTTTCATGACTTTCTTCCAATTTCCTATAATTGCTTGTTAGCAACTCAAGTTGAGCCCTTAGCTCAACATTCTCCTTCAATATGGATGCTTCACAATAAGTAGAGTTAGTAGCACAAGCATCATCATTTTTAGATTTGAGGACATTAGAAAGAGCAAGAGCATGATCTTTCTTAATTTAGAAAAGTCTAAACTATAAGATTCCTCAAGACTACAAAGTTTTTCCTCAAGGATCCTTCTACGCTCTTGCTCTTCATTAAGAGCAATAGAAAGATCCCCGATCTCATCGGTGTAGTCTTGCTCACGACCTTCCATTTCCACAATGGTGTCCTCATGCTCATAAATAAGTTTATTGACCTCAATAGCATTAGCCATGATTTCCATGAAGTTAGAGCGAGCATTTTTATTTTACTCAAAGCAAGAAAGACAATTTCACCTTTCTTATTTAGAGAATCAACAATATCATTCTCTTCATTATTATCATCATCTTTAGATTTAATGGGGTTCAAAGTAGGAGATACCTTTGACCTTAGCCATAAGGCAAAAGATGGTCGATGAAGATGAAACATTACTTGAGGCACCACTCAAGTACACATCTTGTTCCATAGGAAGTTGGGTTTCCTCTACAATGTTAGTGACCAACGGAATAGAGGAAACACACGCATTTGTAGTATGGCAACAAGATAAAGCAAGCATATCATCATGAGATTTAGACAAACAATTTACATGATATGCAAGGACTATCAACACAAGCATGTAAAGCATGTATGGTGCTAGATGTGTTTAAGTCCAAAGGTAGATCATTGCAACAATGTTGAGGTAAAGAATCATCAATGTAAGTTTACTACCATTGTTGCAAAGCCTACCACTACTCACCATCTCATTAGGTTGTGGCTTACCACATGTTGGTGAAGTAGAGGAAGTTGAGAACTCATCACGCCCGGAAGTGGAGGGAGAACAATCATCCTCAATAATATTGGACACATCATATTTGTCTTGAAGCTTTGTCCATAAATCATGAGCATTCCGAAAAGGCATGATTGACTCAAGAACTACATTGCTCAAAACACAACAATAGCATGAGATACTAGAGAATTGAGATAAGAGTTTTCCTCATCCTCTAAAGATAACTTTTGGAGATCCTTTGGAGGAGGAAAATCCATATCTACAATTCTCTCCATTTTTGGGCCATACACCCGAAAAAGATTAAGCATGCGAATTTTCCAAACATCATAATTTGTGCCATCGAATATGAAAGTGGGATCATTTGCTAAATCTCTAAACGACATCTTTACTCTCAAGGCGGTGAAGCCTAATAAAGAGAGCCTGGCTCTGATACCAATTGAAAGAACGAGGATGTCGCCTAGAGGGGGGTGAATAGGCGTTTTAAAATAATTACGGTTTAGGCTTGAATAAATGCGGAATAAAACTAGCGTTTAATTTATCAAGCACAAAACCTAAACAAGCTAGGTTCACCTATGTGCACCAACAACTTATGCTAAGCAAGATTAACAACTAAGTGATAGCAATATAGATAACTTCAAGCTCGATGGCTATCACAAAGGTAAATGCATAAGTAAAGGTTTGGGTATAGAAGTAACCGCAAAGTGGACACGAGGAGATGTTTCCCGTAGTTCCTTCCCAATGGAAGTACGTCTACGTTGGAGGGGTGTGGAGCCTCCTAGGCACTCCAATAGCACCGATGTGCTCACCCTATTCTCCGTGAGCTTCACCCGTGAGGGATTGGCTCGTTCCACTATGAGGTCGACTTGAAGGCGTTGACCAAACCGATACACCAAGGTTGAGGAACTCCACAATGAGTTGGAGCCTCCCAACAATGTCCCGGAGCTTAGCAACAAGATAAAGCTCCGAAACTCACAAAGGCCTCCTAGGGTTACAACTAACCCACGAGGCAACGAGAACCACAAAGAGTAATGAGCTTCTCAAACTTCACTCCACGAATCACCGTGGAGAACTCAAACCGATGCACCTAATGCAATGGCAAGAACACAAGAAGTGCTCAAAGCAATTCACTCTCAAATCCCACCAAAGCAACTAATGCTATGGAGGAAGATGAGAGGAAGAGCAAGGAAGCAACAAATGAATCCCAAGATCTAGATCCAATATGCTCCCCTCACTTAGAGGAGAGATTGATTGGTGGAGATGTAGATCTAGATCTCCTCTCTTGTTTCCCTCAAGAATGAGCAAGAATCATTGGAGGGATTGAGAGAAAGCAAGCTTTTGGAGGTCAACAATGGAGGGCAAAACTTGCAAGAAAGGTTGGGGAACCATTGGGGAAGAAGGCCCCTTAAATAGGTCACCCAAATATCCAACCGTTGGGTGCAGATTCGCGCCGGGGCGGTACTACCGCTAGACCCAGCGGTACTACCGCCCCCTAGGAAGTTAGGACAAGAAAAGGCAGAAAACAGGCTCCAGGTAGCGGTACTACCGCCCCGGGCAGCGGTACTACCGCTTTTGGTGCCGCTGAAAACAGGCTTCTGTTTGCTCCGGCGGTACCTCGGGCGGTACCGGGGCGGTACCGCCCCTTGAAAACAGCAGGAAAGACAAACACCAAAACGACAATATCTTTTGCATCCGGACTCCGTTTTTGATGATCTTTGGCTCGTTGGAATCACAACAACGAGCTCTTCAAGATTATGCAGAGAAACATCATAGTCCAACAATGAATCATAAAACCAAATGGGGAAAGTTAAACTCTCGAAAATAGAACAACTAAAAAACCTCAACACCAAAAACGCAATAAGTTTTTCTTACGAAATCCGTTTTTGATGAACTTGAGCTTGTCTTGAAGATCATGACAAGCTCTAAAACCACACATGGAGGAAACCAAATAAGAACCAAGAAAGATGATGCCAAGTATGCAAAGGTTTGAGCTCTCTCCGAACGATACGATCAAGTTACTCATTCGAGAGCCCCTCTTGAAAGTGTGGCATCTATCCTATAATCCGGTCTCTTACTAACACCATGAGACCGGTAAAATAGAAACCCTATCAAGGTCATACCTTTGCCTTGCGCAATCCACTTGAGCTAGATGATGACGATCTTGATCACCTCAAGTTGGATCACCTTTCTTGATTGCGCTCCGCTTGGTGAAGACTTGTGAAATGCTCCCCCATACACAATATGGGAGAGCCACTTTTAGGAACATCTTCACTTGACCATTATCTTGATGACGACCACCGCTTGACGTCATCCGCCATGGGTTATGGAATCTTCCTTTTGATGCATGCCCATGGGAAGATACCTCTAACCCCACATAGATACTCCACACACACACATGTATATGGGTTAGTTCACAAAGCTATATAGACGATTGCTTACCATACCATTGGATCACAAGATCCCACATGTTACAACATGTAGCTTTGTGTGTTGATCACTTGAAATCCATCCTTTCCACTTAGCCTTGATCAACTTTGTATCTTTTCTTCTTTCTTGATAATGATGATGTCTTGAAGATGAGCATGAATATCCACGGTATTCTATTCTTCAAGAGATACTTGCAATATGCTCAACTCTATATAAGACCATTCTTCATATAAACCCTTGAATAAGATCTTGGTCATCTTATAAGCTTCTAGAGTCCAACACATGAACTCCAATCTTTACTATGGACAAGATCTATAAGAATATCTCAATGCAAACATTAGTCCATAAGGATTGTCATTAATTATCAAAACCACGCATGGGGCAACACATGCACTTTCAACAGTTTCTCAACAAAGAGATCCCTCATTTTGGTTGGATGGAAATTCTTTTTGGCGGTTGTCCTGATGGCGTCCATAGAATACTCCTCACGCTGATGCAGTGAAGAGGGCTATATCGAAGGCGAAGAGTGTTGGATCATCCAAGAAAGCCGTTGAGGATGATAGTGATGATGATTTCATGCCTCCATCATGAACACGTGGTAGAGGGACGTGAAGTCGTTGATTAGAACTAGTGAAGTTGTAACGTGGACCTGTAGTGTTGTATGTTAAATTAATTTATCGATGCAATGTAGAATGTTTCGTACATAGATAATAATATGTCTCGTACATGGATAATAATATGTCTCATACGAACATAAATATGAATATGTCTCACATACAAATAGAAATACGGATATGTCTCATACATCCTAAGTACGAATATGTCCCGAAGATATCACTGACCCCTGCGTCGCCGAGCATCACGAGGAGGGGGCTGGTCGGGTGTCGTCCACTGGTACCTGTGAGGTGCCCGGGTTTGACGAGGCACTGTCAAGTCCCCGTCATCATGTGTATCCTGTGTGGGGTATGGTGGAGGAGTCTGGTGAATGGGACCCTGTCGCGGCTGCGTGGGGAATTCTGGAGTGTCGAAAATGCCCAACCAGTTGGACATTTCGTCCCCCGCGTGGGCCCGAGCCTCCTTGTCACAACCCCACCCTGATCCAGATCCTGACGCCTGGTGTCCGGACGTAGCCGTGTGATAGCCATAGGCTCCAACAGATGGAATCATTAGTACATAAGAAATACGCAGTCCTAATTGAAATATGAAAACAATATACGTACCGTAATCCAGGAATTCTGGGGCGTGACCTCGGTACTGAGGAGGAGACTGTGGCCGATACCCGTAATTGGAAGTGGGACCCTGCCACGCCGAACCTCCTGCCTGGTCAGGAGGAGGTGGCCTGGGCTGTGGTACTAGACGTGGACGCGGCTCATGTCGGTGATGCGGCTGGTCGTCGTGCTGCTGGTGCAGGAGATGCTGGTCGTCGTGCTGCTGCTCCTCCTCGTGCTGATGCTGCTCCTGATGCATCTGCTGCTGCTGTTGGCGTCGTGTCGGGGGGCGCGGGGGTCGTTGTCCCACCGGGTGGCGAACAATGTCCTCTGTGCGGGTGCATGTGAGTGTCGCGTAGATGTCCCGTAGCTTCCCCTCCAGCCTCCTGAGCCAGGATATCGGCTGCTCCCGTGGTACCAAAAGAGGGCCAGCGGAAAGAGAACGTCCATACTCAGCGAAATCATTCTGAATCTCCTGTGTCAAAATAGCCTGACAATAGAAATAAAAAGTATTAAATATATATATATGTGAAAGCATGTACCAGTTAGATGAATTAGTGAAAGGAAATAAAATATTACCGCGTGCTGTCTGGACGCAGAAGTGTCATATATCGGGTATGTATCCCACGTAGTAGGGGCAGGTATAACCTCCGGTGAGAGTGCCGAACGATAAGTAGCCATGTTCCGGACATGTACCTCTGCAAGTAGGCATTGTATAGAGTGATATCAAACCCGACAGTCTCAACCCAGAGCCGTGTCGTCGCAGTGTCCCAGTCTGAAACGTAAGGTTGTAGCCTCTGCAGCCACCCTGCCACGGTCCGACTAATCCCCTTCCTTGTGTTCCTAAAATTTGGGTGAGTGTTCTATCAGTAAATATTGATTGAGTACGAACAATTTAGAAAAAAAACTACTTTAGACATACCTGTGGTACACATCTGGCAGGGGACGCTCTACTGGCGGAGGATCTACCAACTGTCGAAGACCAAATTGCCTCATAACCCTCTGTTGAGACATCTCCTCCACGAAGACATCGAAGATGATCTTCGATTTTGTCATCCAATACTCTCGGTCACGTGTGCAAAGATCAGAAATACCTCCCGGGTATCTTCGCTGAATGAGCTCGTCCGTGTACGGCTCCCAGATCACCTCCGGGGTATCTTCGCTGAATGAGCTCGTCCGTGTACGGCTCCCAGATCCCTGAGAGAGGAAAGGAAGAACACGCACGGGCAAGGAAGAAGAAAGAAGGAAGGAGAAGAGAAGGGCGCTCGTGCGCTCGACCGTCTGCTGCGCATTGTCGTCTTCAGCGAAGCCGACTGGGCCTGCCATGTCGTCGTTGGCGAAGACGACAGGCCTCCCAGGACGACAGGCCTCCCAGCGACGTGGCCCATCCACTACTCGGCTTACGCGTGGACGAGTGGGCCTAGTCGGCTTCAGCTACGACGAGTAGCCCCTGTCGGCTTCCACGAGGCCGATTGGATAATTTTTTTGAAAAAAATAATTGCGTAATATTTACAGAATTAAATAAATTTCGTGTATTATTAAAAAAAAATTAGCTGAAGATTACACATCTTGAATTCTTCTAGTGTGCAACCAGCCATTGTGGTTGAAAATAGCTCGGACAACGGCCGACGCACGGGAGCATCCAGACTCCATGATCAACAGCGCGCGATGGACAACCTGTAAAAAATGGGCATCTCTTGCTTTGTTAAAAACCACATTATTTTTACAATTTCAAATGGCACATACAAAAGGATAAGTACCAATGCGTGTACTGCCTTTGTTTTTTTTTATTATCTATCACATCCAACCAATGTCACGTACAACCATATTTGTTATATACATGGTGTTTTGCTTACTTGGTTTCTTGATATACTTGAGGTATCTCATCATTTTTAATGATCTGCAGTCACGTTGCATACAGTGGAAAGATCTAGAACATATCTTTCCAAAAAATAAGAAGGATAGTAGAATCATCGTGACCACAAATGCCCACTCGATTGCTAGGGACTACAGTTCTGGCAGTTATTATGTGTATCCTATGCAAATGCTTGTGTGAAGTCAAATGTACAGAGTTGTTTTGGAAGAAGGTTCGTGGCTCCAACTCCGAGATTCATTCAGATCCTGAGGTTGACCGCTCAAAAAAATCTTGGCTAAATCCCATGGTTTGCCTATTGCTATTGTTGTCGCAGGTATTTTTTGTCCAAAGGGCAAAAACCAATTCCTTGGTGATGAACTCCACCAAGACGTTTCCACAGAGCTCAATTCTATTTTCGCAACTGATGAAACCACGTTTTGTGACATGAAAATTGTGTACTCCTAAAAGATTACCCCTCTCATGACAGCATCATCATCAGTTCATTAGTCATTACCACATGGCACAAAGAAAAAGGCAAAAAAAAAAGGGTTAATTGGATCTATGCCATTGCAATTTTCATAGGTTGGAGATATGCCATTACAAAAACCGAACTTGGCAATATGCCAACTTCTTCATACCTCTACCTATGTCATTATCTTCACTAAATAGAATAACGGTTTAAAAAATACATGTATTTGAGTGTATGATGCTGTATTTACCATAGTACCCCTTTGCCCATCTTTTTGGCAGCACTTCAGGATCGTCCAGGCGTCGAAAATTCAAAAAATTCAAATTTGGGAAAAAAATGAACTTTCTAAAAAAATACAAAAATCCAGAAAATAAAAAACTGTATTATGAGGATACTGTTCAAATATGAGCCGTTTCTGGGCATGTAGCCATGCCTTCTTCTTCTTTTTCCTGTCTCGTACGTGAGTATAAGGGTACGAACTAAAGTATAATTGTTGTATATATCGTTTAGTATTGAAGATAATGGGGTAGAGGTATAAATAAACAAGTTAAAGTGACATATTACCAAGTTCGGTTTTTGTAATGCCATATCTCCAACCTGTGAAAATTGCAATGGCATAGATCTAATTAAGCCCGCCCCCCCCCCCCCCCCCCCCCCCCCCCCCACACCAAAAAAAACTGACTGAAGAAAACCCCCACCCGTCGTGCGCCGTAGTGCCCTGCCTTCTTGTTCGACCCCCAGTTCTCTCTCTTCTCTAACGGCGACGAGCGAATCGTGTGAATGAGATGAGATGGGAGACGGCGGAGGCAGAGGCGCTGCAGGAGCGCATCTGGGACCTCCACGACAAGCTCAGCCACGCCATCCTCTCCCTCTCCACCTGCGCCGGCCTTCCGGGCTGCGGCTGCCGCGCCCCCAACGAGCACGTGGTCGTCAAAGGTGCGGCGGCGGCGGCGGCAGGTAGGAGGGCACGGCGACCATGCGGCGGTGGCGGAGGCCATGGCGGACAAGCGGGGCCTCCACGCCATCCGCGCCGCTCTCGAGGACCTCGAGGGCCACCTCCACTTCCTTCATGTCAGTACAAAGCCCCTCCCTCACCTCCCCCTCCTCCTCTTTCTTGAAAATTCGTGGCTCGTTGATATCGCGTGACAAAACCATCCCAACTTGATGATGCAATGGAACAGGTTGTTATCATTGCTATGTTTTTCCTTGTGCAATTGAACAGTTTGTCTTCTTTGTGAGCTAACTGCATTGAGATGATTCCACCGCGCGGATCCATAAATTCAGATTCAAGTTGGTTCGTTTTTAAAATATAATTTCAGATTCAAATGAGCAACTGTAGTGCCATTTACATTAAAAAAAACTAGTCCTTCTCACTGGAGACAATGTGGAAGGCTAGTGGCCGTGACCCGTGAGTGTGTTCTGTGTCTGGTCCACAGATGTTCCTCGTTTGACGGTTCGCCGTGGTTTAGGAAACAGACGATGTTAAGCCACATCTTTGTGAGCTGGATGATGGCTTTGTTTACTCTTCTTGTTTGTCTTTGTTATGTTTCATTATTGCAATTCTGTGTATACTTCAGCAATTTTGGCCTCTTATGATTTGGGTGGTATATTCACTCCGCATGTATACGTGTTCCATTGGCACTTCTGTTGGCATGCATCTTCACTACAAAGTTCAGCAGAATCTTATCTGTTTAATAGGGTCCTCTCATTTCTCGTGTAGCCAATAATGGTACGAAGACACGCAATTGATACAGTTTGTTTGCCCTGTAGCCTGCCGTCTTCTAGCTAATGGGAGTTACCTATGTAGCTTGCTCCTTGCTGTCCTCTTGTTTAAGGTATCAATAGGAACTGTTAATATGATGTACAGTTTGCTTTTCCATCGTCTCTGTTTGTAAGACGTTTTGGCAAGCCAATAAACTTACCAATGAAAAGGGACAGAGGAAGTACCACACAAGATTGAGTCCTAGCGAATGAGCTGATAACATATTGCTGCTTCGTATAGCAGTAATTGCAAGTTTCACGATCAGCTACCTTCTTTTCATATTTGTAAAATTGAGTACTTCTACAAATCATGAAAAAATAAACCAATGATTAGAAAACAAGATGTTTACATATTTGTGTCACATTGGCTTGTAGGATGTTCAGTTACAACAGCGCGCTGAACGAGATGCCGCGATTGCTAGGGTCCAGCAAAGTCGTATTCTCCTTGCTGCAAGGTTGGCTGAACATAGAGGAAAGGGGCATGGAGTCATTGAGGAAGCCTTAGGTTTCGTGGGCGATGTGCTTGACAGGAGCCAATTTGTCTCACCGGAAGATGTGTATAGGTTGCACAACCAATCAGACGAAGATGAGGACCACAGGGGACATGGTTCAAACATGGTGGTGCGTGTGGTATCGTGCACTTTTGCTTTAGCCAAGAACATTTTAAGATTCGAGAAGATGGGTGGTGTGCTGAGTAATGCTACTGTGCTTGCAGTAAGTATGCTCGCTTTCTTGCAACTGCATCAGATGACCTTGGGTAAACAAACTCCAGCAGTTCAATATAGGAGAGCTGATAGTCGTTTTCATTCTGGGGGTCAAGAAAAAACAGTGAAGAAAAACACCTGGAAGTGTTATTAGCTAGAGGTTGAGGAATCATCAAATGGTTTGTACAGGTAGTTTTGTTCTCTTGTCAGTTTTCGTCGGTTTTCTTAGGTCACTAGTCATGCATTCTATTGGATGTGCTGGTCTACATTCTACCTCTATTAATAGAAGTTGTACCACACAAGTTGTAAATGGTTTGAGATTGCAACAGATGGAGTAGCAGAGGAGTCTACGAGCCGGTTTCTTTTCTTCAACTAACTCAGAAGAATCGATGCTTCAAGGATAACAGTTTGCATTTGCTAGCTTAAATGGTACTAGTGCAAGAGATCTCCTTTTTGTGTTACGAAATTTGTATGTGTTGGTTGGAGTAGCTGTAAGTGACAAAATTCATGTTGTATTGCTCAACAACCTTTTTGGAATGAATTTTGCGTGGATCCACAAGCCAGTGTTCTCTCAACAGCTGCTGGGCATGCAAATTGGGCTGGAGCTTTCGACACTATGCTTCATTTGCTTGCCTCTTCGACGAGTGATGTGGGCGAAGGTTCTTTGCTTAACTGACTTTACTCTGTGATTTGTATAGAATGGAGAAACAGTTCAGGCACACAAGTACAACTGTACAACGTGGTGAATGTGTCAAGTCTTCAATGTGTTGAGTTGGAAACTGAAAGAACATTTCTTAATCCCTCGATGTTTTGTGTGTTAGTCAACAACATTAGTGATAATTTAATAGTGTTCTGAGTGATGCAGGATTTAGTAGATCAAATCATGAGCATCCAACTCCAAAAAGAGAAGAGAAAAGAGCTTGTGTGAAGCTCTGGCTAAACCGGAATATTGGGCCGGAACTTTGGTTCCTGGCCGGATGTTCCGGGGTGCTGGTTTTCCTGCTAAGGACTTATTTCCAGAGCTAAGTGCGAGCTCCTAGATAAACTGGAATATTGGGCCGAAACTTTGGTTCCAGGCCGGAATATTCCGGTTTGCTCGGATTTTTTGCTAAGGACCAGCTGCCAGAGAAAAGTGCGAGTTTCTGCCTAAACCGGAAGTTTAGGTCGGACTTTTTGGTTCCAGGCCGGAATAATCCGGATATTCCGGCCCCAACTCAGGCCGGATATTCTGGCCTCCCTGGAGGTTGCAACGGCTAGTTTTCGGAGGGGTATAAATACCCCTCCCCTTCTTCAACCTCAGTTAGCTCGACCAAAATATCTTCGACCACCATTGTTGCAAGCTCAAAACTCACAGATCTCCCAATCCCTCCACCCAAACTCGCTGATCTTTGGAGGATTGAAGTAGAAGGCCGAGATCTACATCTTCACCAAGCAGATTTACATTTCCCCCTCATTCACTTGAGGGATTCAAGCCTAGGGTTTTCATTGGGAAAACCTAGGCATCTTGTTAATCTTACCTCTTGTCTATTGTGAAAGATTGTAGCTGTTCGGGAGCCCCCAATTCAGTTGTGGGTGTGTGCCCCGGGTTGTTGTAAAGGCTCCGGATTCCGCCTTGAAGGATTCCGACAGTGGAAGGTGAACCAATCCTTTTTGGTGTGGTTCATCGGAAAATAGGGTGAGCCTGTTGTGGCGTTGAGATAGCCTGTGGTGGCGAAGCTCACACCCCTCCAACGAGACGTACTCCCATAAAAGGGAGGAACTTGGGATTACATCCGTGTCTCCGCGAGATTCACTTTCGGTTACCTCTTTACCTTGCCTTTACTTGTATCTCGTAGCCTGCTTAGAGTTAACTTGTCATATAGGTAAATTCACCATAGTTGCATATCTAGAGAATTTACCTTTGTGTCAAGCCTAAACTGAAAAAGAACTAAAAATTGGGTAGCAACCCCCCTCTAGGTGTCATACGATCCTTTCAATTGGTATCAGAGCCTCGTCTCTTAATTCGGGCTTAACAGTCTAAGGGAAGTATGACACTTAACGAGGATGGGACTACGGTTGCTGGCAGAACTACGGTTTCCAATGAGGACTTCAATAGCATGAAGGAATCTATGGAAACCCAAATGCGTGAGATGCGTGATATGATGACGAAACTCATGGCAGCCAATGGTGAAAGGATAAGGATGTCGCCTAGAGGGGGGGGGGGGGGTGAATAGGCGATTTAAAACTTTTCCGGTTTGGGCTTGATAAATGCGGAATAAAACTAGGTGTTTTAATTTAACAAGCACACACCCTAAATATACTAGGTTCACCTATGTGCACCAACAACTTATGCTAAGCAAGACAAGTAACAAGGTGATAGCAAGATAAAGACTTCAAGCACGAAGGTTATCACAATGTAAATTGCATAAGTAAAGAGTTCGGGTATAGAAATAACCGAGGCACGCGGAGACGATGATGTATTCCCGAGTTCCTCCTTTTGAGGGAGTATGTCTCGTTGGAGGGGTGTGAGTTTCAAACTCAAGACGCCATAAATGGTCTCACCCTATTCTCTGATGAACCTCGCACAAAACCTCGGTTCACCTTCCACTATTGATTTCCTTTTGGGCGGAAATCGAGTCCCTTACAACAATCTTGAGGCACAACCCACAAAAGGATTGGGAGCTCCCAAGTGACCACAAATGGTCTCAATCACCGTCTAGGGTCCAACGACCCAAGAGTAACAAGCTCACGAATTTTCACTTCCACGAATCCTCGTGGAGAGAGCAAATCGATGCACAAAAGCAAAGGCAAGAGCACAAGTGCTCAAATCCTTCACTCTCAAATCCCACCAAAAGCAACTAATGCTTATGGGGGGAGAAGAGAGGAAGAACAAATAAGAACTCAACAAATGGAACTTCAAGAACTAGATCGAAAGGGTTGCCCTCACTTAGAGGAGAGATGGATTGGTGGAAATGTAGATCTAGTTCTCTCTCTCTTTTCCCTCAAAGATATGCAAGAATCATGGGAGGAATTGAGAGAGGGGCAAGCTTTCCAAGGTTAACAATGGTGGGGGAGAGAGAAAAAAACGTGTTGGGCAAAGCTTGCTGGCTGGAGGTAGGTGGAGGGGTTTTTATACCCCTCCCAGAAATGTAGCCGTTGCAGACAGGGGAGTCGGATATTCCGACACAAGTCAGGATCGGATAATCCGATGGATCGGATAATCCGAGTCAACCTGTATCGGATATTCCGACAACCTCCAGAGGGACACAAAACTGGTTGCTTGAAGTCCTTAGCCGATTTCGAGAGAAACCTTGAGAGTCGGATATTCCGAGTCAACTCTGGACCGAATTATCCGACAACCAACAGAGAGCAACAACCCAGGTTTCTTTAAGTCCTTAGCCGAAAACGAGCAACCTTGGGGGCTGGATATTCCGAGTCAACTGGACCAGATTATCCGACAACCACCAAAACGAAAAATGCAAACCCAATAACTTTTACGTACGAAATCCAAATGAGGTGAGACCAATTTTGTTGGAAAGATAGCAACAAGAGGTGTGGAACTTTCCTCAAGCATAAACCGATAATATTTCCAACCCGAAAACGCAACAAGTTTTCCATACGAAATCCGTTTTCGGAGAACTTGGGCTTGTCATGAAGATCACAACATGCACCTAAACCCAAAAAGGAGAAAAACCAAGTAAGAGCCAAGAAAGATGATATGCCAAGTATGCAAATGTTTGAGCTCTCCACAAAGATGCGATCAAGTTACTCACTTGAGAGCCCTCTTGATAGTACGGCAACTATCCTATAACCCGGTCTCCCACTAACACCATGAGACCGGTAAAATAGAAACCCTATCAAGATCATACCTTTGCCTTGCGCATTCCACTTGAGCTAGATGATGATGATCTTTATCTTTTCAAGTGGACCACCTTTCTTGATTGCGCTTTGCTTGGTGAAGACTCATATATCGCTCCCCCATACACCAAGATGGGAGTGCCTCTCTTAGGAACATCTTCACTTGACCATTATCTCCAAATGGGTTGCAAGCTTCAAGCATGAAATCTTCTAGATGCCCATCTTGAACTTGTACACCTCAATCTTGATGACTATCACCACTTGACGTCATCCTCCATGAGCTATAAGAAATCTTCCTTTTGATGCAAGCCCATGGAGAGATACCTAACCCCAACAAAGGAATGCCACACACACATAATGGGTTAGTTCACAAAGCTATATGGACAAATTCTTACCATACCATTGGATCACATGATCCCACATGGTATATCATTTAGCTTTGTGTGTTGATCAGCTTGAATCTGTTCTTTGCACTTAGTGTTGATCAACCTTGTATCTTTTCATCTTCTTGATCATATCAAATATGTCCATTATAATCAATGATCTTGATGGCATACAACCTTGAATCCAACACATGGAGTTCAAGCGATGCCAATGGACAAACCTACAAGAATAACTCAACACAAACATTAGTCCATAAGGATTGTCATTAATTACCAAAACCATACATGGGGACACCATGCACTTTCAAATGGCACCACATCCCCATCTACTTCTTCCTCTCCGGAGGATAAAGGTGATTTAGAGGATAAGGGGAATAAAGGGGTTGATGGAACTAAAATTGATTCCCCTGTTAAACCAACAAATATTGGTGGGAAACCGGAGTACCATCAATTGCATACTCTCCCGACCTACCCATCCCTAATCCTCCCATTTATCTAAGAGGAGATCCACCTAAGCTAAATGCATCTTTGTTTACTAATTGGCAATCTTCTATGAGATCTCATGTAAACAATGCCTCTATTGAGTTTTGGAGGATCATTGAAGAAGGATACAAGCCCGTGAATCCAACCAACTTGACAAGAAGAGAGAAAGTTGATTGTCAACTAAATGCCATTGCTCTCAACATGATCCGCCTTGCCGTGGGAGAAAAGGACTTGTCCCACATTGAGCACTTCACCACCGCCAAGGAAGCTTGGGATGGTCTCTCCGGTGCTTTTGTCGGAAATGAGAGCATGAAGAGGAACAAATTTGATGCCTTGAACAATGATGTTGAAGGTTTCTATATGCTTGAGGGTGAAGATCATCAAGACATGTACCTTAGACTCAAAGCCCTTACAAATGCTTTTCATAGCCTTGGTGCAACATATCCTGATGATGCTTGGATCAAGAGAAAGTATGTGAATGCTCTCATGCCCTTTGAGCCTAGTGACTTGAAGAATCTACAAGGAAAATACAACTATCATGAATTGTCCTCAAATGAAGTGATGCAAGAAATGCAAGCCTTCAAGGTGCAAACCAAGATTGCACAAGATAACAGGGCTCGTGCCATGGAGATGCACAAGGGCACGCCACTAGCTTTGAAGGCCAAGGTGGTGTACCAAGAGCAAGAAGAAGAACAAGTATACCAAGGTGGTAGCCAACTTGTTATAGCCAAAAACAACTTACCTCCCGATCAACTCGAAGGAGCCCTCGATGAACATTTGTCCCTTCTTTCAAGAGTCTTTTGGAGTGATCCAGCTAAGGCGAATGCTCTAGCTAATCAACAAAACAAATTGAGTGGGAAGAAGGACTACGCAACAAGAACAAGGACTTGCTACAACTTCCATGAACCCCATCACTATGTTAGAGATTGCCCTTATGAAATCGAGAAGAATTTGGTGGGAATCTTATTCCTAAGGACAAATCAAAGACGGTTCAAAAGAAGCCAATGTTCAAGAAGAAACCTTTCAACAAGAAGCCCTCAAGAATTGTGTTGTTGACTCAAGAAGAGTATCCTTCCGATGATTCCGAAGATGAAGAAGAAACTACTCGTGAAGTGTCTGCTTTGGCTATTACTTCAACTTCATCATATTCTCTCTTTCAATCCCCCAATGAGAACCTCTCCAACAACACCGCTCATTGCCTTATGGCCAAGGCCACCGAGGTATCATCTTCCACTCCCAAGACTATGCATGAAATGGATGATATCACTAGTCTTGCAATTAAGGCAGAACTTGTTGCCTTCAATACTTTTGTGACTAACTTGCAAGGAGAAGCTAAGAAGCATGTTGGTGATCTCATGAACCAACTTAGTTCAACCGAAGATCTTCTTGCAGACAAGTGTCGTGTTGAGAGAGAAGACTATATCACTATAGTTTCTCTAAATGCTTCTCTTAAGGAAGAGCATGATTATAGGGTTTCTCTTGAAGAGAAACTTGAGTCTCTAGATCAACAAAATGATCTTATTATTGCTAGAATCATTAAAGAAAGAAATCATGCTATTGCAAAATATAAAGTGCTTAAAAAGGAAAAAGCTGAATTTGTGGTTGTTAATGCTAGACTTCTAGGGGACATAGAAAAGATTGACAAGGCTCACAAGGCCTTGGAGAGTGTTCATTCTACCCTAGTCAAGTCTCATGAACAACTACAAACTCAATCATCTAAAATTGACTCACCTAGTATCTCTACTCCTTCTTGTGATCATGCAAATGTTATTGAGGAAAATGCTAGGTTGAAGGATGAGCTTGCCAAGGTCTCTAGTGCCAAGACCTCAATTCTCAAAGGTAAACAAAAGGTTGTTGCTCAAGTGATTGAGCAAAAGCTACACAAAGGGAAAGAGGGTCTTGGTTATGTTGCCAAGGCAAAGAAGAAGAAGAAGAAGAAGAACAACAACAACAAGAAGAAGAAGAACAAGGCCAAACCCGCACAAGCCAAGACTCCCATTGCGGGTGGTAATGCCATTAGGGGCAAGACCACTCGTAGTGACTTTGCGGGAATTGCTAACCCTCACTACATTTTATATGTTTATTATTATGGTGATGTTTATGCAAAATATGTTGGCCCCTATGATGGTTATGTTGCTAATGCTATTTGGGTTCCTATGACCCTTGTTGCTAACCAAAGAGGACCCATTTCAAGATGGGTACCTAAGAGCATCTCCAGTCGAAGGCCCAAAATTCGGCCCGGACGTGTCCACGGACACCGACCGGGCAACCCCCAAAACTAGTGTCCTACAATCACAATGTTCAAATATTGACACCCAAATACATGCAAGCCATGCACGTCCATCATAGAGGTAGTTTTAATGTCTAAATAAATAGTTCACATCATGTTATTACAACATAATTGTATCTAAACAAATAAAAGTAGCCGGACAGAAAAGTTCACATTATTCGGACACAAATCATTGCAAATTAAAATTCAGTCCTTCCCCATGAAGACATACATATGCTCCACCAGATCATTGAGTAGTTGGGTGTGCGCTACTTCATCTCGAAGTTGTTGATGCATCTCAAGGAATTGCATCACATACTCCGCTTCTTGTTCAGGTAGGTGGACATGTTCTCCACGCTTCTCAAAATCAGTGTGAGCCGCCCCTTCTCCCTCATCCTCCACAATCATGTTGTGCAAAATTACACAACAAGTCATGACCTGCCATAGAACCTCCGGATCCCACATCATTACGGCTCCACGGACTATGCCCCAACGATCTTGCAACACACCAAATGATCATCATGGACATGGCGGCCTCCTCGTCTCCGTCGTCAAACATGTCTTCATCACTGGACCCGTCGATGAACTCCTTGTAAACCAACTCATCCATGGCCGAGTAATCGTACTCCTCGTCGGACGAAGAATCCATGGCTACATGCATGAACACTTAATCAAAATCCGGTGCCGGCATTTACACAAACACTTTGAGAGCAAGGTGAAGGTCGGGCGATGCTAAACGTACCGAGAGCGGAGCGTCCAGATGAGGTTCCTCCGGCGACGGGCTCCGGCGACCGCAGATGACTTGGCCGCGGACGCTATGACTTGGGGGCAGCGGCGGTCAGTCGAAGGGGCTGGCGACGTTGCAGAGTGGTGCGGTCAAACTGGACAGAGTGGAGGAGGAAGAGGAAGAAGCAAGGGTTTCCGTCCAATTGAGGGGAAAAATTGGGTAGGCCCGCATTGCCAGGTCCGACGTGGCGGACGCATCCGGGCGCGTCCGGGCGGCCCCAAACCCGCCCTACATATGGGCTGGCTTTGGGGTGTGCCGGACCGCCCGGACGTTTGGGCTGACCATAGGGGGTGCGGTTGGGTGGCGGTTTTTGGCCCAAAAGCTGTCCGGGCTATCCGCCCGGGCGTTTGGGGGAGGGGGCTTTGGGGGCTCCGGTTGGAGATGCTCTAAAACCAAGCAATAATTTCTTGTAGGACTATGCTTCCGGAGGGTCAAAATGGGTGCTTGATAGTGGATGCACAAGTCATATGACCAGAAGCAGGGAGCTCATGATGGAGTTGAGACCAAATACAGATAATTTAACCATCACTTATGGTAATAAATCAAAAGCTGAGGTAAAGGGGCTCGGCAAGGTGGTAGTAGCAAGGGATATCACCCTTGTGAATATCATGCTTGTCGAGTCCCTCGGTTACAATTTAATGTCAGTTCGTGCACTTAACAAGATGGGTTGTGCCATCCACTTTGATATTGATATTGTGGTACTCATGTAGAGCAAGACTCTAAAGATCACTTTCGTTGGGTACGTTGAACATGAGCTGTTTGTGGTGGATTTTTCGGGGTCAACCAACTCTCAAACAATGTGCCTATTCGGAAAGCCGATGTGGGGTGGTTGTGGCATCGCCGCTTGTCCCATGTGAAAGTGCATGGTGTCCCCGTGTATGGTTTTGGTAATTAATGACAATCCTTATAGACTAATGTTTGTGTTGAGTTATTCTTATAGGTTTGTCCATTGGCATCGCTTGAACTCCATGTGTTGGATTCAAGGTTGTATGCCATCAAGATCATTGATTAGAATGGACATATTTTATATGATCAAGAAGTTGAAAAGATACAAGGTTGATCAAGACTAAGTGTAAAGAGTGGATTCAAGTAGATCAACACACAAAGCTAAATGATATACCATGTGGGATCATGGGATCCAATGGTATGGTAAGAATTTGTCCATATAGCTTCGTGAACTAACCCATTATGTGTGTGTGGCATTCCTTTGTTGGGGTTAGGTATCTCTCCATGGGCTTGCATCAAAAGGAAGATTTCTTATAGCTCATGGAGGATGATATCAAGTGGTGATCGTCATCAAGATTGAGGTGTGCAAGTTCAAGATGGGCATCTAGAAGATTTCATGCTTGAAGCTTGCAACCCATTTGGAGATAATGGTCAAGTGAAGATGTTCCTAAGAGAGGCACTCCCATCTTGGTGCATGGGGGAGCGATATGTGAGTCTTCACCAAGCAAAGCGCA
This sequence comes from Poa pratensis, assembly GCA_947311845.1. Classification (NCBI taxonomy): domain Eukaryota; kingdom Viridiplantae; phylum Streptophyta; class Magnoliopsida; order Poales; family Poaceae; genus Poa; species Poa pratensis. The sequence goes on along the minus strand of CAMZMU010000078.1, from coordinate 29,640,616 downwards.
ATCAAGAAAGGTGGCCCACTTGAAGAGATCAAGATCGTCATCATCTAGCTCAAGTGGAATGCGCAAGGCAAAGGTATGATCTTGATAGGGTTTCTATTTTACCATTCTCATGATGTTAGTGGGAGACCGGGTTATCGGATAGTTGTCGTACTATCAAGAGGGGCTCTCAAGTGAGTAACTTGACCGCATCTTTGTGGAGAGCTCAAAACCTTGCATACTTGGCATATCATCTTTCTTGGCTCTTACTTGGGTTTTCTTCTTGTCGGGTTTTGGTGCTTGTTGTGATCTTCATGACAAGCCCAAGTTCTATGAAAACGGATTTCGTATGGAAAACTTGTTGTGTTTTCGGGTTGGAAATATTATCGGTTTATCCTTGAGGAAAGCTCTTGTTGCTTTCTTTCCAACAAAATTGGTTTCATCTCATTTGGATTTTCCTTGCCTTAGTTATGCCTATTTTGTTTCTGACAGTTTGCAAAACCGGAATATTGGGCCGGACTATTTGTGTCAGGGCCGGATATTCCGGGGTGCTGGTTTTTCTGCTAAGGAACTTGTGTGCGAGCCTCAGGAGAAACCGGAATATTGGGCCGGACGTTTTGGGTCTAGGCCGGATATTCCGGTCCCCTGGAATTTCGGCTAAGGACCAGCTGCCTGCCAGTTTTGTGAGCTTCTGGTAAAACCGGACCTTTGGGCCGGACGTTTTGTTTCCGGGCCGGATATTCCGGCCCCAACTCATTCCGGATATTCCGCGGGGGGGGGGGGGGGGGATATTCCGACCCCAACTCAGGTCGGATATTCCGGCCCCAGTTTCCTGCAACGGCTCTATTTTTGGGGGACCTATAAAAGGCCTCTTCATCCCCAAAGAGACAAAGCTTTGCCCAGCACGTTTTTCTCTCTCTCCCCCACCATTGTTAACCTTGGAAAGCTTGCCCCTCTCTCAATTCCTCCCATGATTCTTGCATATATTTGAGGGAAAAGAGAGAGGAGAATTAGATCTACATTTCCACCAATCCGTCTCTCCTCTAAGTGAGGGGAACCCTTTCGATCTAGTTCTTGAAGTTCCATTTGTTGAGTTCTTCTTTGTTCTTCCTCTCTTCTCCCCCATAAGCATTAGTTGCTTTTGGTGGGATTTGAGAGTGAAGGATTTGAGCACTTGTGCTCTTGCCTTTGCTTTTGTGCATCGGTTTGCTCTCTCCACAAGGATTCATGGAAGTGAAAGTTCATGAGCTTGTTACTCTTGGGTCGTTGGACCCTAGACGGTGATTTAGACCTTTTGTGGTCACTTGGGAGCTCCCAATCCTTTTGTGGGTTGTGCCTCAAGATTGTTGTAAGGGACTCGATTTCCGCCCGTAAGGAAATCAATAGTGGAAGGTGAACCGAGCTTTTGGGCGAGGTTCATCGAAGAATAGGGTGAGGCCATTTGTAACTTCTTAAGTTTGAAACTCACACCCCTCCAACGAGACGTACTCCCTCAAAAGGAGGAACTCGGGAATACATCATCGTTGCGCGTGCCTCGGTTATCTCAATACCCGAGCTCTTTACTTATGCATTTACATTGTGATAGCCTTCGTGCTTGAAGTATTATATCTTGCTATCACCTTGTTTCTTGTCTTGCTTAGCATAAGTTGTTGGTGCACATAGGTGAACCTAGTTTATTTAGGTTGTATGCTTGTTAAATTAAACACTAGTTTTATTCCGCATTTATCAAGCCTAAACCGGAAAAGTTTTAATCGCCTATTCACCCCCCCCCTCTAGGCGACATCCTTGTCCTTTCAATTGGTATCAGAGCCTGGGCTCTCTTTATTGGGCTTTACCGCCTAGAGAGTAAAGATGTCGTTTAGAGAATTAGTGCACGATCCCACTTTTATATTCGATGGCATAAATTATGATGTTTGGAAAATTCGCATGCTTAATCTTTTAGGGCCATGGGTCCAAATTATATAAGAGTATTGTAGATATGGGTTTTTCTCCTCCAATGGATTCCCAAGAATTATCTTAGAGGATGAGGAAAACTCACATCTCGATACTCTAGTATCTAATGGCCTTATATGTGTTTTGAGCGATGTAGTTCTTGCTTCAATCATGCCTTTTCGGAACGCTCATGAGCTTTGGACCAAGCTTCAAGATAAATATGAAGTGTCCAACATTATTGAGGATGATTGTTGTCCCTCCACCTCCGGCCGTGATGAGCTCACTTTTCTTCCACTTCACCAACATGTGATTTGTCACAAGGTAATGTCATGGTGAGTGGTGATAGAAATTGCATTGTTGATATTGAATCCACTATTGACTATACGTCATCTCTATCTCATTGCAATGTTCTATCTTTGGACTTAAACACTTCTAGCACCTCAAATGTCTTACATGCTAGTGTTGATAGTCCTTGCATATCATGTAATAGTTGTTTAACTAAATCTCATGATGATATGCTTCATATGTCTTGTTGTCATGAAAACAATACTTCCATATCCTCTATTTTGTGTGTGGCTAACAATGTAGAGGAATCACAACATTTGTTGGAACAAGACATGGACCTCAATGGTGCTTCAAGTAATTCTTCATCATCATCGTCCATTACTCACTTTTGCCTTATGGCTAAGGATTCAAAGGGATCTCCTCCTTTGGAACCCTCTACTACTTGTGATGATGAGGATGAGGATTATTATGGTTTACAATTTAATGATGCCGACTCCTTAAAAGAGAAGGGTGAGATGGTATTTTTGCTCTCCCTAAAGGTAGTAAATCTATCTCCCCTTTATGTGAAATTTTGACTTATGCTATTAAGAGTTGTGAAGTCATTGAAGAAAAGGGGAGACTTGAAAGAGAATATGCTAATGAAATTGCTTCTCTCACCGTCACTCTTGATGAAGAGCATGAGCTTCGAGTTTCTCTTGAAGAGAAACTCGATAATATTGAGGAGTCACAAAATAACATTGTTTCTAAAATCATTAAAGAACGTGACCATGCTATTGCGAAATATAAGCTTTATAAGAAAGAAAAGGTTGAATTTGGTGTTGCTCATGAAAGACTAACCGAGGAGCTAGAAAAGCTCACCAAGGCTCACAAGGCCTTGGAGAATGAACACTCTCTCCTTATCAAGTCTCGTGATCAACTCCAAACTCAACTATCTAAAAATGATGTGCCTAGCTCCTCTACTTCCTCTTGTAATCATGCTAATATTATTGAGGAAAATGCTAGGTTGAATGATGAGCTTGCTAAGTTGTCTTCTTCCATTTCTAATGTTAATGATGCTTGTGCTACTAACTCCACTTCTGTGAAGCATCTATTTTGAAGGAGAATGTTGAGCTAAGGGCTCAACTTGAGTTGCTAACTAGCAAGTATGGGAAATTGGAAGAAAGTCATGAAAAGCTCTCTAGCTCTAATGAGGATCTTCTAGCATCCCATGCTAGGCTAAAGTTAGCTCATGAGGCTATTACAAAGGTAACATCTTGTGAGCCTCATGTGGTCATAGCACAATCTCTACTAAAAATGCTATATTGTCTTGTGCTAGTCCTAGTAATTCTACATCACATACTATTGCTAAATCTTGTGATGAATTACTTTCTATGCCTTGTTGCTCTAACAATGAAGTTCTACTTCCTCTAGTGTTTGTGTTGATACTAACCATGTAGAGGAATTAAAAGAGCTCAAGGCCCAAGTCACTTCTTTGAAGAAAGACTTGGAAAAGCGTCATGTTGGGAGTCTACACTTGACAATATGTTGAGTGTTCAAAGACGCCCCAATGACAAGAGTGGACTTGGATTCAACTCCAATAACAAGAACAAGTCCAAGTATAACAAGAAGAAAAAGGGCCAAGAACAAGTCAAAGATTCGGCCAAGATTGTTTGCTTCAAGTGCAAAGTTGAAGGGCACCATGTTAGATCTTGCCCTTTGAAGAAGAAGCCTCTTAGTGAGAAGCAACAAGGGAAGAAGCCTCAAGTTGAAGAACGGTCTCTTCCCAAGAAGAATCAAGCTACCCCTCCTCAAGTCGAGATTCCAACTAAGAAGAAAGGAGGAAGCAAATGTTGCTACATATGCCGTGAGAAGGGCCACTTTGCTTCTTCATGCACTAATGGTACCTTATCCAACCCCATTATAATTGATGATGTTTATTCTCTTCGGAAGGATAAGGTTGGCAATGTGTTTGCCAAATTGTTGGTACTCAAAGTGGTGTCAAGAAAAGAACCATTTGGGTTGCCAAGCCTATTGTGACTAACCTCTTAGGACCCAACTTGGTTGGGGACCAACAAGCTAAAACTTGATCAATAGGTGTTTTGGAGGGCATTGGAGACTTGGCTACATCATGAAGAATTAAGGGATCTTCATCAATATATTCTCTCAAGCCAAGTCATTTGGATTATATTGTTCTATCTCATATCCAATGTTCCTCCTTGCGGTAACTTTTATTTAAATCATATATACATTGAAAGTTGCTTGCACCCTTGCATGTTTTGGTTTTGTACCTTGCTAGAGTTTGTATGTGTTGTGCTCTCTACTTACTTATCTTGAGTAATCAAGAATGTGTATGTTGGTTTGCACACCATTTACTTGTGTTGAGCTTATTGCTTTTATTTGATATCTATCTTGTTGGCTCTCTTTGAGAGATTAATGGACTATCCCGTTTTGGGAGAGTGATATGCTTCGTGCACTTCACAATCCTAAAAATGTGTGTACATGAGGAATACCACTTAGTGATGATATATCAATATTATCTATTCTCTATGTGGTATGTCATGCTCATGAGAAATTCAAATTCTATAATGTCCATTAATTATCTCTAGTTGGTTTGTTTGCCTCTTGTTTAAAAGAAATGGATTATCACATTATGGGGGAGTAATAAGCTATATGCATATTACAAGCCTAGAAAATGTGAACATGTGAGGTTTTGCCACCTAGAATTGATATTGTTAATTATCTTGTTCCTATGTGGCATGTTCCTCAAACAAGTTCCATATTTGCTTAAATGCTTTTTGTCTCACTTTTGGATCTTGTTTGTGATGGACTTTCTTGGTATGGTTTCCCCCAAATATGTTCGCATATATATTTTTGGGAAACCAATTGCTTGAAGCTACTCTTTGTAGTTGCTTTGCGTGATCATGTGAATATTGAAGCTATCAACAATATCTATCTATCTAAGCATGGCTTTTAATTCCTATCCTTTGACATATGCTTATTTGTTGTGAAGTTGGTCTTGAATATCATTCCTACATATACCACCGCGAAATATCTCTATATACTCCTTGTCCATGACAAGTGATAGTCATAATTGTGGTGGATTTTGTAGACCATCTTCATATTGGTTCTTGCTTTGAATTGCCTTATTTTATTGCTAAGGATTTGTTTTGATGTAACTCTCTTGTCTTCCTTGTATCTTTCGGATCCTTGTTGCTCTACTCAAAATTTGTTTTATGCCTTCTTGAGTTAGGAAAAGCAATGATCCCATTCTTGTGCATTTACATTCAAATCATACTTCTAGATAATGCACTATTTTTGGGGAAGCAATCCTACATTGAGTAGAACAGCATTCTTTAAAATTGGTTTTGTATCTTATTGCTTTCCTTGAACATTGATACGTCTCAAACATATCTATAATTTTTTATGTTCCATGCTGTTATTATATCAATTGCTACATGTTTTGGTTACACTTCATATCATTTTTATGCATTTTCTGGGACTAACCTATTAACAAGATGCCACAGTGTCAGTTCCCTATTTTCTGCTATTTTTGGTTTCAGAAAATCTATTAAGAAAATATTCTCGGAATTGGACGAAACAAAAGACATCGTCAATAATATCACGAGGAGATCACGGAGTCCAAAGGGGAGTCGGAGCAGACCCACCAGGGGGCCACGCCACACTAGGGCGCGGCCCAGGGTGGGCCCGCGCCCTCCTATGGCGTGGTGGCCCCCCTCGGCCACCGACGCCGCCTCTTCGCCTATATATTCTACGCGACGCAAAAACCCTATTACGGCCGATCATATTCCACGAAAAGTTCTGTCACGGCCGTCATCGTCAATCTCAGATCGGAGGAGTTTTGAAGCTCTTCTCGGCACCCTGCCGGAGGGGAGATCATCACCGGAGGGCTCTACATGACCATGCCTGCCTCCGGAGTGATGCGTGAGTAGTCCACCCCTGGACTACGGGTCCATAGCAGTAGCTAGATGGTTGTCTCTCTACCTTGTGCCTCCATGTTTAGATCTTGTGAGCTGCCTAACATGATCAAGATCATCTTATTGTAATGCTAAATGTTGTGTTTGCTGGGATCCGATGAATATTGATACCATGTTTATTCAAGTTGTTTATCTATGTGCTCTTGATCTTGCATGCTCTCCGTTGCTAGTAGATGCTTTGGCCAAGTAGATGCTTGTGACTCCAAGAGGGGGTTATTTATGCTCGATAGTGGGTTCAGTATCTAGATATCTGGATCAGTGACAGAAAGGTCTAAGATGATAGATGTGCTGTTGCTACTAGGGATAAAACATTGGTGCAGTGTCCAAGGGCACTTGTATTGATTACATTACACACTTTACTTCATGCAATAATCTGTTGTTAGCAACTTAATACTGAATGGGATGCGGATGCTGCCTTGAAGGTGGATTATTTAGGCATAGATGCTGTTGGAATAACGGTCTATGTACTTTGTTGTAATGCCCAACTAGATTTCATAGTAGACATCTTGGCATGTATTGCATTGTTATGCCCTCTCTATTTGTCAATTGCCCAGCTGTAATTTGTTTACCCAACATGCTAGTTATCTGTTCTGAGAGAGACACCACTAGTGAACTGTGGACCCTGGTCCAATTTCCTCATACTGTTTACACAACCTGCTGCAATCATCTGTTTCATGTTACTTGCTGTTTCTCCTGCTGTTTTCCACACCATACGTTTAACTCTTTGTTTCTGCAAGACCGGAGAGATTGACAACCTCTCTGTTTCGTGTTGGGCAAAGTTCTGGGTTGTGTCTATGCAGATTCCACGTTGGTGCAAGCTCCCTAGCGCCAGGGGGAGTCAACATCAACAACCTTCCGATAGATCATCAAGTCCTACTGGATTGATAACCTTGGGTAGATTTCTCAAGGGAAAACTTCTGCTGTCTACATCATAACCTTCCTCTTGGGGTTCACCAACACGTAGCCATCAAACATGACTAGTGTTTGAATAATATGTATGGAGAGTGATGATCCCATTTGTGTGCATTTTGTATTCAAATGCAAGATCATAAATAATGCACAAATCTCAGGGGAGCTATCCTATATGCTTTTGAACATTAGTTGTCTTCATTTGGTATTTGATCCCGATGACGTGTCTCTTTGGAAGACAAATATTTTTCGTCTTGGTACTTTGTGCCATCATGAAAAGTGTAGAGGGTTTGGTTTATTCCTTGATGGTATTTTCATCATTTGGTATCTTTTCAAAGTGGTATCTTCAATCATGTGTTGATTTGGGTCTTTGATATAATTTGGACAATTATTTTTCTTGTCACACTTGTGTGTGCTTTCTTGATTTAATTGGTGTTTTGTCCAAATTATATCTCATTTGGTTCTTGAAAGTCTTGTGCATGCATATTTACTATATGTATATCTTATGACATGCTTACTTTCGTTGATCCAATATATGGGATAAAACTCCATCAAATCCTAAATGACTAAGGTGTGCATGAAAGTCAATTTCATATCAATATGCACATATTTATTTGGAGTTTGTCCTATGTATTATAGTTGCTCTAACTACATTGGACCCAATGAGTTTGGGTGCCATGTTGTACTTAATTTTTTTTAGGTACACTCGAGATGCATTGAAAGCTTGTCTCATTTACAAGGAAGGTGATATCACCATGTGCTTATTGGAGTCAAGCTCGGATGATAATGAACTCTTATCTTCTACATCACCCAATGCTACCTCGGTAACAAGTATCTACCTCATGCATGCATTTCTAGCTTTCAACCTTGTGTATGTTGTTTCATGGCATGAATCTCTTTTGTTGCAATTCATTTGGTTCTTGCAAAACAACTTTATTGCAAATGTGGGCAAGCCGGGATGATTACATATCAAGGGGAATATATATAATCATTTTCATGATTCACTAATCCCAAATATGTTAATCTAGCACTTTCTACTCTATGTCTCGCATATGCAATATTGATGATTTTTCAAAATCATTTGCCCTTTGCGATACTTGTTATCTTACTCGGAGCATCCCATCTTTAACCTTTTTCCCTTGTGGATATTTTTGATGCTATGATGAGTATGTGTTGGAAGTTCATCCATATCCCTTTAAGATAAAATTGAGCTTTGTGCTATGCTTTTAAGCAAAGATCTTATTGGTGTATTTATGACTTCCTCTTGGATATCATGTTCTCTAACTTTGTACCTATTTTGTGTGTGCATGTTTCTTTATGGACTTATATCTTCATGATTGGTGTCTACTTAGAAACTTATACACATGAGAGTAGTTACATCTTTAATTGGTATTCCAATTCTTTAGTGACCACCTCTTATTGCTTTTGATTCTTTGGTGGTTTCTAAAAGGCACAAGCTTTGTTTTTTTTTTGTTATGCTTTTGCATCTTAATAAGCTTGTGGACCTATTTGCTATATCTTCTTTGGTTTGTGTTCTTCATTATCTAGAAGGGAGTGAGGATTCCATGTTGTGCACACTATATTGAAATACAAATCCTTATTGTGCACGTACCTTGGGGAGTTCCCTCTTGATTTTGAGAACACTTTTTGGATCCTTTTGATTGCTTGCTTCTTTCGTCGAAGTATCTTTCTCTTTGATATTCTTTTGCAATCTTTGGATCCTAGATATAGTTTGATCTCCCTCCATCTATTCGTCATTGGATATGTGCATTTGATTTCACTCATATCATGAGAAATGCACACATTATGGGGAAGCTATTATTATATTTGCCTTCTTAATTTTTGACCCATTTCGGCAATGGATGCCAATGGGGGGAGAGATTTAGAGGGTTCAAGGGAACATGTTTTTGTTCACTTGCTTCCTTGCTTTTTGCGTTGCATGGTTGCTTAATTCATTATATAAACCTCGTAAAAGGGATTGTCATCAATTACCAAAATGGGGGAGATTGAAAGTGCATGGTGTCCCCATGTATGGTTTTGGTAATTAATGACAATCCTTATGGACTAATGTTTGTGTTGAGTTATTCTTATAGGTTTGTCCATTGGCATCGCTTGAACTCCATGTGTTGGATTCAAGGTTGTATGCCATCAAGATCATTGATTAGAATGGACATATTTTATATGATCAAGAAGATGAAAAGATACAGGGTTGATCAAGACTAAGTGTAAAGAGTGGATTCAAGTTGATCAACACACAAAGCTAAATGATATACCATGTGGGATCATGTGATCCAATGGTATGGTAAGAATTTGTCCATATAGCTTTGTGAACTAACCCATTATGTGTGTGGCATTTCTTTGTTGGGGTTAGGTATCTCTGCATGGGCTTGCATCAAAAGGAAGATTTCTTATAGCTCATGGAGGATGACGTCAAGTGGTGATCGTCATCAAGATTGAGGTGTGCAAGTTCAAGATGGGCATCTAGAAGATTTCATGCTTGAAGCTTGCAACCCATTTAGAGATAATGGTCAAGTGAAGATGTTCCTAAGAGAGACACTCCCATCTTGGTGTATGGGGGAGCGATATGTGAGTCTTCACCAAGCAAAGCGCAATCAAAAAAGGTGGTCCCCTTGAAGAGATCAAGATCGTCATCATCTAGCTCAAGTGGAAGGCGCAAGGCAAATGTATGATCTTGATAGGGTTTCTATTTTACCGGTCTCATGGTGTTAGTGGGAGACCGGGTTATAGGATAGTTGTCGTACTATCAAGAGGGGCTCTCAAGTGAGTAACCTGATCACATCTTTGTGGAGATCTCAAACCTTTGCATACTTGGCATATCATCTTTCTTGGCTCTTACTTGGTTTTTCTCCTTGTTGGGTTTTGGTGCTCGTTGTGATCTTCATGACAAGCCCAAGTTCTCCGAAAACGGATTTCTTATGGAAAACTTGTTGCGTTTTCGGGTTGGAAATATTATCGGTTTATCCTTGAGGAAAGCTCTTGTTGCTTTCTTTCCAACAAAATTGGTTCCATCTCATTTGGATTTTCCTTGCCTTAGTTATGCCTGTTCTGTTGTTTCTGACAGTTTGCAAAACCGGAATATTGGGCCGGACTATTTGTGTCAGGGCCGGATATTCCGGGGTGCTGGTTTTTCTGCTAAGGAACTTGTGTGCGAGCCTCTAGAGAAACCAGAATATTGGGCCAGACCTTTTGGGTCTGGGCCGGATATTCCGGTCCCCTGGAATTTCGGCTAAGGACCAGCTGCCTGCCAGGTTTGCGAGCTTCTGGTATTCCGGACGTTTTGTTTTCGAGCCGGATATTCCGGGGGCCCGGATATTCCGGCCCCAACTCAGGCCGGATATTCCGGCCCCAGTTTCCTGCAACGGCTCTATTTTGGGGGGACCTATAAAAGGCCTCTTCTTCCCCAAAGAGGCAAAGCTTTGCCCAGCACATTTTTCTCTCTCTCCCCCACCATTGTTGACCTTGGAAAGCTTGCCCCTCTCTTAATTCCTCCCATGATTCTTGCATATCTTTGAGGGAAAAGAGAGAGGAGAACTAGATCTACATTTCCACCAATCCATCTCTCCTCAAAGTGAGGGGAATCCTTTCGATCTAGTTCTTGAAGTTCCATTTGTTGAGTTCTTCTTTGTTCTTCCTCTATTCTCCCCCCATAAGCATTAGTTGCTTTTGGTGGGATTTGAGAGTGAAGGATTTGAGCACTTGTGCTCTTGCCATTGCTTTTGGGCATCGGTTTGCTCTCTCCACGAGGATTCGTGGAAGTGAAAGTTCGTGAGCTTGTTACTCTTGGGTCGTTGGACCCTAGACGGTGATTGAGACCTTTTGTGGGTCACTTGGGAGCTCCCAATCCTTTTGTGGGTTGCGCCTCAAGATTGTTGTAAGGGACTCGATTTTCGCACAAAAGGAAATCAATAGTGGAAGGTGAACCGAGCTTTTGGGCGAGGTTCACCGGAGAATAGGGTGAGGCCATTTGTGGCGTCTTGAGATTGAAACTCACACCCCTCCAACGAGTCGTACTCCCCTCAAAAGGAGGAACTCGGGAATACATCATCGTCTGCGCGTGCCTCGGTTATCTCAATACCCGAGCTCTTTACTTATGCATCTTACATTGTGATAGCCTTCGTGCTTGAAGTATTATATCTTGCTATCACCTTGTTTCTTGTCTTGCTTAGCATAAGTTGTTGGTGTACATAGGTGAACCTAGTTTATTTAGGTTGTATGCTTGTTAAATTAGAACACTTAGTTTTATTCCCCATTTATCAAGGCTAAACCGAAAAAGTTTTAATCGCCTATTCACCCCCCCTCTAGGCGACATCCTTGTCCTTTCACCATGTCAATATGAGAACTTTGCAAAGTCTTCACAAGGTTGGCCACATTCTTGGACTAAAAGAGAATGTTTCCTTTTCTAGAGATCGTCTTTGTAGGGCTTGTGCTGAAGGAAGATGCATGATTCTCCCCATTCAAGCAAGACCATTATCTCATCAAAGAGGATATTGGAACTTCTTCATGTTGATCTTTTTGGTGCCGTTCCTCAACCGAGTCTTGGTGGGAAGAAATATTGTTTGGTGATTGTTGATGACTATTCAAGATTTACATGGGTCTATTTCTTCAAGTCGAAGAGTGAGACTCAACAAGCCATCATCGACTTCTCCAATGAAGTTCAACGTCAACACAATGTTCCTATATTGGCCATTAGAAGTGACAATGGCGCCGAGTTCAAAAACTACACCTTAAATGAGTTTCTTAGTGAAGAGGGAATTCGTCATCAATATTCCGCTACGTATACCCCTCAATAAAATGGTGTAGCTGAGAGGAAGAACCGGACTCTCATGGATATGGCAAGGTCTATGTTGGCGGAGTTTAAGTCTCCGCTCTTCTTATGGGCTGAGGCCATCTCCACGGCATGTCATTCATCAAACCGGCTTTTCTTCCGTAAAGGAAGAAAGGAAACTGCATATGAGATGCTTACCGGCAACAAGCCTAATATTTCCTACTACCGAGTATTTGGTTGTAAGTGTTTCTATAAGATCAAAGGTGTCCGTTTATCTAAATTTGAATCTAAACCTTTAGAGGGTATTTTTGTTGGTTACGGTGTCGATTCCCACACTTATAGAGTCTACGACAAGGCCTCCGGGATTGTTGTGGAATCTTGTAGTGTGGAATTCGATGAAAATGATGGCTCCCAAGTGGCGCAGTTTCATGTTTGTGATGTAGATAATGGGCAGCCTCATGAAGCAATTCGAATGATGGGGGTTGGATTCTTCCGCCCCATTGAGATCCAACAAGAGGCAAGCCATGAAGAAACAAGTTCTAAACAAGTGGAGCCTCCTACCTCACATCATGAACCTGCACCTGATGCTAGAGCAAATGATGCACCAACCCAAGAACAAGAACAAAACCCTCAGTCAAATGATCAGGGATCATCCGCAAGACCGGATATTCCGGTTTCCCAACCCGGATATTCTGGTTCCTCTGAAGCCACAGTTCGACCTGCTGTTGCTGTCAGCTCTGATCAAAGTGAAGATCAACCTTCTACTTCAAGAAATGAAGAAATTCTTCATGATGATCAAGGTTAATATTCCAGTCAAGATGGGGACACAAATGATCAAGATGATCAAGTGATACCTCCTCACTCCAATGAGGATATCGAAGCCCGTCGTCAAGCAAGAGTTGCAAGATCTCTGGAATTAAAGAGTCATAAGCTTGAAGCGATTATTGGTGACTTGAAAAGAAATGTTACCACAAGGGGTCAATTGGCAAGCTTTAGTGAGCATCAAGCACATATCCCCATGGTGGAACCAAAGAAAGTCTTTGAAGCACTTGAAGATCTGGATTGGTTGGAAACCATGCATGAAGAGCTCAATAACTTCAAGCGCAACAAGGTGTGGAAGTTAGTTGAGAAGCCCAAAGAGTGCCGCAATGTTATAGGCACTAAGTGGATATTCAAGAACAAGCAAGATGAACATGGAATGGTTGTAAGGAACAAGGCAAGATTGGTTGCACAAGGATACTCTCAAGTTGAAGGCATTGATTTTGGAGAGACTTATGCACACGTGGCTCGCCTTGAGTCCATCCGTATCCATCTTGCATATGCATCACATCATAACTTTAAATTACAACAAATGGATGTGAAAAGTGTCTTTCTTAATGGTCCCTTAAAGGAGTTGGTATATGTTAAGCAACCACCGGGATTTGAGGACCCAAACTTCCCTAACCATGTCTACAAGCTTGATAAGACGCTCTATGGACTTAAACAAGCACCACGTGCGTGGTATGAGCACCTTAGAGAGTTATTGTTAGACTGTGGATTTGAAGTGGGGCAAATCGATCCCACCCTCTTCACCAAGATGGTTAAAGGGGAGCTTTTCATATGCCAACTATATGTGGATGATATTATCTTTGGCTCAACTAACAAAGCTTTCAATGATGAATTTTCAAAGCTTATGACTGACATGTTTGAGATGTCTATGATGGGGGAGTTGAAGTTCTTTCTTGGTTTTGAGATCAAGCAATTGAGAGAAGGAACCTTCATCTCCCAAACCAAATATATCCAAGACATGTTCAAGCGATTCAAGCTACCGGATCTCAAAGAGAAGCCCACACCGATGCAAACCAAGTGCCATCTCCAACTCAATCCAAAGGGTAAAGATGTGGATCAAAGGTTATATCGCTCCATGATTGGTTCTTTGCTTTATCTTTATGCATCTAGACCTGATATTGTGTTTGAGTGTAGGGGTGTGTGCAAGGTATCAAGCGGCTTCTAAAGAAAGCCACATGATGGCAGTCCATATGATCTTTCGATATTTGGCTCATACCTCAAGATTTGGTTTGTGGTACCCAAAAGGCTCAACTTTCACTCTTTGTGGGTACACGGATTCAGATTGGGCTGGTGATGTGGATGATAGGAAATCAACTTCCGGGGCATGTCAATTTCTTTGTTGGTCTTTGGTGAGTTGGTCTATTAAGAAGCAAAATTGTATATCTCTTTCCACCACCGAAGCTGAGTATGTGGCTGCTGCTAGTGCTTGCACTCAATTGCGATGGATGAGGCAAACTTTAAAGGAATACGGTGTCACTTGTGACAAAGTGCCTCTTCTATGTGACAATGAAAGTGCTATCAAGATTGCTTACAACCCTGTGCAACACACAAGAACGAAGCATATTGAGATTCGTCATCATTTCATTAGAGATCATGTTGCCCGTGGGGATATTGAGCTAGGCTATGTGGCCACCAAGGATCAGCTTTCCGATATATTCACGAAGCCACTTAATGAAGCCAATTCTGCTATTTGAGAAATGAGCTAAATATCATTGATGCAAGGAGCTTGACTTGATTATCTTGCATATACACCTATATTTTGACTACATATTTGGTTTAGGTGTAGGCATGGACATAGGGGGAGTGCGGTCCTAATCCATTGGACTATCCCTCCCCCCATTAAGCCGATAGTAAAAACTCATTTGCCTCTCTACTTTCATTTGTTGAAATTGTGAGCTTAAATGACGAGTATTGGTTGTGCATCCAAGATATATCTTCGCGGTGCCATAAAACTCAAACATGGTGGCCTAGGCCACCGCCTTCTTCTTTGTGAAGAGTTGGTTCTTATTTGGGTCTTAGTTGAAAACCATTTGGAGTTTTATTCCTATCCTTCATTTTATGGAAAACACACTCAATCTTGGCGTTTTATTGTTTGATTCTTGCAAGTATGAGTGTGAAGTACCAACATCAGTTTGGCACTCTAAATCCCAACCCTATCTTACCTAAAGACATTTCTTTCTCATGCTCGTGCTGCTGCTAGGTCACCTTCTCCTGATGACGATGATGCCATGGATGCCTCTAAGGAGTACGAGGGCTCTGACTGAGTTTCGGGGACGTTTAGCATCGCTCTTTTCCCTTTTTGGCGTTTTGATGCCAAAAGGGGAGAAGTAGTTCTATTAGGTTTCTCCGTGGGGATTTGCATGGGTCGGACACAAGCATACGCTTTTATCATTTCTTGAGAGCTTGTGTCCATTTATCTTAGTGTTGAACTCTATTTGCTATTTGTGTGAACTATGTTCTACGTTATGTATGAGACATATGGGATTTAGGATTTATCTTATTTATGATATGGTTGAAACTACATATGCGATGGTATGATATTCAACTCAAGGTTTCAACCTATCTATTTGTTTGTCTCATACTTGTATCTTGTTTCCCATGTTATCTTGTGAGAGGCCCTAAACCTATATGTTGTGCATTTGTATTCCAATGCAAATTACATATATGCACACATTTAGGGAGAGCTTCTCTATAGTTTTTGGAAACTAGATATTGTTGCTTTGGTACCTTATTGCAAATCTTAGTGTTGTCATCTAACACCAAAAAGGGGGATATTGAAAGAACATTTCTTAATCCGTCGATGTTTTGTGTGTTAGGCAACAACACTAGTGATAATTTAATAGTGTTCTGAGTGATGCAGGATTTAGTAGATCAAATCATGAGCATCGAACTCCAAAAAGAAAAGAGAAAAGAGCTTGTATGAAGCTCTGGCTAAACCAGAATATTGGGCCGGAACTTTTGTTCCTGGCCGAATATTCCGGGGTGCTGGTTTTCCTGCTAAGGACTTATTTTCATAGCTAAGTGCGAGCTCCTGGATAAACCGGAATATAGGGCCGGAACTTTGGTTCCAGGCCGGAATATTCCGGTATGCTCGGATTTTCTGCTAAGGACCAGCTGCCAGAGAAAAGTGCGAGCTTCTGCCTAAACCGGAAGTTTAGGCCGAACTTTTTGGTTCCAGGCCAGAATATTCCGGCTGACCGGATATTCCGGCCCCAACTCAGGCCGGATATTCCGGCCTCCCTGGAGGTTGCAACGGCTAGTTTTCGGAGGGGTAAATACCCCTCCCCTTCTTCAACCTCAGTTAGCTCGACCAAAATATCTTCGACCACCATTGTTGCAAGCTCAAAACTCAGAGATCTCCCAATCCCTCCACCCAAACTCGCTAATCTTTGGAGGATTGAAGGAGAAGGCCGAGATCTACATCTTCACCAAGCAGATTTACATTTCCCCCTCATTCACTTGAAGGATTCGAGCCTAGGGTTTCCATTAGGAAAACCTAGGCATCTTGTTAATCTTAC
Organism: Poa pratensis; assembly: GCA_947311845.1. NCBI lineage: Eukaryota > Viridiplantae > Streptophyta > Magnoliopsida > Poales > Poaceae > Poa > Poa pratensis. The sequence continues at coordinate 29,624,408 of CAMZMU010000078.1, read as the reverse complement.
CTCTTGTCTATTGTGACAGATTGTAGCTGTTCGGGAGCCCCCAATTCAGTTGTGGGTGTGTGCCCCGGATTGTTGTTGTAAACGCTCCAGATTCCGCCTTGAAGGATTCCGATAGTGGAAGGTGAACCAATCCTTTGTGGTGCGGTTCATCGGAGAATAGGGTGAGCCTGTTGTGGCGTTGAGATAGCCTGTGGTGGCGAAACTCACACCCCTCCAACGACACGTACTCCCCTAAAAGGGGGGAACTCGGGATTACATCCGTGTCTCCGCGAGCTTCACTTTCAGTTACCTCTTTACCTTGCCTTTACTTGTATCTCGTAGCCTGCTTAGAGTTAACTTGTCATATAGGTAAATTCACCATAGTTGCATATCTAGAGAATTTACCTTTGTGTCAAGACTAAACTGAAAAAGAACTAAAATTGGGTAGCACCTATTCACCCCTCCCCCCCACCCTCTAGGTGTCATACGATCCTTTCAGAAACTGCGCTTTCTTGTGTCTTGTTCACACCGGTTAGTGCCACTTTTTCTTTGCATATTTCCACCTCTCTTTCGGAGATGGGAATTACCTTTTGTTCTAGTGCTGCTAGCAGCAATACTTGTTTGTAACTTCATCCATCATGCGGCGCAAATCATTTGTGCCGGTGTTATCTTCTGGCAAAATGTTGTGTTGCCAGTTTGTGCCTTCTCATGTATTCTAGAAAAAAAGTTTTCTGACTTCTCATGTAAAGTTGGAATCAGTTGACAGTAAAATCTGTGCTAGAGCACAACACTGTGCTGATCTGGTGCTCATTTTATTCTCTAAAATAAGGAATTGGCATCTTTATTTCGAGTGCCATGGGAAACTGTCAGCCTGGTTCTTTATATTTCCCTACTACTATTAAACAAGCAAACATATTCATTGCTAAGTGCACCCAGCCTAGCGTACACAGAACAATATGGACCAATCACAGCCTCACGATTAGCCCTCTTAAGTTGATCTAACCGATGAGATTATGCTAACCCTCTGCGAAAAGTGTGTTTAGCAATTTGTCCGGCGGACGAAAACTCTGCCAGAAGAAACATACTGCGCCGCGCATCCACCCATCATAATTGTTGTCTAATCTAATCAGAACCCCTAATCCCTCCCCGTCTTTCCTCATTTGCGCTCCTGCCCTCCACCTCGCAGATCACCGCCTTGATCCACTCTGACGACGCCGTCTCCTTCGCTCCCTTTGACGCCGGGACAGCCCAACTCCCCACTCGCCTAAACGCCGCAGCAATCCCCACTTCGCACGCCTGGACGCTGTCGCAACCGCCACCTTGCAGGCCTGGCCGCCGCCGCCTGGAGCTTTACCGACCACGCGGGAATAGCCCAGCCTCGAGGCACCGCCGACGACACAACACGACGCCTCGAGTGCGGGGGCGTTTCGGTTTCCTTACACACTGTCGTCGCCCCAAGGCCGCCCCGGCATTCATAGCCACCGATTGTTCTCCGCGCTCGGGTCGAGGGTCGGCGAATTGACCAGGGTTCCCGCGGCGCGACGCGAGCATACTGGTCTGCCGCGTACAGATAAGGATCAGCACCCGCACTGTCGTGCTGCCGTCTCCGTCGTCCGCCGGCCGCATAGGTTTCAGAGGTCCGATGTAGATGCTGAAGCTCTGTAGTGTGGGAGGAGGTGAGCACAAGATGCCGCTTCGCTGATTATCCATTCTAATTTCGTCCACTATGAAATTCTTATATAGCTTTGCTGTCAGATGAGACTGGTTGTTGCAGCTTCATACGATTACATAATCAACATACACAGAGTGAACATAGGAATAGATGGGAACATGCAGCATAAGTATGTCTATACTCGATAGCTAGCATATAACATACCGCATATTGCAGGCAAGAAAAGGCAGGTCCATGGAAGGCATCATGGCACCTGGAAGGCAATTTCACATGCTTGTCACACTGTCAGTCAGGCCATCTGCCGAAAACGGCTCGCTCAGCTCTGACCGTCAGGTCCTATACTGTTCGTGGGATGTGTCAACCATTTTGAATCCCTATTTTAGGCCAGACAGCGAGATCACAACTTCGCCGCACTTGCAGGTGGGGCGACTGTACCGAGTAATTTACTTATGTCATCACAGGTTTGTAGATCCAACATATACTCGAAAGGTAAGTCTTTGTTCCACTAAGTTACTTCTACTGCTCGCCTAAGCAAAACCAAAAGGAAATATGTCTTGTATGTGCCATGTTTCTGATGGAGGTTGGGGGCATGGAGTTGATTTTTTTTTTTAAAGCGGCATGGAGTTGAATTTGGTAGTAAGAAGAGACTTATTAAGTCTAGATATTGTAGATCCAACATTTTTAATCAAGGAGCTTTAAGAAACTTCTACAAAAAGGAAGAGCAGCAGGTAATTAAAATGACATATGGCTAGATTGTTACAAAGAATTTCTGGATAGTATTGATATAGTTCTATACATCCTGATCTTTTTTAATTCGGGTTATAGGTCTTTCTAGATTGATGGGAACATATTATTTATAGTTGACATCTTCACATGAATGGTTCAGCTGGTTTTTGTGAATTCATTTCCTTATACCCGCAAATACTTTTCTGTCCAACAGGTGCTTGTCCAACGGATACAAAACATATGTTGGTATTGGTTAAGCTAGCAAGTCGGTATTCTGCTTCCCTTGATTCTGTGTTCCTTCTAGGTCAGAAAGTAAAATTTGTGACCTTGAGTATCTCAAGTGCATAATTAACTATCTTGCATCCTTTTCAACCTTCTTATTTATGCACCTTATTTCTTACCAAGTTAGCTGTCATTCCTACATCATCATGGAATATTTTTGTGCAATGTCTTGCCGTAATTTGCTAATCTTAATTAGTACTGTAATATTCGTAGAGCAACTCAAGAAACGAAGATGCGTAGGTGGTTTAGAATTCTTTTTATCAGGCATGTAGTAAGGAAAAATGAGACGAATATCAATTTTGAAACCGTGTTGCTCTTATTTGTGGTATGGGCTTCTCACCTCTTTCAGAACTTCAGAGCCCAAGACATGCTACTGGACATACATTGGATCACCGGTCCACATTCTAAATTGTTTCAGGGAATAATCTCAGATCCTCATTGCTTAGGCTTGATCAACTAACTCTGAATTTTTTATTTACGTAAGTGTTGAACTGAATATAAATATTTCGAGTGCACAATATTTAAACTCCGGTTGAGAAGCATGAACATTTGCAGAACCTCAAGAAAAAAGTGCTAATGTTTTGTTCGGTGTGATCCAGTTTTTTGTTGTGAAAATCCATATTTAAGTTAGCTGCCGGCTGTTTTTATCATTCTGTCTTAGTGATGTGTTCTGAATTTTCTTGCCCACGCCATCTTTCAGGCATAGCAAAGCATAGATGATTTCTTTAGCTTCTCAGGTAATAAAAACATTCATTTATGTATATTTTGTGAAAGGCTTTGTCTAGCAATCATCTGGCGTGTTTAGATTTTCTCTAGTTCGAACTTAATTAGTATCTTCTCACATTTTTCACTTAATGAATAATGCTCCCCACTGACCAGATTTAAGTGAAAAAAATTGCACGCCTAAACTTGTTATCTGATGGTAATCTGTTACTTAACTTCTTAGGATATGTCAATTAGATGTAGAAATATTTGTGCCTTTCAACGGAATCATAAGATGTGTTTTGTAGAGACGTGCGTGCACGTGCAAGGCAACTTAGTGAGAAAGGAACCAGACAGAGGGTCACCTTTGAAATGGGAATTGGATTCCCCTAATTCTTCGTCAACATTTTCGTGCTAGCATATCTCATTCGTGCGATCACATGCATACATGACAGTTGCTGTTGTTTCATGTTGAACTACCGAATAGGTAGGCATCATCAATGGTGGATCCTCATGACCATCTCTCGATGGTGGATTTCCAAATCCAGGCCGTAAAAGGCTGAACAGGCAAACCGGTGTTCCAACTTCCAAGAGCTCTTTCCCTGTTCCTTTTTTCCGCTGCCTTTTCTAGGCTTTAATTCTCTTTTACTTTTGTTCATCTTTCGGTTTTAGCCGTTAGTTTGTGTCTAGGGTTCACAATGAAAACGTAGAAGCTTCAACATTCGTTTTCAAAGTAGTTGCTCGAGGGGAACCAGAGAGCTTTATTAAATAATGTTCAGGTGTACAAAGCTCTGGCGGGAACCAAACATTGATCCTCTTGGCCCAACTGCTCCTGCCGCTGTCAACGTTTTTGTAGTTATTAGAACGTAGCATTACTGCAGCAGTCATCCATACTGGAACTGCTAGAAATTTTACACAAGGTTATCTTCGTACGGTACAAGCTAATTGAACAACCAAAAACATCAGCACCAAGCAGACAAACAGCTTGGAAAAAACAATCAGGTCAAGCAACGGAATAACTGGAATTTCAGTTCCCATTTTTTTCATTACTTTGTTATCTGGGTGCACCCATATAGGCCTTCTGCCATGATTTGGCAATACGACATTTTGAATTCAGTCAGGTGGACAGGACGCCCCATATAATACATCCCATATGGTAGAACAGGAACAAAGATACACGAGATTCAGCGAAGATGGCTGCAACATTCTCCACCTAGAGACCTGCTGCTTCAGCCCATCGCGTACTTTTGGGTCCAGCTCCTCGCAGTTGACTCGTACTTCACACGGTCGCTCTTATACATGTGCGCAATCTCCGGAACCAATGGGTCGTCAGGGTTTGGGTCCGTTAGCAGAGAACAGATTGAAAGGAGTACCTGCAGATGGCGGCTTATGAGAACTGGAAACACAAAACATACAAAGTTATCACGCACCATGTTTGCTGTAAAAGCTAAATTCTGCTAGCACTCCAGTTCCTTTGACAGGTTATATAGTATCACGTGGCATCACATTTGGCATGAACTGTGTTACAAAACTATAAAAGGAAGAATCAAGTCACCTTGGAAACTGTCAATGCAGGGCTCCACTGCTCCTTCAAGATATCAAGACATATGCTCCCGTTACTGTTGATGTTCGGATGGAAAACCTTTGTCTTAAATGCAACCTGCAAAAATTACTTGCGTTAGGATTTAGCTATAGCTCAATACAAGCATTTCAGATGCACTTGAAATGTAGAAAAACAATTAGCCAAGCACAATAATCTTCGCAAACAATACGTTAGTACTCCACTTTAAACTATTGCTTGCAGCAAAAAGATCTTAACAAAGAACATGTGCTGGTATCTAACGATGTGGAGATAAACACCTGCTAGTCAACTTTTCCACCATAAAAAGTATTCATGGGCATGTAACACACATCTCGATCATAATTCTCAAGCAGTTAACTGCTACAGTACTAGTTAACAAGAAGACACGGCATTGTAGCTTCAATTATCTCAATAAGCACCATTTGATCATCAAAAAGTTTACTAACAGGATATTTGTTATGCAACCCAGGACATGAGTTGTGATAATACTACCTTGTTGTACAAAAGTGAAACGTAACAGAAAGGAAAAGTGCTTAAAACTGAACCATCCTAGTCATAATTAACTAATTACGCATGCACGCATGAATAAATATCAACTTATACAAATGCTGATGACTTAGTGTATTATATATTAGTCTTTTGGACAACCTCAAAATGCTACAGAACTGAAAAAAGGCAGCGACTGTGACTGTGTACTCATAGGAATAATGTTCAGAATATTGCATTGGAAATAATATTGACTACATACCTTGGGTGGCTTGAACGGGTAGTCTGGTGGGAAGTGGATAGTAACCAAAAAGACGCCACCGGCATATGGGCTTTCGGTTGGACCCATGATCGTCGCTTGCCAGTGGAACATATCTTCTGCCACAGGGCCTGTTCATGGGGGGGAAGAGATGTTTTAGTCATACATTGGAGCCTCAATCTGAATTCTCATATTGCTATTTTAATAGCAACAATGGAGTAAGATGATAAAATACAGTGGATTAGGAAACTGGTAACAGCGTAACACAGGATGAAGTAATAAACTGCTACAGAATTTTAGATAACTGAACAGTTGTGATCAGTTTTAATGCCTACCAGCAGCTAGAGGTAATTCATTAAGTTTGAACAATGGCCATCTGTGGTCCAGTGCCACAGTTCTGGCAAGCCATAAACCAACCAAACATGCTAAACAAACTGGGGTTTGAAAAGGCTGCAACCTGTAGCTTCCAGGCGCCATATCGCAAGAAGAACACTGACCACTACCACGTTGTGTATGTTAGTACTAATTCAGTGTCACTGTGTTGGCTGAATAGTATGGCATATGAAGCGACCAGCCTATTCCACAACATGTGTGTAGGTTGCTCTCCCTTATTAACCGGACTGCACTAGCTCCCGGTCTTATAATGAAGTTTCCACGAGCACTCAGTTCACCCAATTGGATGCCTAATTAAAGAATCCTTGACAACTGGTCGATAGATCTAGAAACGCCTCTCATGAAAACCATACATCATCATACAGATATATAGGGGGTTACCACTGAATCCAAGGGAAGGTACTACAGTGTTAATTAAGAAGTAAAAACAGCAGGAACAGTATAATCACTAGTAGTAATAAATAAGTAGATCTGGGCTGGCAGTAAAATTACCGGCGCTGCAGGAGGTGGGGGGATCCCTCTGCAGGTCCTTGAGCTCCTTGAGGATCCGCTTGGACGCCATGGCGGCCGGCGAAGCAGCAGGGCGGGCTACAGCTTTCCGATGGAAATCGAGGGGAAAGTAGAGGTGGAACGGAGGGGATAGATCGACGGGGGCGCGTGTATAAGTAGGACAGGGGTGGCGTGCGGCGGGGAAAGGAGGGGATTGGGTTCGGGCTGGATTGGAGTTGGAGCGGATGATGGTCACGGCACCCGCACCGGTCTCCGGAAGCTTCTGGCTTGGATGGGAGGGAGCACGCACGCGGTGTTGACGTCGACTCGGATACCGCGTCGGTGCGGTCGGTCGCGAACCGGCGACGGGTCGGCATTTTCTCTTTTTTTTTTAAGTCCAAAATTGACCTCTGAAATTTGAATATCGAGTATTGACACTTTGAACTTATCAAGCCCGATCTATTTTAAACCCAAGATCTGTGTGACGCACCATAAACACTACAATCCCAACCTCTCACCATGTCCCACCTCTCGCCGTTGAACCCCTACTAACGCTCCCCTCTACACACGTCTTCTCCCAGCGTCGCCCCCTCCACGCACGTCTTCTCCCAGCGTCGCTCATCAGCCTTCTGCCCCGCGTAAGGCACCACCGCGCCCACGCCGCTCGACCTCCACCTCATTCCCACTGTCACTGGGATTTCATAGTTTAGAGTGCTAATTTCAGGGATTCAAAGTTCATGATTCGATTTAGGTTTCATTTACAAGCTCAAGGTTTGCTTTGGACTTTTTCCTCTCTTTTAAGGGAATCAATTTTTCTTGTTTTCATTCTGCTATTCCCAGGAATCGGGCGGGCTTACGAGAGAATCAGCACCACTCCCCCACATAACCATGTACGTTTGGGCGGACATTTTGGACACGGGCATAAAAACGTTATGCAACCGATTCCCTCATACCTACCCCAAACGTCGGGTTGTCTGGCACCGCTCATACTCGGCTCATATGTGGGGTGAAAATGGGCTGGCCGACATGCCCGCCACGTCGGATCCGACAAGTTGGAACCATCCCAATTGACCCAAATAGCTCTTGATCCACCATCCTCTCCCACCACCCCTTCTCCATCGGCCCCCTATGTCCTAGCTGTCCTCTGTCGACGCCCGCTCCACCGTTCGCTCGCAATATTGAGAAGAAAATTGTGGAGAAGGAGGATTGCTCGTTCCATTCCGTGTAGTTGAAGTCGTCGACGACGAAGCTCAAGCCGGAGACCCTAGCCTGGAAGGGTAGGCGCCACCGCATCGCATCAGTGAGCTGTCGGAGAAGGAGGAGGTTGCGGACAAGGGCGCGTCAGAGATGATGTTTGGCGCGTCCGCTCCGGTGCACATGTCCTCGACCACGACAGTGGCCGACATCCCGCCATCGCCTTGGCACATCCCGAATAACTTCACGACAAGAGGAGGAGGTGTGTCCCTGAACATGGTGTGTGACTCTCCTAGCTCCAACGGTCATCTCCGGCATCGGAGGCACCCACCACTTGTTCAACAACTAAGGTTATTTCTCGTCCATATGCATTATTTAGAATCATCTTTTGGATTGTAGCTTAATTGTGATACCTGATTATGACCCCTTTTATATGGATCTCATCAATAATTGCCAAGATTCTCTAAACTATGACATGAAACCGCTTCACCTCTTTTTAATGTTGGATAATCACCCAACACTAAAAAAAGGGGACAAAGGCAAAGGTAGTGCATACTCAAACCATGGAGATACATTGTTATGCAAATCTTGGTTGCCCACAAACAGGATCATATATGTGGAACCGAGTAAAAGGGCTCAAAGTAGAAAGAAAATCCACCAGTTTTACATGAACAGAAGCACTATGTGGAGCCAAATCCAATCAATTTCATGCGTGATGATGTCTCTCTCCAACATAAGTGGGACACCACCAAGAGTTTGTGAACAAGTTTTATGGTTTTTATGCACAAGAGTATCTTCTCGACCAAGGGGAGACTTTGAAGCAATTGGAGGAGAAAAGAGAGCAGAAGAAGGATGAGATGTACACACTTTTTTTGGATATGCAGAGAGAGAAAGAGAGAGAGACATTGGAGTTTTGACCAGGCGAGATTCCAAGATAGGATGGATTTGGAGAGAGAGGATGAAATTGGAGAAAAATGAATAATGGACGAAAATTGAGTTGGAAAAGACGGAGATAAATAGGCCCTTGAGATTGAGAAGGAGATTGTGATTCTAGCGAGGTTTACGGAGGATTTAAGAATCATGTTGCAACACGCTAGCCTCATAGATGAGAAATCAAAAGGTGGTTGATGAACATGAAGAAAAAGATCAACGAGCGTGAAAAAGATGGCGTTTGATTCATTCTTTGTATTGTCTATGTTCGAATTGTCAAATTTTATTTTACCTAGTGCTGAATTGAGACTTATTTTAATTTTACGTTGAATTGGTGTGATGTTAAATTGGTGACTAATTTTCTTGTGTTTACGTGGATCTAATTTGAATGGTTGAATTGTTTACGGGATATTAATGCAGAAATATTCGAACCTATCTTGAGTAGACGGTGCTATGTTATTGCTCCAGCGTCACCATTTCTTCGTTGAGCGAGCGCAGGCTCGCACAAAAATATCGAACCTATCCATCAGACTCAAAATGGATAAATGATACGTACGGCGACCTTCTTAGTCAAAGTGGTTTGCCGATTTGACCACCAACATCCATCTAAGGTTGTCATCAAATTGGTCTCTTCGTCACAGACAGGGTTTGGTGTAAGCTTTTCGTTCGGATTAACGAGGAACCCCGAAACCAAATCTAACCGTAAGCAACCCTTTTTCTATATCATTATAAAAGGCAAACTTTTGCCTAACCATAAGCAATATGCAATTTTATAACATTTCCTCCTTGCGGGCCGATTTTCTGAAGAGTATGGCAATCTGCCGCACCATGTTTTTTTCTGTCTTTCATGGTTGAGCATCAGATAGACAACTCTACAATCATTCAAAAAAAAAGACAACTCTACAAGTCGATTGTAAATTCTTCTCTCTAAATGAATGAATGGCAACGCTCCCGCTGATTCTTAAAAAAACATCAACAGATGGAAACAGTAGAAATGAGGGGTAAATAGGGAATAACTTGTATTTTTAGATTAAAGTGGAGTAACCTGTATCTTGACAAAATTGTGCCAGATTCCAAATTCTCCACAAGCTCTCTGTATCTTGAAAACTTTAAAAGCGTTGTTACATTTACGGGGGGCACCATCCAAAGGCTTAGGAAATTCCACCAACTGCCAATTCAACTCCTCGGGCACTATCCAAACATAAACTTTTCAGTTTTCACAGTTCAAAATTAATGCATACCACGCACAGCAGCAAAACAACCAGGCCAGGTGGAGAGTGGAGACCAGCGCTTTCTAGAAGCAAGTCGTCGGCAAGCCACAAGCGAGGAGCTAGAACACGCAGACCCTAGCAGTCTCGCTGGATCTGATGGTGGATCGCTCCACAAGCCCCTCGCCGCAGGCTCGCTGGTGCCGGGCGGGCGTGACGGCGTACGTGCCCGTCGACGGGGCAGCCGGACAAGTAGACGTAGTGATGCCACCGGCCGTCTCGTCGCCGCACCGTCGCGCCGGTGCTGGTGAAGAAAGGCTCGCCGGCCGCTGCCGTGCGTCTGACGGGGCAGCCTCGGAGCAATGCCACCGGCCGTCTCGTTGCCGCGCCGGCGCGCCGGTGCTGGGGAAGGAGAGGCGCCGCCGCGCATCTGTTGGGGAAATCGGGAGAGAAGGTAACTCGTCTGGGCCTTTGTCTGCGGAGTAGAAGCCCGCGCTTGGGCTTATGGGCTGGGCCAAGAAACGGCCCACAAGCCCACCTTCTGCCCAAGGCGATGGCGTGACAGCCACCCTGAAATACTCGGCTTTGCCGCCCGAAGGTAACCGTCTCAACTAACTTCGCCGTGCCTCTCCTCTTCTCCGGTTCTCTCCCTCGCCAGAGCTCCAAGAAACCAAGAACCCACCACCCCCGCCTCTCCTCTCGGCCTAGGCTTCCCTCTCCACCGCCCCTGCTCTCTCCAGCAGTCCAGCGGCAGCGACCCATGGACCAGTTCTACGACGGCCACCATGTGCGGCTGCGGAGCCGCGTCCTCGGCACCTACCTCTACGCCAACAGCAACGGGGAGGGCGTCTCCCTCCGCGACCGCCGCGCCTCGCTGAAAGCGGCGTGGGCGGTGCACCTCTACCACGGCGACGACAACACCCCGTACGTGCTCCTCCACAGCGCCGCCTACGGCCGCTACCTCGCCGCCACCGACGCCTCGGCGCCGAGCGGCTGCTTCGGCTTCCGCGTCGCCCAGCGAAACTACAACCACCCGCACCAGGAGGCCATCAGGTGGCAAGCCGTCAGGGCGGGGTCTGAGGACGACATCATGCTCCGCCACGTCGGCGCCGACTTCTACCGCTACCTCCGCGCCAACGGGCGGTACCTCCCCTGGAACAACAGCGCCACCGTCGACCGCTTCGAGAACGTTAGCACCATGATGCAATGGGTGGTGGAGCCCATCCCCGCCAGAGAGGGCATGCCTCGCCTTCCACGTCGGGTCAGGGTGAGTTCGCCATGCCCGCTTCTCGATTTTTCTCCAGTTGCTTTCGGCTGAACCTATCGATTGCGCGAAATTGTTTCGTCTTGGATGTCCTTAATATCTTCATCCAAGTTTAACTTACTCAATGCGACAATTTCATTCTTCCGAGAGCAACTCGTGGTTCTGTTCTGGCCTAGCTAAACTTGCGCTTCTTGGGTGTAGTACGTTCTTGGTTTCCGTGTTTTCTATCAGAAAGATGTGATTACTACCCCGCTCCTTAATTTGATCTCCTGGACATCACATAACCGTGCTTCTTTGCGATTCAATTTCAGGCCCGCCTCTCCGTGGTCATGCTCGGGCTCCCGCTGGCACCCTGGCAGCTGATTCGGTTCGTGCTGGCGAACGACGACGGTATCTACAACGAGCAGGGCTGGACCGAGTTCCAGTTCAGGGGGAGGTCCGTGTACTACCTGAGGAACGAGCTGCGCATCCGCGTCGGCGGCTTCAACTTCATCATGTGCGTCCGAGCGGGCCGCTACGGGAGGCTGACCCCACTCGCCGTCAACCTACCCCGCGTCGGCTCTACCATCGAGATCGTCGTCATCAGGGACGGAACACCAGGTGAGAGCTTCTCTCTATGTCCCCCAACTCCCTACTGATCTCCTTTTGGCCAGAAATACATGTTGGTAGTCTTGATTGGATATGTTCTGCATAATGAGCAGCAGTTATTGGCTGTCTTGATATTTTGGAATGAGATGTTAATTTGCTTGTGCCTGAAAAAATAATTGGCTGAAACAAATAGTTTACTGAAACAGTTGTGTCCTTAAACTGCTTCTGTTAGAACTTGGGACATCCATCAAACTGTTGAAGTCTTGTAAATAAGTAAAAATAGTTGAATAGAAACATAGGTATTTACAATATGCCCTTTTGGATTATATAAGTGCTAAAAGATGGTCTGTGGCTACCTGGTTACTTGTAAACCACATGTTTGCAGTCAAACTTGATATGGAACCTATTTGTTTCATACTACTACCTTGATTCAGATAATTAGGTTCCTCCATTTGATACTATTTGACGCTAGTCAACATTGTTTCTTGGGTAAAACCTAGTAGAAATTATGGAACTATAAAACCAAAACAGTTGAGTCATCTCCCTTTCAGGCTTGACAGAAAAGTTACTGACATCTGTTTAATTTTAGCCTACTCTTACCTGTGTTAAATTGACTGTGAACAAAATTCAGGTTCTATCCTACAGCACTAAGTAGAAGATGGTTTATCCACATAATATTGTTTGAGGTTGTTCATGATCTGTATTCTTAGTTTTGTTAGACTTTATTATTTCAGCAAAACTGATTGATTGAGATCGTTGATCTGCTTCCTCTGCATCTTCTTTGGCGAGAGGCCGAGAGATACATATTGGTAGTTTTGGATTGGTTATGCTTATGCAGAATGATGTTGATTTAGATGCGTGGAGTCTTGTTTTAGCAGAGTGCTAATCTGATTGTTCAGGAAAGAGTAAGTTCCTTGTGGATTTACCATTCTCTGTACATTTGCTTGAAAATGTTGTTGATTTTTTCATAAGTCGCATATTCGTTTCTACTCTACTGTCCTTGATTCAAATAATTCAGTTCGTTCAGTCATTAATAAACCGCTAGTAGGTGTTATGGAACCTAGAAAATCAAATCAGTTCAGTCATCTCATTTCGCCCTTGCGGAGAAGATACTAATTTTCTGCTAGAATCTGTGAAGAGAATTCAGATTTTATCCTGCAGTAGTACATATAAGCTTAGTTGCTGCACATTATATTGTCTTCAGGATTTGTATCTTCTTGATCTTAGTACTCCTCTTTTTTTGTTTTGCAAAGCTCTGAGATTTTTTATTGATCTGCTGCCTAACTTCCTCATTGTGTTGTGCTAATTCAGCTAGCGCTGCGCTGCGACACCCGGATGTCAACGCACAGTAGAGAAAGATCAGAGCGGGAGTGCCCTCTTCAGAAGCTTCGCCGTGTCGGACCTGACGACAACAGAACTGGGCCCCTACTATTGCATTTAGATAGATACATAGATAGATAGATATAGGTTCAGAGAACTCGGCAGCGCACGTGTTTTCTTCTGCTAGTTAAACTTGATCCGCTCTCCTGACAGGAGGAACCTGGCCTCGCGGTTCTAAGATTCAGAACTGCTGAAAGCGTTCAGTGCAACGGCTGAACATTTTTGTAGTGACAGTACTGGTTGTAGTTGCTTCAGTGTTACTTTTCTGACATCCATCAATCGTGATTTGGTTTCCTGGATGAGGCATTTCACTGTATGTAGGAGTTTTTGCAGCGAGTGGAACTGCTGATAATCCTACATTCCTTGCGGATGTGTATCGTGCGTCGTATAAATGAAAATGCAGTGGTTGCAATGAATTGAGGGTCCTGCAATTTCTTTTGGATGATGCATTTCGTATCGTTCAATCATGTAGGGCGTTCTTCCAGTGAGCTGCTTTGAAGTTTGGATGATAGCGCTTTGACGGTGTGTTGCTAGTTCATGAAGTTTCTCTAAAGGGTGTGAAATCCCAGATCATGAATGGTTTGATACCATATTTGAGCGTGCCTGCATGCGAAACTGCTGTTATCTTCTGCCCAGCTAGACATGATCCTGGGTAGGTGCGCATATAACCACTAGTAGGAAACGCGATTCTGTGACGCACCAAAAACAAATTCTGTGGCGCATGGTGGGTGCGCCACAGAATTGTCGCCACAAAATAAGCAATTCTGTGGCGCACCCCACCGTGCGCCACAGAATATCTGAATTTTTGTGGCGCACTCAGGAACCATGCGTCACAGAATTGCGTTTTTCGATTTAAAAAAAAATGCGGACGGCGCCTCCACCGCGGGAGCGCCGACGACCACCGCCGCCCACCAAATCGCGCCTCTCCGTCGCTCCCGCCACGCCCCAAGGCCTGCGAGGCCGCCATGGCGGTGTCTGCGCCACCGAATCGCGCCGACGACCACCACTGCCCACCGAATCTGCGCCTGCGAGGCCGCCATGGCGGTGTCTGCGCTCCCACGGAAGATGGAGGCGCTACCACGGCGGGCGACCATGCTGCGGGACTCGCGTTGGACGGAGGCGCGGACAGCGGTTCCCTGGACGGAGGCGCGGACGGCGGTGCGCGGCGGCGGTGCCGATGATGCGGCCTCGCGTTGGAAGGGGACGACCTCCGAGACGGGGAGCCCGAGGGCCGTGGCCGCGTCGAGGATCACCGCGGTGGCGGGCGAGGCGGACCTGGCGCCGCCGCCACCTCGCGGAGACGGAGTAGAAGGTCATCCCTGACCTCGTCGAGCTGCTGCGGGGAGGAGCGCCTGTGCGCGGGCGGGGCGATGGCGTCGCCGGCGTGGTTGACGGCCGCGCACAGCAGCACGCAGTGGCTGCCCCACGTCTTGAGCGTCGCCGACGGTGGGATCCAAGGGCCGGGGCAGAGAAGAGCAGAGAAGAGAGAGAGAGACGTGCGAGAAAAGAGAGAGAGATCGTGCGTGAGAAGAGACGTGCGGCAGGGAGAGATCGTGTGGCTGTGTGTGTGAGAGGATAGATGTGAGAGAAGATAGATCTGAGATCTACAAGATATTTTGAAATCATCTGATATTCTGTGGCGCACCAGATCATATGCGCCACAGAAAGTTGGAATTCTGTGGCGCACCAGTTTAGGTGCGCCACAGAATAGCAATATTCTGTGGCGCACTAGCTTAGGTGCGCCACAGAATAGCAAATTCTGTGGCGCACCAGTTTAGGTGCGCCACAGAATAGAAATATTATGTGGCGCACCAGATTAGGTGCGCACAGAATAGCAAATTCTGTTGCGCACTAGTTTTGGGTGCGCCACAGATTTTTATTTTGTGGCGCATGGCTAAATGGTGCGCCACAGAATAGGGATCCATAGAATCGCGTTTTCCTACTAGTGAACTCTGCTCAGTGACACTCTTTGTACCACCTCATATTTGCATGTTCTGTATTTGGTAGCTATATGCAATCTCGCCAACTTTAAGATACTACATCCTTTGCATTCAGTTGTAATAACCGTGTCAGTTTTTTTTATAACGGCTGAATTTTGTCATCGTCGTTTGTTCAATAAAAAAGTTAATAGTGCAGAAGTTTAAAATATGCATTTTCTCATGTTTATTTGTACTGTTAGCTTCAGAAGGGAAGGTTGAAATGCTTGGAAAGGATACATTCATGTCATTGTCCTAGGACTTCTCTCCGCAGCCATCACGTCAGATCACATTCCTGAGAAGTGATCGACTTCTCTTGATACTCAATGGGAATAATTATTTTCTTACTAATATGATGATCTGAATCCAATCTTTGCCATGGTACATTTAATTTTACAGGAGAAGACTACTCTTTTCTTGTTGATTTCAGTAACTGATTATCAATGGTAATCTTGTCATTCTTGGACGCTTCATAAATTGTACTCAATATAGCTGATACCCATGGAAGTGGGAACTGAATGTTTGTTATTGTCACACAGTAGCCATCATTAGCCATCCTGATTGTTCTACATTTTGCCATTCCCAGATATGCGCATTTGTTTGAATGCATTCATAGATGCTTATTGTATGTATGGACAGAATTACAAGGTCATTACCTCCTTTCATGTTGACCTTGAATATCTTTGACAAATATAAGGACGTTTGTCCTATTTTCCCCAACTGTTACAAGAATAAAAAAAATCTAGCTTATTGTGTGTAATCACATTCTAAAAAATACCAGTCAATCTGTGGAATTCTGGCTACGCAGCTATTTAGTTTTCTTATGTGCACCATCAAATGCTTCCCATTTCATAAAAGATTAACTCCCATTCTTCATCAAACTTCTAAATTACTTGGAAGACTGTAAAGAACCTAGACACCCAAAAAGTGGTAACATGCCTTGATTTATTGGAATGCAAGAAGAAACGCTGATACTTCCAACTTGAGTGGGTTGCTGAATTTTGAACAACTTGTCTATCTTGAGAACTCCCTATGTATAGTCGTCAACAAATCCAGCTTATCACTCGACTAGGTGAGGTTTAAAAAATTCCCCCTTTCATGAGATTTACATTGATTCCACAGAGAGGAGGAGGCAAAGAGTGGTAGCATGATACGATTTCTGTCAAAAGGTACAAGCTGATCTTGTCCTCTTTTTGTCAGGCTCAAAATGTTTGTGTCAATATTATATTTCCCATTTGGACATATCAGTGTCATCACATATTAGATATATGTATTTTTTTCACTTTCCGTATGTTACTTATACTAGTTAGATGTTGCTGATGCACCTCTGTATTGTTCTACCGTATTGTTATTTTACCTTATTGTGATGAGAGGGGGTGCATGAAAATCAGCTTTCAACAGTGATACACTTTAAATAACATGTCAGTGGAGTTCGATGATATGTACAAGATGATAACTTCTGAAAACGCATGGAACCTCAAGAGTTTTAATATATAGCCATCTTGTGAACATTAGATTTTGCAGCTCACTGAATCATGTAGTGCAAATCACCTGAATATCATTCCTGCATTACAAGAAGCTGAAGTGATTGGACGTTGTTGGTGTATTGGTCTGTATTTTGAGTAGATAATTGATCATGTGCCTTTTCTGATATTCATTTGCAGAGTGGACACACGCAGAAATGGATTGCACATAATCGCACTGGATCCATGCTTTGGTTATCAGTACATGATACTGAATATGCATCCAGACTGTGTTTGGATGTAGGTATTCACCCTCTGAACTGGGAATTGGTATTCAGTGACCTCAAATGTTGTTGTTTGGGTGGTCATGGAATTGACCTCTGGAAACTGCCTCAGAGCTCCGTTTTCTGCTGAATTGCTCGGATCCCTGCAAAATGTATCTACTTGTTCGACCGTGAGAAGAGATGCAGGGTACTGCGGGAGAAGAGAGGACAGGGTCATCAAGCTCCACGACGGCGACCGCGGAGGACCTCGAGCCAGCCCGCCTCGCCCTGCAGGGCGACCCTTTTATCTCGGACGTGCGTGGAGTTGCCGGGCGCTAGAGCATATAGCATGAAAAGTGTTGATGTAAAAACAAGGGATTCTGCTTCTCATTTCAAAAGTGTCTATTTTGGTGCTCAGTAAAAACATGTTTGACTCAGTACAAGATTTTCCACAATAAGGCCAATCATTGCACGAACTCAGCCTTGAGAAACAACACAGATGAGGTTAGTAGTGCGTCAAGCACTATCTAGGGTTGCTTTATGGTCAATTCTGCTCTCAGATGTAGTACCCCATTGATGAAGAAGAGGCTGTCATCAGCCATAAATGACGGCCAGGGAATCGCAAAGAGATTCCGGTAGCCAACAGCCTTCCCACCGGTGAAGGTGTAGTAGCCCTTGTACTTGCTGACGAACTCGCCTGATGGCCTTGTCCTTGCAGCAAACTCATAGTCCACGGTAACACTCGTCGAGCCTTTCTCTTGCATCCCTAAGAAGAGACCAAAGCAGTGGAAAGCACTTTGCTGATCCATGTTGCAGTGTGCTGAGAGGAAGAATCCCTGACCAGCAAGATGGAACGCTTGCGAGTATATCCGCCCCGACGGGAAAAGTTTGGTACACTCCTCACGCTTCAGATCCAAATATGCTATGCACTGAGGATATGGCCGATCAAATTCCACCACCTTAAGCGGACGATATTTGTAAGCTCGTTCAGTATATTTCCTACAGGTCAGCACATCTGCAGCAAGGGCGCGCTGTCGATGTGGTGCATCAGCTTTGTATAGAAGTGCATCAGTGACACTTTTAGTTGCTTGCTCGTTATCCAGATCACTGCATGCAAGGACCTTCCGCAACTTCCTGCAGGTCATATGACAGAAACGAACGAGTGGCAGAAGGCGAGTACCCAAGATTTCACGCCTTTCCTCCAATTTTGGGTATTGAGAACGAGCCCACTTGATCATGAAGTCATAGACTGCATCCTCTGATGCTACCTGAAGGTCATTACTCCATAGGATGGCTTCAATGCCAGCAAGGGGAATGTTCATCGCCTCATCTTGAAACCTGAAAAGAGGCACTCCTTTAGTGCACCATGTTGCTTCAATAGTTTAGTAGTCAGCATTATTAATAAAGAGACTACCCACTTGGTCAAATCCTTGTATTTGTTGGCAAGGAATTCCTTGGCAGCATCAGTCAGTGGCTGAACTGCGGCAGCCATTGAAATGCTGGAAGGCAGATCTAGATAGAGAAGTGCAGATTCTGTGGTCATAGGTAAGCTTCTTAACAGTTGACTGCAGTGTCTCATGCAAGAAACAACTTCAAATTTGTCAGACATCATCAAGATATCAAGCAGAAGGGTTGGCTGAGTTGTTGTCAACTTTCCACTGTAGATAAAGCTTAAAAGCTCCATAAGGGCATTTTCCTCTGTTCCAAGTAGAAATACAATGATCAGACACAAGGTAATTGCTAACTGGGAAACAAAACAGAAAAAGAAATGTGTGTTTGTTATTATATAGATTTGAAAAGCTTTTGAATGGGCCTATTATCCTTATTCTTGAAGATGACAAAGGAAAGATGCACAATGGTGGTGTATAGACAGTCAACTTGATAGTCAAACTAAAAATTAACCTCATTGAAACTGATCACTTCAGTCTACAATCAACAATTCAAATATTAAAGAAAACAGTATGCAAGGTAAGATAAAATACAGTATTAAAAACCCTGAGCATGCAGTATACTAGAGCTCAATTACCTGAAGCAGTTATCCTAAGAGTTGCATGCCTCTGATCGGATTCTTTCATGCCATTTGAGAAAAGCTAACAACATGGATGTTATGACATTGTCAGCTAGTATAATACATATCTACAGTGCGCAATGAACTCATCTGACACACAAATTAGAATTACCTTGTAAAAGAAAGGACTTTTCGCAGCTAGAATTGCAGAGCTGATATAAATAGACTCCACTCTCAAAACCTGATTACACTCCATGTTCCATGATGAGTCACTGCTTCCTCCATCGTCACCTGTAACAAATAAGGTCCAATGAAGCGGACAGCAAGTGGCCAAATAGTATAAAGGAACAAAACGGTGGATAGCAGCATCGCCTCTTAAGATACTTGGAGCACAATATCCACATCTTTTATGTAGACAAGGATATGATCTTCATGAGCACCACCAAATGAGAAACACAATGCATTGAACGATAGGAGGTACTCCCTCCGTTATGAATTATAATATGTTGTCGATATTTTAATATGGATATGGACTACATACGGACTGAAATGACGGAACAGACACACTGAAACGTGTCTATACATGCGATTCAGAAAAAAGCTAGAACATCTTATAACTCAGAATGGGGTATCAGTTAGTGGGCACAAACATAATAGATTTTGGCTGGTTCAACAATCTAAGTTCGTCCATCCACAAGGATAATAATAGCAATAGCACTTCATTCATAATTATGTTACAATTATATCTCACAGAAGTATAATCCATTCAACAGAACCTGACTGTTCCTAAATTAGGTGGAGTAGCAAGAATCAAGTAATCAAGGCCACATAAACCTAAACTGATCAATAGTAAGGTGAGGCATTTAAAATGATTACCACATGTCTACCAAATATTGTAATTATCAACGCACTAGGTCAAAGAAAGGTTTGCCAGTACCAACAAGCCCCCTCAGTTTCGATACAATTGGAACAAGTAACTCAGATCCCTCTGATACAATGTGCCAGCACATATGATCGGTTCCAATGGTTGCTAACACTTAACAGATCTCCAAAAAATCATGTTAAAAATTTGGTTGGACGCCCATAATTTTATGTGTATGTGTTCAGTTTGGAGCAAATTACTCATATCCCTCTGATACACTGTGCCAGCAACGAACTCTAAAAGTACATATGATCAGCACCAATGATTGCTAACGCTTAACAGATCTCCTAAAAATCATGTTAAAAAATTGGTGGGTGCACAAAATTTTCAGCGTATGTCTTTTAAATTTTCTAGATCTGACTCCCTAATATCTGGACAACGTAATTCATAATAGATATTGCACTGACCATCGTGGCCAATATCAGGTGGAGATTCTTCTATCATAGCTACAGGCTCCTCACTGGTTTCCTCATACGTATCACGTTCCTCTGCTTCGATTTTGACCTTTACTGGTTCCAACATATCCTTTCCGCATTCTGGAAGCATGAATGATAGCAGCAAGTCATTAGAAAAATAAAAGTATTAAGCTCTAAGGTAAGAACATGATTGAAGGAAATGTAAGTACAAAAATAATAAAATGGCAAAAAGGTGCAAATTGCAGTAGTAGTGAAATAGCTTGAGACCATAATGACAGAAAAATATATTTAAGTAACAAAGCATACCAAGAGTGCATTAGTTTCAGAACATGATGACAGAAAAAGATCCAAGCAAGAAAACATAAAACCTAGTAACAATACGAAGCCCATGAACAAGCAAAATCTACTGGGTGCACTTGAAATTGACATTCAGAGTGAAGGATGCAACCAAAATATATTGAGTACTCAAAATTTTGCACGGGAGACTAAAGAATGTCAAATAACTACTACCTCTGTTTCTAAATGTAAGACAATTTGGGAGTTCAAATTTAACTCCCAAAACACCTTATATTTAGGAACGGGGGAGTAGTTAAGAACTTAAGATCAAGAACCTCTAACTTCATTACTGTTATCCCCCTCCCCTTTATATATGCTCTTCCGTGCTTACTTTTCTCAAATACAGGAACTTAGAAGCATTATGTAACACGTGAAAATCAATCAGCCAAATGCATGCTCAGCTCAGGGAAACACTGGACAATTTTGGTTGTGCTATTGTAATTCAAGGTGGTAAATATTTGCATAAACTGCTCATAAGAGAGTGAACTGAAAACAAGAAACAAGTAAACATGATATAACAATGCATAACTAAATGCTTTTTGCATTATCATATCAAACATCCATGGAACTCATTTTAAAATGTGCACATAGCTCTGCAGAGTATGCCCAGGGAGAGAAAAGGTAGAGTATACGTCGATATAAATTATAAATAGAGCACTACAGTTACAAATCAATCAAAAGCAATTAAGACATCAAATATCATTACGAAATAATAAAGAGGAATACCTGACTACTTGTTTAAGAGCATTGCATTCTAAAGAACTGCCCACATATTACAACGTTCTCTAAATAAACAGAAAGATCATCTGAACTTGAGAGCATTTTCATAAAACACTAAGAGCTAGTATGAAGTACCATCCGCCACGGACTATTATTTACCAGGCAATAACCAAACTAGCTTTTGCCCACAAGTAACACACGTTATTCCTATGGAATTAAGAGTTGAATAAGATCCTAGAACAAATAACCCAACTTCGAGCCATGTGGTTACATTCGCCCTCACTACCTCAGAAGAACATATGTATATTAGCTAAATTCCTGTGTGGTAACAACTGAACGCTTACAAGCGAAGGAAATAACTGGGGAATCGCAACTTTAACAAACGGAAAAGGGCGTTTCACCATCTTTCCACCACCGTATACCAAACACAAGGCTTTTGATACCTAAATCCCCAACAGAAAGTGAAAAACAGATCAGCAGGAAAAGCAAGCACCCAATTCTCCACTGTGGCGCCGTCAAATCATTACGAATTCAAATTCAAACCCACCCAGCGCCCAAATCGATCGCCCCGCACGTGAACGAGAAGCAATAGTACCTTTCTCGCGCCGTCGCTCCTCCCTGCGGCGCTTGCGGTGGCGCGCCCAGTCGGCGATGGAGGAGCATCCCTCGCCGGCGGCGGCGCCCCTGCCCCCGGCGCGTCGTCCCCGGGGACGATCTCGATCCGCAGGACCCGGTCGGAGAAGTTGACCGAGTTGAAGGCGAACTCGTAGCTCGGGCCGCCGCCCGCCCGCGTGAAGTCCGGGTCCATCCCCGCCCACCGCCGCCGCTCTTCCTCCAATCCACAACCCAATCCGCCACGTGCCCCGCCTCACCTTCTCTGCCGACCCGCTCCGGGTACCCCGCGGGCTGCATCCTCACCGCCGTAGGAGCCGGAACGCTGGCCCAGAGGAAGGCCCTAGAACGCCACAGGAGCTGCGTGGGAGTCGTGAGGGCGGAGAGTGAGGGGGGGGAGGCGTGGTTTGGTTGTGATGGGCAGGAAATCTGAGGGTGTTAACTGTGAATGAAACAATTTTAGAAGTAGAGACCGCTTAACTTCGAGACGTGCACCGGTGGGCCCGGCTGTTCCTGGCCCGCGTGTCGGCGGCGGCGGGGTTCGGGTTGGCGATGGGATATCTACTTTTTTTTTAACAAATGATGGGATATGTTACATATGTACCTTTGCTTCGCTTGTGAATTGCGATGCGACTTGAGTTGGATTTTTTTTTTTGTGTGGAGCGGCCCCTTGAGAGTTGAGAGTTGAGGAGTTGAGTTGGTTGGCTTGGTTGGTTGCGCGCCAGATTCACGGACGGTTTAAAGAGTAGGTTTTGGGGTCACGGGGTTTGCCCTTGCGGAGTGAACGTGGGTGAGAAAATGAACGTGGGATTCATCATCATTGTCTCGTCTACTTTTCTCACGTCCTTGGACATGCATGATGCATGATGCATGATTATGTGCAATTAGGATCAATATGATTGAAGGTTCAAAAAGGATCAATATGATTGCACAATGTGAGATTCTAAGAGCATCTCTAACGGCTGACCTATATTCTTGCGTGCCCTATAATACCTAACTTTTAGGTCACCAAACGGCAAAAAAGGCCTCCAGCGGCTGCCCTATTATACTTTGTGCCCTAATTTTTTTTTACATCAAAACCCATTTTGATGCAAATATACATCAAAACGCAGCCTGCCCTATATCCACCGCCCCCGCCCCGCCGCAGCCCAACAGCCGCACGGAACTTTCCAACCGCTGCAGCGCTGCTTCCCCAACCCACGACCGCCCCACCAGGCCGTCTCCGGCCAAATCCACCGCCGCCCCGTCGTCTACGAGTAGATCCACCCCTATCGTTCCCCGCCCCCGAATCACCGTCCCCGCCACCGAATCGCCGCGCCACCATGCCGCCGCGCCGCCGCTCGATGAGCGGCTTCATCGGCGTCCGTCACCGCCCGTCTAGCCGCTGGGCGGCGGAGATCACCGTGGACGGCCACCGTTGGTGGATGGGAACCTTCGACACGGCGGAGCTCGGCGCGCGCACGTACGATGCGGCGGCCTGGAGGTTCGGCCGGCCGCGTGCGGAGCTCAACTTCCCCGACGTGCAGTCCCGGGAGGAGGCCGAGTTCCTCGCGCCGCCGCTGGAGATCGTCGACTTCGACGCGGCGCGGCAGAACCGCCGCTAGAGGATGGCTCGCCGCGCCGCCGACATCGATGAGTGGCGGATGGACGCGCTGCACCGCGATCGCCCTGTTCTGGTGCAGGCGGAGCTGGACTTCTACGCGTCGGGGAAGAAGAAGAAGCTGGCTCGCCGCGCCGCCGACATCGACGAGTGGCGGATGTTTTGCTACATCTTTTCTGAAAAGTGGTTTGCTTAGAGTATTTTTTTTTGAAATAGAGTATATTTCTTTTACAACCAAGGTACGGGCAGCTTTGGCTTCAAGAGACGAACGGGCATGAGACATAAGACGAAGATGCGATCCAAAGAAGGGGTGAACTAAGTCGGCGACAACCGGATGCGGCCGCTATGGTGAAGGACGAAATAAATTAAGGTGGGGCAAACTAAAAAAAAGATGAAAATAATAAAATAACGCCGAGACATTAACATTATATATGATTCGTAATCACATATTGTAATAAAAATATAAACATAATAAAAAAAATGAATAGTAAAACCTAAAGACATGTCAACAGAAAATATCTACTTTAAAAAATATCTTCCATAATTTTGTTGGTAAAGACTTTTAAATGTCTCTGATTTAGCACATCAAGAAGCCATCACAAACATTTTTTTACGCAACTCTACCTTGATGATCTTTTTTCCCAGAAGTCCATTTCAGTTGGTTTCGTCGCCATCGGTACAAGCAATGCCAGCTTAATTAGACGATAAATCACAGAAATACGATGCCTTTAAAATGACAAGACAATATCTAAGATATTTAATTATGTACAAATAGTGAATAGCTCAAGGTCATAATTAGAGAAATCTTTATGATAAATCTTTGTATGACGAAAAAGGTTACTCACCTAGAGTTGGTTTTGGTCACTCCCCCATAAGTTGCCCGAGAGAAGTGTTTTGTAGGACGAGCTACATGTAGCCATTTTTTTTTGAAAAACTCGAAAACGAAATGTAAAGTTTCAAAAAAAACTGAAAATTTTCCTAGATGTAGATAATGATGACTTACACCAGTGTGCAAAATGTAAATGTGAAATATTCTGTATTTTGTGCTGTGTAAAAATGACAAATTTCAAAATCTGAGGTGGTGAACGGTGCAAATTTCGAATTTTTCAGATCTGTCAGAATTTTGTCATTTTCGTGTACACCAGAATACAAAATATTTTAAGTTAAAAATTTGCAGCACCTTAGTGTACTTATTTTCCACCTCTATGATTTTTCTTGAAATTTTTAGAAACTTTAAAATATTAATTGCAAAAAATTTAAAAAGGGCTACATGTAGCCCGGGATACAAAGAGACTTTTCGCCAATATACCCTCAAACTCTTCTTAAATACCACACCTTGAGCATGTTCATTGTCAATTTTTATTAGATTAGGCTTTTATTTGTGGCCTTGAACTTCTTTTGGTCTAGGCGTGGCTTGTAAACACCTCTAAAAATTTCTCTCTTAATTAATAAAAATGCAAATCTTTTGCCTTGTTTCAAAAAAAATTACTAGATTGAAATTAGTACGACAAAAAAAGTTGGTTGCCGACCAAGACTAGATCTTGTCCTTATTTTAGATTCGGAATCGATTTTGCTCACTGTTTACTAAAACATGCATAGCTTTCGCATACGGCCGGAGTCCGTTTTGACATACGCCCACTCAAAATGTACAGAAAAAACATGTGCATAATAATATTGTCGCCAAAAATAAAGGTGGGGAGGCCACCCTACCTAGCCCTAAAAGGAGCTTCGCGACCCACTGTTAAATAGAGGTAGTCGCTCGCGTTGTGAGGGCATTGATGAATTAGCACGCAATTTGAATCGGGATATGAAGCATAGGTTCGTCCTTGGACTCCCTCTCTCTCTCTGTATCGCTACTATTTATCCTCAATCTCTTTGTATCGCTACTATTTATCCTCAAATGGTTGTAGTCAAGAGTGTGGTACGTTACATCCAGTACTAGCTAGCGGTGATCCTGTAGTGCCTCGACAAAACACGTTACCGCACAAAGACTACGTAAAATCTCATGGGGCGTGGATTAGCTGACTATGTATCCTGCAAAGTCAGGTGACTTTGAGTCACTGACATGTGGGGCCCACCGTGTGTGGGTCCACAGGTCAATGACCCAAAATCAGCCAGGGCAAAGTCAGTCGATCTCATTCGAAGCTCATGATGATGGAGAAACAAATTGCGGCGCTCAGCGCCACCGTGCAGGAATGCCGCGTCGCATCTGAAGACAAGATCAGTGAGCAAACGAGATTTAAAAATACATATTTAGAGCACTTTTTTTTGCAAAGAGCACCACAAACATCATTTCATGACAAAACTTTGCACATATATTGAACACTTGCATATGTTTGTTGACATTATTTTTTCAGAATTTTGAAAATGTTTTGCTACTTTTTTGAAATTTTTAATTGGGCAGGAGCATGTGAGCTCAGGCAAAACACCTTACTCATTAAGAACTGAAAACAGTACATCTGTGAGTAAAAAATAAATACAACGGACCTGCTTGAGTGAGTTTCTTTCATGTTCGTTTTTCGTGCAATGAAAGAAGCCCTGGGCTGGCCTTGGCAAAACCAAGTAGTAAGGGCATAATACTATACAAAATTACCAGAAGTCTATCTCTACATTCAATAATTCAGCTATAGCCGGAAGAACCTGAACGATGCAAATCTAGAGGAATTTCGTCCCCGTCAGCTACAATTCACAAAACCTCATCAAGGGAAACGAACCATAGCTACTAAGTCGGATATCTTACAATGCAACTCCACGTTGTAGGAAACTATACCACGGAAGCTAACTCAAGGGTGCCCAGTTAGTGTTCTCATTTCCTTCTTGTGCTGATTAAGGTACACCCTGATGCCCTAATTCGGGCATGCTGCCCCTCTAACCTTGCTTGCAGTAATTTCGCCTTGAGGGTATTGTCTTTCGTGCCAAGAGACTGCGTTGGTGAGGGTTCAGATATTTCATGATCTAGCGATGAGCGTTGATTCTTCAGTTGCTGAGATGGAGTGCGCAGATTGTGTAGATCATCCATACTAGCACATTCAGATGTTTGATATTCTAACGATGTGCGATGATTCTTCAGCTGCCGGGCTGGACTGCGCAGATCGCGTAGATCACCTCTAGTAGCACATTCAGATAACTGATAATCTAACGATGCGCGTTCATTCTTCAGCTGCCGGGATGGACCTTGCAGATTGTGTAGATTGCCTGAAGTAGCGCATTCGTGAAAATGATTTGTCCGGGGATGATGATCATAGGATTTTCGCTCTAGATATGCATGTTGAGGAGCCTCTGATTTGATCTTCAACAAGTCATCATGCAATCGTCGAGAAACTTGGGTCGTAACTGTTTCATTCTGCTCATATATAGGATCACTTTTGTCACCGTTGCGAGAGCTGATTTCTGGTGTCAAAGCATTCAGCTGTGCTTTTCTGCTGCTTGACTTTACCTTGTCCTTCTCAGAACAACGTCTTGCAGTTGAGATCCTTGAGCCCTCAACAGATACACCATCAGAAAACTCCAATCTTCTCATTGGTGAATACATGCAGCCTGTGACTGTTTGTCGAGTGCTTGCAAGGTCATGATTCCGCGCCGGACCTCCATGCATGTTCAATTCAAAGCAATGCAAGTCGCTAGCAACAGAATTATCATCATCTTCTTCAGCTAACCGAGGAGCACTAGTTGCTCCATTCAAATGCAGAGATTCAAGGGACTGTCGACACAAGCTTGTATCTCCCTTTTCAGCGCCAGTATGTTTGTTAACACCATATAAGTTGCTTGATCTTCTACCATGAAGAAAACTCCGTATTTCACTGCTCAACCTCTCCGTGATTGAGGTTTTCCCTTCTGAATCTCCTCTGGCATCAGCATTTTGCATCTGTATTCGCTCATCAAGCCATGCTTCTGAAATATGAACTACCAATTTATCAGTCTTGTGTTCGTACTCCTTTGCATGCCTTTGCTTTAACACCCTGACTTCGTCTTCATAGCTCCTGATTCCTAGGGCAAACTCATCGCAAAGATCTTCCAACAGGCGAGTTGCTTTCTGCTCTTTCTCCAGGTCCTTGACAGCCTTGAGGAATGCCGGTTTCATCGCAGACAACTCTTTGCCTAGCTTCCTGTGGAGACTCTCAGAATGTTTCCTTAGATGTCTCTCAGCTTCTAGCTCATCTTGCAGTGAACGAAAGGTTTCTCTAAGCTTCTCTTGTTCCTTATTTTTCCGAGCCATTTTGTCTTCATTGACTTGCCTGGCCAGAGAGTCGATTTCATAGCGATATCGCTGCCTCTCTTGCGTAAGCTCTTGAACACGTGCCTGTGTATTCTGCAACTCCAATTTCAATCCCTTAACTGCTGACACATCAACCGCATGCTGTTCTTCCAAGCTCCAAATGCGATTCAGAACTTTCAATAGCTCTGTTGATGTTTTAAGATTGCAACCTGCATCCCTATATCTATCCCTGAAATTCAGTGACCGAGTAGGACTGACGAGGTTTACGGTAGCAGCCTGTTTAATGAAGGGGCAAATCAATACAATTGTGAAAAACATGTTTCCTCCAAATGTATTTATAGATGCAAAATACTAAACCGACAACATGGCATCGCCACATTAACGACAGAAAAAAAAGTGATAAAATAGATTCCTAGAAAATGGCATTACCAGTAGCATGCACGCTCTCAGACAGATCAGGCAGATGCAGACTAGAGAAACATATTGGCATCCCAAATTATGGATAATCAAACATAATAAGCAACAAACATAACAGCATGCTCTTGTACAGATTCAAATGCTACACTTCCACATTGATACGACAAGTAAAACACCAAAATTACCAAGAGGTGGGTAAAAGAGAGGAAATGTGTATGCATACCCCAATTGAGCTAGTGTAACTTGCAGGAGAAAGAGACTGCCTTGAATGGCATCTATCCTCATGTAACTTTTCATGTTCCATCAATGGCGTTGAAAGATTCCCACTACAGCCACCTAAAATATGTGGCTGAAATGCGAGACAAAAGAAGTAAGTTAAAGAATTCAGAATTTCATGGCTTTGTAAAATAGTAAAACACTAAGCTGTGAAACTTCCAGCGGAAAGCATGACTCTCTCCACAATTACATTACGAAAGTTCCAAATTAGCGGGTTTGGGAACAAAAATAGAAGGAACTTAAGCTTTGACACCCCCACAAGAAAGCATTATTCCCTTAACTAAACCAAGTTCAGGAGGCATCAGTCAGACTTAAATTTCATGATATTCTAGTTGGGATCATATATTCATATCGAAAACAGTATGCATGATTTGAAAATCTGAAATCATTGAATTATGGCACTGCTAGCTATAAAGTTCTCCTGAGAAAACTTATCCAAAAACAGAGTATGATCGTACACCATTGCACCAAATAAATACATGGTTAGTACTGTTTTGGTTTCCGGTATGGTATGAAAATAGCTAACTATATCAGCTCCGGTTTGTTCGTTAGAAAACCGAAAAATGTCAGCAAAAACGGTAACCGAAGTTGTAGCTAGCCCATTGCAAGTTTCCTGCTCCGGGAGTACTACGAGGCCAAGCGCAATGCTCCATTCACCATGCAGCCTAGACAATTAGCCACGTCGCTTCACGGCCTCTGGCCTGACCGCCTGACCAAATGAGTCAGAGAGTAGTACTATTGCTCTAAACACTAGTCCACGTTTCTCTCTCAAAAACAAAAACTAGTCCACGTGAGTTTGCTCCTCTAGAAGTTCACTTGATTGTTTTATCCCCGCTAAAAAATGTGATAGTTCATCCTTGCTGAATGTCTTTTTACAGGGAAATCCTTGCTGACTGTTGATCGATCTGAGAGCTGTGAGGATATGACCAAGTTTTTCAAACTAACAGTTACGAATATGCTTGCTGACCCATCTGAGGTTTTAATATATTCAAAACATAAGCAAATTTTGTCTCCTCAACGTTTCAATTCGCGTCAACTTTGGTTAGTTTGATATATACCAAAATGACGAAACTATACTGAAATTAATTGGTACATACCAAAACCAAACCGCAATTTGATTCCGTTCTATTTATATAAAAAACCGTATTTATCGAATGCACAGGCTTAGTGCTCCTTAAGTACCAGACAAACTGAAAAGCTTATTGCCTGGCATGCGTAGCGGCGTTGTTCAGGGTAACCAGGAAAACATGAACAAAACCATGCTTCCATAATAAATCCTGAACATGTTGCATCGTGGAGGTTAGAAGCATTTTGGCGTGCATTCATAGAGAAATGTGGCATTATGGTGCTTCGACTTCAAAAGAAAGATGTGCACACAAGATACATCAGAGTGTCAAGATGTGGCAACAGTGGTCTATCATGGAATATTGATCCAAGTGTCAAGTAAGAATATGACAAGTACTAACTAGACAAAGCAACACAAACTTATAAGAAATAATGCATACATTTATAAGATCATTTGGTCCAGTCGCAGAGCTTCAGCAAGAATTAAGATGGGGAATTGTCAAAAAAGAATTAAGAGGGGGCTAAATGTGCCTTGCACATAGTTGAGGGGGGCTAATCAATGGTATTGTGTAATATTTGGTCTAAATATTTGCTACTAGTTTTAAGTTGCAGGTTACATGTGAAAAGCGTAGTCCAAATTCCCCTAGAATATTTTGTTCTGTCATTAAAAAAGTTCCATTGCTGCAACTGCTCAGTGGAAAATTTCAGGGCAATTGTTTAGCCAACGTGCAAAGGTTAAGGGATCACATAACACTAAACATGCAAAGCTGTATACTCTACCATCTACCACTTGCCCAATACATGTGTTAGAAAGATGTACTCCCTCCGTATCAAAATGTAAGATTTTCTAGCCTTTTTGTGTTTTTCTAAATTCGTTACTAAATGAGTGAATCAACACTCTAAAACATGTCTACGTTCGTACGAATTAGGACAAACACAAAAAGACTAGAAAGTCTTACATTTTGATATGGAGGGAGTATGAGCTAACCCTTAATTGATAACGAGGGTACAACTTACAAGTACATAGTATGACACAGCACTGGAATGCGGCTTTATTGCACATTACTTAATGTCTTCTTGACTTTCTGGTAGTCCAATAAAACACAGGTGGAGGACAGAAACGATTGATAGAGCATACATGTAACAGCCCAAAGTTCGGAAACCTAAAAATCAGGGTAAAATTTTCGCTTTTGTGTTTAATTGCATCATGGCATCCATATTAAATTGCTGGGCAACACACTAAATGGTTTAGCACCATTTGAAAACCACAATGCAAACTTGTTTCAACAAACTCCCAGGTAATATTTTGCACTTGCTCTAATTTACCAAAGGAGCAACATTTTGAATTTAGCAAAATGCCCTAATCCAAACCTATATGAACAAAAGTGGTTCAAAACCTTTTATTTTGTCACACCAAAATTTGTGGAGCTTCTACAAGCTAAGGGGAGCCTCCCCAAATTTTGTCGTATTACTCTAAAATAAGTTAGTGCCTTAATTAAATCTAGAAAGGAGCTACTTTTTTTTCTTTTAAAAGGGGAAAGGACCTATCCGTGTTGGAAACAAAAGTGCAGGGGGTTTTGTGTAAAAAGGGAAAACTAAAGTGGAGGAGAAGACCACAAACCTGCCACACCACTCACTCACTCTCTCTCTCCCGTTTCCCTCTCCATCCTCTTGCCCTCCATGGCCCAAAGCTAGCTCCCATGGCCGAGCTCGCCGCCGTTGATTGAGGAGCCCTCGAGCGAAACGAAGACCGCCATTAGCTCCGCCTCGCCGTCCTCTACCTCTCCACCGAAGGAATCGAGCCGGGAAGCCTTCAATCGAGCTCACCGTCAAGTTCTCCGCAAACCACCGCCGGAGCTTTCCCGGACGATTCCGGCCGTCTCCGGTCATCTCCGGTCCTCCCGAGCACTCCCTACGAGTTCAGGGTGAGCTAACCATCCTAATGCACCGCTACATTTCCTCCCTTTCCCCCTAGTTCATCGAATCCCCGTAGCTCTATTTCGTTTTGGTCGCGTTGACAAATCCGGTGTCCAACCCGGAAATTTCCGGAACTGAACCCGGAATCACCCGGTACCAGACCCGGAATGTCCGGAATCTATACCGGGTTAAGCAAAACGGTACTGGACTCGACCATTTTCGCCCGGATCATACCCGGAAATGACCCGGAATTAAACCCGGTGCCAGACCCGGTATAAAACCCGGAATGACCCGGTACAAAACCCGGAATCATCCCAGAAAATTCCGGATTTCAAACCGGATGCTCTCTGAAACTTGTTTTAACACCAATTCTTTTTCCGTTGCTTTATAATTGTTGCAAGAATGTTAACCACCTAAACATTGCATCTCTCACATGATCATGTCATATCATCTACAAGTTAAATCCTAGGGTCTCAACTACGTTAATCAACAAGTAAAGATGATTCCTTACTTAACTCCACGGTGTATTCGAGGTGTGTCCCCACTAAGCACCCAAACTCCGTTTAAATTGAATAGTTGAATCATCCTCCTCTCGGGGATTTAAATTGACATGTCATCAGTGTTTGTGCATTGCATTTGCTAAAGTTGTGTGGTGATTGATTGTTCTTCCGTTGCTATGCCTCGATAGATCAAGCAGCCGGGGTTACTCCACAATACCCCGACGATCCGTACTACCCGCACGTTGAGCAAGGCAAGCGTAATCCCCCCTCTGAGCATATCTTATCCTATTTTCCGCAAATATATTTTCTCCACTATAATATTGCATGCGGTTCCAAATGTCACTTTTGTTGGATTAGAGTATCCTATAGTTGCATTAAGTTCCCTATGCCATTTACCTGTTTTCCCTCCTATTATCCATAGGTTGGTATTGTTGGCCTGAGATACTTACTATGCTATGTTGATGCTTAGCCATGCTTAGTTAATTGCATAGCTATACGATGGATGATTCATGTGGGAAACAGGTGATGATATGAGAATGATGGTGGAGAAATTGTGGTGACGGATGGTAAAATGCTTAAAGGTGGGGATGAGAGGCCACATGGGATGTGGTGGGTTGTCTCGTTCTCGCCGCCTAAGTGCGAGTTCTCGCCTACGAGCCAAGTTGAGCGTGCAACCATGCGTGGGCATATGGAACCTCGTCGACCGACTAACTTGTGGCGGACTAGCCGAGGGTCCTCTAGTTTGGCTTTCCATTTGCGCGTGCGTTGAGTTGGTGGCCAAGACTGAGATGAGGATGGTGTTAGGAAAATGAGTGGCCGTGGGGCGGGGTGTGTGATCCTGGCTGTCCTACCGCCACTGATGATCCTTGGTTAGTCTTAAGCGAGGTAAAGGTCGTAGCCGCTCCACCCAGCCGGCTTTCCCCGGAAGAGAGCTAAGAGCTAGGCAATGGGCCGGACGGTACGCATGGATAAGAAGCTGGGAGGTCCCTCGGGAACCTGGCGTCTTTCACATTGTACACCCCTGCAGGGATAAATCTTTTCGAAAAGCCGTGTCCGCGGTTATGGACGACTTGGTGACGGATTCTGAGATCATAGAATAACTTTAACGGAATGATTAAAAACTGGGTACTAGAGGTACCACTTCACGATTGCAAGGTGAGCTTCCTCGAGGGTGATTCGGGGAGGTGCCTTTGATGAACAGGTACAATGTTGATGATGGTGGTAAATGGTGAGAAATGTGATTCAAGAGAAAAGAGTTACTCCTTACCTCTTTTTAAAATACTCTGAATAGTCGATGCCTTTGAGTTATGTTTTCTAAATAAAATCAGCTTTATGCAAAACAGCCATAAAACCTTGAAAGCCAATCATCGAGCATATATTAGCTCTTAATCTTGCGAGTTCGTCGAACTCAACGTCTTTGCTTTTGTTTCAGAGGAGGACTTCACCGACCTCGAAGGTGGGTTCTTTGTGGACGTCGACGAGTAGTCTGGGGTTCCCAGGTGGCAGCTTGGGACATCCCGGAACAGCTGGCGCTGGATGTTTATTTGCAGGCCTCTTAGGCCATAATTTGGTTCTTGTTGTTTAGAACAACACACTTCGCTTCCGCATGTTGTAATGTTGGGTCTGTGACCTCTGGTTGTCTTTTGCTATCTTTCTCTATTATAAGAGTTGAACTATATGATTTTGTGTCGTAGAGTCTGTGATGTGCCAGTTGTTCCACAAGTCTTGATCTCTCTATTATGCTTTGATAGTGTGCCTGCTGGTATCGGTAACCGGAGACACAGTATCACTGTATAGCAGTCAGGTCGGGGCGCCACAAGTTGGTATCAGAGCAGTACTGCCTGTAGGAAACCCTTCTACTGGTCGATTTGAGTCTAGTGTTTGTGAAAATATTTTAACCTAAAAATGAGTTGTGAAAACCATCTTAGGATTCTTTTTACTCCTTATCTGGTTACCCTCTAATCTCGGAGCAATCTTACCTCGATTTGTGTTAAAGTTTTTACTTCTCCTCTTCTTCAAATTATTAGGATCTCGGGTTGGTTCTACCTTTAGTGTTATGTTCCCGGTTGCTTCCGCC
The DNA here is from genome assembly GCA_947311845.1 of Poa pratensis. Taxonomy (NCBI): domain Eukaryota; kingdom Viridiplantae; phylum Streptophyta; class Magnoliopsida; order Poales; family Poaceae; genus Poa; species Poa pratensis. The sequence goes on along the minus strand of CAMZMU010000078.1, from coordinate 29,590,490 downwards.
ACGCTACAATCCGATATCAGCTCAGTTGTTTGAACCTTGTTATCCGTACCGAGTCTAATCATTGGTTCCTCTCTTTGGGTTTTATCCCAAGGACTTGAACAGAAGGTCCCGGATTGTGCTGTGAATCTGGTATGTTGCATTGTGTGGGTTGTTACCCATGTGATCGTATGCCATTTAGGATTCTTGGCACATGATGCTGATCTTCAACCCAAGTCCCATCTTGTTGGTCCCTTGTTCGTTGTTTTACAAGGCACTATTGTCCCTAGTCTGTGTACTTGAGTGGACATTAGTGTCTCTGACTCAACCATCCGGAGTTAGATACTAATCGCGTCCTTGTCAAATCTACAGAATGGCACAGCGTCTTCCGCTCTACCAAAACGAAGCCACCCCAGGGGACCAGTGGACACCCGTTGATCGGCAGAAATCCCTTACGTCTAAAGTTCTGCCCAAGAAAGCTAGAGGCAAACGCAGGAGTTGCATTGGGAAGGATTGCGGACATCTGTGCCGGAAGTGCCCCCTTAAGTACCCCAGAAAGGATGGACCACCCCAAGGGAAGGCATGTAGTCAGTGCGGAAGGAGTGGACATCAGGCGAGCCAATGCCCCGGCAGTTGCCCGCACTGTTTCAACGCGCATCCACTTGGCAAGTGCCCGACTGCTAGCGCCACGTGCTACCTATGCGAAGGAAATGATCATGTTCCGGCTAATTGTTCTCTGGAGTTCATAGTGGAGGCATTAAAGGATGCCCATGACCGTCTTAAGCTACCTGCTCCACCAAGACTCAAGTGCTACGCTTGTGGCCAGGATGGCCACTACTCGAGGGAGTGCCCCCAGAAGGCACCGGTCACGGGAACACCTGCACGAGCCCCTGCCACCCAGCTGGCAAGACAGGACCTGTTGTGAGTGGTCGCCCGAACCACGTCTCTGCTGAAGAAGCTGAAGAAGATCCCGGCGTCTTTATGGGTGAGCAAAAAAAAATCAACAATACTCTTGCTACCGTGTTGTGTGACTCTGCTGCATCTCTCCTATTTGGGCATGGTTATCACAATCGAGTAATAGCCGGTGCATACTCAACATCTTAGGATTCTCCTGAGCATGGTTGTTACCCTTGATCTTCTTTCCGTCTTGTGTCTTCCGTTTGACCGTCTGGTTGTTGTCATGCATTGTTGTGTCCCGATGCAAGTCACTCTCTCTTTATCCGCCAAGACCTTCCTTTTCGCCTTGCTAGGAGAAACAAACTCCAGTATCTTGTCCACTTCTCGGACCAGGTCAAAGTATTGTAATCTGCAGAGTAAGGGCCTTGTCTAGCTTTGTTCCGCTCTACCTTAGAGTGTCACACTCTTTTATATATCAAAGTATCGTGCTAGGTATCATGATCCTCTTGATGAAGTGATGCTCGCACACTTTGTTACTCTTCGTTCTCCGAGTGACTTGTTACTCCAGAATGATAAAGATGTGCGCAATGATGTGGCTATCAGATATTCTCTGCAGTTTTTACTGCGCTGAAATCCAAAGACCTTCCTTGCCCTCCTCATCATGATTGGTTAGCCGATCAATCGGTTGAGTTTGACAGTGCTACCAAATCCGTTGGCTTTGATGCACTCCCTCGGTCAAAGAGCTAGGGTCGAGCCGAAGCTCCCAAGACCACCTCGTTGTGCCTTGAATGGCATGATTCTCTCTCTCGAACTCAAAACATCCCGGTGGGTCGTGATATTCTGTAGGTGTTTCAGAAGTATCGCTAGGTTGTCACCTGACCGTGATGCTGAGCTTATGGGTAAGCTGGTTCTCTGAACAACTCCTGTCTCCAAGAAAATCGTGCTGGATGTCCTGAATTATTTGATTGAGCTTAAACAACTTGGAGAGTTAAAAGATAAAAGCTCTATCTGATATAGTTCATTCTCAATGGGATGTCTAGTCTGTTCGTGTTGAAGCAAGGAATTATCCCCTCTTTGGATATGCTAACCTCCAAATCTTTTGATTTGAATTGGGCTATCGTCAAATCAAACTCAGACCAACCTACCTGAACGTGTTAGTCTGACCAATACTTATGCCCCGTTCATGTGACATATGAGTCTACCGTCTTGGAGTATCTGGATAAGTTTGTTGTTGAGCCCATCAACTACCTTCTTATTTTCTCCAGGTTTGAGGAGATTCATATTGGATAATGGGCGTTAGCATTGGAAACTTGTTAGAACTAACTTTGTGTCGTCACAAGGTATGTGTTTTGGAAGTTAGAAGCGACTTTCTTGGTTCACATGCAATTGCTGAAAGATGTCGCCGTGGAACTGAGTAAATGGTTTGGTTTCCTCGGAATCATCTCAAGCATATGCAAAAGATTCTTGGAATGGTATGTTGTTACCTCCATTCCTTGAGAATTTTATCTATGCATCCAAGCCTCTGATTGAATTGTTCCAGAAAGAGAGGAAGTCTGAGAACTTCTTTGTCTTCTATGGTGTTTCCCATCAAGAACTCAATCGTGTCCCGCTGCAAGATATTCAATTAGGGCAGCTGTCTCCTGACAAGTTGCTAATCCGCGGTTCCGCAATCTCGTCCCTCCTTTGAAGTTTGACATTGTAGTCCAACTCTTGGGGTCCTAGCAACTGTAATCCGTTGGTATACATTGCAAAGCCTCCTATTCCTACCGATGTGGAGTCTGAAGTATCTCTACACCTAACTAGATCTAAATCTCGATCAGAAACGATAGTTGGTGATTCTCAAGAAGCTGGTTCCCGACGTCTAGAAAAGCAAGAAGTTTTTCCCGATACTAACGTTCCCTGGGTTTCTAAAGTTCTCTCGGCCCCTCTTCATGATCCTTCTCCCGTGGGTTAAAATGCTCCTCCGTGAGGAAAGTTCGACTCAAGATGTCTGGTAGAGGTTACCTGTTCATCTGTTGAAATCTTGTTTAACATCTTTCTTCAGAAACTTAAGGCCTTGTGCAAAGTTCATATTCTGAATCTTTTGAGAAAACAGTTGTCTACCAACTGGAAGCTCCCTATCAATCTCCCGTCACACGAAAGTGTCTCTTAACTGTCAATCCAAGGGATGCTTGAAGTCTCATCCTAAATTCTACTAGGAGGTACTCGGTCGTTGTATATTCACCAAGCTCCATTCTTTCGGAGAGGTTTCCTTCTTTCCGGTGGTGTACATTGATAGTGACCTTGAAGTGTAGCCGATGAAGATCTTCAGGATGCGCTGGATCGATCTACACCGAGAAGACCGTTGAAGACCGTCGTAACCTTTCCCTCTTCCCTACGCTAAGAATCTCGGGACGAGATTCCTGTAAGGAGGGTAGAGTTGTAACAGCCCAAAGTTCGGAAACCTAAAAACCAGGGTAAAATTTTCGCTTTTGTGTTTAATTGCATCATGGCATCCATATTAAATTGCTGGGCAACACACTAAATGGTTTAGCACCATTTGAAAACCACAATGCAAACTTGTTTCAACAAACTCCCAGGTAATATTTTGCACTTGCTCTAATTTACCAAAGGAGCAACATTTTGAATTTAGCAAAATGCCCTAATCCAAACCTATATGAACAAAAGTGGTTCAAAACCTTTTATTTTGTCACACCAAAATTTGTGGAGCTTCTACAAGCTAAGGGGAGCCTCCCCAAATTTTGTCGTATTACTCTAAAATAAGTTAGTGCCTTAATTAAATCTAGAAAGGAGCTACTTTTTTTTTCTTTTAAAAGGGGAAAGGACCTATCCGTGTTGGAAACAAAAGTGCAGGGGGTTTTGTGTAAAAAGGGAAAACTAAAGTGGAGGAGAAGACCACAAACCTGCCACACCACTCACTCACTCTCTCTCTCCCGTTTCCCTCTCCATCCTCTTGCCCTCCATGGCCCAAAGCTAGCTCCCATGGCCGAGCTCGCCGCTGTTGATTGAGGAGCCCTCGAGCGAAACGAAGACCGCCATTAGCTCCGCCTCGCCGTCCTCTACCTCTCCACCGAAGGAATCGAGCCGGGAAGCCTTCAATCGAGCTCACCGTCAAGTTCTCCGCAAACCACCGCCGGAGCTTTCCCGGACGATTCCGGCCGTCTCCGGTCATCTCCGGTCCTCCCGAGCACTCCCTACGAGTTCAGGGTGAGCTAACCATCCTAATGCACCGCTACATTTCCTCCCTTTCCCCCTAGTTCATCGAATCCCCGTAGCTCTATTTCGTTTTGGTCGCGTTGACAAATCCGGTGTCCAACCCGGAAATTTCCGGAACTGAACCCGGAATCACCCGGTACCAGACCCGGAATCGTCCGGAATCTATACCGGGTTAAGCAAAACGGTACTGGACTCGACCATTTTCGCCCGGATCATACCCGGAAATGACCCGGAATTAAACCCGGTGCCAGACCCGGTATAAAACCCGGAATGACCCGGTACAAAACCCGGAATCATCCCAGAAAATTCCGGATTTCAAACCGGATGCTCTCTGAAACTTGTTTTAACACCAATTCTTTTTCCGTTGCTTTATAATTGTTGCAAGAATGTTAACCACCTAAACATTGCATCTCTCACATGATCATGTCATATCATCTACAAGTTAAACCCTAGGGTCTCAACTACGTTAATCAACAAGTAAAGATGATTCCTTACTTAACTCCACGGTGTATTCGAGGTGTGTCCCCACTAAGCACCCAAACTCCGTTTAAATTGAATAGTTGAATCATCCTCCTCTCGGGGATTTAAATTGACATGTCATCAGGTGTTTGTGCATTGCATTTGCTAAAGTTGTGTGATGATTGATTGTTCTTCCGTTGCTATGCCTCGATAGATCAAGCAGCCGGGGTTACTCCACAATACCCCGACGATCCGTACTACCCGCACGTTGAGCAAGGCAAGCGTAATCCCCCCTCTGAGCATATCTTATCCTATTTTCCGCAAATATATTTTCTCCACTATAATATTGCATGCGGTTCCAAATGTCACTTTTGTTGGATTAGAGTATCCTATAGTTGCATTAAGTTCCCTATGCCATTTACCTGTTTTCCCTCCTATTATCCATAGGTTGGTATTGTTGGCCTGAGATACTTACTATGCTATGTTGATGCTTAGCCATGCTTAGTTAATTGCATAGCTATACGATGGATGATTCATGTGGGAAACAGGTGATGATATGAGAATGATGGTGGAGAAATTGTGGTGACGGATGGTAAAATGCTTAAAGGTGGGGATGAGAGGCCACATGGGATGTGGTGGGTTGTCTCGTTCTCGCCGCCTAAGTGCGAGTTCTCGCCTACGAGCCAAGTTGAGCGTGCAACCATGCGTGGGCATATGGAACCTCGTCGACCGACTAACTTGTGGCGGACTAGCCGAGGGTCCTCTAGTTTGGCTTTCCATTTGCGCGTGCGTTGAGTTGGTGGCCAAGACGGAGATGAGGACTACGGTGTTAGGAAAATGAGTGGCCGTGGGGCGGGGTGTGTGATCCTGGCTGTCCTACCGCCACTGATGATCCTTGGTTAGTCTTAAGCGAGGTAAAGGTCGTAGCCGCTCTCACCCAGCCGACTTTCCCCGGAAGAGAGCTAAGAGCTAGGCAATGGGCCGGACGGTACGCATGGATAAGAAGCTGGGAGGTCCCTCGGGAACCTGGCGTCTTTCACATTGTACACCCCTGCAGGGATAAATCTTTTCGAAAAGCCGTGTCCGCGGTTATGGACGACTTGGTGACGGATTCTGAGATCATAGAATAACTTTAACGGAATGATTAAAAACTGGGTACTAGAGGTACCACTTCACGATTGCAAGGTGAGCTTCCTCGAGGGTGATTCGGGGAGGTGCCTTTGATGAACAGGTACAATGTTGATGATGGTGGTAAATGGTGAGAAATGTGATTCAAGAGAAAAGAGTTACTCCTTACCTCTTTTTAAAATACTATGAATAGTCGATGCCTTTGAGTTATGTTTTCATAAATAAAATCAGCTTTATGCAAAACAGCCATAAAACCTTGAAAACCAATCATCGAGCATATATTAGCTCTTAATCTTGCGAGTTCGTCGAACTCAACGTCTTTGCTTTTGTTTCAGAGGAGGACTTCACCGACCTCGAAGGTGGGTTCTTTGTGGACGTCGACGAGTAGTCTGGGGTTCCCAGGTGGCAGCTTGGGACATCCCGGAACAGCTGGCGCTGGATGTTTATTTGCAGGCCTCTTAGGCCATAATTTGGTTCTTGTTGTTTAGAACAACACACTTCGCTCCCGCATGTTGTAATGTTGGGTCTGTGACCTCTGGTTGTCTTTTGCTATCTTTCTCTATTATAAGAGTTGAACTATATGATTTTGTGTCGTAGAGTCTGTGATGTGCCAGTTGTTCTACAAGTCTTGATCTCTCTATTATGCTTTGATAGTGCGCCTGCTGGTATCGGTTAACTGGAGACACAGTATCACTGTATAGCAGTCAGGTCGGGGCGCCACAATACACAAGTTAGACGAGTGGGTTAGGAATCTGATTGAGAGAGGCTAATCACAAGGTATGCTTGGTGCTGGATTTTAGGATTTGATCTCTGCCTCGAAAAGAACCGAAAAAAGGGGCACAGTGGGCTTAGGATTTTGTAACGCATATATTACTAAATCTCAGGAAGCCAAGAAGCATCATTGTTCTTGATGTTGCTGTCGCAGAAAAGTTAACAACAATTTTCTATCTGCAGCACTGACAAGTAAGCAACTTAAAAGGAGAAAACTTCAACCATATGATGGCACTGAATCCATTGAAAATCCAGAGACGATGACGTTGCTTCATGATTGCAATGCAATGGAGTTGGCAGAAAAAGATGGAAAGGAAAACAACAGACCATAACTGACTACCAAGTTGACCGGAAAAAGAGCAGAGAGTCGCTGGTGTTCTCACCCGATCCACGTCGTCGCCGTCGTGGCGGGGCGAAGACGCGGCGAGCCCCCTCCGCGCGCGCCTGCGGATCCGGCGCCCTGCACCCGCGACCCTGATGACGTCCTGGATCTCCCACAGCGTGGCGCCCAGCTGCCGCGCCGACGACTGGCTCCTCCTCCCCGCCGCGTCCGCAGCCGGCGACTCCTCCTCCGGCCGCGGCGGCGACGGCTCTAGCTTCCAGGACGGCGAGGGCGTGGCGACGCCCGCCCTCCGCCGCGCCCGGGCGGCCGCGAGCCCCCGCCGCAGCGGCGCCGACTCCTCCGGCCGATTCGGGGTGGTTCCCGCGGATTTTGGCGTCTCCCCACCGATGCCGCATTCTGCCGGTGGCTCTGCTTCCATGGTGTGGTGTGGTTGCTTCGCCTTCGATATCTTGGGGCGCGGTGTGCCCCCTCTTCCCCTGCTGCCTTTTTCTTCTGCTTCCTGGGATGGACTCTCTGACTATGGAGCTATCATCATCAGCTTCCACCCCTCGTGCTGTCTCGCGGCGTATACAGTGTTCGAGAGCGAGCGCGCGCGGTATGATAGCGAGGTGATTTTTCTACTGCTGCAGTGTGAAGGGAAAAACGGCTTGGGGCTAGAGAACCACCACCATCCCTTCATCCTGCGCACGGCTCCGGCGAACTCGATCGCCGGCGGTGTCCAATTAGAAGAACCGCACGCTGCCAAAGCCAAACGTACGAGACGTCTGATCGATCGATCTATTCTATTCGACGGCAGATGTGAGAGCAGGCATGCAGCGGCGCTGGACGCGACAGGTCACTTCCTCCTTAATTTGTGAGACGTGACCAAGTAGGAGTACCCTCGAATAGAAAATAACATACATGCCCCCCTACTACTGTAGGCTGCACGCCCGCTGCTGCAGTGCGCAACCTATTATTCGCAACCAAGGGGAATAGAATAAGATTCTGGTGTTGGATTCGTCCATTTTTCCTCAGACGGCACTGTGCTGTCCACCGGGGTTTTCAACCAAGTGTCCAAAACTGGACAAGTCGCCGTCTAACTGGAATCGGTCTCAACAGCGCCCTCAATACTCAATAGGAGTGTGGATTTTTGGAAGCCCGTTTTTTAAAATAATAATCGAAAATAACATTTTTGAGTTTTCAAGGCCCATTTCAAGATGATGTCGGCCACCCATTCCCATCGTCTCCAGCCTACAGAGAGGAGGGGAAGCAGGGCCAAGAGGTCAGGGCAAATCTCAAACGAGCCGAAGGTGAGAGAGGGTGGAAGAGAGAAGAAACAACTAACTGCACAGTTTACTCGATTTTTTACGCGATCCAGTTGAAACCGCTTGGAACGATTGAAAGCTTGTGAAATTCCATTGCGCACAGCGTTCGAAGCTTCCTATACGTACCTGCGCATGAAGTTTACTCCATACAGTAGGTTGCAAAAAATACAGCAAGCCGTACTGAATTTATTACTCCCTCCGATCCATATTAGTGGGCATAGATTTATCTAAATTCATATGTATCTAGTTAAGTATTTAGACTACATACATGTGTATCTAGACAAAGTCGTGCCCACTAATATGGATCGGAGCTAGTACTAGATCTATCACGGTACGCTAGTATGCATTCAATCCTGTTGCGTGCCGTCGGCCGCAGTACTCTTTCAGACCAGACCATCACTGTGGCCTTCGCAAGCCGCTGGGTGCAAGAACGGCTGATACGATCGAGCAGGAAAATTTGCCTGCAGGACGTCTCTGGGCCTTTTTTTAACAAAAATGCAGTCGAGGCTGCTATTTCTTATTATTACTAAGTAAAAGCCGGCCAAATCCGCGGCCTCGTAGCGCCCCTGCCACTGTAGATGTTACTGTTCATCTACAGTACTACAGTACTTCACATCCACGACGTCCGTCGCCGATCGGACGTTAATCAGACAGCCAGCGCGACATGTTTACAGAAACACCCCTCGCGTATCTAGCGTCTGCTCCGCGGTCCTCAAAAAATACGAAACGAAGGACCTTTTTGCAAATTCTGAAAAGCGTAAGGACCTTCGCGCAAAACCATCGCCACTTCCCCTCCTCCCCTCCCTCTCGCGCGCGCGGCCGGAATTCGCCGGCGGCGAAGCCGCACTCCCCCGCCGCTCCCGTCCTCCCCTGCACAGATCGACGCCGCCAGACGCTCCGCCGTCGCCGGCTCGCCCTCCTCGCCGCGCTCCGCCTGCCGAGACGTCGCCCAGGCGCGGGAATCGCCGCCGCCGCGCCCGCCGTCCTCCGCCGAGTCCGGACGCTGCCGCGGCGGCTCCGGCGACCCAAATTGGGCGGCGCCCACGCCCCCCCCCCCCCCCCCCCCCCCCCCCCCGCGACCACGCGCGCGCAACGGACCCAGCAGCGCGCCCCAGCTCGCCGTGCCGCGACGCCGGCGAGCTCAGCTCGGCCGTGGCCGATCCGGCCAGCTCTGGCCACTGTGACATCATCCGGACGTCACAGTGGGCCCCACGCAGCAGAATTTTTTCCTTCACTTGCAAAAAAAAAGAGTTGAAAATCAGTGAATTCAAAATACACCCAATAAAAAAACAGTACAAATATCGAATTGTCCACAAAAAATGTCGTCCGACAAAAATCGAATTTACATATAAAGTGCCTTCCAAGATACTCAAAATAATACAAATAGTACATACAAACCAAACTAAAAAAATAAATGCTAGAAAAATCAGAGAATTCAAATATACCCAATAAAAAATACATTACACATATCAAAGCGGCCACAAAAAAAATGCTGACTATTTATGTCGTCCAACAAAAATCCAAAATTAGATATTTAAAAAAATAATTGCCTTCAGAATTTGTCCATTTTCCGTTGGCGTTGCAGAATTGAAATGAAAATACAATGAACATAACAAAGTGCCAAAAAAAAATGCTGACTATTCATGCCGCACGGTAAAAAACTAAATTCGAATATTTCAAAATTTAAAGTTCCTTCCAAGATATAATACATAGAAACCAAACTTAACAAATTTCCAAAATTCTCAACCAAACTTCAAACTCCTCACGCAAAAAATTACACGAGCATTCCATCCTGCAAAAAAAAAAAAAGATAAATGATATGCCCAGAAAGAGTTCAGAATTTAACAAACCTTAAGATTGTCTCCACAAAAATTTCACCAAAATTGTTCAAATGTCAAATACGGATATTTGAAACTTCTAAACGTCTTCGAAATCTTTCGAAACAATTTCATGATCTGAACAAATTTTAACCATGCCCTTTCTTTGCATTTTGACGATTTCCAGATCTACAAGCTTCAAAGATGTGGACATTTCCCAAATTTCGACTCTACCGTCATAACAGTGCAAACAAATTTGAATATTTCAAAATTTCAGATGCGTTTCAAATCTACTAGTTCCATTGACGTCAAAATATTGCATATCCAAATAACTTTCCAATTTTACTAATTTCCAAAGACTAAACAATTTCCAAACACAACTTCTCTTTGCATTCCACCAGTTCTCAAAACTTACATAACAACTGCAATTTCCCTTTTCTGAATTCCATTACCAAAATATTCAAATTAGACCCTACTTATTTACTTTTTTTTGTTGTTTTTCTTTTGCTTTGCACTAACACAACAATGCATCAATAATGATCAAAAACATGAAAAATATATGCAAGACATTTTAGTTTACAAACCAATTATGTGAGCAACCCACAATTTAGCTAACGACATTATTAATATTTTTCCCCTTTTTAGCTATCAGCCGCAATGTCTGTAAAAATAAACATATTATACAAACAATGCCACCCTTTCTATCCACAAAATATATTACGCAACCAAAAAAACGTACAGCAAAATTTAAATTTTATTAGCTAAGACATGTTCTCCAATGTTCCCGTTATTCAGACGATACAACAAAAATTCACATTAAGGGCGTGTTCCCGCTAACAAACGGTTCTGAAATCTGAACAATTTTTAAATGTGGCCACTTCTAGATTTGAATTTTTTCTTCAAATATACCCATCAGAACAAATATAATCTGAATAAGTTACCAATTAGAACTATTTTTAAAATATGAACAATTTTTCAAAACAAATACTATTTTTGCATTCCAATAATTTTGAAAACCGAACAATTTATGAATATGTCCATCCCCATACTTAATTTTTTTTATTCAAACATATCCATCCGAACTAATATAAAGAAAATATCAAAGTCATAAGCTAGAATTTCAAATTCAACCATTCCGAAATCTTAAATGTCTTCCGAATCTGAATAATTTACAAGCGTAGTTACCAAACCAAAACTAAACAAATTCCAAATTTAGTAGATTTTTTAAATCCAAACAAAATTTTAAACGCGAACTTTTCTTTGATTTCACCGATTTTAAAATCGAAATAACTTCTCAACATGGAGATTTCCAAATTCCATTTTCACCCCACGAGTATTCCATCATTTAATTTTACCTACCATATTTTCAAGAAATGTAGCTTAAATCTCTGTAATTATGTAGTTGCATTTCAAAAAAAAATCCTTGATTCACTGAATATTTCCAACAAAATACAAACTCATTTATTCTAATTATGGATTGCTTTCAAATTTATTTTGAGCTACAAATATTATACGATTTAGAACTACCACCCTTCTTTACAATATATATAACGCAACAAGAAAGAAAAAAATCCCAGCAAGGGTGCGGCGTGACGCCGCACTAAATTTAACTAGTTTAGTAGAAGGAGTAAAAGAGTACAAGGACTCAAAGTAAAAACAAGAAAACAGGTTAGGGAAAGACGCTAATCTACTGACGAAAACCACTAGATTCAGTCAGGTTCCAGGGGTCGCAGGAGTAAACTGTCAGCTCTAGTTCTGTCCACTGTGCGCCAGAGAGCAGCTTCTTGTAAGATCCTCGTCTTCACCTCGCTAACATTGGAAGCATGCCTTTGGAAGATACGGTTGTTTCTCTCCTTCCAGATTGTCCACCAAACGAGCTGGGCAAGTGCGACCCAACTGCGATGTCGCTTCTCCGTCAGCTCTCTAGTTTCAGTTATCCATTCGTGCAGTGTTTGGTCTCTGCGTTACTACCGCTGTCTATTCTTGGCCACTTCGTAACACGATCTCTCCTCCATTCCGTCACCTTCGCCTCCAACTAGCTGGCGATATCACCAAGATGTAGAGGGGCCATGTGGTTCTGAGGTGGCCACCCTAGCTAGCTCTAGCAGCGTCCCACCTCGATCTATGGCGGATGCACCGTCGAGAAGCGGATGGATGCGCATGGAGCCTACGCACCAATTGAAGCTTGGGAGAAGGTAGAGCTGGCTCGTCGAGTGCCACAAGTTCCGTCTTCATCGTTTAGTGGGAGTGCGAATGTGGGACTACATGATAATTTTTCTTATGTTTGCCAAGTCTGCGTAAGAACATTTCTTAATTAGTCAACACCGGATCGTGGGCAATCTCGACGGGCGCCTGCTTCTCTTTAGTCGATGGAGTGGACAACCTATTCTTGGTAGACCCGTGGCTTGAAGGAACCCGTTTCGATATAAGCTTTCAGACCTCATCACGATATGCTTGGATCCGATGTTGTTGGTCGCCTCAGCGGCCCATAATGGGATTTAGAACATCTTATTTCGGAGCCTGCAGCATGTTAAGGATCACGTCCTTGAGGACAGAGGGGCAGCTTCTGCATAGATGGTCGAAGCCGTCCGTTGCGACGACGGCCTTCAGGTTCGCTGGACAGCGGAGAAACTTGTAGCTAGCACGCCTCCTTGAGCCCGTCGTATCGGTGCTGCTCAGCCAGGGCCAGGATGGTCGTTGCTGCGGCCACGTCGATGTGCTCGCACAACCTATTGTGGCACATCGCACCCAGTCGTCCGATGCCGCCACTAGAAGGTGCTGGAACAGCATGCATGATGCCATCGTCTTCCGCAGCCAGTGAGTCGCCATAGATGAAACCGAGCAACGCTTCGAAGACTGACGGTTCCATGCATGTCGTTGATCTTTACCACTCTCGACGTGCTTACCGAAGAGCCACGCCCGGAAGACGGCAGACCGGGCAGCGAGTACGCAACGGTGAACGGCGAACATCTTGCCACCGACCTCGAAGACCCTCTCCGGGACAAGAGAAGGTCAAAGAAGTTTTGGTGCGTCTCCGACGGTTGCACGGGGAGGAACGGCCAAGTGCTGCATGTCGGATTTAAGACGACAACGTCGCAGCGGATGGTGAAACTGTCGTCCATGAGGTGGTTGGACTTCTCCAGGCCGTCCCTTGCCATGAACCTGTTGTTTCCGTGAGGGGTGGAGCCTCGGAACTCGAATACGTTGCTACGATGGATACGTGCCGGCTCTTGCTTCTCAGTCTCGTCCACGAAGCTGAACTCGAACTGTGACTTCACGCCGGTGTTGGACATGCATGATGCCATCTTCGTTGGAAAGATAAACTGCGATGACTCCTTGCGAAAGCTGTTGGGGTAGCAGTGGATGATGCGCCACCAATGGCCCCCCACACAGAAAGGGCGACAGCTGATGGGGTCTTGGACCTTGTGGTAAGGCGGGCCTCTGGTGCGCGAGTTACCTTGGACGACAACCAGGTGGTACCCGCTGGCCGCGCCGGCGTCGATGATCGGCGCGCTGTCGTGACCGCCCATGAGCTTGCCGTCGGAGATGACCGACCGATACACCAGCGAAAGACATGATGGATTAATCTGGAGGTAGCACAGAGCTGTCACACGAGTGCCAGTGTATATATACAACTGAGAAATGATCGAGCGTGGCGCCTCGATCCGAGTGTCCAGAGGTGCACGCGCACTCGAAACCCTGGGAGCTGCTACGTGTTCGATTTCCGAAGCGTCCGCTTGTGTTATTTCCGAAGCGACGTCCGCTAATTGTTGGAGGAAAAGAAGCAGAATCGAGGCGCCCATTTCATCGATTCTGAAGTTCAGCCCAAACAGAAGCCTGCCACGTAAGGTCGGACGGGAAGGGGACTGGAAGGTTTTTAATGAGACGGCTTGCTTGCTTAATATATTGGTGTGAATTAAAAAAAAAACATAAATCAAAAACTCGTTCCTGCAACGTGCAATCCTGCATCTGGTCCATCCAACTATATATTTACATTACACTGTTAGAATATATGGTTAGCTCCTAACAATGTTAGTTTAATCCTAGAGATGTCTCATTTATAAAATAAAGATCAAGTTATAGGCAAAGCACATACTTAACAAAACTGAAAATATATGAGAACCCTAACTTTTGCAAACCGCCAGTCAGTTAAAAAATACAATTCGGACAGAAGAAAATCCTAAACAAGATACCAACGCATGTACCTCACCCCCGTCACCACCGTAGCAGCCACACCAAAAGAATGTGGACATATCACCTCTTCACCTGAGCTCGACCTGAGCTCGACGCGGCTGAATCACTGATCTGCAGTTTTACGGACCTCCAAAGTAGCTGGCCAAAGGCAAAACCATTGTTGTTGAAAAAATCAGTCTGGGACAACACCCCAAACACTCCATCGAACTCCAGATTTGACACCCACACACGACGATGTCGGAGGAAACCAGATCTGCTGGCCTCCAACCATGAACCCAGCACAAGATTCACCATCTTCCAGCTGTCACCAACACAGACTACCGTCTCGTATTACTGGACAATCTCCTGAGCTCCACTCTGACGTTGGAGAGAACGTCGTCGCAACGACGGAGTCCGACAACACAAGCCCATCACAATGATGACGATGCCACACCATTCCCGTTTAAACAGACTACATACCAAATTTCTCGCCGACCATAGAGTTGAACAGCGCATCAGAGAAGAACTTAGAACACTTGTATTGATCACCGTCGTCGTCTTCGCCGAAGTCAACACGTCGAGCGGCTAAAAACCTAAGCTACAAAGAATCTACCCCGGAGCAACATTGGTCCACACACGCGGGATCCTGCAACCCCCAACCACCGACGATCAGGAGGTCGTTAGCGGAGGGGAGCCTCGGCGGGAAGCAAGATCGCTTTTTCTCTCTTATAAGTTTTCTTGAGGCTGTGATTTCGTGAATTTTGTTCACACTAGTTAACATGCACATGCAACACACGTCACAACAAAATGCAGCAAAATATACGTGTGTTAGCTTGTTAGATTGAACCAATTTTAAGCCAATTGCAAAAACATTTCTACACCTTTGAAAAACATGATTTTTATTCTGGATTTTTGTAGTCAAGACCAATCGACTAATACGAATTTATGATTACCAATATAGAGTCTCTATCCACGTGTGTTTAATTTGAAGTTAGTGTGTCTAGTTAGTGTGCACGTTCTCGGTCAAGTATTCTTAATTCAAAAGTACATTTATCCTTGTGTCATTTTCTTGAAATTTATCTGAAAAACCCTTATTTGCATGTGTATTTCTTGATTTTTTTTATTTTCTTTATCCTCTTCCATTATCCACTCGAGCCTCATTGTGAAGTTTGGCTTGGGTACAGATTTTTTTTTTTTGCTGACTCTTGCGATTACTGTTAATAGACCAACAAGTAGCACATAATTAGTCTGACAGAGGTTCCTTGTAGATAGTCTGACAGAGGTTCCTTTTAGATACCTCTGCCGAACAAGTTCTGAAAGTGCAGTTGAATTAGTGAAGAATATAAGATGTTTTAAGGATAACATAGCAGAAAAGACACAGGTTAGCTTATGCAACTGTTGGTCAGAATCCTATGATCGGTCCAAACTGTCCATAAGCATATTTCAGCAATTACATTCATCTGGTACAGTGATACTGTACCAGCATGGAAAAGCTTCTTAGCGTCTCCATCACGACACTTATCACGACACTTATCAATTGCAAATAAAAACAAAGGCATTAGTACATCTACATGGTTTATTCTAAAAATGAGATTACAACCATGAAAATTTACGCTAGAGAAGTTAATTCAGTAAAGTCTAATTCTCTCGCATGAAACTCTCCAGGGATTAGAAAACAAATAAATCTTAGTAGAGGCTGTGTGGCCGCTTCGGTGGGCGATGGCTGATGCTGCCGTCATGGCTTGGCGGCGGCTCGCTCGATGATTCCACGTTCCGCCGCCCGATTAGCCCGCGCTCTACGTCTTGGGAAAACTTGTAGTATTTTCGACAAATACACAATGCTAGCTAGAAAATAAACCTTACATTTTTAGGAAATTGCAACACCTTGTTATGTTCCAAAGAGCAGTAATGATTGTATTTCCATCATTTTCCCTTCATTCTCTGAACAAAACTTCAGTTTCTTCACAAGCTGCAGAGGAAATAAGAGTTAGACACCCATATCGAATCTTGCACTATCAATCCAATAGAAAACAGATGTTCTTGTGTTTGGATGAGCAGGTATGAATTCCACAAGAAATAAGTAAGTGAAAATCAGATTCATTAGGATTCTTGAAAAAAGAAAATAGATTCATTGGCACGCTTGCAACTCGTCACTTGCAACCATGGTACCGGATGGAATCCATTAGCTTTCTCTAACAGCATCCTACACAACTACACTGATAGGCCAAAACAAATTGCAAAACCAGGATGTGTTGTGACTACTCTTTGAATGAAATCATCTATTGAACATGCGTACTCAATAGACATTCCCATAAATAATATAACAGATCACCACTAAGCACGACAAAATCTGGATTAAAAGCTAGCAGAAAACCTATAGACATATTGTTGGAATACTAGGCATAATTTCCATGATTAATTTCAGAATATTAAACATGACAACCGCAACTACTAACATGTTAAACACAAACATACTAGATGTACTAATTAACATGAACAGCAGCAACACATACGCCAACATATTCATAGTAAAACAGTTCGGTTTATGCAGTGCGTACCGAACAGTTGCAGATGAAACAGCCGTTGAAGCAGCGACGGCAGCAGCTTAAGCGGCTTCGGTGCCGGTAACAGCTCGAAAAAGACGACGTTGGAGACGACCCGCCCGCGTATCCGGCGATCGTCCAGGAAGGCGAGCCGTGATGAAGAACTTGAAAGCAGTCGCGCGGAGCGCTTCCCAAAAACCTTATTCGCCCTCTCCCGTACAGGATCACAAGGACGAGCGGTTTCGGAACCTGTTGTCCCGTTCGCCGGTGCACGCCGGCGCACGGGATGGAGTAGACTACAGTGGCGGCGCAAGGCACGAGATTGGCAAAACCTAGATTGGTTCGGTGTGACGGCGCACGCAGTGCACGGCAATATATAGTGCGGTTCGGAAAACCCTAACGGGTACAACGTGGGCCGGCCACGTCGCACACGTTTGAGTCGGTTACAGCAGCCCACGATCCGGTAGCGATCCGAATTGGCTAAGCTGTACACGTACGCTAACACGACTCGTTTTTCCTGAACTGCAAAAATATAAGCATCGGCTCGGCTCATTCCCGCAACCGCGGCGTGTCGTGACGGACGGCGGCGGAGGAGGAGGAGTGCGCACGAGAGAGCCTTCTATTCTCAGCCAGCACACCAAGTGATAGAACACTCCACTATATAAAGTGGTGCAGCTCTCTCTAAGCTAGCAGTATGGGACTAAACTTTAGTCACGTACATGCACCTCCAAAATTCTGCCATGCACATGGGCCAATTTGAGATTTCCAGAATTGCTTATATGGGCTGCCCACTAATGGGCCCAATATTCTAACAATCCCCCACCAGATCTCAAATTCCCATTTAGAGATTTTGCCAAACCTCGTTTCTTGTTTATATACCAGTGTTTCAGCAGAGACTGTTAAGTTGAACTTCTGCCTAGAGCTTCAAGCTACATCTACCAGCAACTTGAACAATGGACGAACCTTGAATTGCAAGTTTGGTGCCAATAGACTTCACTCAAAGTCATAACCAGTACGTGGCTGCCAGTAGCCTACCCCGCGGGTGGAGCATATGCGTCATACTCCCTGGTCTCTTCATGAGTTTACTAGAGATCACCCAAATCTCATAGACTGCGACGTTTAACAGTCGGACTCATATAGGTGTGTTCTTTCAAGGTCGCTCTGTAGGATAGCACCTTTGCTACGAATAGCCAACAGAAACACATTAAGGCATGTCGCCAACCTGCCTTACAGAATTTGAGAGTTATGCATCTTCACATAGAGAGGGTTAAATAAAAACTCTCCTCTGTCAAACCACTAGCTTGTTCTTCCCAGGTCCTAATTCACGGGATCTCCGATCACATAGGTTGGGTTACCACTATGGTGTAACGCTCACGGGTCTCAACCCCATCTCTCGATGCACTGTCTATCACATTACGTGATAGTCCCTTTGTAAAGGGATCTGCCAGGTTTTTGTCAGTTTGAACATAACTAACAGTCATTACTCCGGAGTTTCTCATTTTCCTGACAGACTTCAAGCGTCTTTTAACGTGTCTTGATGACTTCGCATTATCCTTAGCACTGTTCACTTTCATGATAACCGTCTGGTTGTCACAATTCATAAGGATGGCCGGTAATGGTTGCTCAACCACCGGCAAGTCCATCAAGAGCTCACGCAGCCATTCTGTCTCAACAGAAGCTGTATCTAAAGCAGTAAGTTCTGCTTCCATGGTTGACCTCGTCAAAATGGTCTGTTTGCAAGACCTCCATGATACTGCGCCACCTCCAAGAATAAATACATATCCACTTGTGGCGTAGAGCTCATCAACATCTGAGATCCAGTTCGCATCACAGTATCCCTCAAGCACCGCAGGGTGCCCTGAATAGTGAATCCCGTAACTCATTGTACCGTTCAGATAGCGCATGACCCTTTCAAGTGCATGCCAATGATCAATACCCGGGTTAGACATGAACCTGCTCAACTTGCTCACAGCAAAAGAGATGTCAGGTCTTGTCGCGCTCGCAAGGTACATGAGTGAACCGATCACTTGAGAATATCTTAATTGATCTCTCGTTTCCTTCTTGTTCTTTCTGAGTGTCACACTGGGATCATAGGGTGTTGGAGAAGGCTTGCTGTCTATATAACCAAAGCGGCTCAAGACCTTCTCAACATAGTGTGATTGCGTTAACGTAATCCCACTCTCATCCCTAATCAGCTTAATGTTCAGGATCACATCAGCTTGTCCCAGATCTTTCATATCAAAGCTCTTTGACAGAAAAGACTTGACCTCATTTATCACTATCATGCTTGTACCGAAAATCAGTATGTCATCAACATACAAGCATAATATAACACTATCGCCCCCACCATGGCGATAATATACACACCTATCAGCCTCATTAATGGCAAAGCCTGCAGAAGTTAAAGTTCTGTCAAACTTCTCATGCCATTGCTTAGGTGCTTGCTTCAGCCCATACAAAGATTTTAACAATTTGCACACCTTTCTCTCTTCACCTTTTACTACAAACCCATCAGGCTGATCCATATAAATTTCCTCTTCCAACTCTCCGTTAAGGAAAGCTGTCTTCACGTCCATTTGATGAACGAAGAGTTATAGGAGGCAGCCAGGGAAAGTAGTACACGAATGGTGGTGAGACGAGCAACAGGTGAATAGGTGTCAAAGTAATCTTCGCCTTCGCGTGGGTGTAGCCCTTGGCCACAAGCCTTGCCTTGTACTTCTCAATAGTACCATCAGGCTTTAGCTTCTTCTTGAACACCCACTTACAGCCCACCGGTTTGCAACCGTAGGGTCTTTCAGATAATTCCCAAGTTCCATTAGAAAGAATCGAGTCCATCTCATTATGGACAGCTTCTTTCCAGTCATCAGCATCAGGAGATGCAAATGCCTCTGCAATGGACGTGGGAGTATTGTCCACAAGGTACACAATGAAATCATCACCAAAGGATTTTTCGGTCCTCTGTCTCTTGCTCCTCTTGGGAGCTGATTCATTGTCATCCTTCTCAAGGACTTCCTCAACATGTGGTTGTTCAGAATGATCAACAGATGTACTAGGTTCAACAAGTATCTCAGAAGAAATTCTAGCAATGCTATGCATATCCTTCATAGGAAATATGTTCTCAAAAATGTTGCATCACGAGATTCGAAAATAGTATCAACATGCATATCAGGTATCTCAGATTTAACCACTAAAAATCTATAGCAAATGCTCCGATGAGCATAGCCTAGAAAGACACAATCCACTGTCTTTGGTCCAAGTTTACGTTTCTTAGGAATTGGCAACATTGACTTTCGCCAAACATCCCCAAGTGCGTAAATAAGAAAGTGATGGTGTTCTCCCAGACCACTCCTCGTAAGGGTCTTCTTTTTATCCTTGTTTGGAACTCTATTCAGGACATGACACAAGTCAATAAAGCCTCCCCCACCATGCCTTAGATAAACCAGCAGTGTCCAACATGGCATTCACCAATCGGTCAGCGTGCGGTTTTTCCTCTCAGCAACCCCGTTTGATTGGGGAGAATAGGGAGGCGTCCTCTCATGAATAATACCATGTTCCTCACAGAATTCATCAAATATTTTGGAGAAGTACTCGCCACCACGATCCGACCTAAGACGTTTGATCTTTCTCTCTAATTGATTTTCTACTTCAGCTTTATAGATTTTAAAGTAGTCCATAGCTCATCTTTAGTGTGCAACAAGTATACATAGCAGAACCTAGTAGCATCATCGATTAAAGTCATGCAATATTTCTTATCACCTTTTGTCAACACGCCATTCATCTCACACAGATCCGAATGTACGAGTTCTAGAGGTGCCAAGTTTCTCTCCTCGGCTGCCTTGTGAGGCTTTCGAGGTTGCTTAGATTGCACACAGCTATGGCACTTAGAACCTTTGGCAATGGTGAAAGTAGGAATTAAACGCAAGCTGGAAAGTCTACTCATTAAACCAAAATTAACATGACATAAACGAGAGTGCCACACATTGCATCCGAATCCACACTGCCACAAATATGGTTTACTGACTTATTACAAAAATCCGATAATGAAAAGCGGAACAAGCCTCCGCACTCATACCCTTTACCAATAAATTGTCCAAACTTTGACACAACTACTTTATTGGACTCCAAGACTAATTTAAACCCATCTCTGCATAGAAGGGAGCCGCTAACAAGATTCTTGTTCATAGTAGGGACATGCTGCACGTTCCTCAGCTGCACGATCTTCCCCGAAGTAAACTTCAGATCTACCGTGCCAACACCACGAACAGAAGCATGTGATCCATTCCCCATTAAGACGCTTGAATCGGCGACCTGATAAGATGTGAACATAGAGATGTCGCACACATGAACATTAGCACCCGTATCAATCCACCAACATGGAGATTGAAATACTGAAAGCACAAATGGTAAATTACCATACCCATCAGTATTGCTAGCGGTCACGACGTTGACATGCTTCTTCCCTTTCTTGTCTGCACGATCTGGGCAGTCCACAGAGAAGTGTCCGAGCTCTCCACAAGTGTAGCACTTTAGCTCAGATTTGTTCAGCATCTTCTTCTTCTTGAAAGAAGTAGTCTTGGTAGGCATGTTGAAGGAAGGCTTACTCTTTGCCTTGTTCTTGCCATGGTGAAAGTTCTTCTGCACCATATTGGCGTTAGACTGACCTTCTCCTCAACATCAAGAGACGCTATCAGGTTTTCAACCGATATCTCCTGTCTCTTGTGTTTGAGAGTTGTGGCGAAGTTCCTCCATGAAGAGGGCAACTTTGCAATAATGCAACCAGCCACAAACTTGTCAGGTAAGGCACACTTAGCGTGCTCAAGCTCCTTCGCAATGCACTGTATCTCATGAGCCTGTTCGACTACAGAACGGTTGTTAACCATCCTGAAGTCATGGAAGCTCTCCATGATGTACAGTTCACTGCCAGCATCTGCTACACCGAACTTAGCGTTCAGTGCCTCCCAGAGTTCTTTGGCATCTGTGATGTGCATGTACACATCAAACAGTTTGTTGCTAAGAGCACTCAGAACGAGTCCCACAAAGGCAGTATTGGTTTCCTTGAACTTATTCTGATCTTGCTCAGATATAGTTCCTTCAGGTAAACCCTCACTAGCCTCGAACACTTTTAGAGATCGCAACCACAGTGTGGTCTTGTACTGCCATCTCTTAAAGTCCACACCGGCAAACTTGTCCGGTCTCAGCGCATCGGATAGATGTCCCATGTTTAACTCAGGAAATTGTGTATAACACATATAAGGTTTTTGGATTGTTGGAATACTAGGCATAATTTCCATGATTAATTTTAGAATATTAAACATGACAACCGCAACTACTAACATGTTAAACACAAACATACTAGATGTACTAATTAACATGAACAGCAGCAACACATACGCCAACATATTCATAGTAAAACAGTTCGGTTTATGCAGCGCGTACCGAACAGTTGCAGATGAAGCAGCCATTGAAGCAGCGACGGCAGCAGCTTGAGCGGCTTCGGTGCCGGCAACAGCTCGAAGAAGACGACGTTGGAGACGACCCGCCTGCGTATCCGGCGATCGTCCAGGAAGGCGAGCCATGATGAAGAACTTGAAAGCAGTCGCGCGGAGCGCTTCCCAAAAACCTTATTCGCCCTCTCCCGTACAGGATCACAAGGACGAGCGGTTCCGGAGACCTGCTGTCCCGTTCGCCGGTGCACGCCGGCGCACGGGATGGAGTAGACTACAGTGGCGGCGCAAGGCATGAGATTGGCAAAATCTAGATTGGTTCGGTATGTGACGGCGCACGCAGTGCACGGCAATATATAGTGCGGTTCGGAAAACCCTAACGGGTACAACGTGGGCCGGCCACGTCGCACACGTTTGAGTCGGTTACAGCAGCCCACGCTCCGGTAGCGATCCGAATTTGCTAAGCTGTACACGTAGTCTAACACGACTCATTTTTCCTGAACTGCAAAAATATAAGCATCGGCTCAGCTCATTTCCGCAACCCGCGGCGTGTCGTGACGGACGGCGGCGGAGGAGGAGGAGGAGTGCGCACGAGAGAGCCTTCTATTCTCAGCCAGCACACCAAGTGATAGAACACTCCACTATATAAAGTGGTGTAGCTCTCTCTAAGCTAGCAGTATGTGACTAAACTTTAGTCACGTACATGGACCTCCAAAATTCTGCCATGCACATGGGCCAATTTGAGATTTTCAGAATTGCTTATATGGGCTGCCCACCAATGGGCCAAATATTCTAACACATATGACCTATGCAGTAATGGGCTAATAGCAGTTACATGATATTCCATAACAGTATGATCTGAACACTTTTACTGCTACGAATTTTACTGTCACTTGTGTGTAGAATATGTATGCTTTGCTGCAAATGTTTTTGTACTGCCACAAGGTGCAAAGGCGACCAAATTTGGACCAAACCAAGTGTACGCAGCCAACTTATGTAATGAGAAGATAACAAACACAAGTAGGCATCACTAACTATATGAAAGCTGAGCGATTTAGCGAGCTGAGAGCGATCGTGCTACTGTTCATCACGGTTCCTAGCTACAGTGTTGAACAATACCGCGCGGAGGGACCTGTTTGCAATTTTCAGAAAACTGGAGGTCTTTCTTGCAAAAATGCCACAACACCTCTCCTCCCTCTTTCTCTCTCTCCCGCGACGGCGGAAATCGCCGCCGCCGCCGACGCGTGCCGCCGCCCCTCCGCCCCTCCCCGGTCAGATCGAAGGCCAAGGAGCGCTCCGCCGCCGTCTCCTCCACTTCCTCGCCGCAGATCGGCCGCCGGGACGCCGCAGCCGTGCTGGATTATTCGACACCACGGTCGCCGTCCGCGGCAACGGATTTGCTCACCGCCGGTCGCCGCTGGCCGCTCCGGTGACCAAATGGTCCGGGCCGCCGCCCCTCCGGCTCAACTCCATCTCCTCTGGCGGCGTCACCGTGGGGCCCGTCTGTCAGATTTTTACATTTTAAAATAATTGCAGGAAATGCTGGAATTTGACAAATCCATATCTTTTAATGCATAATTCAGAAAAAATACAAATAACATATCAAAATTTGCAGAAAAATGAAAACTTTACAACTAACACATTTCCATGCATGACTAAGCAACCGTAAATAATCTTACTTAGAAAAACTAATATAGCCTTTTTATATTAATTATGGAGCTTATGAAAAAACATTTCAAATTGCTGAATATTCAGACATACTAAAAACAACAAACTCTAATTCAGTACAAATATATTCTTTCAGTTTTTCCCGAATTTATTTTTCGAACCTAATTCTAACACATTTTCTCTAATTACAGTTAAAAATTCATTGCAACATAAAAACATATTTAAATACTTCAATTTGCTAAATATTCGAATATTTTCTAAACTATATGAAAAATGCTCGAAAAAAATCAACGCTAACTATGTATGGCAAAACACAAAACGTATTTCAACAATTCAAAATGGTCAATATTAAAATGCAATATAAATGGACTTTCACGAATTGTGGACTCGAATCCAAAAAATATGCATTAGCACTAACTACGCACTTAAATTAAATATTTTTTGGATAATAGAAGTTTATTTGGATATTTCAAATTGCTAGAATATTGGACGTACTACAAAATATGTAGACATGCTCACAAAAATAAATGATACTTATTAATGACAAAATACAAACATTGCTAACTATACTTTAAAATATATCAACATACCCACAAAAAAATGCCAACTATTTACAGAAAAAATGTTGGAACATTTTGAATTGGTGAATATTTGATTATAGAACAATACAAAAAAAAAAGTAAATATCATATCTTTTGATCTGTATTTCAGGAAATTTCGAGTAATATACCAAAATGTACAGAAAAAAATAAACTACTTAATTATGACAAATTCATGCATGATTGAACAACTTAAAATAAGATTTGCCTACAATTACTACAATGCCACTTTTCTAAATTATGGTGTTTGTTCCAAATATTGCGGTTAAGTGGTATTTGGACCCCATTTAAATTACTATCCATTTTGTAGAGTTTAAAATGAACTTCTTAATTTATCATGCCACATATGATGAAAAATGCAAATTATATATCAAAATGTTCAGCAAAAAAAATTCTATCTAATTATGTCAAATTCATGCATGTTTAACAACATCACAATGGGCCCGACCTATCTGTGTTTCTTTCTTTTCGCGGGAATTTCCATAAAATGATAATTGCATAAAACGAATAATGTTACAGGTTCAAAATTTTCAAATCTTTCTACCGAAAAAATATGGACAATGACTCAAACTAATCACAAAAAAGTGTTTACTAATTAGGACAAACTACAAACATATTTAAACATTCCAATTCAGTAAAAAAAATAAAAAAAATAAAACAAATGCACTCACTCCAACTATATCGACAATTGTATGGACTTGAATTAAAAAAAAACTGAACTATGGAATTTAATTTAATATATGAGCATGTCCATTCACTATGGACTTAAATTAAAATTTAATTTTAAAAAACATGATAAAACATTCCAATTTGCTTAAAAATTGGAAATATTCTGCACTATATGAACAAAACATTTTAATTTGGCCCAAATTTGAAAAAAAACAACCAACGCACTTGCTCCAATTATATGGGCAATTACATGGAGTTGAATTTCACAAAACAAACTCTCTAATTATGGAATTCAGTTAAATAAACGTGCTTTCGCACTCATTATAAACTCACAACAATAAATATTACCGTCGAAATACAAACATGTTCGAACATTTCAAACCACTAAATATTTGAATATTTTACACAATATATCAAAAAAACTCACAACAAAAATGCTGCCTATTCATAACAAAATAAAAACATGTTTCCACATTCCAAGTTGGCCAACATTTTGCCGAACAAAAAAAAAATTTACAAAAAAAAAACACCAAGGGCGTGGCGTGACGCCACGCTAAATTCAACTAGTGTAACATGGATAACCCATCAGAATTGGAGAAGCACAAGTACTTACACGAAAAAAAATCATTTAAGAGCTTATGAAGGAAAGACACTGAGCAATTGTATATATAACCAATCAACGTCATGTCATAATCATCAGACTGTGCCAAATATAACCATCCAAAGTACAAGCATCCATTTTTTACCTTGATTCAGACAAAGGAATCCCGATGTAGGTAGATGGGCCGTTGCTACAGGCATCAAGGTGCGGGAGTGCTTTAGCAATGCACCCTTTAATCGAGTTACATCAAAAATCTACATACATGCCTAATTGAATACCTTCCCATCCTCCCTTGACCTGAGTGGTAGCCTGGTGCGGGAGGAGCACACGGAGAGGCCAATTCGAGTCTGACAACGATGCAGATCGAGGGCGGCACGCATCAGCAGCGTGGGCAGCGGTTTCTTGATTGGAGTGGTGGAACTCCATATGCCCGCGCCACCATGTCGTCCTTGCCGGAGCAATTGAAGCCTCCGCCATGGTCATGGAGGCGCCACCGCTTGCTCCTCCGTGGTCGCTCTCACCGCCACACATCCGCTCTCACTCGCCCCTTCGCCATAACCCTCCGTACTCCGTGGTTATTGTCCATGTCGGCCCCACTCTATTAAGAGATTGGCGTTTGATTTTTGGATCAGGGCTTAATCACAGATCAGAGATCACGTTGGGTTGAGATTTGGCTATGAGCGAAGATTGTGCGAGGAATTAACTGAGTTTCAACTA
Organism: Poa pratensis; assembly: GCA_947311845.1. Lineage (NCBI taxonomy): Eukaryota > Viridiplantae > Streptophyta > Magnoliopsida > Poales > Poaceae > Poa > Poa pratensis. Next base: position 29,564,165 of record CAMZMU010000078.1, on the reverse strand, counting down.
AACATCGCGAGGGAAGGGCGCCATGCGCATGGGGTACGCGTAGCGATGCACAGTTCGGCAGGAAATGTTCTGCCGGTCGACAGTATTGATCTGGGCCGTCGCTCCTCGCGCGTCCTAATTAAACCTGCATGTATCGTTCGATTTCATTGAGTCGGCATGATCCAAGCGCGCTGATTGTTCTGTGTACGATTGTTTTGGTGGATGTAGGAAAGATTAAGTTCTCTCTTTTATAAGTAGTGGAGATGCATACAGGTGGCCTGTTCAACGTAGGTCTGCACTTTCTGGCACGACAAGAGAAGAGTCCTAGCAAAGGCTTTCGCTGCTGCTACAGAGTAGCGGCCATGCGTGGAGGCTCATCCAGTGATAACTACGGCCGCGCTACGGCCACAGATTGGACCAGCACAGGTCTACGTTAATATCCTGAAGATTTGTAGGATTGTAGGGACACTAATGAAACGGTACTAAAGCTAAGCACATGATGCCAGATGCGACCACCTTTGCATGCTGAGATCCTGTATAGACAAATGGGTTAACTTATCGAGGCCCGGAACCGTGGACCGTGCAGGCAGCTCGCCGTCACCGGGAAGCCGGAATTGTCCAAACATGCCCGCTATCCCGGGCCACGGGGGAAACAGAACGGCAACTCCAATGGTTTTGCCTCCACTGAGCTCGTGTACGGTTCCAGTTTCTAGCCGAGCATTAGAGTTGGCTGTACATCAGCTGCTTGCCGGGGCTATATTGTACATTTGTACAATTGTACTCATGTTGTTATCTTTACCATGAGTTTTTCATTTCTGTAGTGAAATTCACTTTGGTAAATGGGAGGTAACAAAAATATAAGTAATTTGAATCCAAACAATCTACTACGAATAATTTGTACTTATTAATTCAGAATCTTGAATTTTATATCTACATTTTGGAAGTTCTGTTTAATAATTTATATTTCGGTTTTTCTAATCCAAAGTTTTTAATTGGTATATTTATAACAAATAGTTCAGATGTAATATATTAAAACTAGAAAATTCTCGGATTCAAACATTGAAATTAAAATTATTTGGTATTAAAGACACTGGGAGCAGAGGAGGAGGACCAAATGGTCCTGTTGGGCTTTGAGCATCCATACTTCTACATTTAAACGAGCTACAAAAACACGATACAAACTTACGCCTTTGAGTGTACAGAAAAAATTCAGCCTAGGTGCAGGAACACTAAGTGTAAGATCTCAAATTTAATACAGCATACTTTCAGTAGGTGTGTGAACTATGATGCCCCAAAACCCTGCTTCAGATGGCCAAACCGATGCTGTAATTTGCCGTGCACCATAATCCTTTGTATACTTCTAGAGTGTTTGACAATAGCTGTGGCAAGAAAGTCGGCATTATGTTGTGCACATCACTCACCACAAACTAAGTATGTATTGGCAATTGTCTCGTCAATTCTTCTGCTGTGAAGTTGTCTTCTTAGCTTGCTTCGCAGAGGCTTTCTTTAGGCTCGGGTTCGGGTTTGCTCTCTGAATGATCCTTTTAGGTTCATCAGGCTTCTCATTCGGATTAATCTCCTCGTATTGTATTGGCTTAATAACAATACCAGACTTCTTCACAATCTGAAAGATAGGATATGAAACAGTAGTCAGAACCACATAAGCATGTCTTAATCAACTGCTGTCCCGGAAATTAAAAAAAGTTTCTCCTGTATTGGTCATCATTGCTCCCTCCGTTCCCTGTAATTGTCCACACAACTCTTGTTTCAAAATAAATGTCTAGCGAGGGAATCAAGGGTACAGTTATTACTTATTTGCAAAGTTTCTACTCTTGGCATGTGGGTGATAACGGCAACTATGCTAGACCGAGCCTGCCTAGCTGGCTCCAGCTAAAGGGACATAATACCTGTTTCAGTTAAGTTAGGAATAATATCTTTTAAATTATAAAGTTATCCATTAAGTTAAGATAGCCACTAGCTTGGGCTTAAGAGAATTCGAGATAAAATATCTCCTAAGGGTGAGATCTGTATAGATTCATTTGTTAGGGCCAGCTCTACACATATAGTGGGAGAGGCGTTTCATCAAGCAAGAAGAATATTGATATGACCCCTCTCATTGATCGGTCATGCCCGCAGGCCAATACCATCCTCCTGGTGGTATTTACCCTTACGAACCTTAGTTCATCACAACTCTATACACCTAGTAAATGCTTCGGGAAAGGACAAGTGGATGCAGCTAGTATGTCATTTAATAGGGTGGGTGCATGGGCATGTCTTAGAATTAATGCTTTATTGATTTGTGCACTTGATGGGTTGTCGACAATTATAGAGAAACATATGGAGCAGGAAATTAGGGCCTGGGGACGCAAGCCATTGTACAAGTATTCTCAAGTTAGAGTGTTACACTACTCCGAAACGAGAAGTGCCTATAAAAGATATTATCATCAAATTACTATCCTCGAGGAGAAGTCTTATCGTCAAGATGTACTCACCGCGGGTCGGATGAGAGCAGAAACTGATATTGCTGGGTTGAAATCAGGTCCAAGAGGCATACGTATGCTATTTTCGTACACATCATTTGAGGTTTACGGGAAAGGAAGAGTCGTTGCTAAAAGCTTTTCAGCCTGCAAACATCAGAGTAGTCAAAATTATGCTTAATAGCAACAGTTTAAGGTCAAGTGACACCTTAGTAACAGATATGCTACATAACAAGGAGCATATTTTACCTTCTTGTCAACATGCTCAGAAAAAAAAGTAAAGAGGGAAAACAGCAGGCGCTGCTTCGTTTTCATTAAGAAGAATAGCTGGGACAAATGCCATCGAGGTCTGGGTTACAAGAATAGAATTACAGCAGGTGTAAGTAAGACAGTAAGTGAGTAAAACAGGGGAGGTATAAACTATCTATCTATACTACTATGAGCACATTTACAGAGAGGAAACTACTCGTTGAGAGGCCACGTCTTCTTTAGGACACCAGCGCGTCTCCAATTGAGAAGTTCATCCCAGATCTTGTTCTTCAGGTCCATGGCCATCTTAGCCTTGTTATTGAAAATTCGGTTATTTCTTTCTTTCCATATGTGCCACCAGGTTAGCAGGGTGGTAGTATGCCATCTGGTGCGGATGTTGGGCTGCAGAGTGGACGAAGAATCCTGCCACCATAGCTGCAGGTCATCGATATCAGTTGTCGGAGTGAGCGAGAAAGGGAGCCGAGTGCAACGAAGCACTTCTGACCGGCAACTTCTAGTGTAGGAACAGGAAGCAAATAGGTGGCTGGCAGTTTCTTGCTCAGAGTTACAGAGCTTGCAAATGGGGTTGTGAGGCCACCCTCTGATCGTCAGTTGGTCAGCTCTAAGAACCCTGTGCCGCATGACCAACCATGCATGAACTTTGCACTTCGGTGTCGCTTTGGCAGTCCAAATTTCAGCAAGATTGGAATTGCCCTGGCGCCCCATCATCAGGAAGTTGTAAGCCGAGGATGGAGTGTACAATCCGGAGTTGGTCCATCTCCATTTGGTTTCATCATTTCCATCAGTGAAGATGTAGTTGATATAGGGATCCATCTTTGTCCACATTGACAAGTATTTAGAGAGGACCAGCTGTGAAGGCTGGGCTTTTATGTGTTGGATCCAAGCGCGTTCAGGGAGTGCATCACGTAAACAAATGTTTTTCTGCTTGGAGTGTCTGAAAAGGTTGGGGAATAGATGGCATAGGGGTGTTGAGCCACACCAGTTGCTTTTCCAGAAACTTGTGGATCTTCCATCTTTGATCAGGATGGTTGTTGATGCATGAAAAGCTGCACGGGAAACTTCATCAACATGAATTGACAGTCTCTGCCAAGGCTTGGAGTGGTCGGTGGCCTCCTGCCACAGCCATCTCATTCTTAGTGCAATGCCCTGTAGGTGAAGGTTGGAGACTCCCAAATCGCCCAGCTCCTTTGGCATGCAAACAACACTCCAGTTCACTAGGCACTTGCCACCATTAACCATTTCCGAGCCAGCCCATAGGAAACTTCTTCTTAGCTTGTCCAGTTGCTTGAGCAGCCATTTGGGATGTAGTAAGGCAATCATCTGGTAGGCAGGCAAAGCGGACAGAACTGCAGTTACGACTGAGTCTGCCAGCAATGGAGATCCATTTGGCTTTCCAGCAAGCTAATCTTTTCATGAACTTGTCAACTATGGTCTGCAGTTCATTTCTTTTAAGCCTCTTGTCCGAAAGAGGCATTCCTAGATAGGTGCAGGGGAAATGGCTAATGGTGCAGCCTGCGTCTGCAGCATTAAAGTTCAGATCAGTGGCTTGACAGGCAATAGGAATGATTGAGCTTTTTGTGAGGTTAGTTTCCAATCCGGTTGATTTGCGAAACAGATCTAGCTGAGCCCAAGTAGCTTGTAAGTCATGCAGCTCAGGTTTTATGAAAATCATGACATCATCTGCGTAAATAGAGGCTCTGTATCTGAGGAGTTGGCGGCCAATCGGTAGGAGTATGTGTGATTCCTAAGCCTTGTGAAGCAACATGCTCAGAAATAATAACATGTTTTAGCTTTGCATCCTTTCTCCTCTTTAAGGCTTCTTCCCTCTTCCTTTTGGCATCTTCGTGTTCTTTCACCATCCAAGAAGGAAGTCCTTTTTTCTGTTGTATGTCAGTCCATTGTCCCCAACCAGGAACAAGTGCAGGTTCTTCAGGTTCAGGATTCTCTTCATTTAAAGCTTCCAGTTTGTCATTCTCCAACTCGGCTTCAACATCATCACCAGCAAAGGCTTGACGAATAAGATCAGCTTGTGATGGAAGTTCATAACTTCCCTTTCCATCAGGAATAGTAAAAAACCCGTCAACCATCTCCTCCTCAGAGTCTGAATCAGAATTGTGATGCTGTTACCCAAAAAAAGAACAATGAGCAACAGTAATCAACTTGATTAAGAACCAAACGTCCGTGCTGAAGGCAAACCTTAGGGTTTGGATCCACAGCCGAAGTGGTCTGCAGTTTGGATTTGTTTCTACTCTCTTTCACATTGTGATCACCATTTGTTTTCCTACTTTTGACCTAGTCAAGAACAAAAGTTACGAATATGGACAAGATATATGGCAAGGAATCAAAGTGCTCTCATACCAAAGTGCCAGCGTAAGTACCTTCTTCCATGAGTTATCCGCTAAGATTCCAACTTAATCTCTGTCTTTGTGCCTGGGCTTTTACTAGCATCATTAAAGCTCTACACAATTTAGATATTACTAGGAAACGTGCCAGTGCGTTGCTACGGGTTTATTTTTATTGCATACTTTTAGGCCATGATCGTAGGATAACATTTTATAATTCTGAGTAACTGTCGTGGCCTATGCTGAGAGTTATGTTTCGTTAACCGAAAAATAACAAAATCGTACACACTTCAGGCATAAAAAAATCAAACTACATAACCTTCTTTCTGTCTATTTATGTGCACGGCCCAAGAAAGCATATCTGAAAATATACTAAAAGCCATAAACATTTCTGATAGCTCATAATACTGTAAACAAAAATCACTCAGCTACTTTATTTAAAAGCTCAAATGTAGTCAATGTTATCAGCTCTGTTTTCCTGTTAAAAATTAAAATTGACCAAATAACTCAAGATTAGTCCAACCCGATATACTTGGTTACTCTTATAGGCAACACACTGGTTCCTAAGTTATCTAGACAGGATATCGGAGATAGATTAAATTGTATGCATATAGATTATTAGCTCCTAAACGGGCAAAAAACACAGACACTGTCGATGATGTGAAGAGTTGCACCACCAGTCACCTTAATTCGTTCGCTCGGAAGCTTGAAGCTTCACCAAGGCACGCGGCCTACTGGTTTTCAAAATAACTTCAGCATGAACCATCATGGGACATAATCTACGGTACCAAAAATTGTACGTGATTATAGAAGTCAGAAAGCAAAGGTTGAACAGGAAATTCAAGATGTAGAAAAAGGAGATTAGGGACAGCTGCAGAAACTCGGTTGGGTCCTAACTTTTGTCAAACCAATTCCTGCATGGATTGAAGATTGAAGTCGTGAACAGCCGGAGAAGAGACGCGGCTAGGCGGAAGAGCGGGCAGCAAGGGTCGCTCGACGACACATCGTCCTCCACCACAATAACCAATATGAGAGAGATTGATCTGCTGCCTGGACAACAGCGTGGCCAGAAAACATGGAAATCTGGGGAGATTCAAACGCGGGGAGCGCCATCTCTGGCGGAGCAGCAGCATGACACCCGTAGGGGCCGCCGAGGAAGCAGCCGGCTCGGCCGGGAGCGACAACTGCAGCGCGTGACGGAGGGGCCACCGCCACGGTCGGGAGGCTGCAGCTGCGGCACTGCTCCGCCTCTCCTCGTTGTCTTCGTATCCGGAGCCGTCCGCAAGGGAGTGCTGGATCCTGGTGCTGGTCGTTGTTTGCCGCCGGCTTCGCCTCAGGCCCGCCGTTGGAGAAGGACGGGGAAGGTCGAGCTGACGTGCTGCTGTCCAAGAGCGGGTAGAGAGTAAGAGAGGGGGTCGGGCAGAGTTTAATGGGGCGGACGTCTCCGCCGGCGACGACGAACTGAGTCGTTCGAAAGCTTGACAAAAAGAATATGTTGAACCGTTATTCAGACTTACGGGTGGCATAGGTGAGTAATTAAGTACAACTTTAAGGGTAAATCAGATGACCTACCAAACCAAACTAATTTATGGAAGCCTTAGTCCCTTACTATTAGGTATAAATACATAAGATTTCCACATAAAAATAACTCCTACATGATACCGCAACGGTGTAAAGGTTAGCGCATCTTACTATGAATAGATCATTCTGTTGTTCATCGTCGAGCAGTGCAGTCCCGAGCTGGACATGATCTACCTTGTTATTTGCATAGTCAGTCTTCTTATTTTCTTCACTGCTGTCGAAATGTTGACCACAGTCAGAGTCATACCCACTGTCACTGTTCTTGTCAGCATCACCTAATTTAGGCCTCTTGTTTGCCTCTTCATGTGCCCTTTTGACAGGCCCAAAAGTTGGTTTATCCGTCACCTTAATTGAATCTACATTCCCCTCGGTGTTGTCATCCTCCAGTTTCCTCAAGGAATCCTCCAATTCTTCATAATCTAGCCGTGTTTCCTCAAAAGTTGCATCTGCACGCTTTTCCATAGCATGCTCCTGTAGATAAGAGAGGAAATATGATGATGGGTGCGATACAACTAAGGAATTTGTTTTAATAAACAAATGCACAACAGAACCACAATGTAAAACTGAAGACGCACCATGAAAGGCAATGAAAAAACTCCAGACTTTGGGATCACATTATCTTCTTCAATCACTTTAAGGATCTTCTCCTTCCCTCTATTCAGAAGCTTGCTTCCATCATCATCTTCGTCATCGTCACCATCTGAACTTTCATCACTACTACTATAATCATTTTTTACGGAATTCATTTTTCTAGTAAGAAGAGCATGCTGTTGGAGTTGTGCTGTAATAGCATCTCGCGTGCCTTCGTCTTGAACAGACAAGCCACGCTTCAAGATTCGCTTCGCCCATTTCGAATTATTCTTGTGCTTCAATGTCATCCTTTCCTGAAAACAGTTGTGAGATAGATTAGCACAGTTACGAGGGGGTCAATGAGAGAACTCTCAAAATAAACAACGAATTACCTCTGCACTCTTAAATTCTAGTTTCATAGCAGACACTTTTGCAGCTTCGGGATCTGCTTCCAAGTCTGCTGAGGATGCTTTCCGTTTGTCCTTCAACAACCGATGATATGTCCTAGACTTTATTTTCTTCACACGTTTTGCTTTCATCTCATGCCGAAACAGAAGGCTGCGCATTTTTGCAAGACGGTTTTGACGCTCTCTCACATCTTCCACATCCATCTACACACACATATGAATTTATTTAGCATAGCAACCTCTAAATTCGGAAGCTTGAAAATCACATATTATCACTACTAGCAGAGTGCCCGTGCGTTGCCACGCCGATTAATTTTTTTCCTCGCATACACATGCAAACATAATGAACGTGGAATGCATCTAAAAATATAATGACTCAACTTCGCTTGAAATTCATTTCGATAAAAGGCATAATTTTATGCATATAATGGAAGTAGCCAAATATATTTTTATCTTATTAACTAAGATTTACTCTGTCGCGCTTTTAAGGTATTATGGTAAAACATTAGGATGTTGTATATACATTCAGCGTTGCAACGGTTTTGATATGACATAAGCCATATACAGCCATCAGTGAATACTGAATACAATAGTCAATGTATTATTATCATTCAGAAAAAAATCATTTTATGAAGTAAACATCCAATCATATCCTATGAACATATATATATTCCTTGTACATAATCTGGAAGCAAATAAATGACAGAGTTAGCCCAATTTTGTGGATCCTGCTCCAACAGACCAACACCCATGAACATGAAATCGAGAAGTAAATATCCAATATCAAATGTAGAATCAAATATCTCTACCTTCATTTTCACCTGTATGTCCTCCATGACCACTCAAGTAATCTCTTTCAGTTTTTTTGTTTGCCTACACTGAATTATGTGATGCGTTCAAATTAGTTCAGTTCCACCATCAATATTGCTTGTTTTCAGTTGTATCTTCAGAGTTCAGTGACCAACAAAATGAATTGATTTATGGCTACATGTACGGCGCACCTGCTACTCCACTCTCGTAGCTTTGTGCAAGATTGAGATAAAGATGAAGAGTGCTTTCCCCGGCTGCACATGGTCGCCCCCCACTTGTGTCGATTCATCAGCCCTGTGCTTTCTGACACCTGCCAAAAATCCTTCCCAAAGAATGGATCGGGCTCCTCCGGAGACTGCGACGGCGGATCCATGCGGCCTCCGGCCTCCCATGCTAATTTTTCCACATAATCTCCATCTCACTCGAGGAGGGCAAGTACCATGGACGATGCGCTTCAGCTCCTTCGTACTGGCGTCGCGAGCAGGCCACTGTGCGCCTCCGCGGCCGTCGGTTTCGGCGCCTCCGCGCGCTCACATAGGCGTGGCCGCGAGGATCTGGGCTCCTGCGTGTTGTACGCTGGGCGGACAGCCCTCGTCACGAGCGTAGGTATGAGCCGCCTCTGGGTTGGAGTTGGAGTTTGAGTTGGTATCGGATGACTCGATCGATGCCGCACGTACGACGTACCACCAGACGTACCACCAAACGGACGAAGGAAGAAACACTACTCGTATTATAGTAAAGAAAGATGCTCAGCCAGCAAAACAATAAGTATTAGCACTGATATAGTACCTAACAGAACTAATGAAGTGAGATAAAGCAACATACCTTGTTAAGTTCCAGGATTTTAGCTCCATCATTCTTGTGTGCTTCCATAATTTCTGTGCTGTGTAGAACCTCAGCCATCTGCTTCTCAAACGTTGTCCTTGGTTCAAATTTGCTAGCAATTGCCCCAACAGTACTCATACCTACGTGACTACGTCCGTATCATTTTCGAAGTAGAGCGTGGGAGCTTCCTGGTTGCTCTTTACTAACCCCTCCCACTTGCTGATATCGTGCCTGGATACCTTGTACGTCGCACGACGGTCAAGCATTTCCCTCTTGGTTTTTGGAAGTGGTGGCTGCACGACCATTGGCTTTTTCTCCTGCTGCTGGACCCTCTTGCGTATCTTGCTATATTCAGGCTTATCCTGAATATTATCCAATAGATCATGAATTGTTATCGGACCATCTCCAGGCTGCAAAGGCAGCTCTTGTGTCTGTTTCTTCTTCTTCTTCTTCTTCTGCCCCTCTATTTAAGAATGACAGAGCTCGTTTCCAATTTTTATTCTTTAAAATGTGCTGACAAAGACCAAAATTTCATGCACTACATTTTTTAGCTTCAACATCTTTTAAAAACTATAACAATGTATAGGAACTAGCAAGTATTACGAAACAAAGAGCCAATTCTAAGAAGCAATTCAGCACCAAGCGACCAAACGCTGTTCCGTATTAGGGTACAGCAATCTCCTATTTACTGTCAAATATGCCATAGATAGATTACCATCAAACGCTTCTTTAGGCATTCCTGTCGTCTCATGGAGTATCCTTATCTGCTTCTCCTCATCGCCATCTCCGCCATCATCTTCTTCCATATCCTCGCCTTCATCCGAAGGCACATCCTCGTCCTAAAATATAGGCACACAAAATGTAACTATAGCTTGCTTCCAAATATGCATGTAATTTAACACCATCATTCAAGATGGAGCTGAAAGAATATATCTTTACTACTACTACAACAGTGTAGCAAACACCTCACCAATTTCTTCTCGGAATGCACACGAAGACCCGCAAAGTTCGCATGTTACCACTCAATCAGAAAGCTAGAACCAAGCGTACAAGAGAGAATCGCCACATACCGCATCGGAGCCATCGACGTCGAACTCGTACTCGTACTTGGCGACGTTGTCGTAGCGGTCGTTCTTGCGGGCCTCCTCCTCGGGCACCCCCTCTTCGTACTCGTCCTCGCCGACCACGTCATCCTCGTCGTCGTCGTCGTCGGAGCCTTGGTCACGCGCAGGTGCCAGTGAGTCGAGCTCCCGGCGCAGCTTGTTGGGGAGATGAGGCCCGTGGCCGCGCGATTCCTTGGGGGCCAGGGCTTTGGTTCTAGCCTTCGGCTTGAGCTTCGGTCCGGCCATGGCGTCGGCGGTGGCTGGCATGCGTGCGTGCTCGATCGGCGTCGGCGGCAGGTTATAGGAGGCGGAGAGAAGAGGGAGATGCCACGGTGGGCTAATGGGCTGGAAGTTGATATTTTCTCGGAAGAGAGAAGCTTCTGGCCGGATAGAAGAGATCGTCTGGCCGGATGTCGGGGGAGATGGATTATGTGCATCCAGTCAGATACGAGCTGGACTTCGAAGACCTCAAGGCTACCGAGGGTTACAACCCGCCCGAGGATTTCCTTGTCCGGGTCTTGCCCCTCGACGCCGGCGGCGCCCTCCCTGGCAGAGAAAAAACCAGAGAGAAACTCTGGTACGAATATCCGAGCCCCTTTGACAAGACCGGGGATCTGCAGCTCCAGGATGAGACGCAGCGGGAGCTTCAGCTTAAGGAGGAGCGTTTCCGGCGGAGCCTTGAGGAGAGGGAGCGGCGGGCGCAGCAGCTTGAGGTTGACATACACCGGCGGCGCGTTGCCGAGAGGGAGCGGGAGCGGCAGGACCAGGAGGAGTGCCAGAGGGATCGGCAGCTACAGTATCAGTTGGAGAGCCTGAACCTTGTGGGGAGGGAGCTTGCGGACAAGGAGGCGCACGGGCAGTATCTGGTGGAGAGCCAGGCGCCGGTGCAGCTGGAGCGTGAGGATCGGAACCAGCGGCGCCTTGTGGAGAGGGAGCAGCAGTATCTGGAGGTGCAGCCGCAGGACCAAGATGATCTATACTTCGACGAGATATGGGCAAATTCTTCAACCGGCGAGTGCTGGGGTTTAGACGACGAGACACCTACATATTCTTCTTCTCCTCCTCGGGCCAGGGATGCGCACGAGGAAAATCAATTCCATGTGAAGGAGCACCAAGTGCATGTGAAGATGTGCGAGTACGATGATGCCAACATCCCTCGATACCATCTCTTCAAGAGCCAGGCCAACACCCAAGAGCTCCTCCTCCCATTCGACCTCAAGATTCCATACTACATCTACGCTGGCCGATGCAACCTCAACCTCGAAGGTTATCAGCTTCGTTATGCTGACTTCTTCCCTAGTTTCCGTAGATGGAACTATACACGGGTGCGTCCGACCACCTACGAAGGTGACTATCAGTTTATGGACTTCTTTGCTGAGATAATGCGGGAAACAGAATATTTCAATACCAAAGATCGAGTGTTGGCCAAAGCTGTCGCCATCGCTAATAAAGTTTCCAGAAAATCCTTTATTTTCAGATTGAGCTTGCTGTAGAAGATTGCATGATGCTTCTTGAGGACCAAGAAAAATTCGAGCAAAGGTGTAACCTCTATGGTTATATTGCTTCGGAAATTTATTTTAAAAAGAAAAATATGAATATGTGCTTGAGCATATAATGAATGGACATGAAGGGATGCGCGACGAGCTGACTGAGCTTGGAAGCGATGCCAATGAGGATGATGTGCAGGAGATGCGTGAATTCGTTGATCACCTTGTAAGGTCTACTTCTATTGAGTTGCCTTCCACTACTAGGGTTGACCACGTGTATAAGAAATGGGTCGCTAAGCAGATTAACTTGCAGTTCAAACAATATTTTCACATATGCGAAATTTTCTTGTGGAGAAGATTAATATGGCCCAAGATCTTGATCTGGTACCTGAGAATATGAAGTAAACAATTGGTCCAGGGAATTGGAGAAGGAAAAAAAGGAAGACGATCAACGAAACAGAAACTTGATGAGGGTGAGTGAATTAACTGAAGTTTGAGGCATATGATTGATCTTTGGTCCCAACAAAAATTGGTGATGGTACAACAATTCAGATTTGCTTCCTATTGTAGCAACGTGGTCAGAATCTTCCGATACAACCATGCATACAGGAACACTTGTGCTCGGAGGCTATTTTTCTCACATGGTACAAATCAGTATTTTTGCAATTATATTAGCTGTGTCAACAATGCTAGCCATCTACATTCTGAATCTAGAGCTAGGTCTAGGCATATTTTTATTGTGAGTGAATTCTAAATTTTATCCTTTACTAAGCTTTTCATCCTGGTTACCCATTTAGTTAAAGTTTTACCATATTATACCTCCTTTTAGATATAGGACGTGATCTGTCACGTGGATTCCGTTGTTAGGACGATGAAACGTCGGTGTTTTTTTTTCATGCTGTTTTACCCCGCGCTCGAACTTCTGAATGGAGCTGAGCCTCACAACATCTGAAACTTCGTCAGTTGCTTAAGACTCATCGAGTCAGCTTGCACCCTCTCGTCACTCGTGTGCGCTCGTTCCCCTCTGTGTCAGGCGGGTTGGGAAAACCGAACTGGTTCAGTGATAGTGAGTATTACGTATAACCGGAACCCACTCACATATCATGTCCAAACCCTAATTTGGGTATCTGCAAAATATTTGCTAATTTGCTAACCAGGATGAAAATTGTTTGCCGGAGAGATGTGAGGGTATAAACCTAACTGTGACATAGTTTTCCATATAGGTATGTAAGGGTGAATAAACTTTTGCACTTCAAAGCACACTGAAAAACATCATTGATTACAAGCATGTATCAGAAAATTTATGCCAACATTACAGTATGACAACATTGTAGACAAAAAAAATTAAGATGCAAATAAATTAACACGAGTACAATTTACTTGTTGCAATTTGCACATTTGATAAATGAATCCAATATAGCTGGGTAGCATCCACTTGTCATGGAGCCATCAATAGTTGGCCTTGGAGCAATGGAGCCTCACCTCTGTCGGCATCCCATTTGGCGGAGGTATATTCCCCATCTTTACCATCGCCTTGGCGAAGTCCCTCCCGAAAGCCTCACCGTCGACACCATACCACTCCACGAGGTTGTCTTGCGGGCCTCCACCGCCGTAGAGAGCCTGGTCGGAGTTGAGCAGACCCTGATGCGCGATAAGGTCCCGGTAGTAAGCGTTGTCGAACTTCATGGCGTCAGCGCGTCGAATGGTGCCTTGCCGTCCTCACCGGAGGGGCCCTGCGGCGGGCACATCTGTCGCCTGGCCTCCGCGAAGGAACGGTCGATGGTGTACTCCGTGTCGCTGGTTCCATAGACGCGGTCTCTGTAGTGCTCGCAGTTGGCCATCCCGACGGTGTGCGCGCCAGAGAGCGCAGTCATGTCGTGGGCGTCGAGGCCGAGCTCCCCGAACATGGTGATGAGCTCGCCAAGGTTATCGTTTGGGCTAGGGAGGCTTTTCGTGGTGAATTCCTTGTCGGCGGCGAAGCGTGAGTCCTTGCGGCCGAGGGGCACATTCCAGGTGGGACCTCCGAGTAGGGTGACGGCGTCGCGAGACGCGAGCGCGATCACGTCGGCGCAGGAGACGGTGGCCGGGCACTCACGCTCGAGCGCGGCCTTGATCTCATCGATCACCGTGTAGCCCGTGAGGGACGCGTTCGGTTCGGCATCCTTCTCGCTCTTGGAGAAGGGCGTCGCGTCCAGGAGAACGGAGGCATCACATCCCTGTCACATATATACAATCGGTGATGAATTGTAGTGGTCGAACATGAGTGCATGACATATGCATGAGTGCGTAGTATATAGATGAAGAAATGTGCGTACGTTGACGAAGCAGTCATGGAAGAAGAGGCGGAGAATGGCGGGCGCCATCCTCGGCTGCCCGGCGACCTTGTTCGCCAGCACGGACCGCACGACGCTCTGGACGTTGGGGCATGTCTTTGCGTAGTACCGTGCGGAGAGCTCCTCGGCTCCGTTGGCGGTGTGCGCGACAGCGGCGAAGAGGAGCAGAGCCAGTGCAACCCAAGATGAACTCCTGGAGAACGCCATCATGGCTCGCTATCGACCAACGATGAGATTAATCAGGAGGACGATCGCTGTATAGTGCAGAAGAAAAGCAGGACCGGAGATGGTGAGATGATTAGCTAGCTCGGTTGCAGTGGATGAGTGGGAAGCATGGAACGGGAGCAAACTTATATAGAGTTCGGTTCGTGCTGCCTTCTTCCTCCGCGCGCACTAGGAACTGGGTAGCTGCGCGCTTTTACGCGCGTGTGCATGCATGTGCGAATGCTCTGAATATTGTAGCTCGACTGACGGACGAGGTCTCCGGTCTGTCCTCGCCTCGTGCTTCTCCGCGCTAACTCTGACGAATTCAGGATGGGAAGAAACTCTAAAACAAACGCGAAGGGAATTGACAGGCCAACTAATACACGTACGCACCTAGCTTGAATTTGCACCAATTTCAGGATTCGTCGACATGAATGGTTGCTTGCATAAATTTGCACCAATTTGATATGGTTTTCTTGCTGACCAAACACGTCCACTGGGGCTGCTTGGAATGCTGCTAGAATCACATGTCTCTTCCACTTGGGCTGTCGTTTGGTTAGCTTAACCTGAGTACGATAGCTTTTTTGTTCGCGGGGTAAATCGACTACGATTTAATAGCTGGTTTTAGCAACTTGATAACACGTTCTCATTACGATTAGAGAGCTTAAGATCAACGTTACCAAGATGACAAAATAATGCCGTCCAAGCAGTGTTGAAAATTTCAACGAAAATTTCGAAATTTGGCAACCTCAGTTGTCTCCAAAATATATTTGAGACATCTGCATTCAGATTAAACTCAAATGAAATTCAATTTTGCCAAATTTTAATTAAATTTGACTAACCAAAAATTCAAAAAATAATATAAAATCTGGATATTTCGGTTTGGTCTCAATTACATGTGGTGTCGACATACAAAACTCTGCTTACAAGGTTCACAAATTTAGAAGAATTATGAAATTTTCATAAACTGAGAATATCGAAATATTATCTTTGCCACGACTCCAATTTTGAGTTCATCTGCAGAAAATTCTACTTGTGCATGTAGTGTCTATATTTGTTAATTACTTCATTGACCACATCACAATCTGATTTCATCTAATTTCTAGTTCATGGTTTCATACCTGCATTGATACATGACTCTCTATGTTAGCGCGTTGAACGTCATGAGTTGGAGCAGATAATTCATGCACATCAGCACTTGGTTATATATACTAAGTTGATGTATTATTGTTGATGGACGTGATAATGTTACAATAATGTGCTTACAGTCTTGCTGTATACAAATGTAACTAGTTGGGTCATTGGCGTCCATTTTCACGTCTAGACTAATATTTGAACGTAGTTGTATGAGTGATTTTTGAATTAGCATGTATTATGTTAAAGGGAAATAACGTATTTTTAGCAGTTTATTGTTCAAGTGCAATGCTATTTATTGTCCAAGTGCAGTTCTTTGTTTTGATATAAATATGGCATTTTTTTAAACGAATTTGCGTATCTCCAAAGTTAGGTATGATTTTATAATTGAAGTTCTAAGTAAGTGTTTTTTTTCTTCGAAAAGGAGGGTTGCTGATAGTCTTTGCGTCGACCGATGCATCATGCATTTGAATGTATTGGGAACTTTGCAACCCATACAAAAGATAAGTGAAAAGCGCACCTGACAAGGATATACATCTCGGGTACCCTTATCTGGTGCACGTGTCGACTAAGGCCCAGCTATCAAGAGCCTACATGAAGCCCATGACGAAAGGCCCAACAAGATAGAGTACCCTCCAAGATTAACATAGGCATAGTCGGTTTATACTTTCCTTACTTGTAAACAGAGTCGGTTGCGAACTCCCGAGACCCAGCCTCTTATATAAAGGCTGGGAGGGCCGCCGATCCAGGAGAGTCAACTCTGGAACCACCAAACCCTAGCGAGATCGACATCTCGCCGTGACCCCATTGTAGCTCGCATATTCACACCAGATCAATACCAGACAAGCAGGAAGTAGGGTGTTACTCTCCGGAGGCCTGAACCTGGGTAAAATTCCTGCTTTTGCTTGTCAGCCGAGGAAACTACCAGCTCTACCACGTTCTCTCCCTCGTAATCTCAACGCTAGGTCCTTAACCATGGCATTTGATGAGTTAACCCCTCGTCAATTGGCGCCGTCTGTGGGAAAGAATAGTGCTGGACCCACGGTTTTTTTCGGTTCCATCGGAAAACGGCGACTCGCCGATCGCATCCACAAACGGCAACTCGCCGGCTGCATCAACAAATCAGAACTCGCCGACTCGGTCGGCACACGGCAACTCGCCAACTCACTCGACAAACGGCAGCGCGCCAACTTCACCTGCAAAAAGCACATCAGATCCTCTGATGAACTTTGAGCCGCACTCGCCAGAATTCCAGGAGGCGTTCGCTGATCTCGAGTCAAGTTTGGGTTTAACCATGGGTTCGTTCAATTTTTTCGTAAACAAGCTTGGTATGCAGGACTTGACAGATCCACGCAAACTCGCGACTTCCGCACCCGAGGTTCCATCGGTTGCGGCTCCTTCGACTGCGGATCCATCGACTGCGTTCATACCATCGTCGATCCTCCAAGCCTGCTCGTCTGCAACAACCATCTCCACTCGAGAGATCAACGAGTTCATTGCGAAAGAACTCCAAGATGAGGAGGCTGAATCAGCATACCGCACAAACGATCCCGAGTTCGATCTTCCACTCGAGGATAGCTTCGACTGCGGGATCTCCCTCAGTGACTTCGATGAGCCCGAAACTCATATCGACAACCACGTCGACTCCGAGATCTGCACCAACAACAACCTCGACTTCGAGATCCATAACAACTTCGCCGACACCGAGATGAGCATAGGTGATGAAGACATCGACAACGAGATCCGTCTAGACGGACCACTCGATGGGCATATCGACTCCGACATGAGCCTTGATGATGACGTCGAGTCCATGACGGGACTCGAAAACACATACACATACCCTCAGATAAGTGAAAAGCGCACCAAAGGGCTAGGATGGCCGTCTAAACATTGTCTCTGTTTTTTTAATTTGTTGACTATTACAGATTGAACTTAAAAGTTTAAATCATCTTTTTCTAGGGGTGCTCATCAAGAAGTCTCAACACCAGGCTACCTAGCCCTCCCCACAGCGGGCTGGCGCACGCATTTGACATCTGAGAGAAGGGCCAAGGCCCGGTGGAGAGGAACGTCCTGACGCCACGATCAGATGACACGAGAAGAAAAACAAAAGATGACACGAGAAGATTGGTTGGAGGGGCGCCAATCCAGCTCGTCTTCAGCTTCAAATGAAAAGAATTTGACCTCACTCTGGAAAACAAAAGTACCTGGGAAAATTAGAGTTTTCCTATGGAGTTTGGCACACAACTCAATTCCGGTTCGAAAGGTCAAATTTGACAGACATAGTCTCCTTCAGCCACCTGTGCCTTCAGTTATGCGGACGCAGATGATTGGCAACACTCCCTGTTAAATTGTAAACCGTCAATGTGTGTTTGGGCTCTCATGGATGATGATTCTTTAATGCATGAGGATTTCATCAGAGCTGTTGTAACTCTGTGGTCCATATGGTAGGCAAGGAGGAAAGCATTGCATGAGGAGGTATATCAAAGCCCTAGGTCAACCTTCTGTTTTGTTACGAGGTATATGCAGGATCTGAACTTGGTTCAGAAAAGAGAGCATGCATACTTTTCAGAGAGGTACATAGCACCGACTCCAGTCCGTAAACCCCCAGTGGATCCCGCCAAGACAAGGTTTTATGAAGCTAAACGTTGATGCTGCTGTCGCTAAAACTGAATGCAGAGGGGCGGTTGCTGCTATATGCCGTGATGGAATGGGAATTTTCCAAGGAGCTTCGGCTCTTGCTATCCCTGGAATTGAGGATCCTGCAACACTGGAGGCAATCTCTGGAATTCGCCATATAACTGTGTCTGTAGCCTCGGACTGCCTGAGAATGGCGAATGCGATAAATAATGAGATCTCACCGAGATATGGGTCCATTCTTCGGGAGATCAAACTTCGCACGCTAGATTTTGAATCTGTTTGCTTTGTGCATGAACGAAGATGCTCTAATGTCCATGCACACTCCCTAGCCCGTAGCTCTATTTCAATCGACGCTGGTCGTCGAACCTGGCTTATTAGTATGCCTGATGTAATAATTGTTCCCCAAAATTTTTGATCAATAAAATGGCCAAGTGATCTTAAAAAAGATGAATTCGTGAGTTCGCCTAAAAAAATGAATTCGTGAGCTCTTGACGCTCCCCGCACAAGATACAGGAATCACAAAATTATCATTTCTATGGAACGCGGGAATCACAGAATTATGGTTTCTACGGAACCAGGCATGTGAACCTACACGTCAGCGTTGGAGTTGATCATTTAAATAAGGCGTCCTATCTTATGCATCCGGCTCCCCTCTGTATCCGTGCAGCCGTTGATCTTCAACCATCCGATCTAAATAGAGCGTTCTGACTAGTTTCGATGGAATTTTGCACTGAACCGCCCGCGTCTAGGCTATTGTTTTGCAAATTAACCCCTGAACACTAAAACGTCCTAGCGTCACAAGTCCCAACTCCTCTGTCTTATCCCTAAACAACACGCGGCCGGACCACATGGCATATGTGGTGAGCAACCAAAACAAAATTAAAAAACAACACGCGGCCGGGATCCCAACGGTGGCAGCAGCGGCGGCGGCACCGGCGATGAGCTCAACAACCCCCATCCAGAAGCTATTTGTGCTCACCGTCGCCGGAAGCGAGATGCCGTGCCTAGGCCGCCTCCTCGCACGTCGTCGAGCTGGCTGGACCCTGGCGCTGAGGCCGTCGGCGTCCGCAACCTCCGCACCGTCACTCGTCCTGCGGATGCCCCTCCTGACCTACTCATCCCAACATCTTCATACCGCAGACTCGTCTGGGCTACAACCCCCGTGTATAGCAAGGCTATGTCAGGAAATTAGCCACCTAGAGCTGTGAATTTTTCCTTTTCTTGTGTACTGTCTGTATCTAGTACTGACAGATTAGCAATCGATTGCACTTTGCTCTTTGTTGGGTGTGCGTGTAGCTTGGGTTTACTATGTGAATGTACATCATTGCCCAGTGGCAATCTGCTAAGGATCGCAGAAGCTGCTACTTTGGGCTGTATGTTTAACAACTGAAGCTTGTTTGCTGGGTTGGGAATTGCCAATCGTTGTACAGCTTTTGTAACTTCCTTCTGCAATGTATAAAAAGCTTGACCAGTCTTGATGAAGATATATATACAGATTAGAACCATTTTGATGCTATTTTTCCTTATATGTTATGTCAATCTGAGCACGGTAATGTGATTTGCCAGGCCTCTTCTTTGTTTCCTGCCTGAAGATGGCCCTGCATCCTGTTTTATCGAGTCAAATATTGTACTATGCAAATTATGTGTCATCCCACTGTTGCTTTTGCTTGTCGTGATATACGAAACACATGTCACCAAGTATGAATCTGTAATTGACTTCGAGCAAATGTTACATCAGTTCCACCTGAGTTTTTTTTTTTTTTTTGCTTCACCAAAGTGGAGAGGAACCTCCAAAATAAAAGGTTCAGGCAAACATGTTTCAGTTCTTACTCGTGCTATCCGAATCTTGATCGCCACTGCATTTGTGAGGAAACAAATACTGAATTTACATCAGTTCTACCTGAGCTTTTTTTTGCGTCAACAAAGTGAAGAGGAACCTCCAAATAAACGGTTCATTTAGCAATAGGTGTCATGGTAAAGCTTCAGTGTTGTGTGAACTCCATATGTTCTTATCATTTTTCTGGCTAATATACCTGAACATCTCTGTCTCGATTCAGTCATCAAGTCACGGAAGAACACCTCAAATTGAAAACACGAACAAGGTAATGGCTTTTAGAAAATCAATGTTCAGGAAGCCAGCACTAGATACAGTAAACAAGAACGAGGAATAATTGTTGGTCTGCAGGGATCCCGTGCCATGTCCTGAGCGCATGCGAGACTGTAAGCAGGCTGGCTTCGACGGGAGTTGATTAGCAGAGGCACCCGAGTGTGCAGTGCAAGCCGACGGTGAGGAGGCTGCGGACGCCCGCGGCCTCGTCGTCAGGACCGGCGAGCAGAGGATGTACGCGGAGGCTGACACCCTGGCTAGGAAGTAGACGCAGCAGCGTCAGGAGATCGGGCTCAAGTAAATTGCGCTCGCCGGGATCTTGTGCCGGCGGACCCCGAACGGCGAGTTCTCCATCTCTAGCGCTGGTCGCCGCCGTAGAGATTGATAAGGAACCTCAACTGCAATCGATCGCGTGGAGGCGTGGATAGGGCTGTCTTTGCAAATGTGCAGGGCTAACATAAACAAGTTGCGGGCGTGTTTTTGGAAAATTTGGCAGAATCAGCACTAGCGCTACGATTGAGATCGGCCGGTTGAAATGCTTCGGATGCACAGACGCACAAAGCGATCGGATTCATAGGATACGACGCCTTTAAACAAACCATGCTACAAAACAACTTATCTCGGACATTGCACGATGACTAAATGGAAAAAAAATTAGTAGCATCTGAATGAGATACATCTCCATATTAGTTCAAGTTCCATGGAACCAAACAATGACAAGCCCACATCTAAGTCTCCAATGGAGGGCGCCTCTAGACAGCAACAACCTAAGGTTTACTATATGTGATGCATTTGTGTGTGCAAAAGTATTAGAACCCGTAATATTTTTGTATTTATCCGTGATTGCTATAGGAGATGTTATTTCAGTAAAGATAATCATTAACATATTCTAAACTTATTACTGAACCCACTGTATCTTGTAAGACACATTTTACCACACAAAAATAAGCATGCCAACTATTCAATTTATACTCGAGAAGTTTCTATATAATTGTACTACACACGTCTGTTACACTACTTATTCGTCTGTTTGCTTTGAAGTCCCTACACACTAAGAATAGAGAAGAACATTCACACACTAATATTCATGCACACCATAGAATTCATCAATTGTAGAAAAATCACAGATGCTTGTTTTTTAAATATTATCTTCACATTTAAATTGGTTATGTATATCGTTAACTAAGGGCAATATCTCATAAAGAAACAACCTTTTGTGCAATCCATATATATTTTGTACGTAAGTATATGTAACAGAAAACACAATAATAAATATTGAGAAGCAATATTGTATGGTTAATGAAGATAACTAAGTAGTATACACCATTTAATTGGTAAAATAACAATCAAATAAAAATTATAAATAAGTATAAATGTTTAATATAATTATATCAGCCCATCTTAGGAAAAATAAGAACATAGAAAATCCTTTTCCTTGGTGAGACCCCTTCTATTACCGTAGTCGCATCTGCACCTACTCCTCCTTCTGCTGCGGCTGTGACCATACGTGTTACGGCCCCTCCCGGTGTTTCGAAAACGGAAGTCATGATTAAGAGTAGAGCTGAGTGTCCTGGAAGGGAGCAGTCACACTCTAGTGTACTATGTTATTTAATATCCGAAGCAGATGGGGAATTCTTAGTTGTGTCCTCTGGAAAAAAATGAAATATGTCGTATAGACAAGAACAACAACGACTTATTCATCCGACAATATATTTCCTGAAAAGTTGAAAGCTTACCGATAATGGTTTTGAGAAATCCTCTAGGGTGTTAATTGGTAAAAGGATTTAAGGTGATTTAATGTATCTCTCGAAATAGCTCAATCCTCTTTCATTCGGGGGCGACGGAGGGATCGTACCATTCAAGCCTTTTTTTCATGTTATTCCCAGCGGTGTGGAGAAAGGAGCAATCAATAAAACTATTCAATCCTCCTTTACTTTCAGGAAGAACCTTTTTCCTTAAATGTGAGCGAAGCAAGTTTGGAAAAAATCTTGAAGTGTCTAGGGTTGGGCCAGGAGGGTGACTCTTTTTTGAATGTGCATGCTCAAAGTCACACTTGCCTCACGGTCCAAGCCAAGTAACAAATAATTTTAGGGGTAGTAACATCCATAGTAAAAATACATGTCTAGGATGTGCAAGTTAGTATAACTAGTACCAAATTGTTGTCCCAAGATTCAAATAGTCATCAAAGCTTTGATTATTACACGATTTAGGATGCACTGTAGATTCCACAATACTAGTGTATTGTGTAAATAAATTCCATGTCACATAACTAGTATTCGCTCACAGTCCATGATACTAAATAGAAAACTTTAATCATTATTATTTTGAAAAATGGGGACCAACACCCCTCTGCATCAAAGTGATGGCCTCTCTATTACTTTATTAAAGATCAACATCTTCACTGGTCACAAAGTGTCGATACATATATCAACCAACGAAGCAGACAAAAAGGATAAAATCGTCGATGCATCATTATGTAAGCTTGTTACTAGGCTACCAGCCAAACCGGCTGAATAAATCCTGAGCAACAATTTCCAGGCGGCTGCACCCAGCAATAATGGCCTTCTGTTTCTCCTCTGGTTGAAGATAAGACCATATACGATCTAGTTGGTAGTCAAAGGGATAATCTGTAAAAAGATGTAGCTCTTGTTTGTCAAAAACAAACTGACATTCCATATCGCCCAAGGTAAAGCACTTGCTCCTACTCGAATTTGTACTTTATCTGTTTTGCAACACCATTTAACCAACTCCTAATTTTTTTTAAATGTTAGGTGCTGGCCTTAAATTAAAGGTCATATACACAATATGGCAAATAAGTTTTGCAAATGGACAATCAATAAACAAGTGTTGGATAAATTCATCTTTATCAGAAACAACACTTCATATTTACTTGTCAATTTCTTTTTGCCAGATTGTCCTTTCTTAATAGCACCTTTATATGAATACATCACACATGCAAATCTTAATTTTGAGTGGAACGTTCATCTTACAAATATATTTTCTAAGGTATCTTGTGTTTCATCATACCGAGATATACAGATTTAACCGAGAAACTACCTGGTTGCGTAAGACCCCAAACGAATGTATCTTGTTGATCGTTAAGAGTAACAAGCTTTGGTCGCTGCACTAGATGCAGCCACCGATCCCACTTATGCCCTGTTAAAGACCACCGAAAAGGAAATGTTTCCGGGCCTCATTCTTATCCGCACTTTCTCTCTCTTATTTCACTGTAGCTGAGAGATCGCGTGCGTGCTCCGGCCCGACCCGAGGCCTCTCTCGCCGGCGTCGCCGGCCGGAGATGGCTGAGGGGAGGTGCCGGTCTTCCTCCTGTACTTAGTAGCCTAGGTTTGCTGTGTAGGGGCGCTATGCCCGTAGTCTTGAGCGGACCTCCAGGTCATGGCGGCCAGATCTGGTGGTTAGGGTTCTTCTTCCTAGCTCCGGTGCTTCTCTGGGTGAAGCCAGGAGCGACGGAGGAGGCTGACGCTCTCCTGAATAAAGTGGTGGCTCGCGGTTGCCGCTCGGCGGTGTTTGTTCCATCTACTCTGAAATCCTCTGTGGTCGGCCTTGATGGCGAGGGGAGTGGATGGAGGGGTGCGTCGGCTACGGCGTCGACTGGTGGTGGGCTTGATGTGGTGGATGGCGAATGGCTCCATCCTCTGGCCGGCCTCGGTGGCGAGGAAAGGTTGGGGCTCCTTCTCCCTTCTCGCCGTCGCGGTGACGGAGAGGGTGAGCAGGTAGCTGCGGTGGAGCTGTCCGATGCGGGCGCTTGGACGAACCGTGTGGCGCGCAACGCGTTGTGCGCTGCTGGAGCTTCGACAACTTCTACTAGAGTTCCCAAGTGTTGGCCACTTTGGGCCGATGCTATCCATGGCGATTTTAGCCACTCCGTGCTCTGGCGCGTTGCCCAGAGCTGCTTCTTCCTCCTTAGGTGCAGGATCTTCGATCTCGGCATGGGAGACACCGTCTGCGACCCCCAAGTGGCTTGTTCCCTGGTGGTGCTGCTGATTCCCATGCTTTGAGGTCCCAGGTGACCGGCGGCGACGGTGAAGGACCTGATTGCGTTCTACTTTTCGATTTTAGGGCCATGTTTGTAAACTCTGAGGATGTCTATGTAATTTTCCAGTTCTTAGAGGTCCTATTTATAATTTGGTGCTTGCTGCCTTATCAATGAAGCTCCCAGGCCCTTCGGGGCCTTATCCGTGAAAAAAAAAGGAATGTTTCCGTTGTGCAATCCCACATTAGTACCTTCAAAGTGTTCCTAAGCTCTAAATCCCGCTACATCGTGAAAATGAACATAAGGTAAATATGTTTGTTTTTGTAGAAAGACAAAGAATTTCTTGGTATAATTGTCTCACCGGAGAGTTATATTTAAACAGAGTAAGTTACCACCGAGAAACACACGAATTTCAACAGGGAACTTTTCGAGATGGGTGACAATCGGTTTTAAAACACCGCAAGGAAACAAGACAGGGAAACATCAAAGCTGCACATAACTCCAAGCATCCATTCGTCGCATCTGCCGCTGATAGCACTGGATTACACAGGGATCGGAGTTGTACAAACCAAATAGTATGGTCACTACAGGCTAGCTAAGCTCTCCACACAGTTCATGCATCCAGCCAGCACTACGAATGCGCAGAAGATCTGCATCCGACGGAATATGTTTGCCTGTGTTCGCGGCGGGTCTTCAGCTAAGCAGTGCTCATTTACAGGCTAGAAGCCAAACTAGAAATTTGGTGAAAGTACAACACTTAGGAAGTCCACAAGGAAACTACTAAAGCTGAGCATGAACTACTGAGCTGCAGAGCTTAGTTAATTAGGGCAGTGACAAGGGTCTCTGAGCTAGATCTCTGAGTCCGTACTACTTTATTATGTCCAATGTGGGCTAAAACAGTATCTGTTTATACTAGTTAATTACTGGTTGTCCTCTAGAGTTTAGGAGAGGATGTCTGTGCCATCGTGCTCAATCCTGCTGCATTTTGTCCATCCTATATTTTAGTGCTACTAGATATTCCCTTTCAAGAGCAGGGGCCGGGCATTATGCCTGGCAGTATTGTGAAGACCACCTCTACAAACACACAATGACAGAAATATTTTGTTTGTACTGTATTAGTTTCAACTGAAAGAGCAAATGAGACAACAGATATAGTTCAGTTTGCAATGAAAATACTCGAGATGCATAGATTTAGTCTGAGATCAGATGAACCATAGATCAAAGGAACACAAAGAATATTGGTATCATTTTCAGTCTCCTAAAGGCTAACTCGTTGTCACGCACTTGACCGTTATGTCTAGCTTGCATTCACGTGTACCAGAGATGGCTAAAGTAAACCTGCACAGTTACAGTTTCACCACCTTCATCGCGCGATCTGCTTCCCTCAACAAGCGCAGAACCCGGCCGTCTAGAATATTTTTCAGCCAGTTTGAGTAGTCCAAGTACATTAGGGTACGTGCTATTTTACTTGTGGTAGCCCTGGAATATTTGTCGTCTACTAATTGGGAATCCCTACACACTTGTCATGGACTAATGGACATGGTTGTCGGCGTTGCTCATGTGTTCAAACATGTATTCATGTGGATACAAATTACTCATCTTGATAAGAAGGGTTGTTTTCCAAGAACAAGGTTTGATCTACGTGTCATTCACATTGCATAGATTACTGTGAATAGGAAAGTAGTGCAGATTAGACTCTGCACTTTGATGTCCACAACTAACGGCTGGAGTTTATTTCTTCGCCTACTTCTACTCCCTCCGTTTAGGTGTGTTAGGCCCCTAATCAAAATCTATTTGTTCCGAAACTATACAGAAATAAGGCCCTGTTTTGCAATTAAGAGGTGCTATTAATTAGGGCCCCTATTAATTTTCTCTCTTTTTATGCTTGGTTTGCACGAGTTGACCAATGCATGCACGATTTACTCCTATGAATTATTTTCATTTGGGCCAAGACGTCTGTTGGGATGCTCTATTTAATTGTCCTGCATGCAAAACCGGTTTTGATTGGAGGAAATCGATCGATAGATGAGTCATTAGTAGCCAGTAATCAGTCACCTTGGTCGCAGAGTCTTTTCGTAGGGGTCTAACACACCTAAACGGAGGGAGTATTTATCTTACAAATGATCATTAAAAAGTAGGGCAACTAATCTTCGTGGATTTGTTTTTTTTTCTTGTCAAATTCAGTTGCTTTATATAGTTTTGAAACAAGTTTCTTTTTTTGCAATTCATTGGCATTCTTATTGGTGATATAGATAATAATCAAATGAAGAACTGCTAAAGTAAACACACTACGCTGTAAATATGGACGCTTTGTTATGTACTTAGCATAAACGAGAAAAAATTCTTATCTAAAATTTCTTATCTAAGCACACTGTAATGCACTTTTACGTCGCTAGACCAGCAATACGTCAAGATATTTGTAAATTTCTACTCCCTTGTTAAATATAAGTTTTTAGTGTTTTTTTAATTTACACATATCTAGACTTATTTTAGTGTGTTGATTAACTCATTTCAGTCCGCACTTAGTGTACATTGAAGTGATCAAAACATTTCATAATTTGAAACAGAGAGTACATGGTAACAATAGTAAGAGAAAAAAAAAATACACGAGCAGAGTAGGTATGGTAGCATTAGCACCGTATGTGTGTAATTTGTTAGCGCTACCATGCCGACAAGGTTGGAATTTTGCATGGTGTAAAAAATAAACATTCATTTGCTTCAAGTACCCATGCCTGTCCAAAAGGAGGCTCAGCTAATTATTCTGACACCTACCCTGACAGCATAATCTGTTAATGATTCCCAGATCACACGGTTGACCTTCTCGACTCCCTAAGCTATCCTGCTTATCTGCAACTAAGAAATACTACACTAACAACCATAGATGATCAGTAAGTAGTTCATCACATAAAAACACACTATTTGGTTCCCTAGATGTATGTGCATAAACAAATGCATCGAAATTACAAACTGCAGGTTGTCTTTTTGTCTCATGCCGTGACCGCGACCTAATGTCCAAAGTACCTTTTACCTTTGAGCAAATGTAGCTCAGAGCTAAATATTCTGGCCGGAATGTAACGGCTTGGACTGTGGGAAAGGGTCCGGGGGATATGGACACTTGCCTTTAGCAGTGTGGAGAGACAAATCTTTTGGACAACATATTGTCTATTCCAGGTCTTGAGTCTACTCCATCCATCCAATGGTACCCATTCCAAAGTCTATACTCGCATTCTCTTTTTCTATATATAGAAATAAGATCGATATGTCCGTTATCAATATGACGGTTCATTGGATTCAGCTATGAGCGTTCCTTCTCCCACCGGATCAGCGGAGTTTTATGCCTACTGAGTGTACTCGACTCCTGACAGATGCTCAAGATATACAGCCTGGCTGGGTGGCATCATATTAGTCGACTTGAGGATGTCTAGTTGATTTAAGTTGTCAGTTTTTCGTTGGTTGATTTACATTTTAACCGTATGGGATCCGCGATTTGTGTAAACCAGACACAACTAAACGTTGCAATAAATGGTCTATGTGGATCAGTTGATGCAAAGAACGAGGTTAATCCCCATTTCGAGAAATAAAAGTTAGTTCATATTGCTTTCCACACAAATATCTTGACCTTTAGCAACCGATGACAGCCAAGTTTTGTCCCAACATGGGTACTTCCCTTATCGCAAATAGCTTCAACATGGGTAGCAAAGTTGCACTGCATCGGCTAGTAGACGGGACCATCTTGTACGTGATGCGTACGGAGAAGGAACACTACGTCTCAGGTTTCCATGCCAATGTATCTTCCTCAGCTCTCTCTCTTTTTTAAATTGTTCCCCAGCTCTACTTGAGGGTTTGATTTCCGAATCAGCTCCATCTTCCAGTTTCAATGTTCATCAAGTAGTTGAGGAGGTACACGTCAAACCCAACATTTGTCTTAGGGTCTTAAGGTTTTGCTATATGATTTCTTAGGGATATAACTGTCACGCCATACTCTCATCGAACGGTCGTTACCCACGCGTGAGATCAATCCCTTTTTTCTCAACTCTAGACCAAAATAAATCGCAGTCCATGTGGAAGAAGGGTTGCCCTAAAGACAGTGTCAATCAAATCAACACAAGATTAATACATACGTTGCCTTAAGAACCCGTCCACACAAGCTATCAGGGAGGATGATCAATCACCAAGCTTGTCGAGCTAGCTAGTAATGCATGATCGAATAGCCAGGCCGAGGAACTTTTCTTCGAACGCTTGTTGTTCAACTTGTAGGACTAGTAAAAACTTTAGCTAGCTGGTTTAGCTAACAAGACATGGTGCAGCCATGATAATTGACGGACGCTCAGTCGTGACGTACATGCTGATACTCTAGGCTAACTCTATAAAATGGTCAAATACTCTAGGCTAAACTCTACAATGGCGAAACTACACTTGAGGAAAGCTAGGTCCCGCTTATTGAGATCATGGATCAGAATGTCCAAGTGGATTCATTGTCTACAAGCAAATTAAGAGAATCTATCCCGGAGATGTTGACATGCATTTTCTGAAAGAAACAAATAAAAAAAATAGCCATGCATGTCATCCACTCACCAACCCAAACTCTCTCTACCTCTTCCTGAACAAGTTGCTGCTTAAAACAAAGAATCCTCCTTTGTGCAAGCTAGAAAGTGAGAATATGTGCGTGTTTCGTGCACACACAGGTCAACTAACAAAGCGTTGTTTATCACGGAGAGGACGCTGAGATCCACACGACAAGGGGGTCAGCCAGCGACCCACTTGGAACCGCTCACAAGTCAGAAAATCGTATTGCTTTTGGATGCGAGCTACATTGGCCGTTTGGGTCACATGACCTGGCAATGGCTAGCTGTTGTAAGAAGTGAGCCCAGCTCACTTGTTTAGGAAAGTGTATGGATGTACAACCCAGTTACCCAGCTTCAAGTTCTCACGAATATAGATTTGGATTCTTAATATTTTGAAAAAAAAACAATATAGAGGCTTCCCCTACCGCATTCTTTTCCAAAAAAAAGGCTAGCTATTGTGATTAAAGGAATCCCTGCATCCGTACCGAAAATGCATACATTCCATTCTATGTTCAACGAACAAGACCATACACGATAGAAAGGTCCATGGAGATGAGCAGAACTTCCTTATACTATGTTCGACACAAAGCTCTCATGTATTTTGAAATAACAAACACCGGAATACCCAAAACATCGCATAAAAAATATCGCGTTGAAGTATGTATACATGCAAGCAGATTCATAGAAAACTAGGGCACATATATACCCTACCAAGTGGCCTCTCTCTCTCTCTCTCTCTCTCTCTCTCTCTCTCTCTCTCTCTCTCTCTCTCTCTCTCTCTCTCTCTCCCATACATTCAGCTAAATACAATAATACATACAAACATGACATGAACAACTATACATTTGATTTCAAACATTTCTTCAGCCGCTAGCATGATTGACGTTCGGCTTTACCGTTTAGTCGCCATGCTAGATTTAAAAAATATTGCATTAATGAAATATGTTGACATGGTTCGACAATAGTTTTGTCGATAATTACTATGTTGTTATCACTTATTTACTAATTAGTTGACAAATTTTATAGCTTTGTTGTGTTTCCTATATGTTATTCGTTATCGGTGCAAAGCTGCATGATACTACTTTTGGGGTGGAAAGATATCGTCTCAATACCCAATGAGTAGCAATTATGCATATTATAATAAAATTGTCCGCTCCTGATTTGACAACCACATGATTTAATTTTGAAGCTCTCGCTGAGACTAACTTAGCGGTAAAGACGAAACACTGCTGGATTAACAATTCAGAAGATGAATCATTTTTTTCTTACTCACTCCTCATATTGAGTAGTTGCAGGTATAGGTTGAGACATCCTTTTGTGTACGGAGGGGAGTAGTTTTTTTTTTCTGGATGTAGAAGTTAAATTGATGATGTATGCATGAGGTGACAGTCCATCATGCATGCAGACCCTCTCTCTATAGCGAAAAGCAGACGCCAGGGCGCCTGGCCATTAGAGGACTAGCTGGGTACATATCTCAGTTAGATCTATCTATTATATACTAAAAGCAAAATGAGTATGTTTAATAGAGACACCACGTTAAGCCACATTATTAACAAAAATCCACCCTTTGATCTAATAGATGCTTATTAAACAAGGAAACTGAACCGTCAGATTTATGTTACAATATACTCAGCGGACCCTTTTTTTTTTTTGAAATTATACTCAGCGGATCCTGGGCGTACACATGATGTTCTCCTAGTCACGTACCTAATCAATTAATAATGACAAGAAAAAGCTACAGAAAAGACGTATTAAAAAAACCTACCCTAATTTCCACGACCGAGAAAGGAATTAGTGCGGCCTGCGCTCTGCGCCGCCGTGGCCTCGCACCTATGTTAGGAGGCCCGCAGGAAAGCACATGCCCGGCCGGCCGGCCCTGCTCCCAGACGCAAATACGGCAAAGGCAGCGCTGGCCAGCGATCTACACCAAGGTAGATATTATATAATTTTCAAATTCTTCACGTAAGTCCTCTCTTCCTTACACTTGGATTATATATTTAGCCCTTTAATTTTTAAGACGTGAAAAGTTTATTCACATGTTCCAGCCGGCGGTATAGGTAGCTGATTGCTCAACAAATGCCATGCATGTGGTGTGTGCAGTGTCCTAGGAACAT
The DNA here is from genome assembly GCA_947311845.1 of Poa pratensis. Taxonomy (NCBI): domain Eukaryota; kingdom Viridiplantae; phylum Streptophyta; class Magnoliopsida; order Poales; family Poaceae; genus Poa; species Poa pratensis. Next base: position 29,533,226 of record CAMZMU010000078.1, on the reverse strand, counting down.
GCATGCATGGTTTAGACTATCTTGATCCGTAGATTGCTTGATAGCAGCCGGTGTAATGCTCATGCAAAAAAGACCAAATCCAATAAGTCATAGTAGTCTCATTTCTTTCCAAGTGTTTTTTGGATTAGTTAATATAACATATTTTTTCTTAGTGCTAACAGGATTACAGGAGGGTTTTAGTTGGACACACGATGATAATTTGTTCTCATGATTCATGAACACGAGATGGGACATTTTTATTAGACCAGAAGTAAATATACATGTATGTTAATAGGTGGCAATATTTTTCTAAAATAATATATACAGGTTACGGATCATAATGAGAGAAAATCGAACAAGAAAATGAAGCACAATCCACGAAAGAAAAAACGACTCGGTCGCTTCATGCACAATTTCCAGTCCTATGCAGTTGGAATGGTTGGCAAGGTGATGTAACCGAGACCAAGGCAACTTATTAGATGTCATTGATAGCCTGCCAACACATAAGGTGTAAAAGGAGACATCAAACGAAAAACATAGAAGAAATTGAAGGCTTGGTGAATGGTGATGGGTAATTAGTCGGTGCTTAAACAAGCGACAGAGATTAGTGCTACAAAAGTTAGAGAAAATCCATTGACAAAAAGGTTCAATTTTGAAGATGTCACGTGGAATGGTTTTATCTTTGGTACCAGTGGCATAGACATGCAAAAAACATTGAGGCCATTTAGTATTTAAATTCGGGTATTCAGAATGAATTATGTAGATCTTCTGATTTATATATTAATAAATATGAGGTATCTTTTCTATGCAATAAATTTAATAAATTATATATATGTTATCCCAGAAAAAGTCAGTTTTCATCCTAACGTTTGAAGAAAGAGTTATGGATCATGAGTTTGTCAAGAATCATTCTGGTGGTATACAAAAATTACTATACAGATTACAGAGTGCTGACGATTTTGCGAGAAGATCGAGTGTTGCTAATGGTCGATTGAGAACCCACATCAAAATCAATGATTGATATATAATGGTAGTATTATTTGGAGTATTGTAGTTGGAGTTGATCGATATCGTCAAAAAATCATCTATAACCATTTATCAAGACTGGTATACAGAAGAGAGAGATAGGATGCAAGATGTGGATGGACACATGGGCTTGATGGTCAACAATTATACATGTGCTTGCACAAGGAAACCATGGTGCCACGAGGTCAACACAAAGAATCAATGTTGTTGTTAAGATAATTCATTGATAAAATTTCTCTTAAGTATCTGCAAGAGTGACATGAATAATTTTTTATTTTTATTAAAATGTTAGAAACTTTGTAAAATAATATTACATAAGTTTGATTTGTATGATTATATCTTAGTATATATTTCCCCCGGATCACAATCAATCTAAATGGACAACTTTCTTTCAAAATAAACGTGAGAAAAATACTATGGACCATGACTTCATATATATTCCTGATTATGCAGTAAACCACACTTATGTACGTGTCAATTCATGAGATTACTATTTAAAATCTTGCAGAAGTTGTCATTCCGATCATGTATAAAATGGAGTGCCAAACTGATGCAAGAATACTATCCCAGTCATGCAATCATTCTCATGGTACATGATGACAAGATAAATACATGTAAGCGAGAGGCTAGGAAACTTAACTGGGTAGAGTTAAATAAAATAGATAACAGGAGTACTACCTCATTTTCACAATAGGTGATATTGTAGAAAAAATGTACTCAAACGTCCTTACATTTATTAATTAACTTTCTATCACATTTAAGATTGGTAGTGTCTAAAAGGTCATATGTTTTTTACGAAAGGACAATGCGACATGTTAAAAACATAGGAAGTAAAAGAGATGAAAAAAGACTCGTGTAAAGTAGAATAAATTTCTTAATGTTTACATGGCAAAAAAAACAGGGGACGCTTTATCCCGCACATTAAGCAAATAATATTCTTGCTGTTTCATTAGTAGAATCCTCTTATTATCAGTCTATACTTCTCGCATGGACTATAGATATTTTTGATCCATAAGAAATAAAATTTCATTGCTAATGACTGATAACATAAACAATATAATTGCAATAATTCAATATCCCAACATAGATCAAACTAACTTAGTGTGTTTACCTAATCATGTATAAACAGCACAGCTGGTTATTAATATTATAATTCTAGAAATAACACATTACTTATACGCCCACTAATTCATTACGCTGTTTCCATGTGCCGGAGGTAATTTGTTTTAGAAAAATATTTATGTTGATTCTAGATCTGTATCATTTGCTAACATATGGTATATAAAAACATAGATTTATTTGTCAGATACTTCGACACACTAATGGCGACACGCCCTCGCATTTGCGAGGGCCACCCTGCTAGTTATATACTAAAAGCAAAATGAGGAAGTTTTTCGAGGCACCACGTTAATGCACATCATCTAAATTAATTTTAGTAGTTAGATCTAAAATGTATGGCTGTGATTTTCTGAAAAGTAGTAGTTACGTAACATAATTTTGACACGATTATGTTAACGAGATCGCACACGTGCACGTCCGTCCTCATAAATAGCTGCCTCTTTTTAAAGTCCAGCCGTACGTGAACAGGACTAGGCTGTTCAAAGAAAAACCTGGCTGTTTTCCGTAAAAGGAAGAATCTTGACTGGCGTGATAGCTTCGAGCAAAAAAAAAAACCTTACTGGAACGTGGTGGGCTGGTGGAAAAAGATAGGATATGCACAGGGACAATTTAGAGAGAAAAAAAATATTAAACTGATCAATACAAGTACTTCCTTTATTTTATTTACCCTCTTTGTGAGTTGGAACAAATATGTATAGCAATAAATATCAGCATTCACGTACAACTCGCGTCAGCTATGATGATTTTAGTAATAATGATTTTATATTCTTATGTTGATATTTTTCCTATATATTTGGTCAAAATTTGTAAAGCTTGATTTTGCCTACCAGAGAAAGCATGGTAATTATAAACGGATGAAGTACGTTGTTCCAATGATTGAGACAAATTTATTTGATTGCCATGAGACCAGCCCACGCACAAAAAGCCAGCAGAAATTCGGAGTCATGGAATTGAAAATTAACAAAGTCACGACACTATACATTAGCACTGCATTAGTGAAGTCTTGACATTAGCCATGTGTACCACATTTATTCGACTAATACCAGGCCAACACTCGAACAAAATGCCTATGGAAGTTTAAAGTTCGGGGTCGTGGAATTTAATACTAATGAAGTCACAACATTAGTCGCGATATTAACGGGAAGGCCCCTCACACACATGGCTAAGTCAACACATATTCTCCCGAGGATGAGAACGTCCCTCCACCGAAAGAACATTAGCCGACACACTGTTAACGGGAAAGTCCCTCATACTATTGAATATTTTAGCTTAATGATACACACAACGCTAAGTCGTCACACTTTTCCGCTTGATATGTTTCATATTTAGTGTCCCAGATTTGTCAATAATTTTTACTCTGATGACCAAAAAATCTTACGAATTGTTTTGGCAGATATTGCTTGGTTTGTATCATAGATATTTGGACTATTGTATGTGTCATTCTCTCATATAGCAAAATCAACATAAAAGCACATGTCATTCCAATTGCCTTTTAAAACAGATAAAACATTTAGAGTCTTGAACTATGCTATCTAAGCCATGTAGTCATTTCATACATGTGGCCGGGATGTGTAGAACCATTGAATGACGATAAGGATTAGTTAAGAGTCTGGAAAACTTAGAAACGTACTTTTCTAACTTTGACTATTGATGTATAAACATGTTAAAACAACGCCTAGAAGAAAATGATTTATCATATAAAAACACGTTCATGTTTCTAAAACGTTTCACAATGTAACAATTAGTGAGTAAATGAGATGATGAAACATGAGAACGAGATAATTCTCACTATTTAATGTGATCTACCAATAAAGGAGGATATAGTGTTTTTATCTTGATTCAACGATTTTTTATGAAAAGCATACTGATCTAACATCATTTAAAAACTACAGTTCAGTTTACTAATTGAATATCACCTCTAAATGGGTGTTTGAACAAATGGCATAATAATCATGTGCCCAGAATTTCAGATTGCTGAAGAGGTTATTAACATACATGATATTTTGCCTACCAAAATATTTGCGATAGTTGTAGAATTTTTTTATTTATGTCATATAATAGGAAATAACGTGATATCAACGAAACCATACTTTTATTTCTTAAACAATTTCAACCAACTATAGATGATGCCCTCGCAAATGGAATGATATTGTTTAGACATAAATAATTTCAAAATTTATAGAACTGTAAAACTATTTCTCAAACACGTTCAATGAACCTAAGATGCTGCCCTCGCATTTGCGAGGGCCACCTGGCTAGTTAGCCAAACAATATAGACCCGTCTGAGCTTTGACAGGACAAACACATGGATATATCGATCTTTTCCTGATACTTTTTTGTTCTGACGAACGAATCATGTGTTGCGGTTACTTGGGCAATGGAACTACCTAGTTTGTAGGTTAAGTTTGTATTTGGGGCGGGTTTGCCTAAACCGTACAAGTGAGTACTGCCGGCGTTACTTTGTAACTCAATGAAGTTGAGCTGTTTCTGAAAGTTTGCAGCGCATGCACGTTGCTTGGCCTCCCCGTACCCTAATCTACCAGCAACAAGGTTTTTAGGTTTTCTGTTATAAGAGTCTAATTCAGCAAGTAATCAAAAACAGGCAATTCGTAAAGGCTCGACCATCTATCAATGCATCAATAGATATATACTAACTAAATAAAGAAATATGAAAAAATATGATGCATTTTCTCTATATTTTTGTTCTTATGATTCAGATTTGCTAAACCACAGCTAGTCGGATTGGTTAGGACCATGGTTGTGTCCCCCAAGGCCCCAATCCATCAAATATGAATATGCACAATCATATCAGCTACCTACACGTATGTGTGAATGCATTACAATCATTACTCCCTCCGTTCCAATTTAATTGACTTGCTATGCACCATATGTGGATGTATCTAGGCATGTAACACGTCTAGATACATCCACATGTGGTGCATAGCAAGTCAATTAAATTGGAACGGAGGGAGTACTTATCTAGGTACATATATTTTCCTAGCAACAATCTGGTAGGTTGGCGTGTACTATACAAGATTCTTTAATATTCCTCTCTGACTTATTAGGGCCTGCGTTTTTTAGGTCATCAGTATTGTGCAAAATATTGGGCAGGTTTAGATAGTCATTCCCTCTGTTTCTAAATATAAACATTTTTTATGTTTTTCTTGATTCAGACGTAACATAGACATGTTTTAGTGTATTAAATCACTCATTTCATTTCTTATTTGGGCCACATTAAAGTGGTCAAAACATTTTATAATTTGAAATGGAGGAAGTAGTCAACATGCAAGTATTGTGAAAAACTTCTGGTCGGTAAGATATGAAGATTGTACCGAGTTGAAAGAACAGGTATAGAGTGTTTAGTTAAAATAACATTCACACACACTCTCTAATCTCTATCAAGTCTGACGTGTCCAAGAGTAAAGGACAGAGACCAAGTACGCGTAGAAATTATACACGTTTCAAAATCAGTCAAGAGAACCCACCCATATCGTCAGCTCAACATCATGGGGCCGGGATGCGGTGCGTAAGCAATCAAGTTGTAGAGAAGCAATACCTGCAGACTTTTTTTTTTTAACTTCTGCAGACTTTACTCAAATTTCCGTTTCATTCGACTATATCCGATCGGGACAATTGACTTGTGGAGTACGTCACCTGATTAAATATGTAAATACTATGCAACCAATACATTGCTCAGTGAAACACGTATATGTGCTCACGTTAATCATGTTCTTTTTTCCTCCAAATGGAGGCCATAAAAAATATTGACATATATGGATTCTTATGCTCAATAGAGCTCAATATTTAGGATAACTATCTTGTTTTCTAATGATTTCTTTCCCCAGTACTCCAAGTTAGGAATCTAGTCATTTTTGAAAGGGGATAACTCATGGCCTCTGTAGCGACTGATGCACACAACGATTGCAAATCCATGCCTCGAAGCAAAATAAAATTGGCCAAAAAAAGAACAAAAAACCCCAAAGTTGTATGTCTCGCGATGGTAACTCCACCAGGGGACAACTGACTGTCGTAAAAAATAAAGAAAAAGATACACAACTCGTAGTATAAGACTTCAGCGAGAGATCACCACACATGCGCTGACGAGGAGTGGACTCGGCAAATCCCTGGGTTATACACCCCGGGTTGATTGAGGGGGAGAGAGTTGAGCGCTGGTGATCACGACGGCTGACAAGCGAGGCGTTTTACCCAGGTTCAGGCTCCCGGAGGATAACACCCTACTTCCTGCTTGTCTGGTTATTGTTGGCGAATTGTGGCTACAATGGCGAGATGGCGATCTCGCTAGGGTTTGTGGTGGCAGCTATGAGCGTACCCTAAAACGAGGGACCCTCCTAGCCTTTATATGGTAGGCTAGGTCTCGGGTGAACGGTGCTGATGGCACTTACAAGAAAGATATGAACCTCACGACCTAGTCGACTAACTTGGGCCGTACGTGTCCTTGCTGGGCTTTCCTTGGGCTTTTATAGTCTTGGCGTGACCTAGGTACCTTCACCGTGGGATAGCCGAAGGGTAGCCCCACGACAGGAGCCCCCAAGTGCTTGGTCGAATCATAGAGTCGGGCAAAGGACTCCTTTCGCCTGGGCACGCCTTCGAGTTCCTGAAAGGGACAAGTAAAATTAGTCGACTCCGGCCGTTCAGGGCTTACGGAGGACTCCTTAGTCGAACTATCGACTGCAGGGTTAAATACTGTGAGTATGGACTTAGTCAGTGATTTTTCGACTGCTATTGTTCTGAGTCACTCGGGAGCGCGAACAGCGCTCCCGATGGGAGTAGCCCCCGAGATTAAGCTGAATTGCTTGCAATTGAGGTTAAACTCAATTTTTCTTCAGTCGAAAAGCCTGCTCCCGATGGGAGTAAAGAGGGGACTCGACTTGGAGTCGCGACTGGCTTTGTGTGACTTACTGTGTATTCGGCCGGTTTGGCTTACTGTACGAGTTTGTACAGCACTTGGAGCTTACTGGATGCTCTTGCACTCGAATGAAATGTTCGAGTTTGTTCAGCTCGTTGGCTTACTGTACGAGTTTGTTCAGCACTTGGAGCTTACTGGATGCTCTTGCACTCGAATGAACTGTTCGAGTTCTCCATCAGCCTGTTGGCTTACTTCCTACGCCTTCGTGGTTGACGTCAGTGCTGACGTTTTTGACGCACTCTGTGTCCGATGGGACGTGACAGTGCGGTCCCACTGTCAGTATTGACTGGAGAGCAGTTGCCGCTTTTTTCTGACCGTTGGGCGCGAAAATTTCGCGGTGTGATGATGGCGCCTTAATTCCCGTGCGTAGTGGGCGGCGTGGCCGGCGACGGTTGCCCTCTCCGCGCGACACGTGGACGGTCAGACGCTGTTGCGGAGAGTGGTTGCAGCAGGGACGGCCAGGATTGACTGACCGCGTGGTATATAATTTTCACCGTGGCGGTGAACAGTTCATCCATCCCCATTCTGTCATCGTCTCCACTGCTTCTGTTCCGCCATTGTTGCGCTGCGTGCTCTCTGCTCCTTCTCCCCCTACCATGAGCAAGGTCGCGATGAAGAGGGGGAAGCCTGGTTCTGGCGCCGTCGCCATCGCCGAGGCGAGCGTGATGAAGAAGCCCGACGGCGACTGGGTCAAATCGTCGGTGAAGAAGGCCGACCTCGAGGCCCTCCGCGCGCAGGGGCTGCTGCCGCCGGTAGACCAAGCGACGGTGCGCGCTCCTGGGAAAGAGGTATTCCCCTCCCCTCGCGAGGGGGAACGCGTTTGCTTCGTGGATTTCCTTCCGCGGGGTTTCGGGTTCCCCCTCCACGATTTCGTCCGTGGTCTCTTGTATGCTTATGGGATTCAGATCCACGATCTGACTCCCAACAGCGTCTTGAGCATCGCGAGCTATTTCGTGCTCTGCGAGTGTTTCCTGGGAATCGCACCCAACTGGCTGCTGTGGAAGTCGCTATTCCTCATGAGGAGGAACGTGGGGAAGAGCAAGCAGGTGTACCCAGTCAGCGGCTTCGGCATCCAGGTGCGTGGTGACACCTCCTACTTCCAGATGAAGAAGTCCGACTTCGTCCAGGGCTGGCGGAAGAAGTGGTTCTACATCAGGTGTGACCAAGCAGGGCTTCCTGAATTCGCGGCTGATCGCGAGTTGCGAAAGACAAACGCGTGGGCGCACCCGCTGTCGAAGGAGGACAGGGAGGCGACTCAGCCCTTGCTGACGCTACTTCGTGGCCTTCTGAAGAGTCTCGGGCACGAGACGGGTGGAATTCACCTCATCGCCACCTTCTACAGGCTTCGGGTGCAGCCGCTGCGCAGTCGCGTCCACCCGATGTGGGCGCGTGAGGATGCTGGCAATGAGCTTGATGATGACGCAGTCGAGTTGAAGGTGAGGAGCATCACTAGTCTCCGAGCCGCTGACCCGTGCAATGTCAAGTGCCCAGTCGAGCCATATGGGCCTAATAATCCTGTGCCTGAGGTGAGCTTCGTTTGCTTTGTTTGTCTTGCATCTTTTTCTGTCGAATCTTTTTGCTTGACTCAAATGCTTCATTCGCTGACAGGGTCGTTCGGGCTATGTCAGTCTTCCTCCGTTGATGGAGAATGGACCTCATGAAGAGGCCGAGTTCCCTGAAGACGAGGTTGATGACGATGAAGTTCCCTCCGCCACCTCTCCGAGTGAAGAGTTGGAGGAGGATGATGAAGATGAGGAGCCACTGCGGAAGCGGCAGAGGCGAAAGAGTGGAGACTCTGGTTCTGCCTCGTCGCATGTGAAGGAGGCGGGTGTGAACAAGGAAGAGACGAGCGAGTCCTCTTCGGGCGCTAGGCATCCGAGTGACCTTGCTGATCCTTTGGTCGTGCCTCCACTCGGCTCTGCACCGCCAACCGAGTTCGCGAGGATGGCCTCCGTCTCCCTGGGAAGTGAAGATGATGTTGATGTCGTCAGGTTAGTCGCATAACCAGTGCTTTGTTGTTGTCGAGTGTGCTTCTTCGCTTGCGGGTCCTTGAATTGAGTTTTCTTGTCACAGCGACCGTACTGGCGCTGTTGCTTCCCCTCGTGAGATGGAGTACACTTCTGCTCCCATGATTGAGCAAACTACGAAGACGACCGGAGAAGAGGCTCAGGCGGGTGACGCTTTGGCCTTGATGCAGATGTGAATTCTGACTGGAAGGCTGAGCAGCTTCGAGTGGACGAGCGAGTAGAGAAAGAGGCCGCCGGTGACTCACCCGAAGCGCGCCAGTTTTGGTCGAACAGATCCAGAGGTAGTGTACTGGCACGAATGCTGGATCGCACCTGGCGGGCTGCTGTGCTCTTGGAAGGTTGCAGAAAAACCCTCTGGCAGATCAACAAGGTGTACTTTCCTCACAACGAGCAGCCGAATGGACTGACTGCGCTTCTGGAGAGGTTCCGTGAAGGCAGTGCATTGAAGGAAGTCGTGCACACTCAACTTGTTGCCGGGGCGAACGTGGCGTTGGCATACGTTCGACTGCACCGGCCTAATCTTCCATTGCACAAGGTGCTTGACGGCTTGCCTGGAGAGGGTGACTATGCCGATACCCTTGCGGCTGCGCGCCAGATGATTCAGCAGGTCCAGAACTTTAGCGAGCACCTTGTAGGGCCACTTGATGCGCCAAAGGGCGAGCCTGTAGAATAAGAGCAATAGGGTGCTGTTGTATAGCGTTAGCTTGTAAAGGAAATTTTTCCAAGTGGAAATATGAGTGTATGTATGTCGAGGTGGGGGTAGCCTCCGAGTGAGTAAATTGTATCTTGTAGACTTCTGTAAACCTGTGTGGCGCAACCCCGAGCGGATCGGGTGTGGCCTAGGACTTTGAGAGTCGAACCCGTAGGGCGCAGCCCCCGAGTGCTTCGGGTGGCGACCTAGGATTTCGAGTTGAACCTGTGCGGCGCAGCCCCCGAGTGCGTCGAGTGGCGGCCTAGGTTTGGACTTAGACCTGTGCGGTGCAGCCCCCGAGTGCTTCGGGTGGCGACCTAGGATTTCGAGTTGAACCTGTGCGGCGCAGCCCCCGAGTGCGTCGAGTGGCGGCCTAGGTTTGGACTTGGACCTGTGCGGCGCAGCCCCCGAGTGCTTCGGGTGGCGGCCAAGGATTTTCGAGTTGACCTGTATGGCGCAGCCCCCGAGTGCGTCGGGTGGCGGCCTAGGTTTGACTTAGACCTGTACGGCGCAGCCCCCGAGTGCTTCGGGTGGCGGCCAAGGATTTTGAGTTGAACCTGTGGCGCAGCCCCCGAGTGCGTCGGGTGGCGGCCTAGGTTTGACTTAGACCTGTGCGGCGCAGCCCCCGAGTGCTTCGGGTGGCGGCCAAGGATTTTCGGTTGACCTGTATGGCGCAGCCCCCGAGTGCTCGGGTGGCGGCCTAGGTTTTGACTTAGACCTGTACGGCGCAGCCCCCGAGTGCTTCGGGTGGCGGCCAAGGATTTTGAGTTGAACCTGTGGCGCAGCCCCCGAGTGCGTCGGGTGGCGGCCTAGGTTTATGTTGCTTTTTGACTGAAAAAGTAAAGGGGAGAGCTTGTTCCACAAATCACTTCATTGATTTTTGCGAGCAGGCCGCCTCATTAAAACCCTTCCAGTCCCCTCAGGTACCCTGGTAAGGGAAAGAGTGCGTCTGAAACCTGCCGCCTTGACATGTATGCTTTGTTACAACAGGGGAGTCGACTAGGCGTAGAAGCGTCGCAGCTGCGCAACATTCCATGGGTTGTGGCAGACTGTTCCTGTCTTCGAGTCCTTCAGGCGGTAAGCTCCTCCGCCGATTGCTTCTGTCACAATGTATGGGCCCTCCCATGGGGAGGCGAGCTTGTGCACCTTCTTCTGCTTGAGGCGAAGGACCAGGTCGCCTGGAACGAAAGCTCTTGGCCGCAGTCGCCGTCCGTGGTAGTTGCGCAGGTCCTGCTGGTACACGGCTGAGCGGGTGAGGGCGATGTCGCGTGCTTCGTCCAGGGTGTCCATGTCGTCCTCGAGTGCTTCTTCTGCGTCAGACTCGTCGTAGGCCACCACTCGAGGTGCGTCGAACTTGATGTCGCAGGGCATGACCGCCTCTGCACCATAAACCATGAAGAATGGCGTGTACTGGGTTGATCTGTTTGGTGTGGTGCGTAGACTCCAAAGCACAGATGGCAGCTCTTCGACCCAGGCGCCTGCAGCGCGCCTCAATGGTACTCGCAGGCGCTTCTTGATGCCTTTGCAGACTAGGCCGTTGGCCTTTTCGACTTGCCCATTGGATTGCGGGTGCGAGACTGATGCGTAGTTGAGCTTGATGCCTTGTTCGGAGCAGAAGTCCTTGAATTCTTCGGCTGTGAAGTTCGTGCCGTTGTCGGTGATGATGCTGTTCGGCACCCCGAACCTGAAGATGATGGACCTGATGAAGTTAACTGCTGAGGATGCAGTCGAACTTGTGATGGGCACGGCTTCGATCCATTTGGTGAACTTGTCGACTGCTACCAGGAGGTGAGTGTGCCCCCTGGCGAGGATTTCTTGAGTGGACCCACCATGTCGAGCCCCCACTGAGCGAAGGGCCAGGCGAGTGGTATGGTCTTTAGTGCCGATGCTGGCGCGTGCGGCTTGTTGGCGAACTCCTGGCAGCCGAGACACTTCTTCACGAGTTCTTCGGCATCTTGCATTGCGGTGGGCCAGTAGAACCCGGCTCGCAGGGCTTTGGCTACCAAGGCACGACTGCTGGCGTGATGCCCGCAGGTGCCTGTATGAATTTCGAGCAGGATGGCTTGACCGTCGACTGGATCAACGCACCTTTGCAGGACTCCTGAGATGCTTCGCTTGTATAGCTCCCCCTTGATGATGGTGAAGCCTTTCGAGCGGCGAATAATGCGCTTGGCTTCGACTGAGTTGACTGGCAGTCTCTGGTGCAGCATGTACGCCAGATATGGGCTCGTCCAGGTGGGCTCGATTAGCAGAACCTCCATTGGCTCCTTCTCTTTGCCTGGCGGGTCGGCGGTGCTCGTTGATGGTGTGGAGGATCCGGGCGTGGGTCGAAGTTTGACAGACCGCTGCGTGATGCGCTCAAGGAAGACGCCAGGTGGCACCTGCGCCTTGTCTGAGCCCAGGTTGGCGAGGGCGTCGGCTTCCTCGTTGCTTTCGCGGCCGATGTGCCGCAACTCGCAGCCGTCGAAGGTGCCCTCCAGCTGGTTGTACAGGTCTCTGTAGGCGATCATGTTGTCGGCGATGGCGTCACAGGCCTTCATGGTTTGCTGCACGACGAGGTAGGAGTCGCCGTAGATCATGAGGTGAGTGGCGCCGCAGTTCTTGGCCATTCGCATGCCATGGATTAGGGCTTCGTACTCAGCCTCGTTGTTGGAGGGTGTTGGGAAGTCCATCTGTAGCACGTACTTCAGCTTGTCGCCTTTGGGGGAATGAGGATGACTCCTGCCCCGGCTGATCTGAACTTTTTGGAGCCGTCGAAGTACATTGTCCATGCGTTGGACAGGTCGGGGACATCTGGCAGCTGGGCCTCTATCCACTCGGTGGTGAATTCTGGGAGCACTTGGGCCTTGATTGACTTCGGGTGAGCGTATTTCAGCCCCCAGGGTCCTAGCTCGACGACCCACTTAGCGACTCGTCCTGTCGCGCATTGGTTGGTCAGGATGTCGGAGAGCCCGGAGGAGCTTACCACCGTGATCGGGTGCTCGGAGAAGTAATGGATTACTTTCCTTGAAGTCATGAAAACTCCGTAGGCCAGCTTCTGGTAGTGCGGGTAGCGCTGCTTGGACAGGGTCAACACCTCGCTGAGGTAGTAGACAGGTCGCTGGACAGGGTGGCTGTGCCCTTCTTCTTCTCGTTCGACTACGAGTACCGTACTGACCACCCTGTTGTGGCTGACACGTAGAGGTAGAGCGGCTCGTTTCCAGTGGTGCCACCAGTACTGGGGAAGTCGTCAGGTTTTCTTGAGTTGGTCGAACGCGTCCTGCGCTTCTCTGTCCACTCGAACTTGTCTGTCTTTTTCATCAGTTGGTAGAAGGCAGGGCCTTCTCACCCAACTTACTAATGAACCGGCTGAGAGCTGCGACTCGGCCGGCTAGGCGTTGCACCTCGTGGAGCTTGGTTGGTGCTGGCATTGCGAGTATGTTTTGCACCTTCTCGGGTTGCTTCGATTCCTCTTGCAGAGACGAGGTACCCGAGCAGTTCTCCGGCTGGCACGCCGAAGACGCACTTGTCTGGGTTCAGCTTGATCTGGTACTCGTCGAGGGCGGCGAAGACCTTGCGGAGGTCGGCGATGAGGGTGTCCTCCTTGCGGGTGGTGACGACGATGTCGTCGACGTAGACTTGGACGATCTGCCCGATGAGCCCTTTGAGGCATGCTTGCATTGTGCGCTGGTACGTGGCACCAGCGTTCTTCAACCCGAAGGGCATCGTCTGGTAGCAGAAAACGCCGTCGGGTGTGATGAATGCTGTCTTCTCCTCATCGTCGACGTTCAGTCTGATCTGCTGGTAACCTGAGTAGGCGTCCAGGAAGGACAGGCGTTCGCAGCCTGCAGTCGAGTCGATGATCTGATCTATCCGCGGGAGCGGGAAATGGTCCTTGGGGCAGCATTTGTTGAGGGCGGTGAAGTCGACGCACATGCGGAGTTTCTTCGTCTTCTTCTTCTCCACTAGGACTGGGTTGGCGACCCAGTCCGAGTCCTTGATCTCTCGGATGAACTTGGCATTCAGCAGTCGATCGATTTCTCTGCTGATTTCGTCTCGCTTGGGCCCGGAAAAGCGTCGCATGGCCTGTTTGACGGGTCTGGCGTCCTTGTGGACCTTTAAGGAGTGCTCGGCGAGGTTCCTGGGTATTCCTGGCATGTCAGAGGGTTGCCATGCGAAGATTCTCCAGTTCTCACGTAGAAACTCGACGAGCGCGCCTTCCTATGCGGGAGTCAGACTCGACGATACTTTGACCGTCTTGCTGGCGTCAGTCGGGTGGACCTGATGGGTCGTTGTGTCGTCAGCCGCGTTGAAGGCAGCGTCCTTGGCTGGTTTCTTGCGGGCTGGGAAGATGGTCTTGTCGTTGTCGACTGCCATTGCCTCGAAGTGCTCTTCGACTCCGAAGAATTCGGAGATCTTGCTGAACTCGCGGTCGCAGCTGTTGGAGCGGTCGAAGTCGCCAAGCACCGTGATGACGCCCTTGGGTCCAGGCATCTTGAGCATGAGGTAGGCGTAGTGAGGTATCGCCATGAATCTGGCAAAGGTTGGGCGCCCGAGTATCGCGTGGTACTGCGACTTCCAGTCGACTACCTCGAAGTCGATCGACTCCCTCTTGAAGTTTTCGGGTGTGCCGAAGATGACGTCGAGTGTGATCGTTCCCATGGGCGTGACTGCTTGCCCTGGTACTATGCCATGGAAGGTGGTCTCTGATGCCGCCAAGTCCGTCGTTGGCCTGTTTATCCTTCTGAGGGTGTCGGCAAAGATGATGTTAATGCCACTGCCTCCGTCCATGAACACCTTTTTCAGGGTGTAATCTCCGATCAGAGCTTCGACTACCAGAGCGGCGTGCCCGGGTCGTGGTACTGCAGGCGGGTGATCTGCTCTGGAGAAGGTGATTGGTGTTTCTGATCCTCTCAGGTAGTCTGGTACCGCGGGTGGACATGTGATGGCTTGGAAGACTTGGCGGGTGATGAGCTTCTGAGCCCTGTTTGAGGGGCGTCCCTTCTGTATCATGTTGAGTTGTCCGCGTGCCGCTGGATATGCGTCTGGACCACTGGTGGGGCTTCTTGCTGGGCTGCTGCTGCTGCAGGAAGGCTCCCGCAGCCTGTGCTGGATTAGCGACTGCGGGTGGGGGTGCTGCCTGGATGGCCAGCTGCGCGAGTGGCTGTGCTGCGGGTGCTGGAGTGACTATCTTCTGCATGGCTTCATATTTTGCGTGCCTTTCGACAGTCCTTCAACAGGTGGTTGGATCCCCACTTGCCCGTTTCCGGGTTCCTGAACATGTGGTGTCTGCAGGGTTGTTCCAGCTCTTCCGCTGGGCTTAGTGTGCGTTTCTGCCACTCGCGTTTATGGCCTCCGTCGCTGCGGTAGCTGCTGCCGCCGCTTCGGTTGTATTGCCCCTGGCTGTATTGGCGACTCTGGTCACCGCCGCTTCGACTGTACTGTGCGTGGCTGTACTGGCGACTGCTGTCGCGCGCTTCATCCTCACGGGGGGTTTGGAATCCCGCCGCTACTAGCTCGATTGAGTCGTTGCCGTTGTAACGCGGCTTCTTCTTGTGGCGTCCTTCTCGCCAGTTGCTTGGTCCGGCTTCGTCCTTCGGGGAGTAGTGTGAACTATTGCGGACCGAGTCCTCTCCGTCTGCCCACTGGTTTGCTATCTTCATGACCTCGATCATTTTTTCGGCCGGAGCCTACCAAACTCCTCGCGGAGGTCGCGGCGGGAGACGCCGTGCATGAAGGCATCCATCACTCGGTCCTCCGAGGCGGTCTCCATGGTGTTGCGGAGCAGGGTCCAACGCTGGATGTATGACCGGAGCGGCTCGTCTCGTCCTTGCTTGCATGCTTGTAGCTCGACGAACGTCGTCGGTCTCGAGTACGTCCCCAGGAAGGATTTAACGAAGGCCTCCGCGAACTCGTCCCACGTCCTGAAGGCGTTCTTGGGTTGAGTGTTGAGCCACCCGCGTGCAGAGCCCGTGAGCATCAGCTGGATGTACTGCATGGCCGTAGTCGAAGTGCCGCCCTGGCAGCTGCAGGCTATGAGGTAGTCTTCTAGCCAGAGTCTCGGGTCCTGCTTCCCGTCGTACTTGACTGCTTCTGCCGTGAGCTTGAAGCCCTTGGGCATTCTTGTGTCGCGTATGTTGAAGCTGAAGCATGCGGCGCCGCACGGCTCGTAGTCGCCGTCGTTGCGGTCGTAGTCGAGGTTGGACGTGCTGACCGGCCGCTGGGTGCGGCTGCGGTCTACCGTCCTTTGTGTGATGACGTTGCGGAGGTCTTCGCCTGGCTGTGGCTGTCGCAGTTGTCTTGCCGCCGGGGCTGCGAGTGCTGCGGGCTCGCGGTCGCGGCGATCTCGATCTTCTCGCGCTTTTTCGTTGGCGCCTTGTTTATCAGTGCGTCTTCGAGTGTCTTGATAGACATGATCTGCTGCTTGTGGAGGAGAGCGCGCGAGTCGCCCTCAGGCGGCTGTGTCAGCGCAGGTATGTTTCGACCGCCATGAGTGCGGCTCCGGGTGTTTGGGGATGGGTATCCCGTCTGCGTCTTCTATGTATGATGACTCGAGGTTGCGGTGACTCTAGCGCGGTCGGCCTCCGTCATCAGGCACGCGGGCTCTGTGGCGCCTTGCTCCTTGTGAGACCTCTGTTGAGGCAGTGAACGAGTAAGCGGCCCTCCTGGCGCTCGACGCGTCAGCCTCGTCCTTGCGTCGAAGTAGCTCGGCCTTCTCTGCGCGGAGTCGTTCGCCTTCCTTCCGTAGCAGGTACTGGACCGCCATAAGGTCCTCCCGGGGTGCGTCCGGTGGAGGGTACGTGCCTTCCTCGACGTGCTTCAGGGCTTTGATTGCCATGTCGCGGGTGATGGTGAGTCGCGTCACCTGGTCCGGCATGACCACCTCCAGTGGGTATGCGGGTTCGCCGTCGTTGCCCTGCGGCCTCTGGCCGATCATGAAGACTTGCGCGGGGTAGATCTGGGCAGCGGGATGGACGCTGCCACTGCTGCTTCCTTCGTCCGAGCCGTGCTCGGAGTCGAAAATGGCCGCAACGTGGTGGGTACCACAGTCGCTGCCGCGGCTTCTTTCTTGGAGTTCCGCGATTTTTGCCGCGGACATGAGATATGTCGTCATCGTCGATGCGAGCGTGGTTGGCTCGGTGAAGACCTTGCGGGTCGGTAGAGATGCGAGTGGCACGGACGAGGACGGCGTGACCTTGGTCACTGCGAAGATGTGGTCGACGCAGTCGAAGCTGATGCAGATCTTGGTCTTGCCAACGACGCGATCGAGGTAGTCGGAGTAGACTCGATCTGCGCGGTGGTCGCCGAAGTGGTCGATGTAGTCGACGCAGATGCGATCTTCTCAGCAGTCGAAGATGCGATCTCCACAGTCGCAGCGGGCGCGATCTCCGCAGCAGGCGGCGGCACGGATGGCGCAATCGCGGCAGATGCGGGTGCCGCCACCGCGCGTGGTGCGATCGCCGTGGATCTGAGTACTCCACAGCTGTCTACGAAGTAGTGCATGGTACCGAAGGTGAGGCACATACCTACATGCAGATCGGCGTACACCGAGCGGTGGGCCGGCGGGTGGAAGGTGTACTCGAAGGAGCCGAAGCAGATTGGCTCCTTGGTGATGCAGACGTCGGTCTTCAAAGTCGATGGAGCCGGTGCGACCATGGTTCCATCGCTCGTTCTTTCCCATAGACGGCGCCAATTACGAGTGGACTCGGCAAATCCCTGGGTTATACACCCCGGGTTGATTGAGGGGGAGAGAGTTGAGCGCTGGTGATCACGACGGCTGACAAGCGAGGCGTTTTACCCAGGTTCAGGCTCCCGGAGGATAACACCCTACTTCCTGCTTGTCTGGTTATTGATGGCGAATTGTGGCTACAATGGCGAGATGGCGATCTCGCTAGGGTTTGTGGTGGCGGTTATGAGCGTACCCTAGAACGAGGGACCCTCCTAGCCTTTATATGGTAGGCTAGGTCTCGGGTGAACGGTGCTGATGGCACTTACAAGATAGGTATGAACCTCACGACCTAGTCGACTAACTTGGGCCGTACGTGTCATTGCTGGGCTTTCCTTGGGCTTTTATAGTCTTGGCGTGACCCGGGTACCTTCACCGTGGGATAGACGAAGGGTAGCCCCACGACATGCGCCGATGATGACGTGTCCAATTGTAGACCAATATCGGGACTTTCATCCTCATACCCAAGTTACATGGCACCATTTTCAATAACGGCACGACGCTAACGCGCATCGACATTACCCGATGTGGGATTTTGAGTATGCGCCGAACTGTGCATACTGTCGTCAAAGTTTCCTTTATTATCATCACTTGAACAAATAGCGACACCTCGCTTGGCGGACACAACTAGAGAAGATATCGAAATCTAGGTCGTCCTATACCGGCTCGCTTCCATTCACTACCGCACCACCTTCGGTGCAACAACAACATGCATGGCTCGACAACTCCGTAAAAACACCATGCCTAGCACTTACGGACAACAAGCATGACTTGACGCCTCCGTACAAGACGTCGTGTCTAGCATTTGCCAACAAAATGCATGACTTAGCACCTTTGCCAGGGACGTCTTGCGTAGCATCCACTGGACCAAATACAACCTGATATGGAGGTGAAGGGCATCCCTTACCGTGCCCGGCCTTTGTGAAAGCCATTATCTCTAGATATGTTGGTCGGCACAATCAAAGAACCAGGGCTTCTGCATCTATTCACAAACTCATATTTCGCCATGGACTCAGATGAATGTCACTGCAACTCTTACTAATCTGACTGATTTCATTATCGAATCTCGTGACTTATTCTAAAAAAACCTTTAGATTCATCATCTCGATCTCGTAGAGAAAAGAACAGTTCAGTTTTCATATGGTTTCTCACAATCAAATTTGAGAATCACAACTAACAATTTCAGATGATGAATCCAATTTCAGATGATGAATCTCATGTATAGCCTAATGAAGTAAACCAATCCCTTCCATGATTTAGATGTCCTAACAAAAAGCAGTATGATATCTTTTATTTTTTATTTTTTAGAAAAGGGAATTTTATTAATCCCAGCCTCTGCACCAAGTGATGCACACAGCCGCATTATTACAAAGTTTGAGCGTACGGTATAAGTTTACATCTCAGAATCCCAAAGATTGAGACATGCCTCAATAATCAAGCAAACAAGGGTGAAGCACAACTACAAAAGTCGACTAGTATGCTGCCACATATGCCGGAGAAAAACTCCTGTGCCACCCTCAAAAGTCTCGTGCATCCAGCCTCCATAAGCACCCGCTGGTCCGAAGGCAACAGGAAAGCCCATAACTGGATCCAGTGCACTGCCATATGAATAACCTGTAAGACATGAAAAGTTTCTTTCCTGTTAAAAACAAGATTGTTCCTACAATTCCAAATAGACCAGGAAATAGCTGAAACGTCGATACGAATCCTAGACTTGGTCTTATTATCCACCCCATTTAGCCAATTCCCAAACATATTTGAAACATTGGTGGGTGGAGGGATATTGTAAGTACAAAACACTATACGCCAAACAAGTTTTGCAAAGGGGCAAGAGAGGAATAAGTGCTCTATTGACTCAGTACACCCACAAAAGGCGCAGTGAGTACTACCTTTCCAATTCCTCTTAGCAAGATTATCCTTTGTGAGCAAGACCTTTCTATTAAGGAACCACATAAATTTTTTAATTTTAAGCGGAAGCTTTAACTTCCATAAATAAGTCCGCAAAAACCTTGTATGACCATTCATTAAATCCTCATACATGGATTTGGCAGTGAATACACCATTATTAGTAAGTTTCCAATGGAACGAATCAGGAACATTATTCAAATTAATATCCGTCAACCTATGAACTAAATGAGACCACATATCCCATTTATTTCCGGTAAGTGCCCTCCTGAAACTCATGGTCATTGGGGGCGCATTGTGTAGCACATGATGGATCGAAAGATCTTTGTGCTGCACAATGTTATAAAGAAGAGGATATTGATCTTTCAGTGGAGATTTACCCAACCAAGTGTCCTCCCAGAACCTCGTGTTTCTCCGTTACCGATTTTAAAGTAGCCTCTATCGAAGAAGCTCTCTTTTACCCTCATTGGGGGCGCATTGTGTAGCAGTATGAGATCTGCCACTAGCTTATACTCTACCAGACCAAATTTATTTGCTTTCCATGGGAGTAATTAATTTACAGTAATTAATTTATTTGGCTACTCAACCGCCTTTTTTTTTAGAACTCCCCCCTTTATTTCTTACTCCATAATGTTTACATTGACACCATCAGGTGGATCTAAAAACCAAACATGCCTACCCTGATCTAAGCACAAAGTGCTTCTAGCTAGACCATGGGCATCTACATTCGACCGGCGACCTTCATGGACAATCTCGACATAAGCAAAACCCTTCGTCGTCTCTTCTATTTCTTGCACCAGCTGGCCATACCCTCCAAATATCTCGCCAGCTCTGATCTTCCTAACTGCATTGATGCAGTCGCTCGCCATCTTGATCCTTCGCAGGTGAAGGTTCGTCGCTAGCGCCATGCCTTCTCTACAAGCCAAGGCCTCTAGCATCTCCGGGTCTGTAGCTCCAGGGATCATCACTGCTGATGCGCCAAGGAACAGCCCTGAATCATCACGTGCCACTGCAGCTATCGAAGCAACACCGCCATTTTTGGATAGCGCCGCATCCACATTCACCTTCGCCACACCAGCCGGTGGAGGAAGCCAACGAGGGGCTGCCACAACTGCTCGCTGCTCCCGCTGAACCGGTGTATTCACCAATGCAAGATCGGTGATGAACCTTTCAACAAAACTGAAAGTCGAGAGAGGACTCTGAAATATTTCCTTATGCAACGCCTTCCTCCGGGCATGCCAAATAGCCCAGAGTGTGACCACCGTCCAGGTGAGTTCATCATGTGATACTGATTCAATCACCGTGGCTAACCAATCTCTGGCATTTGCCTCCTGGATGTTAAAGACAGCCTCTGCCAATTCTTCCGGCAACAGCGCCCACACGCTCCTGGCCATGTTGCACTCAAGCAGCGAGTGTCGCCATGAATCAATTGCCCCACACAGCGCACATGCGTTCGTAGTAGCCATGTGCCTGTGATGTAAGACATCTGCCGAGGGCAAGGATTGCTTGGCAAGCCTCCAAAGAAAAATCTTCAGTTTCGACGGGACTCTAACTTGCCACAACTGTGCCCACTCCTTCTCCTCCTTTTTTGTATCTGATCTTTCGGCGCTTTCTTCCAACCACGCCGTCCTCCTCTTCCTCGTGTTCACCAGCATATGATACGCCGAGCAAACAGAGAAGACACCTCGTCGGTCATAATGCCAAGCCCAGCGATCCGCCTGCTGCCTTGATGGTAGTGGTATATCCTGCACCACTTCAGCATCCATCGGCGCCAAAAACTTCCTGACCCTATCCATATTCCATGATTTCATGTGTGGATCAATCAGTTCGCTCACTAGTTTCAGGGGTTCATCGTGTGGACAACATACTGAAAGATCGATATGTCGACTAGAGGGGGGGTGATTAGGCGACTACCAAATTTTAATTCTTTTTCTTTTAATTAGGGCTTGAGCAAAGTATAACAAGGTTGACTATATGTGCACTAGAAGATAGCAACCTATGTGATACAAGCAAGGTGAGAAACGTAGCGGAAGCAACAAGTAAAGGATAGAAATAACCGCAAAGTGGAGACACGGAGATGTTTCCCGTAGTTCCTTCACAAGGGAAGTACGTCTACGTTGGAGGAGTGTGGAGCCACCTAGGCGCTCCAATAGCACGGATGTGCTCACTCTATTCTCCGTGAGCTTTACCCGTGGGGGTTCGGCTCATCCACTATGAGATCACCTTGATGGCGTTGACCAAGCCGGTACACAAAGGTCGGGGAACTCCACAATGAGTTGGAGCCTCCCAACAATGTCCCAGACCGCCTCGCAACAAGTTGAGGCTTCCGAAACTCACAAAGGTCTCCTAGGGTTACAAGCAACCCCAAGAGAACAAGTATCACAAAGGAGAATGAACGGATTCGAAATTCCTTCGGTGAGATTGTAGATCTAGATCTCCTCTACCACTCCTCAAAGTATCACGGCGATTGTGTGGTTGGAGTGGGAGATCTTGGAAGTTTAAAGCTCGGCAGCAATGGAGGAGAGAGAATGTAAATCGCAGCCTTTCATTGGGGAAGAAAGGGTCTTTATATAGGGGCCCCTGAAAATCCAACCGTTATGCACAAAAATGCGCACAACGGTACTACCGCTGGCGAACAGCGGTACTACCGCTACTGCCCCTCACATAGTACCTCAGTGGTTCCGATGCTCAGTTGCAGCGGTAGCACAGAGTGCTACCGTAGTTACCACGCACCGGTACTACCGCCAGAACTCACCGGTACTACCGTTGTCATGCCTCGAATAAATTCGTGGTATTCCATCGGTAGTACGTGGGGGGTATCGGAGAGATACCGTTGGAGACAGTGGCTAAAAACATCTGAACGGTATCCCCAGCGGTACTTCCAGCGGTAGTACCGTACCAAAGGTAGTACCGCAGGAGAGGACTGCCTGCGTGCTGCAGCAGTACTACTCCAGAAGGAGCGGTACTACCGCTGCCCACTGGCGGTACTACCGCCAGGACAAATTCAGCCTGGGCAGATTTTCGAGCCCCTCTCTCTTCCATATGAGAACTTCTCGTGTTGATGTTTTCATCCCTGTTCAAACTCAAGAACACGATTCGTTCAGTGGGTGTGCTGTTATTAACTCCAAAACAGAGGAAGAGCCTAGCATGCTCTTTCAATCTCCCCCTTTTTGGAGTTTGATGACAACACACTCACACAACTGATTTGCAAAATATAGGCAGGCTCCCCCTATCAGTATGCATCAATAAATTTGCATTTGAATACAAGATGCATACATGATAGGATCAAAGCTCCCCTACATTTTGTAAACCAAGCAAGTTTATGAATAACACAAGAAAGCATAACTTGCACAAGCATGGTAAGACATAAAACAAGAGTTATTACACCACATAGTTCCGAACGGATATAGAAAGTTCCACATGTCTTACACCATGCAACGAGATAGTTCACCTAAACGAAGTTCGAATAAGATAAAAAGTGAAGCACAAGCATAAAGATCAAAGAGAGAGACAACAAGAGCTTGTGCTTCCACCCCATGCAAATCCCCGGATAACCTAGTAGAACTCTCTCCCCCTTTGGCATCAAGACACCAAAAAGGGAGAGGCGATGCTAGCGTCCCAAGGGGGTTCAGGCATCGTCCTCCTCCTCATCATCCTCGTCCCCATCAGCAGCCTCGGGATCAGCATCATTGCCCTCATCACTAACAGACCCATCACTGCCATGTTCTTCTCCTTCACGAACCCAGGGGTCACCGGCATGAGAAGTGGAGGCATCATCCTGAAGATCGGGATCAACCCAAGTGTTGTAGCGGTGCTCCCCAATCCACTTGGAGTAAGTGGTGATTCTGTCCTCGGAGCCCGGAGGGATAGGTGCACCCAAAACTGCAAAGCGGTCGCGAGTGCGTTGGCGTTCTAGCTTGGCCCTTTCATGTTCTCTCCAAGCCCTCACATTGCTATCGTCCTGGCGGTAAAAGATGGAGTGCATAGCATTGGCAACCCATTTCTTGAAGGTATTCTCTTTCTTCTTGGGCAACTCAAAAGCTGGGTCATTTTCTTCATCTTCGGTGTTGTAAGCTTCATCATTGGGGATGAGAGGCTTGAGATGCTTGTTGCGGTTCAAATCTTTGACAGAGTGAGCAATGAGAGGAGTGTCATTGTCCAGCAGCTCTAAGTGAAACTTCTTTTTGACCCATGCATGAACAATGAGCTTCATAATAAGGGAGCCAAAGATAGGAACATGCCTTTTCATAATCACTTCATGAATCTCATTCCAAAGGATATCCATAATATCCAGCTTCTTGCCTTGGCCCACAATCTCAGAAGAGATAACAATAAGGTCAATGAGACGCCCATGGATCTGGTCAAAGTTGCCCACTCGAGGCAACACCGTGTTGTGGAAAATGCGGTGCATAATGTGCCATGTTTTCTGCAGGTGCTTGGATTCTCCACAAACCCCATGACCCTGAATCAACAGATGAGAGAGAGCAGAGGGCTTCATTGGCTTGTCCATGTAGGAGATACGGAATACTTGAGCATCGTCATCCACCGTCATAAGGTCACCGTAGTCCTTCAGCTGAAGGAGAGTCGCAAAATCTGCCCAAGAGGCGGTGAGCACCTTGTCCTTGGTCATCCATGTGACAGCTCTCTTGTCGGTGTGGAAGTGAACAGTAGCGTAGAACTGGAGAACGAGGTGCTCATCAAAGTCTTCATGTAAGTTGATATAGTTCAAGATCCCAAACTCTTCACAAATGTCCAGGGACTCACCAAAGTAGTCAAGATGTGCTCTCATATGGTCTGTGTTGATGCAAAACTGCTTCACCACTTTGGTCTTGAAACGGGGAAGCACCTCATTGAAAATCTTCTCTTGAAACTGAGTATGGAATAGGGATTCTGGTAGCGGGGATCCTTGGTCACGACATAGGGATTCTTCCTTCTTTCCTTGACAAAAGCTTGAAGTGGCATCCTCATGAGAGAGGCAGACTTCTTGGCAGCAGCTTTGGCTTGAGCAGACTGCTGACGACGAGTGAGCTTCTCTGGAATAATTTCAGGTTCATCAGTAAGGTCCTTGTCCTTGCGAGATCTCTTGGGAGCCCGAGCTGAACTGCCCCCACGGCCCTTGCTAGGTCCTAAGAAAGCAGAGACAGATAACACAGGGGATAAGTATTGCATAAACAAACATGATCAAAAAGAGAAGAATCGAAATTGCCCAGTTTCTGGAAAACACCAGATCAACGGTAGTATCGTTCGAACAGACCGGTAGTACCGGTGCAGCGGTAGTACCGCTCCAAGGAGCGGTAGTACCGCCAGCTCCAGATCTAGTGGTTTGACCGATGAAACTGACCCGATCTATGGAATCGTCCAATAAAACTTTGCAAGTACGATTCTAAACTGAGTACCAACTATTCCCTACTACTTCTACCACAAGAGTTGCAAGAAAACAATCTCTATCGAATCTCAACGAATCAACTAGGTTGAGAGAGAGAGAGAGAGGAGTTTTACCGGAACTCATTGTGGAGAGGAAGAGGGAGGAGAAGGTCCTCGAGCCACCCCACGGCCGGAGAGGGTCTGTCGTGGCCAGGGAGAAGCTCTCCCGGCGGCAATGTGCGACGGCGGCGGCTGCGGTGAGAGGAGACAAATGTGGGGGTCGGGTGTGGGGAGGTAGAATGGGAAAAACTACCCCCCACGCCCCACTTAACCCCACTTGTCGTGGGTTTGTCACGTCAGGTGTCATAGATGACTTCGTAGGTGTGGGATTATGCGAGTCAAGCATCTCCGAGCTTGGGATCGCAGGAACAAAGATCAACACAGATTTACCCAGGTTCGGCCCCCTCAATGTGAGGTAAAAGACCTACTTCCTGCCTACCCTAGATTGGTATTGATATGATAATCGAGGTGTTACAATGGAGGCGATCCGATCTGGTACTCGCCGTATGAGCTAGGGTTTGGGGCTTGATAGCTTGACCCGCTCTAAGTCCTGCGAGTCCTCTTTATATACACAGAGGCTCGCTAGGTTACAAAAGGAAACTTCCCCATAAGGAATACATCCACAGAGGCCTACTCGGAGACTACTTGGTCTTCACGTCCTCCGGGATTTGTCTTCTAGATCTTTCTCCTTATGGCGGTTCAATATTGGGCTTGCTCCCAAGTGGGCCTTCGTCCGTGCGAGTAAGTTAAGTCGCACTGGGCCGCGGGTTAATCCAGAAAGTATTCCCCCGACATTAGCCCCCAAGATTGGTTAGGACTTTACGGTGAGAATCTTCTGACCTCTTGAAATGGTCTCTGAGCCGCACTGCAAACGTTCTGACCAATCTCCTGACTTATGCGATTCAGAGCTGTGACTCATCTGTGCGACTCATCTCTTCTTCTGGAAATATTCGTTTCCTTTAATTGCGGACCGTTACTCGTTTTGCGGGCGCAAATTGTGCCGTTGGTTGCGAGCACAGATAATGCCGTTAGTTGCGGGCCCCTTCAGTTATAAGCTGCGGCCACCTAGGTCATTATCCATTTGCCCTTGCAATCTTCTCATCCCTAGCCGCGCCGTCTTCTTCCTCGACCCGAGCCTAGTTCCCCAATTCAATCTCCCCCTCGCAATGGCGCCCAAGGCGAAGCCATCTGACGATAGGCGCAAATCTCCTGCAACTGGGAAGGATCCTGGGTAACGGAGGAAACTCTTGCGGATCTGGCCGAGGCTGGCTTCTTGCCGCCGAAGGGGACGGCGTCTGGCGGGCGCCAGGCGATGAAATCGAGCCGCGCCCCAAGCCCAACGAGCTGGTGATGTTCGTGGAGCACGTGGAGCGTGGATTCACGCCGCCAGGTTCTCCCTTCTTCCGCAATTTGCTGCAACGCCTAGGCCTCCGTCTTCACGACATCGGGCCCAACTCAATGCTCCAGGTGAGCAATTTTCATGTGCTGTGCGAGGATTATCTTGGCATAGCCCCCAACATCGATCTATGGCTGGCCTCTTTCACCTGCAACAGCCAACTTGTCTCCAAGGGTGGCGCCTACGTTCAGGTCGGCGCCATCTCTCTTCAACGCCATAGGAACTCTTGCCTTCCCAAGCTAGCCCTGGCGAATCGACCCAGGGCTTGGCAAAAATCTTTCTTCTATTGCCAAGATACTTCACCGGAGGGCGAAACTCGCCTTCCCTCCTGGTCTAACACCCTCTTCGTGCCTACCGAGGCACTGAAATCAAAACCCCGCGACTCGTCCATGTCCTTCATCAATGAGTCGCTGATCAAAGTCCGCGCCTTAATAGGTCATGGTCTTACTGGCCTTGATCTTCTCTCTTGCTGGACCAAATGGCGCATTCAGCCCGTGAGTCCACGACAGCGATCCTTCCTTGAGTGCACAGGCACCTCTGCTGACGTTGATCGTATCAAGGCTTCGGACTGGAGGCCTGAGGATTGGGTGGAATTTGTCACCCGCGTGACTGAGGAGAAGGACATCTCCTTCGATAAGGTGGGGCTTGCCCCTTTCAGTGTTAACAACAAGCCTTTTGAGGTAACTCCTCTTCTCTGTCTTTTCGCCTTCGTAGTTGAGTCGCATTCCTTTTCTTAATACTGCAACTTATATCTCCCTGATCCAGGCTGATGAGAACTACTGGTCGCTGCCTGCGACCGTCGCCGGCACTGCTGCTCCCAAGCGTGCCGCACGAAAGAAGTTGCTGCCCACTCTAGAGGGCAGCGAGACTGCTGATATCCCTTCTGTTGCTTCTGCGGCCTCAGATGGTGAAGAGACTGAACTGGACGAGGATGACAGTCCAGTGCCAGCCGCGAGTTCTGTTGCCGCGGCTGGACCAACTCCCCGTAGAGCCTCCAAGAGGCTATCTCGTGAGGAACCAGAGGTTGATGCTCTGGAAAACCCTGAGGCCACGAAGCGTCGCAAACCTGCTACGGGCGCGACCTCCTTCGTTGCCAGGCGTGCTTTCAAAGCCACCGCCTCTGCTGAAGAAGACATGGGTCCCCACTCTGGTAATTTCTGTTGTCTTGTCATCTTGAATGCTTATTCTTTTTCCTCTACTGACACGCAAAACTTCTGCTCGTAGATTCTGGGACCCAAGGCCTGTCCTCACCGTCAAGCGGTGAACTTATGGCCTTTGTGAAGATGGCTCCAGAGTTAGTAACTTTTCCCTGTGCTTATAATACTTTTATTCTGGCTTATGTGCTTCTTCTTCACACAATGCCCTTGCTTTTTGCAGAAGTGCGGCTAAACCCGCGACTGAGCCTGGAACCGCGGTTGAGCCGCATTTATCACCTGCGGCTCATACCGCCATGGTAGAGGGCGTGGCCACCACTGATGACCTGGCCACGGTCCCTGTTCTTGACACAGCCACCCAAGAGGTGGCTCTGGAGGATAGAACGGATCCCCTTATGATCCAGGACGTGGAGAAGGTCAACCCCTCCTCCATAGATGTAATGGCCAAGGATGCTGATGCGCCAGTGGTTGAGTCGCCAGCGGACATGCGGTCGCCAATTCTGCATGCTGAGGTTGCTTCTTCCTCCTCCACAAGCCGCGCTGAGAGACTGTCAGAGGCTATCATTGCCTCAAATGACAAGCAAGCCATGGAGCTCCGCAAGGCACTATCTGACCTGTCTGCGGCTTATAAGGTAAACTTCTATCTCCAGTTATCTGTCTCTAGCCCCCAAGGATCAAGTTTCTTCTTTGACTGTAAAGGGAGACTTGATGCTTCTCTTTTAGCTGTTGATATATACTTACTAACTGATGTACCCTTCGTAGGAGGAACTAAGCTCCATAA
Organism: Poa pratensis; assembly: GCA_947311845.1. Lineage (NCBI taxonomy): Eukaryota > Viridiplantae > Streptophyta > Magnoliopsida > Poales > Poaceae > Poa > Poa pratensis. Next base: position 29,505,092 of record CAMZMU010000078.1, on the reverse strand, counting down.
CAGCTGCCAAACTTGCCTTGGAAAAGCAGCTGGGGATACTCCCTCTGAACTGGAGAGGCTGCGCGAGCTCCTTGGCCAGCGTGACGCTGAGCTGAAGAAGAGGGAAACCAGGATGGGCGAGCTATCTGATGAAAGCTTCAAGTTATCTGAGCAAGCCAAAGCCACCGAGCTGCGGCTTAAAACTGTTGAAGAGAAGTTCCAGAGAGGGTCCAGCAGCTGGACCTCCAAGTCAGTGCTCAGAAAGACGCCATTGCTGATGCCAATGAGGACGCAAGGCTTAAGGCTGTTTCCATTGGCGAGCTTGAGAAAAAGTTGAAGAAAGTTTCTGATGCCCATAACCTCGTCCACGCCAAAGTGTGCATCATGACTCAAGAATTAACTGGTATGTGTTGCGACTCATATCTGCATCTTTTTTCTACTATCTTTGCCTGTATGTTGTAGAGCTGACGGAGACATGCCTCTATGTAGGTGAAGATGCCAAGGAGCAGCGCGGCAGTACTCAAGAGCAGCTGGAGTATATCCGCGATTTTTCGCGAAGAACTTGTGACGCCATGAAATCACTGTCTAAGTGCCTGCTGCCGACCAAGCCAGTCCCGGTGATTCTGAAGGGCTGCTGAAAAGACTGCTTAGGGCGCCTCAGTTCTTTTTGGACTGGAAGGAGTCCTCAGCTCGCACCGGCGCGGCTCATGTTCTTGCTTTGGCCAAGACGTACTATCCTTCTTTTGATGCTGCCAAGGTTGCAAAAGGTAGGCCCTCGAAGAAGGTGGATGGCACCGAACTGACGGCCTCAGAATACGACGATGACTTGGAAGGATATGCGCGGCCACGCGACTGAACTGGTGGAGGGGATAGATCTTGCGACCTATATGGGCAAGTATAATGCAGATGGAAGCAGATGGGAGAAGTTACCCGCTCCGTCATCCAGTGCGGTGATTCCGCAGGAAAAGAACCCCTCTCCAGGCGTATCCAGCTCTGCAGCCCCCAAGCCCGCGACTGAAGAGCCCTCCAGCGAGCCTGCGATTGCTCCTTCTGGCAAGCTTGGTAAGCCGCCTGTTCCTCCTTCCCACCGGCCAAAAGCTGCGCACAAGTGAAGAAGAGAAAACAATGGTTTGATGATCTTGGCCCTTAGCGGTCTGTAATAATTGTTAGAATTTATGTGTCATAAGACAATATTATGGTTTGCTTAAGTACTCTTGGCAGTACATGTTTCGACCAATAGGCTGGTCCTTATGATTTGTCTCGGTTTTTCCTCACTTAGGCCCTTGCGCGGCTCAGTATTTCCCAGGTAAAAAGTGCGTGTTCAGGGTCGAGAGCGGCCATGATAGGCAATCAAACTCGATTGACGCCGCACCCCCAGTACTTTGGCCGCATAGTGCAAGTCGCATCCAAGAGAGGTTGAGTATAATCACGATAAATGCCACTTGTTTGGCGATCCCAAGGAATAGGCCGCGCTAAAAAGCTGCCGCACCCCCAAGGGACCAATGATTAAAAAATAAAAGACTCACAGCTCAATTGGTAGTTTGAGATGCTTTATTTCAGAATCATTATATGATACATAGGGTCGGTCGCGCCTAGGTGGCGACCAGAAGTGATGCTTGGGTCGGTTGCGCCTAGGTGGCAACCAGAGATGTTACATGGGTCGGTCGCGCCTGAGTGGCGACCAGAATTGGGTCGGTTGCGCCTAGGTGGCAACCAGAGATGTTACATGGGTCGGTCGCGCCTGAGTGGCGACCAGAATTGGGTCGGTTGCGCCTAGGTGGCAACCAGAGATGTTACATGGGTCGGTCGCGCCTGAGTGGCGACCAGAATGTTGGGTCGGTCGCGCCTAGGTGGCACCAGAATTGGGTCGGTCGCGCCTAGGTGGCGACCAGAATTGGGTCGATCGCGCCTAGGTGGCGATCAGAGTGTACATGGGTCGGTCGCGCCTGAGTGGCGACCAGAATTGAAATTTTTAGCCCTGAGTGGCCAGCTTGATGATGTAAACTCTTAATAATTTTGCTGCGGCTGCTGATGGCAACTCGCGACGCTGGGATGTGTCCTTATTGGCAATGGCTCGTAGCCTTTGACTTCCTTGCCTCCCTTGCGGCCGTAATCTGAAGTCGCAAGTCAGGCAGGTGCCTCTTGGCCTTCACGATGTCATCAAAATTCTCCTGCGACTCGCGCATGGGCGCGCTCTCTGCGATGCAAGCTGCTCTGGCTATGGCCTTGTCGCCTTCTTCACATTCTTGAGCTATTCTTTTGTCGCCATTGATGGTGATGACACCTCTAGGGCCTGGTATTTTAAGCTTTAGGTACACATAGCACGGCCTAGCCATAAACTTTGCGAATGCTTCTCTGCCAAACAGCGCATGATATGGGCTCTGGAAATCTACAACCTCGAACCAAATGTACTCGCTCCTGAAGTTGCTTTGTGTCCCAAAGGCGACCTCCAAGTTAACTCGCCCCAATGGCTGAGCTGATATGCCTGGCACGACACCATGAAACGTTGTTCTTGATGGGTGTAGCTGCTTTTCTTGAAGGTTCATTCTTTTGAAGGTTTCATAGTATAATATATTGATGCTGCTGCCTCCATCCATCAGTACTTTGCTCAACTTGTACCCTGCGACTTGAGGGGCAACCACCAGCGCGAGTTTTCCCTCTTCATTTATTTCTCCTGGGTGATCCTCGCGGCTCCAAACTACTGGTTGCTCGGACCACTTTAGCCACTGTGGGACGGCTGGTACTATGGCGTTAACAGCCTGATTGCGTCGTCGCAGCTTTTGTTCCCTCCTTGAAGTATTCACCACAATGGTATGATACTGACCCAACTGTTTTGGGAACTGTGGCTGATCTGGCTGCGGATTTGGGACGGCGTTGTTGCTGTTGTTGCCTCCGCCATGTTTACCTTCCTCGTTGTTTTGATGATTGAAGTTTGTGTTGAGTGGCTGTCCATCCTTCCACTTTTTGTAATGATAACACTGTGCCTTCGTGTGGTTGGGTGGTTTCCCATCTTTTCCTATATGGATGTCGCAGGGGCGGTTGAAAACCTCTTCCAAATTAACTGGGTGAAAATTCCTTCCTCTGCTGCTGCTTTGTTTGTAACGAGTATTCGTATTTGCGACTAACCCTGAGTTTCCTTCCTCGTTTTTGCGCTTGTTATAACTCGCATTGGCATTGCTAGCTTGCTGTTGTTGAGGCTTGCTACTGGCCTTTTTCCCTTGCCAGTGTTTTCCTCTTCCTCCCCATCAGATGCGTCCCTGGTTTTATCCGAGCTAGCATACTTGTTGGCCGCCGCCATTACCTCGCTTAGGCTCTTGACTTTATCCTTCATGCGACCTAGTTTGTGGACTAGCGGCTCAAATTTGCAATTTTTCTCCATGACAAGGACTGCTGAACTGGGTGGTATATTGTCTGAGGAATGTATGATCTCTGCGACCCTTCTCATCCAGTGGCGACTCGACTCGCCTTCCTTCTGTACACAACGCTCAAGGTCCTCTATGCTGCAGAGTCGCTTGCATGTTCCTTGGAAATTCTTGATAAAAGCTTCCTTCATCTCATCCCAAGAGTTTATTGAATTTGGTGGCAAATTTTGTAGCCATATGTGGGCTGCGCCTTCTAACATCATGTTTAGGTAACGTGCGCAGATCTCTTCGGATGCATTTAGGATGCTCATGCCCATCTCGTAATTGTTGAGCCAAGTAACAGGGTCCATGCTGGCGTTGTAGTTGGCGACCTTGCGAGGTCCTTTGAAATCTGCAGGAAACGGTTCAGACCTGATTCTTTCGCTGAAACAGACTGGGCCTTTGAGTCGCGACGATAGGTTGGACGAAGCTGGCCTTCCTATTGGTTGGCCGCCGGCGCGGCTGCACAATCTCTATGGGTTGAATTTGCTGAGGTTGATTTTGAGCCGCAGGTTGATCTTCCCTTTGTCGCCTAGCCGAGCTTGAGGTCGCAACGTGTGGCGACTCCGCGTGGATGCTTCTCTCCGCCGTTGCTCTGCTATTGTAAGGGGTGGAGTGCAGCCGTCCTGCGTGTTCGGACATATTCGCCTGCTGTATTACTGCTGTGCTCAGCATCTCAATGGCGCGCCGTGCCTCTCTGTCCATTGGCGTGTTTCCTGCTGGCGCTAATCTGGCCAAGATGTTTGTGGCTGCAAAGAGATTCTCCACTGGGCTAACATAATGCCCTTGCGGCGTGTGGAACCTTTGAGGCTGCTGTGGCGATTGCTGAACAAAGGTTGGCTGCGTCAATGGCGGGGGCATCATGGCCCTGTTGTTAGCCTGTACTATGGCCCTTGACCCAGGTATCTCTGCTACTCTTGGTGCTGCGAAAGATGGAACCGCTGGTACGATTGATGGTACAGCGAGTGCTTGAACCGCGGGCGCAGCTAACGGGGCCGCGGACCGCATAACCATGGCAGATGGTGCCATGCGTGCGGGTACCGCGACTGAAGGTTGTGCGACCCCTGACCATGCGACCGGGTGCCGTGTTGGTGGCGACTGATGGGATAGTGTTGGCGGCTGACGGGACCGCAATTGCTGGTTCAGTGGTAGGTGATTGGAACAGCTCCATAGGGTTTACTGTTCCTGGCTGCAGGCGACTCGCGTGGCGTCTGTGTGGCAAGGTGGCCTGTATTCCTTGCAGATATTGGTTTCCTCGATGAGTCGCAGTTGCTCCTGTTGGAGGCGCTGTTCCTCACGCGCCAGCCTGGCTCTCTCATCTGCGATTCTCTGGACTTCATCATATAGCCCGATCCTGGTAGCCTCCAATTCTGTCACCCTAGCAGCCGCGTTAACCGCAGATATTGGTGTAAACAACACGCTTCCCTGTGGCGCGTGACCGCTGCGCTGGGGGTTACCCTTGACCCTGATTCCGCAGGCGCGACTCCAGGTGGGGTTTCTCTGTTTGCGACTCCTGAGGCCGCGACTCCTGGCGTCATCGCAGCGGATGCCGCGACTCCTGATGTGTCTAGCGCGGCTTGTTCTGCTGCTTCCGGCGGTGTGGGGGCTAAGCTGCCTGGTGGCATGCCCAGCCCTTCGTCTGCTTCTGTGGTCCTGTAGACCCCTTCCACGTGCCGATCTTCTACAGAGGGCGAGCCACTATCCACAGGGCCTCCGCATAGCCTTTCCTCAAGGACATACTCAATGGATTGGCCTTCTTCGTCTTCGAGAGGCAGCGACTCGTGGTTGATAGATCCTTCTTCTTGGTCCACTGTTACCGCGACTCCTTCTTCTGAGTCGCCATGCTGCGATGGATCCTCTGACTCGCCGCCAATGAAGCCGACGAAGACGTTGATGGATCCAAAGGGGATGACGTGGCCGGTCTCCAAGTAATCTGCTTCCGGCCCCCAGCTTGAATCGTCGATGAGGGGTGTGCCATTGACCGTGATGATACGGCCAACAACAAGATCTTCAGCTCCCTTCATGGATCCTGCGCGGAACGTGACGCTCTTGACCGCAGGCCCCACGGTGGGCGCCAACTGTCGTGGGTTTGTCACGTCAGGTGTCATAGATGACTTCGTAGGTGTGGGATTATGCGAGTCAAGCATCTCCGAGCTTGGGATCGCAGGAACAAAGATCAACACAGATTTACCCAGGTTCGGCCCCCTCAATGTGAGGTAAAAGACCTACTTCCTGCCTACCCTAGATTGGTATTGATATGATAATCGAGGTGTTACAATGGAGGCGATCCGATCTGGTACTCGCCGTATGAGCTAGGGTTTGGGGCTTGATAGCTTGACCCGCTCTAAGTCCTGCGAGTCCTCTTTATATACACAGAGGCTCGCTAGGTTACAAAAGGAAACTTCCCCATAAGGAATACATCCACAGAGGCCTACTCGGAGACTACTTGGTCTTCACGTCCTCCGGGATTTGTCTTCTAGATCTTTCTCCTTATGGCGGTTCAATATTGGGCTTGCTCCCAAGTGGGCCTTCGTCCGTGCGAGTAAGTTAAGTCGCACTGGGCCGCGGGTTAATCCAGAAAGTATTCCCTGACACCACTGTCAAAAACCCTCAGCGGTACTACCGCTGACCCAGCGGTAGTACCGCCCGCTGGCACTATCGGTAGAAGAAACGGTGAAACCGCGCCTGGCAACCACGTTGTCCTGGCGGTGTTTCCGGATTTTCTAGCGGTAGTACCGCTACTGGTGCTACTGGGAGGTCTAGTGATAAAACCGCATCTGGGAGGTGCGAGAGCAACTCAGCTTGAGCGGTAGTACCGCTAGAACTGCCGGTAGTACCGGTACCTGATGACTAGGTATTTCGAGGGTAGTACTGTGCCTGGGAGGGCTCCCAGGCAACGGTAGTACCGTTCCAAACACCGGTAGTACCGGGCGCCTGAAACGCGCATTTCCGCCGAGAAGATCATAAAAGTTTTTGCAATTTTGGAAAGGAGAGATCTTATGGGATAGAGGTTGGCTTAGGATGGAGTTTGAAACTGGGGGAGGAGAAACAATCCGAGTTTGCAAGAAGCAAGAGTGAAAGGCCAAACTCAAATGCTCTCCACAAAAAGAGGTAAAAAACCGAATAAGATCAAATGAAGATCAACTCCTCATAAGGAGGAGGGCGGTGGCCTAGGCCACCATGTATGAGCAATTATCAACCCAAAACCGCGAAGATATATCTTGGGTTCAAGGCCAATACTCATCGTTTAAGCACAATTTGTCACCGAAGTGACCAAATGAAGCACGAATTGTCTATGTGCGCATAATAGAAGTAGTGTTGACTCATGAGTTGAGCTACACTCCCCCTATGTCCATGCATGCATCTAAACTAGTTACGATGTCTACTATGGGTACTTGTGCAAGGCGGTCAAGCAAAGTTGCTCGCATCAATGACATTTAGTTCATTCCTCAACTCTCGAAATCTTGGTTCATCAAGGGCCTTGGTGAATATATCCGCAAGTTGATCCTTGGTTCCTACAAAAGAAAGGTCAATGTTGCCCCTCCACATGCTCCCGGATGAAATGATGACGAACTTCAATATGCTTCGTCTTGGCATGTTGCACGGGGTTGTGGGCGATCTTGATAGCACTCTCATTGTCGCAAAGAGGGGCACCTTGTGAAGTTAATACCATAATCCTTCATAGTTTGCACCATCCATAAGAGTTGAGCACAACAACTTGCGGCGGAGATGTACTCGGCTTCGGTGGTGGAGAGAGCAACACAATTTTGCTTCTTGGAAGACCAACACACCAAGGAGCGGCCAAGAAATTGACAACTCCCGGATGTAGACTTCCTATCCTTCTTCTCTCCGGCATAATCCGCATCCGAGTAACCCATAAGATGAAAGCTTGAACCCTTGGGATACCAAAGACCAAAGTTTGGGGTATGAAGCAAATATCGAAAGATGCGCTTAACCGCCACTAAGTGGCTCTCTTTGGGAGCCGCTTGATACCTTGCACACTTACCCACACTAAACATAATATCCGGTCTAGATGCACAAAGATAAAGCAAAGAGCCAATCATAGAGCGATAGAGTTTTTGATCGACATCGTTACCCTCGGTGTCGGTGTGGAGGTCGACGGAGGTGGACATGGGTGTCTTGTAAGGTTTGAGCTCCGTCATCGTGAACCTCTTGAGCATGTCTTGGGTATATTTGGCTTGATTGATGAAGGTACCTTCCCTATATTGCTTCACTTCAAATCCTAGGAAGTACTTCAACTCCCCCATCATGGACATCTCAAATTTGCTTGTCATTAGCTTTGCAAACTCATCATTGAAAGCATTGTTAGTAGAACCAAAAATGATGTCATCTACATAGAGTTGGCATATGAAAAGATTGCCACCCACCTTCTTGGTAAAGAGGGTGGGGTCAATAACACCAACTTGGAATCCACGGTCTACAAGAAACTCTCGAAGGTGCTCATACCACGCACGTGGGGCTTGTTTAAGGCCATAGAGTGCCTTGTCGAGCTTGTAAACATGGTCCGGATGGTTGGGATCCTCAAACCCGGGAGGTTGCTTAACATATACCAACTCATTAATAGGACCATTAAGGAAAGCACTTTTAACATCCATTTGTTGCAATTTAAAGTTATGATGAGATGCATATGCAAGCAAGATGCGAATAGATTCAAGACGAGCAACGGGGGCATAGGTTTCACCGAAGTCAACACCTTCGACTTGAGAGTAGCCTTGTGCCACCAATCTTGCCTTGTTTCGAATGACAATGCCGTTCGAATCTTGCTTGTTCTTGAAGACCCATTGGTGCCGATGACGTTCTTGCACCCATTTGGCCTTGGCACCAACTTCCACACCTTGTTGCGCTTGAAGTTATTGAGTTCTTCATGCATGGCATCAATCCAATCATGATCTTCAAGAGCTTCATACACCTTCTTGGGCTCGATGAAGGACACAAAAGCATGGTTGGTGCTAAAGCTTGCCAATTGTTTTCTTGTGACGACCTTGCTTTGGACACCTCCAAGAACTTTGTCCAATGTATGCTCTAAGCGAGTTAATTTTTGCTCTCTTCGCAATTCTCTTCTCTTCTTGGTCTCCTCCGAAGTTTCTTGAGAGATGACTTGATCATTTCCTTCATCATCGGAGTCATGTGCATTGTTTTGATCTTGAGCTTGATCTTGATGAGGACCACCTTGATCTTGTTCTTGATCATTGTCGTGTGCACCATCTAGAGCTTGGTCTTGAACATCAAGTTGTGGAGAGGAACCACTAGGTTGATCTTGTTCTTGACCTTGCTCACTTGTTTGAGGGCTCGGAGTTTGTTCTTGGTTACGGGGAGGATCTTGAGTTGGTGATGGTATGACTTGAGGAGGAGCTCGAGGAGGATCTTGAACTTGAGGAGGATCCTCTTCAATGGGACGAATGTCCCCAATTGCCATCCTTCTTAGAGCGAGCTCCATAGGTACATCACCTACAACATTAGGATCAACTTGCCCCACTTGGGAGCCATTATCCTCATCAAACTTCACGTCACTAGATTCTTCAACTTGACCGGTGGTCTTGTTGTAGACTCTATAGCCGTGAGAGTTTGTGGAGTAACCAACAAAGATACCCTCTATAGATCTAGTCTCAAACTTAGATAACCGGTTACCTTTCTTGCGAATGAAGCACTTGCATCCAAAGACACGAAAATAAGAAAGATCCGGTTTCTTCCCAAGAAGAATCTCATATGGGGTCTTGTTCAATAGCTTGCGGAGATATAACCGATTTGTTGCATGACAAGCGGTGGAGATGGCTTCGGCCCAAAAGTTAACGGAGAAGCATACTCCGCAATCATGGTCCTAGCCGCATCCATAAGAGTCCGGTTCTTCCTCTCCGCAACACCATTTTGTTGAGGGGTGTATGGAGTGGAATATTGATGAGCAATCCCTCTTCACTAAGAAACCCCTCCACGGTGTAGTTCTTGAATTCGGACCCATTGTCACTTCGAATTGTCATGATCTTCTCTTGATATTGGCGTTGAGCATGTTGATGAAGTCAATGACTCTTTGTTGAGTCTCACTCTTTTCTTGAAGAAATAGACCCATGTGTATCTTGAATAGTCATCAACAATCACCAAGCAATACTTCTTCCCACCAAGACTATCATAAGATAATGGACCAAAAGGTCCAAATGAATGAGCTCAAGAATCTTGTTGGTGGTAATCTTCGTCTTTGGTGGATGGGCTTCTCCATGTTGCTTTCCTAGAACGCATGATCTACACACACGATCTTTGGAAAACTTAATATCGGTTAGTCCAAGAATGTGATCACCACTTTGAAGATCATGGAGTGTTCTCATATTGGTGTGGGCTAGTCGGCGGTGCCAAAGCCAACCCACATCAACTTTAGCCATTAGACAAGTCGCGGCCGACATGCTCTCTTTCGAGAAATCAAGCACATACATGCCGTACTCGACATGTCCAACAAAGACTACTTTAAGAGATCCCTTCACGGTGATGATCACACTCTCGTCATCAAAATAACACCCATAACCACTTTTAGTAAGTTGATAGACGGAGAGTAAGTTGTAACCAAGGGACTCAACGACAAGTACATTCTTGATAGAGACTTCTCTAGCAACAACGACCTTGCCTCGTCCCAATACCTTAAGCTCGCGGTTGTCACCAATTTTGACTCGTGAATATTGAGGTAGAGGAGGTTCAATATCATCCACCAAGTCAATGCGTCCGGTCATGTGTTGGGATGCGCCACTATCCACCGTCCATCGACCCGCACCGGACGCCACACCCTACAAGGAATCAAGTCTTTGATTTAGGTACCCATTTTTCGATGGGTCCTTTCTTGTTAGTCACAAGGGTCTTTGGAACCCAAATAGCCCAATGATAATCATCACCATAAGAAGTGCCAACATATTTAGCATAAACATGACCATCTCTAGATTTCATAAGAACATAAGATGGGTTATATTTGCCGGCAAAGTCATTATGGGTAGGAAGGTCCCTTGTGACCTCACCACCCACAATGGTGTTGGTCTCCTTCTCTTTAGCCAACTCCCCCTCCTTCACAAAGATAATAGCTTTTGAAGAGGGAGAAGACTTCTTCTTCTTGTTGTTCTTCTTCTTTGACTTGGTAGAGAAACCAAGTCCTTCTTTTCCAATTTGATCCTTTTGATTGCTCAAAAGGTCATTGAGGTTCTTTTCTCCTTGGGCACAAGCCATAATGCCCTTCTCAAGTTGAGATTTCAACTTAGCATTCTCTTCAACAAGGTTAGCATGCTCACAACAAATAATAGATTTAGCAACAATTTCATTTGATGTGGATGCAATAACTTCTTTCACTTGTTGACCTAGGAATTGATCATGAGACTTCTCAAGTTTGGCAAAAGACTCTTTGAGGGTTTTGAGTTCCTCATCAAGTCTCTTGTTTTCCTTCTCAAGTCTAGCATGTTCAATGCCTAGCTCAAGCTTCTCATTCTTATAGACTTTAGAAGTAGCAAGAGCATGTTCATGATCCTTTTTAACTCTAGACATGTCAATAGCATAGGATTCCTCGGAATTAGATAGGGCCTCCTCAAGGACCTTCTACGAGTTTGCTCCTTTTCAAGAGCGATAGAGAAATCCGCTATCTCATTAGCATAGTCAACCTCACGGTTTGCCATGCCCGAAATGATCTCCTCCTTTTGATCTACAAGAGAGTTAGTTTCCTCAAGTTGCTCCAAAAGAGCATCAACATTCACTTTGTCTTCTCCTTAAGATTAGCTAGCCACAAGTCCACCTCATTTGGACTTTGGGGCTCCTTCACAACATTCTCTACACAATCCAATAAGGAAGGAGGTGTAGAGGCAATAGGTTTAGGAGAAGGAGTTACCGAGGTGGCTTTTGCCATGAGACATGTGTAGGGAATGGACTCATTTTCATTGGGGGATTCAAATAGGGATGACGGTGTAGAGGAAGGTGTAGCTATGGCAATGCGAGCGGTAGCTACAACTTCATCTTCATCTTCATCACCGGACATGTATTCTTCCAAAACTTTTCTATCTTGAACACACAAGGCATTGGAACCCTCTTCTTCACGTAGTTCTTGTTGCCGTTGCCCTTGGACTTGTCTTTTCTCACAAGCTTGCCATTGTGGTCCTCTCGATTCTCCCAAGGACAATCGGCAATGTAGTGATTGAGATTACTACAATTATAGCAAGTCTTTGGACGGTCTCCTCTTGGTCTTGCAACGAAGTTCTTCTTAGCAAAAGGTCTTTGAAGATCTCTTGGAACGGTTGCCCCAAAGGCTCTTGAAGCAAGGCCATGTGCTCATAATAGTCTTTCTTGTGTCCTCCGTATCCTCCTCTTCACCTCCATGTTCAAACTCTTCTTCACTAGTGATGGTGGTGGACTTCAAAGCAACATTTGGAGATTGTCCCGCAAGTCCCCTTTGCCGAGCTTGAGCATGAATAGAGCTCTTGACAACCATCCCAATGGATACAAACTCGTTGAGCACGGTGTTGGAGTCAAGTGTTGAGAAGTCCGGTCTTGATCGAATGGTTTGAGCTAAGCCTTGATTTGAGGAGTGATGGCCTTGAGAAATTTGCGCTTGATCCAATTATCACTAATCTTCTCAAAACCGAAATCATTCAAGGTGATGGCAAGAGCGGAGAGTCTTCGATAGAGATCTTCGGGGGTCTCATCTTCATTCATCACAAACTCATCGGCTTCATCTTGAACCGCTTCATACTTGGAAAGTTGAATGCTTTTGTTCCCCAAGAACAAGTTATGAAGATTCTCCCAACATTGCTTTGCCGTCGTGCACATACGGATATGCGTGCGATAAGTTGGGCTTGCGGCCGTTTGTATCATGTGCATGGCGGTGGCGTTGAGTTGATGATTGGCCTTCTCCGTTGGAGTCATGTTGTGTGGGTCTTGAGGATGGAAGCCTTGCTCTAAAATGTCAATCAAGAAAACACAACAACTAGACATGTGTGAACGCATAGAGAATTGCCAATTAGGAAAGTCTTTTGGATCAAGCTTAGGAGGTGCGCCCATATTGGCGATGTGTGGCGGAGAGACGTGTTGGTGGATTGTGTTATACACTTGTTCCGGTGGAACATTAGCATACACCCCCGGCGGCTTCCTTGGGGTTGAGTTACCATCCTCGGAGTTCTTTGTTTCGGGATTGGCTTGCGCCTTTCCGTCCGCATTGACAATACCCGTAGAAGGAAGAGTATCTAACTTCCCGGGACATTTTCCAAGGAGGGTAAATCAACCTTAGGAGGATCCGGTTTCCCTAGGAACTCCTTGAACATTTCTCGCATCGATTCCTTCATGCTTATGTTGAGGTTGGTAGTGATCTCGGTATTGAGATTCGATATCTCACTCTTGAGTTCACTAACAACCTCACCAAAGCGTTCATTAGTAACCGATGCGAGAGGGTCCACGACGTCCGACATATTCTCTTAGGCGGTGAAGCCTTAGATAAGAGACGAGGCTCTGATACCAATTGAAAGATCGATATGTCGACTAGAGGGGGGTGATTAGGCGACTACCAAATTTTAATTCTTTTTCGATTAATTAGGCTTGAGCAAAGTATAACAAGGTTGACTAGATGTGCACTAGTGATAGCAACCTATGTGATACAAGCAAGGTAAGCAACGTAGCGGAAGCAACAAGTAAAGGATAGAAATAACCGCAAAGTGGAGACACGGAGATGTTTCCCGTAGTTCCTTCCCAAGGGAAGTACGTCTACGTTGGAGGAGTGTGGAGCCACCTAGGCGCTCCAATAGCACGGATGTGCTCACTCTATTCTCCGTGAGCTTTACCCGTGGGGGTTCGGCTCATTCACTATGAGGTCACCTTGATGGCGTTGACCAAGCCGGTACACAAAGGTCGGGGAACTCCACAATGAGTTGGAGCCTCCCAACAATGTCCCGGACCGCCTCGCAACAAGTTGAGGCTTCCGAAACTCACAAAGGTCTCCTAGGGTTACAAGCAACCCCAAGAGAACAAGTATCACAAAGGGGAATGAACGGATTCGAAATTCCTTCGGTGAGATTGTAGATCTAGATCTCCTCTATCACTCCTCAAAGTATCACGGCGATTGTGTGGTTGGAGTGGGAGATCTTGGAAGTTTAAAGCTCGGCAGCAATGGAGGAGAGAGAATGTAAATCGCAGCCTTTCATTGGGGAAGAAATGGTCTTTATATAGGGCCCCTGAAAATCCAACTGTTATGCACAAAAATGTGCACAACGGTACTACCGCTGGCGAACAGCGGTACTACCGCTACTGCCCTCACATAGTACCTCAGTGGTTCCGATGCTCAGTTGCAGCGGTAGCACAGAGTGCTACCGTAGTTACCAGGCACGGTACTACCACCAGAACTCACCGGTACTACCGTTGTCATGCCTCGAATAAATTCGTGGTATTCCATCGGTAGTACGTGGGGGGTACCGGAGAGATACCGTTGGAGACAGTGGCTAAAAACATCTGAACGGTATCCCCAGCGGTACTTCCAGCGGTAGTACCGTTGCTGATGGCAACGGTACTTCCAGAGGTAGTACCGCAGGAGAGGACTGCCTGCGTGCTACAGCAGTACTACTCCAGAAGGAGCGGTACTACTGCTGCCCACTGGCGGTACTACCGCTAGGACAAATTCAGCCTGGGCAGATTTTCGAGCCCCTCTCTCTTCCATATGAGAACTTCTCGTGTTGATGTTTTCATCCCTGTTCAAACTCAAGAACACGATTAGTTCAGTGGGTGTGTTGTTATTAACTCCAAAACAGAGGAATAGCCTAGCATGCTCTTTCACATACTGGCCTCAGCATGCCATCTCTAGGCAACCAGTTCATGTTCCAAATATTTGTGTGTTCCCCTGTCCAATACGTCTGATAAGACCTTGTTTGAGCACATCTTTTCCTTCAATAACCGCTCGCCACACCCTGGATGGTGCCGAGCCCAATTCTGCTTCCAGGAACTCACACGTGGGAAAGTAAACAGCTTTCAAAATTCTTACACTCAACGTGTTAGGTTCCTGTATCATACGCCATGCTTGCCGTGCTAGGAGAGCCAAATTAAATAATTCAATGTCTCTAAATCCCAGTCCACCATGACTCTTTGGTTTAGTCATGTCTTCCCATGCTACCCAGCATGTTTTCCTCTTTCCTTCTTTACTTCCCCACCAGAAGTTCCGAAGTAAACTGTCGATATGCCTACATAACTTCCTGTCCAGTTTAAAGCAAGACATAGAGAAAGTAGGTATTGCTTGCGCTACGGATTTGATTAAAACTTCCTTGCCTCCCGCAGACAAAGCATCTCTATCCAACCTTGAATTCTTTTCCAGATTCTATCCTTCAAATATTTGAAAGCACCACTTGAAGAGGTGCCAACATCAGAAGGCATTCCTAGGTACTTCTCACTCAAGGCTTCATTATGTACATCTAAAGTGTTCATAATTTCCTCCCTGATCACCGCATTGCATCCTTTTGCAAAATGAATTGACGATTTATCCATATTTACCTGTTGGCCAGAAGCATGACAGTAAATTCTCAACACATCCTTGATCTCCTCAGCACTCTCCCTATTTGCCCTGAAGAACAGCAGGCTGTCATCTGCGAATAGTAAGTGGCCAACAACCGGAGCTGTCGGTGCCACCTTAATACCACTTAAGTTCGATGACTCCAATCTTGAATTTAAAAGGCACGAAAGGCCCTCCGGTGCCAACAAGAAAAGATAGGGGGAGATAGGATCTCCCTGACGTATACCCTTGATGGAGTAAAGCTCTCTGTGCACTCCCCATTAAAGAGGACCGAAAAAGATACCGAGGTGACCAATCTCATGATCATCTCTACCCACCGGCTATGAAAACCCAGCCGTAGCATGGTTGCCTTCAAGTAGCTCCACTCTACACGATCGTAGGCCTTCCTCATATCCAACTTCAGAGCACATCACCGCAGCTTCTGGGCTCTCTTCCTCTTCATAAAATGAAGACACTCGTATGTTGTGATTATGTTGTCGGTGATTAGTTTGCCTGGGACAAATGCAGACTGCTCCTCTGAGATAATTTCCGGTAGCACCTTCTTAAGCCTGTTAGCAGCCACCTTGGAGGCTACTTTATAAATAATGTTACATAGGCTAATAGGTCTAAACTGACCCAGCTCCTCCGGACTGGCCACCTTTGGAATCAGAACCACAAAGGTGTTGTTTATAACCGTTGGATCATCCTCTCCCTTCAGAACACGCAACACCACTGCAGTCATTTCAGCTGCACAAAGCTCCCAATGTTTCTGGAAAAAATGGGCGGGGAAACCATCAGGCCCCGGCGCCTTAGTTGGGAACATATGAAACAAAGCTTCTTTCACCTCAATTTCCTTGAAAGGTTTGAGTAACTCGTCATTCATCCCCGGCGTTACCTTGGTAGGTATAGTATTAAGAACCTCATCCATGCCTTCCGTCCCTTCAGCTGTATACAACTGCTTATAAAACGCAGTAGTCATACCTCTCATTTCTTGCTCATTGGACGTCATCTGACCACACGGCTTCTTCAACTTTGAGATCTTATTCTTTTTCTTCCTCTGACTTGCACGCATATGGAAAAAACGGGTGTTCTTATCACCAGCTGACAGCCACTGGATCCGCGACCGCTGCTGCCACATAATCTCCTCCCTATGGTTTAGCTCCACAATGCGATCTCTAATTTTTATTTCCACATGCGACGGCCCCAATCTATTTGGGTCGGCTTGTAGCTCTCCCAGCCTCTTTTGTAGTGTTTTTAGTTCGTTCTTCACGTGGCCAAAAGTCGAGACTCCCAAGCCCTCTAGGCTTCTAGTGAACTTAGCTAACTTGTGTTGTAGCTCCGTCAAATTCCTCGCCTCACCATCCTCCTGCCAGGCTCGGGATAGGAACGGTGAGAAATCAGCATGCTCTTCCCACATAACTTCATACCTAAACCGCCCCTTGGGCTTCCTGCGTCGGCGACCCTCCATCGGTCGCCACCGTAGCAGAATGGGGTGATGGCTACGTGTTGGTGAACCCCAAGAGGAAGGTTATGATGTAGACAACAGAAGTTTTCCCTTGAGAAATCTATCCAAGGTTATCAATCCAGTAGGACTTGATGATCTATCGGAAGGTTGTTGATGTTGACTCCCCCTGGCGCTAGGAGCTTGCACCAACGTGGAATCTGCACAGACACAAACCAGAACTTTGCCCAACACGAAACAGAGAGGTTGTCAATCTCTCCGGTCTTGCAGAAACAAAGAGTTAAACATATGGTGTGGAAAACAGCAGGAAAAACAGCAAGTAACAGGAAACAGATGATTGCAGCAGGTTGTGTAAACAGTATGAGGAAATTGGACCAGGGTCCACAGTTCACTAGTGGTGTCTCTCTCAGAACTGGGTAAACAAATTACAGCTGGGCAATTGACAAATAGAGAGGGCATAACAATGCAATACATGCCAAGATGTCTACTATGAAATCTAGTTGGGCATTACAACAAAGTACCTAGACCGTTATTCCAACAGCATCTATGCCTAAATAATCCACCTTCAAGGCAGCATCCGCATCCCATTCAGTATTAAGTTGCTAACAACAGATTATTGCATGAATACAAGTGCCCTTGGACACTGCACCAATGTTTTATCCCTAGTAGCAACAGCACATCTACCATCTTAAACCTTTCTGTCATTGATCCAGATATCTAGAGACTGAACCCACTATCGAGCATAAATACCCCCTCTTGGAGTCACAAGCATCTACTTGGCCAAAGCATCTACTAGCAACGGAGAGCATGCAAGATCAAGAGCACATAGATAAACAACTTGAATAAACATAGTATCAATATTCATCGGATCCCAGCAAACACAACATCTAGCATTACAATAAGATGATCTTGATCATGTTAGGCAGCTCACAAGATCTAAACATGGAGGCACAAGGTAGAGAGACAACCATCTAGCTACTGCTATGGACCCGTAGTCCAGGGGTGGACTACTCACGTATCACTCCGGAGGCAGACATGGTGATGTAGAGCCCTCCGGTGATGATCTCCCCTCCGGCAGGGTGCCGGGAAGAGCTTCAGAACTCCTCCGATCTGAGATTGACGATGACGGCCGCGACGGAACTTTCTGTGGAATATGATCGACCGTAATAGGGTTTTCGCGTCGCGGAGAATATATAGGCGAAGAGGCGGCGTCGGTGGCCGAGGGGGGCCACCACGCCATAGGAGGGCGCGGGCCCACCCTGGGCCACGCCCTAGTGTGGCGTGGCCCCCTGGTGGGTTTGCTCCGACTCCCCTTTGGACTCCGTGATCTCCTCGTGATATTATTGACGATGTCTTTTGTTTCGTCCAATTCCGAGAATATTTCCTTAATAGATTTTCTGAAACCAAAAACAGCAGAAAACAGGGAACTGGCACTGTGGCATCTTGTTAATAGGTTAGTCCCAGAAAATGCATAAAAATGATATAAAGTGTAACCAAAACATGTAGCAATTGATATAATAACAGCATGGAACATCAAAAATTATAGATACGTTTGAGACGTATCATGGGGCCGTGATCAGATGCCGCTGCAGTCATGTTTGTCACCGTCGCCAGTGGATACCTATCACTCCACTCCGACGTTGCTAGGGCACGATCTAGCCGCACCCTACAAAAGGATCCTCCAGCCACTTTTTTCTCAAATGTCCAGCTGCGGCCTACGAACCCCAAGTCCTTAAGGCCGCATACATCCACCATCTCTCGGAATCCAGCCATCTGTGCATGACTTCTTTGTTGGACCCCCACATGTTCCGATTGATGTAAAACTTCATTGAAATCTCCCATACAGACCCAAGGAAGATCCGTTGCAGACTTAATATACTTCAACATATCCCAGGTCTTAAACCTCTCCCTGGTCTGAGCCTCCCCGTACACAAAAGTGAATCGCCATTTATACCCATCAGCCTCTGTGATGATACAATCTATATGATATTGCGAGTACGGTAAAACTTCCACATTTATTCCATCATTCCAGAAAATTCCTAGCCCACACTACGGCCCGAGCTACTTACAGCAAAAGCATGATCGTAACCAAGCGTACGTGTAAGGCCTTCTACCCTAGTCTTGTGCACTTGAGTTTCAACAATACACAAGAACGAGGGGGCAAAACTCTTCGCGAAATCGCGAAGCTCCTTAACTGTCGCGGCATTGCCAATTCTGCAACAGTTCCACGTTGAGCAACTCATTGCTGCGGGCGGCACTCCGCGCGGGAGCCCGCCTCACTTGTCGATCCATTGTTTTGTCCACTCGCAGCCATCATCTTCCTCTGCTTCTTTTTTTCCTTCGGTGACACATAAGCTGCTGGTGGTGGTGGAATCGGGACTATATCAAGTGCGCTTCCCATCTCCAGCTGTTTCATTGCCGTTGGTTTCTCCGAAGTACGTTCCGTGCCCTCATTAACCGGCTTCAATGGACTGGTTGCCGTATCCATCAGTGCTTCCCCTCATTTTCCAGCCCCGCCTCCCCGGATGTACGTTTGCGTGGGGCATTGTTGACGTTACTGGCCACAACTTTCTCCTTCCACACACCATCCCTTCCACCTCCCCGGCCTCTACCCCCGCGCGAGCTTCCTGCGCGGCCTGCCGTATAGCCACCCCGGTCACCCATTGGACCGCGTCCACCCTGAGAACCTTCCCCTAGTCCACTGAATCCCCTCCAGACTCGCGGCGTACCCGGGTGCCAAGTATCTTCTGATGCCAGCATCCAACCCCCAAACTGAAGCTCCTCCACAGCATGCTCTCCCGTTCCGCACTCCAGATGATCATGCCCCATCTTACCACAAAAGCACAAAATTTTGGGATCTTTTCATACTTAACCAGGAGCCTCATACTTTCACTCCCTTCAGGCGAGAAGGTCACCAATCTTGGTAACGGATTCTCAGCGTTCAGCTTCACTCGAGCTCTATGGAACTCCCATGGCCAAACGAGGCCACTCTCAGCTCAACTCTATCCACCTCCCCAACCCTCGATGCAAGTTGTTTCAGGATTGTCTCTGTGCGGAACAAAGGGGGGATCCGATGTATCTGAACCCAAGCCTGAACTCGGTTTGGCATCACTTCCGGGGTCGTAGACGCCCCGTCAAATTTCTCCAGCATCAGGGCACACTCACGGAACAGCCAAGGGCCCTCTTCCATGATCCGGTGCCAATCCCCCACACAGAAGGCTTGTACGATGAACAGGTTCTTCCCGATCGGCCTAAACACGACCTCCTTTGCAGCGTTCCACGCCGCCCGCATCATCCTCTCCAGCGATTGCGCACTAAACTCCCTCACGGTCAACAGCGTGGCCACCGCCATCCACTTTACTTCCGGCAGATTCACACGTTCTGCCTTTGCCAGGAACACACCCTCCTTCTCCTTGTCACTCAGCTGCAAGTTCTTGAGCAGATCATCCACTTCAAAGACCCTAGTCGATCTTGACGATCCCGCCGCCATGGTTGCGTCTCCCAACCCGATCCGATCTTCCGTCTACCTCACTCCCTGCCAAGGCCAGGAAGCTGTACTAGACAGCCCCTTGATCAGCCCGAACAGGAGCAAGGATCGACAGGGAGGAGAATCGGGGTCAGAAGCCTTCGTCGGAGCGATCGCCGCCGAAGTCGCCTAAACCCTAGCGGAGGCTAGGTCGTTATCCATACTTCCAACCGCCTATGTAAGAGTCTACTATTGGACGTGGCCTTAATGTTCAAAAATTGGAGACCAACCGTTGTTATGGACGTGGCCTTAATGTTCAAAAACTGGAGACCAACCGTTGTTATCACACAGTGTTCCAGTGGCAAGTGTCAACGTTCTCCTTTTTCTTCCTTTCCCATGCGCCAGTCATCTGTCAATTGATAATCAGTCCCCCTCCCCCACATCCAATTATATATCCCCAAACCCCAACACCCATCACAAAATACCAACAGTATAGTATACTCTCAAATTCCTTCAGGCCATTGAAAATGGAATGAGACGGAATACCAGTCTTGAAAACAAGTCAATGTACTGGAATTACTGCTTGTCCATTTCCCCTATTTTAATTCCTACACCACTGTCTTTGCTTACGCTCCCCTCTCCCTACTGATTATTCCATCACATTCCTCTCTTCTTCCTAGCCCCATCATTCCAATCCGAACATGCTGGTATAGACCGGATGTAGAGAGGTAGACGAGGTCAAGGAGAAGTGGGAGGGTATGGGTGAGGTGAAGGAGAAGGAGGGGCTGCTGGAGATTCTTGAAGACCATGGGAAGGGATCTTCGGACAACTCTCTACCACCCACAGAGCTGGACCTCAACGACGACTTTGGTGAGGGAAGCGAGGAAGGGGACGACGGGGGCGGTAGCACAACTGAGGTTGCAGCAGCAGGAGGAGGAGGGAGCTCAAGCGAGAACAACAGCAGCACCAACCATGATTCGGAAAGCAGCAAGGGTCATGACCAGGCCGAGGGCAGCGGCGAGAGGCTGCCGACGGTTCGGCAGTACAACCGTTCTAAGCACCCCCGGCTCCGGTGGACGCCGGACCTCCACATGGCGTTCCTCCACGCCGTCGAGCGGCTGGGCGGCCAAGAGAGTAAGTAATTAATCGTTTGATTCGTGAATCGTGATCTATGCTTTTCTGATGATTTATTTTTTGTATGTCAATCCCTTTTTGGATATAGGAGCAACCCCAAAGCTGGTGCTTCAGATGATGAACGTGAGGGGGCTCAGCATTGCTCATGTAAAAAGTCACTTGCAGGTAAAGGCAGAAAAGGAACAGCCTACTTCTCATGACTGCTCGGTAGCTGTTCTTCTGGCTAGTTGCTTCTTTCCTTCACACGACAAGTGTTGAACCTAACCCTTTTCGTGTTCATCCTTTTTCGGCTTTTCAGATGTACAGAAGCAAAAAGATGGAACACGAGTCCAGCCACGAGAGGGCGGCCATGTCCTCAGGTTAGTATCTACTATCCTCGACGATAGATTTCTCCATTTCTTCCACCTAGAAATTCGTTTCCTTGATTTGTTTTTTCCAATAATTTGTGGCAGTCTTTTCTCCCATGAATTTCCACATGAGGAGAGGGGACCAGCGATTCCACGACATGTTCTTCCAACGAGCACCCGGCTCGGCGCTAACCTCCAGGTTGAACGACGGCGGGGTGTTAGCGTCCAGAGGCAACGGTTTGCCGGATTATGGTAGCCGGATTTACAGCCTCCTCCAACGCCGGCAGCCTCCATTACAAACCTTCGACTTCGAGAACTACACGAGCCTTAGGTAACAGCGAACGCCGTACATACCTACATGCATATGTGTACTCATTAACAGTCTTGCTTCGAGTGATGATGTCGAAACCCTAACCCGTACTATCATCCATGCGTCTAGAAATAAGGAATGGGCGTTTAACCAGCACACCGCAGCGGCGATGCCAGGCGCCGTCGATGACCATGGTCCCTCGAAAGGGCTCGTCCACGAGATGATCTTCAGGAAGGACGGCAAGTCGACGTCGCATTTGTTCGACGTCAGGGACGCCATCGCCACCAAACGAACTTCGTCGCCATCGGCAACCACGAGCGCGGCCAACCGTAGTCCAGATGGCCCTAAGGTCGGAAGCATTAACTGGATCGGGAGTAGCTCCCGCCCTGTCTTGCGGACAATGTCGTTGTCGGCGGCCACCGCTGGTTACGAGCAGGGCCATCACAATCTCCCTTTCCTGCGGCAAGGTGCCGCGGGCAGCAATGGCAAGAGTAGCACAACAATGCCATCTTCAGATCCCGTGGTGGCACGTGAAGCAGGTTTGCCACTCGTGGTACGTATCATTGTTTACATCTTCAGATCCCTATACATAAAACATTCACTTGTAGTATAATTAAACTGCAACTATCACGAAGTATCAACAATGGTTGTGCCTCTCTGTGCACGCAGTTCCTGAAACATGGAGTATCGAGGGCTCCTGCCAAAGCTATTGACGAGACGAGCAACGAAACGGAGGCGAGGAGTACGAAGACATCGGCGGCGGTGGAGGAGAACCGGTGGACGGCGCCGGAGTTGCAGCTAAGCCTGAGCCCCAACGTGGGAACAGACACTGCAGGCAGGGGCAAGAAGAGGAACAGCGCTGGGCAGGAGGTCGGCAGCGACAATCTGCCACTCTCTCTGTCGTTATCACTACGTGGTGGCGGCGACGATGCTGGTGCTCCGGATGACAGGAGGTTAGAGGTAGCGACAGGTAGCAGCAGCAAGAAGGCCGCTCTGGGGCTGAGTACTTTGGATCTGACCATGTCGATAAAGGCATTGGAGTGAGATCTTTCAAGTACTTGTCCCAAGGCCTTCCAAAAATTGCACACTGCACCATGAGATTAATTAATAAGATTGTTAATCTAATTTAACCATGCTTCCAGACAAATATATATAAATATATCGTTGAGTGTGTATGCATGCATGGTCACATGCATGATCAGTTCAAATTTTGTCATGTTATCGTTGAGCAGTTAAATCATATAAACTAGTTAAAGGCAGAATACATGCACTTACACTACCGATTGATTAAACGATCAATCTTAACTATACAATCTTTTCCTTCATGAGTTATTTTTCCTATTATATCATAATTAAGCTACCTTAGTTGCATGCTCATATACATAAATAAATTAGAACGTCTTACATTTTCTACATAGCGTAATATAGGCAAAAAAATATATGATCTGTTCAGAGTATCTAAGTTTTGCATTCATAATTCTTGTAACGATGTACACAAATCAGAAGTTTTAAGTAATTATAGTTAACCATACACATCATCTCAATAACCTTATTTTATACAATGCATACTACGTCTGTCCCCTAATATAAGACATTTTGGTGGGCTAAAACAGCACACCAAAACGTTTTAAATTTGTGGACATAGGTAGTATTTATTTACATTTTTATCACAAGTTAGGGATTGTGTTTTTAATATATGCTCACTAGTGGTAAGATAATGAAATTATCATTCTACTTATTTCATGAAATCACAAGTAGAGGTATGAAATGATTGAGATTCCAATTAAGTGTACACGTATAAGCATTTTTTTTGTGAGACTGTACATGGTTCACTTCTCACCATGTTCATGCAGAGGCTATAAGTTAGGCGGTTATGTATACAATATCACCATTGATCTGAGTTATTATAATCATTTTACATTAGGTTGATATTATTTTCGCACCCAGTTCCTCCCTAGATTAGGGCCTCTTTAATTTGCATCATTTGAAAAGTGAGAGGATAAAAAAGAGTTACAATGTCATGATCACTCAATTCCTATAGGATTTCATCTGTAGCAATGTTCATTTGATTAATTGTGCTACGGGAAAAGCAACGGATTCGTACAAAGAAATTTAATTGAGTGGGTCTTTAATTACCTAGAAAGGCTCCCTTAGGAAAAATCCCAACAGGATGCAACCTTGCAAATCAAACAACCGACATATGAACATTGGTTAATGATTCCAATCCATCAAACTTCCTATTAAAATACATTGAATCAAATGGGACCTTATTCTGAAAATATGTTTAGTATACATGTTGTATTACAACCTATTTATAGTTGTAGCTAGAGTAGCTATAATAATTACATTGTACTCCGTATTATGTAGTTTATAGGATATAAAATTCTAAAAGATGAATATATCTGAAGATTATCCTACAGACCAAAATTAATGCATGGTCGAAAATAGAGAAAAAAAAAAGTGGACCGTTCACAGATTGTTTCAACAAGAGTTGTGATGCCCGTTTTTTGGAGGCAACAATTGTTTGATTTTCTCTGTGGCATGTATATTAGATGATAACGTAAAAAATGTATATTGCATGATCATTTCTTGAAGAAAAAATGTCAATGTAGTAGTTTAACATGAGCAGTATTTTAGTTTGCTTACTTCATTGTCGTGAAATAGTGTTGCGGGAATATTCAGTACTGTTTGGAACGAATAGATTAGGTTAGTTAATAGCATGTCGACCATATAGTTAGTGCATGCAGATCAAAATAGAACCCTGCATATATATGATAAAACTGTATGCACAGACGTACTATGCGTTGCATGTCTTATTTCACAGTTTCTTTGACAGTATTAGTAGGACAGGTGCCTGCCGGCCTACCCTATCCCCTGAAATTCAGCATTGAGGCAGTGCTCGATCCCTAGCGCTTGAGAATTGATGTCCAGAGAGGTGAGATCGACGAGGACAAGGAAGCGAGGTGACAGCCCTTCTGACGAGCAACAGAATGTTGCCGTCGACCGATCATGCGCTGGCTATAGGTAGCTCGCTTGACCGTTTCAGGTTGTGTACTGTATGCATAGCGCTTCGACAGGATGTTAACCAAACCGGCGGCGACAAGAAATTACAGGGTCGACGACGGGACAACCAACAGCGAACGCCCAACGGCCGGGCCTGCGACGCCGGCGTATCCTAAGAACCAGACCCCACTCCATGACTTGCACTACGGGAAACTGACTCGCCGCCGAGTGGTCTCAGCTTCGCTGAGTGCTAAAACGCGGGGCCAACTCGGCGAAGATACCTACGCCAACGCAGGATACAAAACACTCGGCGAAGTTCAGACCACTCGGCGAACGCAACCTTCGCCGAGACAAGCACTCGGCAACGAGCAAAAAAGACACTCGGCAAAGTTATGCTCACGGCGAAAAGGAGGGACACGTGGCTCGAGACAGTGGGACCCACGGGCGTCGTGATGGAGCTTCCCTTCGCCGAGTGTCCTACTCGGCGAAGATGTCACCGTAAAAAAATGTTTTAATGGAACTTTTCTTTGCCGAGTGCCCCTCTCGGCAAAGAATGCGCGCGAAACTTTCTAGTTTGCCGCGCGAATTAGGTCCCCTTTGCCGAGTGTGTCGGTGGCCGGCACTTGGCAAAGTTTAGGGCGGGAAATGAAATTTCCCCCGCGCCATTTCTTCGCCGGGTTGTTGTCTTCGCCGAGTGCATATCTCGGCGAAGAATGTGGGCGGGAAACGAAATTCCGCCTCGCGCCATTTCTTCGCCGGGTGTTTTTCTTCGCCGAGTGTGTCACTCGGCGAAGTAGGTGAGCGGGAAAAATATTTTAGTTTCGCGCCTAATCTTCGCCGAGTTTGTAGTTTCGCCGAGTGTCCCTCTCGGCACAGTGTGCTCTGCCTATAAATACTCCACCTCCCAGGCAGGTACTCACTCATTCCAGCTTACCCAGCTCAAACACAAAACATTCGGGTTCCCTAGCTATGCCCGACACTGAATGCAGCGACATTCGACCGTGAATCAGTGTCGGGCTGTAGCTAGGAGAAACCGTGTGTCTTGTTTCAGCTATATTTAGACATTCCACACAAATTATCCGGATTTACCCAGCTACGTCCCACCCTGCTTGTGTTTTGGGCATCTTTGGGCAACCAGCGGCAGGAGGTCGCTGATGACCTGCGACCGTTCAAAACGGTTGCAGATCATCAGCGATCTCTTGCCCGACGGCTGTAGATCAGAGACGTCTTACCGCTGCTTGGATCGAAGTGATTCTAGGATTACTTCACCCTTGTCGAAGGTGAAGGTAAAGAGGGGGCGGCGAAGCAGGTGTTGATTAAAATGGCGAAGAAGCTCATCCCCGACCAGCTTTACGAGGCACGTGTTGGCTGTGTTGTCCAGTTCTATGCAGAGCAGATGCATAGGGTGGTCACCAAAAAGGATGCAAGGCCCATACACTTGTCGAAAGCCCAGTACATGAGGGTAGCCACATATATTTTCCTATTATTCTCCACATGACTGATAAAAAAATCTACTCATATGGATCTTTCTTGTGTTAAATAGGTGATTCCTCAGTGGCTAGCCGCCCAGAAGCCTTGCTACAAGAAGATTGTACACAAGTGGGTGTCGGATGCGTTCAAGAGGAAGCACGATGACACATCGGATCGGCGGAAGCTGGTAGGCGGAACCCACCGTCAAGGCCCCCTCTCACTCGACGGCGTTATTGCACACAAGGTAAGAAATTATATTTGTTCTTTCCATACAAGTTTTTATTTATGTGCTATTCTTTTTATATTTCCACCTGACCTCAATTGTATGTTTCCTTTTGATGTCATTTCATTGTAGGAGAAAAAGGAGGGCCGGAAATTGACTAAGATGCAAGCATTCATTGAGACCCGGTGGCCAAAGGTACTGGAAGCGAATAAACCCTTGGAAGAACAGTGGATCAGCACCACCGCGGGGAAACAGAAGGTTAACTACTGCTCCAAGTTCAAGGAGATCTACGGTGAGACTTCTGATCCTTTGACCGCTCCGTTCGACCCCATGGTTGCTATGTGCGCGGGACAAGGTAAGCTGAATGGCCGGCCTTACATTGGCGGTGCTTGCTTCGAGTCTTCGGGCACTGCTGGATCACTTGCCGAGATGCGTGCTCGCCGTACGAGCTCAGCGCCCGAGATCGAGCGCCGCCCAAGGGTCGGACTTGGAAGGATGGCTGCATTGGAGGTATGTATGTCCTTTTGAACCTTCTTTTCCACTATTCTACATGTTTCCATTGCGATGACCGCTTCTTACATGGTTGCAATCCCGTAGGCCGAACTTGAGAAGGCTAGGGCTGCCGCGACGGAGGCTACTACGAGGGCGGAGGCAACAGAACAGAGGGCGCAAGCAACAGATGAGAAGGTGGTGCAAATGCAGGCATACCTCCAGGCGGTAGTGGCAGTAAGTGCATTCACTTTTTCTTTCAACTAAGCCATGTGCTTGAACTTTGCAAACTTAAACTCGTCTTCGGTATGCAGAGGTTGCCCGTGAATCCGTCGCTTCCTCCTCTTCCTCCACTAGCCCCCATGCTCTTGGTAAGTTGTCTTGAAACTAGCTCGGTAACAATTCATCTTTTCTTGCTTATTCGTCTAATGCAAATCTTCATAGGAGAATCGATCGGCTGGATCCCACGCTCCCGCAGATGGTGAAGGAGGAAATGCTGGAGACATAGAGAATGGTGTAGACGGAGGAGCAAGCCCAACGTCGGCGCCATCAACCTCCAACATGCCCGAGTGACTCTAGGTTAGTTCTCATTCTTATTCTTTGTTAACTTATACATGTGTTGGAACTTGCTAACTAAAACTCATGTTTCTCACAACTTTTAGGACTCTAGGACGGATTGCATCGACAACACCTTCGTTCTTGAAGCCTTTGTCGTTTCAGTTCTTTGAACCAAACTATGGATATTGTTCTTGTGAACTTTGGATATTGTTATTTTGTTGGATGTGCTACCAAACTTTTGTAAATGATGTGTGTGATGTGCTACCAAAATTGTTTTTGTGCATTTGTTGCGTTCTATCTATTTTCTGTGCCTGCTAGTGAAGCAGATGTGCATATTCTTCTATATTACTGTTTCTGTGCAGGGAATGCAATTAAAACAGGAAAAATCTGGACATTTTGGTCCTCTTCGCCGAGTTGGGCACTCGGCGAAGAGGCCTTTGCCGAGTAAGGCACTCGGCGAAGCGGTGCTCCAGGAGCCACAACGTTCACCTGGGAACGTGCTTCGCCGAGAGGTTTACTTTGCCGAGTACTGTACTCGGCGAAGATGTTCCCCAGGTGACCTTTTGGTCCCTCTTCGCCGAGCACATGGTCAGCGCGCGGCACTCGGCGACGCTGCACCCGGCGAAGCCTATACTCGGCGAAGGAGGCACTCGGCGAAGAGCAGTCTCGGCGAAGAGCAAGGCTGGCACTCGGCGAAGACATCATCTCGGCGAAATTCTTTGCCGAGCCCGCCATCTCTAGACACGTGTCGCGCGGTTGTGCGACATGTCTTCGCCGAGTGTCGTGTCCCCGGACTCGGCGAACACCTGACACTCGTCTGACACACATCTGACAAGGGACGGGCTGGATCTGCTTTTCTTCGCCGAGTTGGGTAGAAAGACACTCGGCGAAGACGTCGCCGAGTCCCCCCGACAAAAAGCACTCGGCGAAGCGTCTTCGCCGAGGCGTTTTTTGCCGAGTCTATGTCGCCGAGTTTCATACTCGGCAAAGGCATCGCCGAGCTGGATTTGGGTCTTCGCCGAGTCTTTTGACCACTCGGCGGAGAGGCATTTTCCCGTAGTGTTGAGATTTTTTGCTTGGGCACCGCTCCAACGTTGGCTGGCTAACAAGCTTTCGAGAGGTTGTAGCTATTGGCGAGGCTAGCTGCCTGACAGGGCGAATTGGTCGCGATTTTTTTAGGGGTTGCATGCGTACATGGATCTGGGTCACGTGTGAGGAGTACTTGCCCGACATCCGCAACTTCCGCTGACCAGCCAGCCAGAGGAATTGATTCGATTCATCCTCGCCGGGGCAGCCAGAATATAATTTCTATGATCGATCTGATCACACATGCATATTATCGCTAGATGATGAATGGTCGACATACAGCACAAACCGACGTGGAGAAAGAGCTAATTAAGGAGCTACCAACATGCAAATCTATAAAAGACACTACAATAGCAAATCCATTGTTTTTGGTTTATTTTTGTTGATAGTAGAGTAAAGTGTTGAGAGAGGCGTTTTGCCTCCCACGTGCATATGCAGTTATGCACCATTTATTTAAAATGCATTTTAAACATGCGAAGATGCAAAAATATATGCTCGGTAGAAATTAACATTTTAGAGTTCACGAAGTCGTTTCACGGAAAACCGACATTTTTTGTGGCACGTGTAAAATGGACAAAAATTGGTGATAAAAAAATATGTCACAAGACATTGTTTTGTCTTCTTACACAAATGACAAGAAATATTGTTTCTTTTTTGTAAAATGACTTTGTGAACTCACAGAATGTGAATATGTGTCCCTAAAATTTTATTTTGTTTTTTATATTTCAAAATCTGTGTATTTTAAATACCGGATGCATATGCACTCGATAGACAAAGTGGATTTCACTTGAGTGTTAGGGTATTCGTCCTCTTTGTAGCATCCCTAGGTGGGGCATAAGTGGAGGGGCCGCGTAACAAAGTGAGGATGAAGAGGGACGACCATGGGTTGCTATGGGAGGTGTTGTATATCAAGCGGTGTTGCGGAGACGGGTGCGGGCATTGTTGAGAAATGGTGGAGTCGCAACATGGAGGGAGCGGGGAGGTTGGCCAACTGGCGCCAAGGTGGCAGACGAGTTTGGGGGCTGCGGCGCCGAGGAGCGTTGGCCAATTAGGGGATATTTGGTGGTGAATAATCCTTGGCGATTTGGATCGCCCTTTTGGCCCCGGTATTCTTTCTGCCGGTAAAAGATCATCGTAAATTATTATCCAATTCCGAGAATATTTCTTACTAGGTTTTTCTGAAATAAAAAATAGCAGAAAACAAGAAGTGGCACTTAGCATCTTGACAATAGGTTAATCCTATAAAATGCCACTAAATTATATAAAACCCCATGATACAAATATGAAACAAGATATAAAAGTAGCATGAAACAATAAAAAATTATATATACTTTTGGGCGTATTAGAGATGCCGCTGCCTACCTACTGCACCATGGTGAAGAGCTCGATGGGTGTTTAGACGGTGAGCCGGAGGGGGTGAAATAGAGGGGCAAAAATGGTGGACGGTGTCGAAAAATCTCCCACCGATTTTTTGTTTGCGCGTGAGTTTGCGTCATCTCATGCTCGCACGAATTTGCCTCCGCGTCCCCCAACCCGGTCAAAGAATTAATGCACGTTAAAAGGGTAACTGAGAGGAATCGGCCGAATTTGTTGTTCCTAACGGGCCTGACTGAGGGGTGACTTAATTCCCGTTCGGCCATTTTTACCTCAGAGAAAACCAAACACGTCCTAAGAGCATCTCCAAAAAATGCCCCAAAAATGAAGTGGTGCCCAAAAAGACCGTTTTTAAGGCATATGCCCTATCCCTATCTCCAGCAGATGCCCTATCCAGATGCCCTATCCCTATCTCATGCCCAAAAATTTTGGGCAGTCCAAAAAAAATGGGGTTGGTAATATATATTTTGTGTAGATAGCGGTGCCCAAAAACGTTTTGGGCAGCCTGCAAAGCGCAAATGCCATTGTGAAGGTTCAGTTTTCCTCCAGATCACCTTAAAAAGGGGCTTCACGTTATCCGCAGATTCCGACCAGCTCCGGTACCTCCCGGTGGCGCCGCTCACCGGCACGGCTTCCCCTCGGCGTTCCTACTGATTCCCCTAGGCTCCGGCCATCCCTGCTTCTTCGACGAGCTCCGCCGCCGGCGGGTAGTAGCGAATCGAGATCTTCTCTGCCCGCGTCCATTGCTCTCTCATCTGCAGCCCTCCTCTCTCATCCACCTGCTGCGGCCGAGTTCTGCCCACGCCGCAATGAGCTATACTTGCGCTATAGTAGCGAATCGACATCATCTCAATAACCTTATTTTATACAATGCATACTACGTCTGTCCCCTAATATAAGACATTTTGGTGGGCTAAAACAGCACACCAAAACGTTTTAAATTTGTGGACATAGGTAGTATTTATTTACATTTTTTATCACAAGTTAGGGATTGTGTTTTTAATATATGCTCACTAGTGGTAAGATAATGAAATTATCATTCTACTTATTTCATGAAATCACAAGTAGAGGTATGAAATGATTGAGATTCCAATTAAGTGTACACGTATAAGCATTTTTTTTGTGAGACTGTACATGGTTCACTTCTCACCATGTTCATGCAGAGGCTATAAGTTAGGCGGTTATGTATACAATATCACCATTGATCTGAGTTATTATAATCATTTTACATTAGGTTGATATTATTTTCGCACCCAGTTCCTCCCTAGATTAGGGCCTCTTTAATTTGCATCATTTGAAAAGTGAGAGGATAAAAAAAGGGTTACAATGTCATGATCACTCAATTCCTATAGGATTTCATCTGTAGCAATGTTCATTTGATTAATTGTGCTACGGGAAAAGCAACGGATTCGTACAAAGAAATTTAATTGAGTGGGTCTTTAATTACCTAGAAAGGCTCCCTTAGGAAAAATCCCAACAGGATGCAACCTTGCAAATCAAACAACCGACATATGAACATTGGTTAATGATTCCAATCCATCAAACTTCCTATTAAAATACATTGAATCAAATGGGACCTTATTCTGAAAATATGTTTAGTATACATGTTGTATTACAACCTATTTATAGTTGTAGCTAGAGTAGCTATAATAATTACATTGTACTCCGTATTATGTAGTTTATAGGATATAAAATTCTAAAAGATGAATATATCTGAAGATTATCCTACAGACCAAAATTAATGCATGGTCGAAAATAGAGAAAAAAAAAAGTGGACCGTTCACAGATTGTTTCAACAAGAGTTGTGATGCCCGTTTTTTGGAGGCAACAATTGTTTGATTTTCTCTGTGGCATGTATATTAGATGATAACGTAAAAAATGTATATTGCATGATCATTTCTTGAAGAAAAAATGTCAATGTAGTAGTTTAACATGAGCAGTATTTTAGTTTGCTTACTTCATTGTCGTGAAATAGTGTTGCGGGAATATTCAGTACTGTTTGGAACGAATAGATTAGGTTAGTTAATAGCATGTCGACCATATAGTTAGTGCATGCAGATCAAAATAGAACCCTGCATATATATGATAAAACTGTATGCACAGACGTACTATGCGTTGCATGTCTTATTTCACAGTTTCTTTGACAGTATTAGTAGGACAGGTGCCTGCCGGCCTACCCTATCCCCTGAAATTCAGCATTGAGGCAGTGCTCGATCCCTAGCGCTTGAGAATTGATGTCCAGAGAGGTGAGATCGACGAGGACAAGGAAGCGAGGTGACAGCCCTTCTGACGAGCAACAGAATGTTGCCGTCGACCGATCATGCGCTGGCTATAGGTAGCTCGCTTGACCGTTTCAGGTTGTGTACTGTATGCATAGCGCTTCGACAGGATGTTAACCAAACCGGCGGCGACAAGAAATTACAGGGTCGACGACGGGACAACCAACAGCGAACGCCCAACGGCCGGGCCTGCGACGCCGGCGTATCCTAAGAACCAGACCCCACTCCATGACTTGCACTACGGGAAACTGACTCGCCGCCGAGTGGTCTCAGCTTCGCTGAGTGCTAAAACGCGGGGCCAACTCGGCGAAGATACCTACGCCAACGCAGGATACAAAACACTCGGCGAAGTTCAGACCACTCGGCGAACGCAACCTTCGCCGAGACAAGCACTCGGCAACGAGCAAAAAAGACACTCGGCAAAGTTATGCTCACGGCGAAAAGGAGGGACACGTGGCTCGAGACAGTGGGACCCACGGGCGTCGTGATGGAGCTTCCCTTCGCCGAGTGTCCTACTCGGCGAAGATGTCACCGTAAAAAAATGTTTTAATGGAACTTTTCTTTGCCGAGTGCCCCTCTCGGCAAAGAATGCGCGCGAAACTTTCTAGTTTGCCGCGCGAATTAGGTCCCCTTTGCCGAGTGTGTCGGTGGCCGGCACTTGGCAAAGTTTAGGGCGGGAAATGAAATTTCCCCCGCGCCATTTCTTCGCCGGGTTGTTGTCTTCGCCGAGTGCATATCTCGGCGAAGAATGTGGGCGGGAAACGAAATTCCGCCTCGCGCCATTTCTTCGCCGGGTGTTTTTCTTCGCCGAGTGTGTCACTCGGCGAAGTAGGTGAGCGGGAAAAATATTTTAGTTTCGCGCCTAATCTTCGCCGAGTTTGTAGTTTCGCCGAGTGTCCCTCTCGGCACAGT
Organism: Poa pratensis; assembly: GCA_947311845.1. Lineage (NCBI taxonomy): Eukaryota > Viridiplantae > Streptophyta > Magnoliopsida > Poales > Poaceae > Poa > Poa pratensis. The sequence continues at coordinate 29,472,102 of CAMZMU010000078.1, read as the reverse complement.
GTGCTCTGCCTATAAATACTCCACCTCCCAGGCAGGTACTCACTCATTCCAGCTTACCCAGCTCAAACACAAAACATTCGGGTTCCCTAGCTATGCCCGACACTGAATGCAGCGACATTCGACCGTGAATCAGTGTCGGGCTGTAGCTAGGAGAAACCGTGTGTCTTGTTTCAGCTATATTTAGACATTCCACACAAATTATCCGGATTTACCCAGCTACGTCCCACCCTGCTTGTGTTTTGGGCATCTTTGGGCAACCAGCGGCAGGAGGTCGCTGATGACCTGCGACCGTTCAAAACGGTTGCAGATCATCAGCGATCTCTTGCCCGACGGCTGTAGATCAGAGACGTCTTACCGCTGCTTGGATCGAAGTGATTCTAGGATTACTTCACCCTTGTCGAAGGTGAAGGTAAAGAGGGGGCGGCGAAGCAGGTGTTGATTAAAATGGCGAAGAAGCTCATCCCCGACCAGCTTTACGAGGCACGTGTTGGCTGTGTTGTCCAGTTCTATGCAGAGCAGATGCATAGGGTGGTCACCAAAAAGGATGCAAGGCCCATACACTTGTCGAAAGCCCAGTACATGAGGGTAGCCACATATATTTTCCTATTATTCTCCACATGACTGATAAAAAAATCTACTCATATGGATCTTTCTTGTGTTAAATAGGTGATTCCTCAGTGGCTAGCCGCCCAGAAGCCTTGCTACAAGAAGATTGTACACAAGTGGGTGTCGGATGCGTTCAAGAGGAAGCACGATGACACATCGGATCGGCGGAAGCTGGTAGGCGGAACCCACCGTCAAGGCCCCCTCTCACTCGACGGCGTTATTGCACACAAGGTAAGAAATTATATTTGTTCTTTCCATACAAGTTTTTATTTATGTGCTATTCTTTTTATATTTCCACCTGACCTCAATTGTATGTTTCCTTTTGATGTCATTTCATTGTAGGAGAAAAAGGAGGGCCGGAAATTGACTAAGATGCAAGCATTCATTGAGACCCGGTGGCCAAAGGTACTGGAAGCGAATAAACCCTTGGAAGAACAGTGGATCAGCACCACCGCGGGGAAACAGAAGGTTAACTACTGCTCCAAGTTCAAGGAGATCTACGGTGAGACTTCTGATCCTTTGACCGCTCCGTTCGACCCCATGGTTGCTATGTGCGCGGGACAAGGTAAGCTGAATGGCCGGCCTTACATTGGCGGTGCTTGCTTCGAGTCTTCGGGCACTGCTGGATCACTTGCCGAGATGCGTGCTCGCCGTACGAGCTCAGCGCCCGAGATCGAGCGCCGCCCAAGGGTCGGACTTGGAAGGATGGCTGCATTGGAGGTATGTATGTCCTTTTGAACCTTCTTTTCCACTATTCTACATGTTTCCATTGCGATGACCGCTTCTTACATGGTTGCAATCCCGTAGGCCGAACTTGAGAAGGCTAGGGCTGCCGCGACGGAGGCTACTACGAGGGCGGAGGCAACAGAACAGAGGGCGCAAGCAACAGATGAGAAGGTGGTGCAAATGCAGGCATACCTCCAGGCGGTAGTGGCAGTAAGTGCATTCACTTTTTCTTTCAACTAAGCCATGTGCTTGAACTTTGCAAACTTAAACTCGTCTTCGGTATGCAGAGGTTGCCCGTGAATCCGTCGCTTCCTCCTCTTCCTCCACTAGCCCCCATGCTCTTGGTAAGTTGTCTTGAAACTAGCTCGGTAACAATTCATCTTTTCTTGCTTATTCGTCTAATGCAAATCTTCATAGGAGAATCGATCGGCTGGATCCCACGCTCCCGCAGATGGTGAAGGAGGAAATGCTGGAGACATAGAGAATGGTGTAGACGGAGGAGCAAGCCCAACGTCGGCGCCATCAACCTCCAACATGCCCGAGTGACTCTAGGTTAGTTCTCATTCTTATTCTTTGTTAACTTATACATGTGTTGGAACTTGCTAACTAAAACTCATGTTTCTCACAACTTTTAGGACTCTAGGACGGATTGCATCGACAACACCTTCGTTCTTGAAGCCTTTGTCGTTTCAGTTCTTTGAACCAAACTATGGATATTGTTCTTGTGAACTTTGGATATTGTTATTTTGTTGGATGTGCTACCAAACTTTTGTAAATGATGTGTGTGATGTGCTACCAAAATTGTTTTTGTGCATTTGTTGCGTTCTATCTATTTTCTGTGCCTGCTAGTGAAGCAGATGTGCATATTCTTCTATATTACTGTTTCTGTGCAGGGAATGCAATTAAAACAGGAAAAATCTGGACATTTTGGTCCTCTTCGCCGAGTTGGGCACTCGGCGAAGAGGCCTTTGCCGAGTAAGGCACTCGGCGAAGCGGTGCTCCAGGAGCCACAACGTTCACCTGGGAACGTGCTTCGCCGAGAGGTTTACTTTGCCGAGTACTGTACTCGGCGAAGATGTTCCCCAGGTGACCTTTTGGTCCCTCTTCGCCGAGCACATGGTCAGCGCGCGGCACTCGGCGACGCTGCACCCGGCGAAGCCTATACTCGGCGAAGGAGGCACTCGGCGAAGAGCAGTCTCGGCGAAGAGCAAGGCTGGCACTCGGCGAAGACATCATCTCGGCGAAATTCTTTGCCGAGCCCGCCATCTCTAGACACGTGTCGCGCGGTTGTGCGACATGTCTTCGCCGAGTGTCGTGTCCCCGGACTCGGCGAACACCTGACACTCGTCTGACACACATCTGACAAGGGACGGGCTGGATCTGCTTTTCTTCGCCGAGTTGGGTAGAAAGACACTCGGCGAAGACGTCGCCGAGTCCCCCCGACAAAAAGCACTCGGCGAAGCGTCTTCGCCGAGGCGTTTTTTGCCGAGTCTATGTCGCCGAGTTTCATACTCGGCAAAGGCATCGCCGAGCTGGATTTGGGTCTTCGCCGAGTCTTTTGACCACTCGGCGGAGAGGCATTTTCCCGTAGTGTTGAGATTTTTTGCTTGGGCACCGCTCCAACGTTGGCTGGCTAACAAGCTTTCGAGAGGTTGTAGCTATTGGCGAGGCTAGCTGCCTGACAGGGCGAATTGGTCGCGATTTTTTTAGGGGTTGCATGCGTACATGGATCTGGGTCACGTGTGAGGAGTACTTGCCCGACATCCGCAACTTCCGCTGACCAGCCAGCCAGAGGAATTGATTCGATTCATCCTCGCCGGGGCAGCCAGAATATAATTTCTATGATCGATCTGATCACACATGCATATTATCGCTAGATGATGAATGGTCGACATACAGCACAAACCGACGTGGAGAAAGAGCTAATTAAGGAGCTACCAACATGCAAATCTATAAAAGACACTACAATAGCAAATCCATTGTTTTTGGTTTATTTTTGTTGATAGTAGAGTAAAGTGTTGAGAGAGGCGTTTTGCCTCCCACGTGCATATGCAGTTATGCACCATTTATTTAAAATGCATTTTAAACATGCGAAGATGCAAAAATATATGCTCGGTAGAAATTAACATTTTAGAGTTCACGAAGTCGTTTCACGGAAAACCGACATTTTTTGTGGCACGTGTAAAATGGACAAAAATTGGTGATAAAAAAATATGTCACAAGACATTGTTTTGTCTTCTTACACAAATGACAAGAAATATTGTTTCTTTTTTGTAAAATGACTTTGTGAACTCACAGAATGTGAATATGTGTCCCTAAAATTTTATTTTGTTTTTTATATTTCAAAATCTGTGTATTTTAAATACCGGATGCATATGCACTCGATAGACAAAGTGGATTTCACTTGAGTGTTAGGGTATTCGTCCTCTTTGTAGCATCCCTAGGTGGGGCATAAGTGGAGGGGCCGCGTAACAAAGTGAGGATGAAGAGGGACGACCATGGGTTGCTATGGGAGGTGTTGTATATCAAGCGGTGTTGCGGAGACGGGTGCGGGCATTGTTGAGAAATGGTGGAGTCGCAACATGGAGGGAGCGGGGAGGTTGGCCAACTGGCGCCAAGGTGGCAGACGAGTTTGGGGGCTGCGGCGCCGAGGAGCGTTGGCCAATTAGGGGATATTTTGGTGGTGAATAATCCTTGGCGATTTGGATCGCCCTTTTGGCCCCGGTATTCTTTCTGCCGGTAAAAGATCATCGTAAATTATTATCCAATTCCGAGAATATTTCTTACTAGGTTTTTCTGAAATAAAAAATAGCAGAAAACAAGAAGTGGCACTTAGCATCTTGACAATAGGTTAATCCTATAAAATGCCACTAAATTATATAAAACCCCATGATACAAATATGAAACAAGATATAAAAGTAGCATGAAACAATAAAAAATTATATATACTTTTGGGCGTATTAGAGATGCCGCTGCCTACCTACTGCACCATGGTGAAGAGCTCGATGGGTGTTTAGACGGTGAGCCGGAGGGGGTGAAATAGAGGGGCAAAAATGGTGGACGGTGTCGAAAAATCTCCCACCGATTTTTTGTTTGCGCGTGAGTTTGCGTCATCTCATGCTCGCACGAATTTGCCTCCGCGTCCCCCAACCCGGTCAAAGAATTAATGCACGTTAAAAGGGTAACTGAGAGGAATCGGCCGAATTTGTTGTTCCTAACGGGCCTGACTGAGGGGTGACTTAATTCCCGTTCGGCCATTTTTACCTCAGAGAAAACCAAACACGTCCTAAGAGCATCTCCAAAAAATGCCCCAAAAATGAAGTGGTGCCCAAAAAGACCGTTTTTAAGGCATATGCCCTATCCCTATCTCCAGCAGATGCCCTATCCAGATGCCCTATCCCTATCTCATGCCCAAAAATTTTGGGCAGTCCAAAAAAAATGGGGTTGGTAATATATATTTTGTGTAGATAGCGGTGCCCAAAAACGTTTTGGGCAGCCTGCAAAGCGCAAATGCCATTGTGAAGGTTCAGTTTTCCTCCAGATCACCTTAAAAAGGGGCTTCACGTTATCCGCAGATTCCGACCAGCTCCGGTACCTCCCGGTGGCGCCGCTCACCGGCACGGCTTCCCCTCGGCGTTCCTACTGATTCCCCTAGGCTCCGGCCATCCCTGCTTCTTCGACGAGCTCCGCCGCCGGCGGGTAGTAGCGAATCGAGATCTTCTCTGCCCGCGTCCATTGCTCTCTCATCTGCAGCCCTCCTCTCTCATCCACCTGCTGCGGCCGAGTTCTGCCCACGCCGCAATGAGCTATACTTGCGCTATAGTAGCGAATCGACATCATCTCAATAACCTTATTTTATACAATGCATACTACGTCTGTCCCCTAATATAAGACATTTTGGTGGGCTAAAACAGCACACCAAAACGTTTTAAATTTGTGGACATAGGTAGTATTTATTTACATTTTTTATCACAAGTTAGGGATTGTGTTTTTAATATATGCTCACTAGTGGTAAGATAATGAAATTATCATTCTACTTATTTCATGAAATCACAAGTAGAGGTATGAAATGATTGAGATTCCAATTAAGTGTACACGTATAAGCATTTTTTTTGTGAGACTGTACATGGTTCACTTCTCACCATGTTCATGCAGAGGCTATAAGTTAGGCGGTTATGTATACAATATCACCATTGATCTGAGTTATTATAATCATTTTACATTAGGTTGATATTATTTTCGCACCCAGTTCCTCCCTAGATTAGGGCCTCTTTAATTTGCATCATTTGAAAAGTGAGAGGATAAAAAAAGGGTTACAATGTCATGATCACTCAATTCCTATAGGATTTCATCTGTAGCAATGTTCATTTGATTAATTGTGCTACGGGAAAAGCAACGGATTCGTACAAAGAAATTTAATTGAGTGGGTCTTTAATTACCTAGAAAGGCTCCCTTAGGAAAAATCCCAACAGGATGCAACCTTGCAAATCAAACAACCGACATATGAACATTGGTTAATGATTCCAATCCATCAAACTTCCTATTAAAATACATTGAATCAAATGGGACCTTATTCTGAAAATATGTTTAGTATACATGTTGTATTACAACCTATTTATAGTTGTAGCTAGAGTAGCTATAATAATTACATTGTACTCCGTATTATGTAGTTTATAGGATATAAAATTCTAAAAGATGAATATATCTGAAGATTATCCTACAGACCAAAATTAATGCATGGTCGAAAATAGAGAAAAAAAAAAGTGGACCGTTCACAGATTGTTTCAACAAGAGTTGTGATGCCCGTTTTTTGGAGGCAACAATTGTTTGATTTTCTCTGTGGCATGTATATTAGATGATAACGTAAAAAATGTATATTGCATGATCATTTCTTGAAGAAAAAATGTCAATGTAGTAGTTTAACATGAGCAGTATTTTAGTTTGCTTACTTCATTGTCGTGAAATAGTGTTGCGGGAATATTCAGTACTGTTTGGAACGAATAGATTAGGTTAGTTAATAGCATGTCGACCATATAGTTAGTGCATGCAGATCAAAATAGAACCCTGCATATATATGATAAAACTGTATGCACAGACGTACTATGCGTTGCATGTCTTATTTCACAGTTTCTTTGACAGTATTAGTAGGACAGGTGCCTGCCGGCCTACCCTATCCCCTGAAATTCAGCATTGAGGCAGTGCTCGATCCCTAGCGCTTGAGAATTGATGTCCAGAGAGGTGAGATCGACGAGGACAAGGAAGCGAGGTGACAGCCCTTCTGACGAGCAACAGAATGTTGCCGTCGACCGATCATGCGCTGGCTATAGGTAGCTCGCTTGACCGTTTCAGGTTGTGTACTGTATGCATAGCGCTTCGACAGGATGTTAACCAAACCGGCGGCGACAAGAAATTACAGGGTCGACGACGGGACAACCAACAGCGAACGCCCAACGGCCGGGCCTGCGACGCCGGCGTATCCTAAGAACCAGACCCCACTCCATGACTTGCACTACGGGAAACTGACTCGCCGCCGAGTGGTCTCAGCTTCGCTGAGTGCTAAAACGCGGGGCCAACTCGGCGAAGATACCTACGCCAACGCAGGATACAAAACACTCGGCGAAGTTCAGACCACTCGGCGAACGCAACCTTCGCCGAGACAAGCACTCGGCAACGAGCAAAAAAGACACTCGGCAAAGTTATGCTCACGGCGAAAAGGAGGGACACGTGGCTCGAGACAGTGGGACCCACGGGCGTCGTGATGGAGCTTCCCTTCGCCGAGTGTCCTACTCGGCGAAGATGTCACCGTAAAAAAATGTTTTAATGGAACTTTTCTTTGCCGAGTGCCCCTCTCGGCAAAGAATGCGCGCGAAACTTTCTAGTTTGCCGCGCGAATTAGGTCCCCTTTGCCGAGTGTGTCGGTGGCCGGCACTTGGCAAAGTTTAGGGCGGGAAATGAAATTTCCCCCGCGCCATTTCTTCGCCGGGTTGTTGTCTTCGCCGAGTGCATATCTCGGCGAAGAATGTGGGCGGGAAACGAAATTCCGCCTCGCGCCATTTCTTCGCCGGGTGTTTTTCTTCGCCGAGTGTGTCACTCGGCGAAGTAGGTGAGCGGGAAAAATATTTTAGTTTCGCGCCTAATCTTCGCCGAGTTTGTAGTTTCGCCGAGTGTCCCTCTCGGCACAGTGTGCTCTGCCTATAAATACTCCACCTCCCAGGCAGGTACTCACTCATTCCAGCTTACCCAGCTCAAACACAAAACATTCGGGTTCCCTAGCTATGCCCGACACTGAATGCAGCGACATTCGACCGTGAATCAGTGTCGGGCTGTAGCTAGGAGAAACCGTGTGTCTTGTTTCAGCTATATTTAGACATTCCACACAAATTATCCGGATTTACCCAGCTACGTCCCACCCTGCTTGTGTTTTGGGCATCTTTGGGCAACCAGCGGCAGGAGGTCGCTGATGACCTGCGACCGTTCAAAACGGTTGCAGATCATCAGCGATCTCTTGCCCGACGGCTGTAGATCAGAGACGTCTTACCGCTGCTTGGATCGAAGTGATTCTAGGATTACTTCACCCTTGTCGAAGGTGAAGGTAAAGAGGGGGCGGCGAAGCAGGTGTTGATTAAAATGGCGAAGAAGCTCATCCCCGACCAGCTTTACGAGGCACGTGTTGGCTGTGTTGTCCAGTTCTATGCAGAGCAGATGCATAGGGTGGTCACCAAAAAGGATGCAAGGCCCATACACTTGTCGAAAGCCCAGTACATGAGGGTAGCCACATATATTTTCCTATTATTCTCCACATGACTGATAAAAAAATCTACTCATATGGATCTTTCTTGTGTTAAATAGGTGATTCCTCAGTGGCTAGCCGCCCAGAAGCCTTGCTACAAGAAGATTGTACACAAGTGGGTGTCGGATGCGTTCAAGAGGAAGCACGATGACACATCGGATCGGCGGAAGCTGGTAGGCGGAACCCACCGTCAAGGCCCCCTCTCACTCGACGGCGTTATTGCACACAAGGTAAGAAATTATATTTGTTCTTTCCATACAAGTTTTTATTTATGTGCTATTCTTTTTATATTTCCACCTGACCTCAATTGTATGTTTCCTTTTGATGTCATTTCATTGTAGGAGAAAAAGGAGGGCCGGAAATTGACTAAGATGCAAGCATTCATTGAGACCCGGTGGCCAAAGGTACTGGAAGCGAATAAACCCTTGGAAGAACAGTGGATCAGCACCACCGCGGGGAAACAGAAGGTTAACTACTGCTCCAAGTTCAAGGAGATCTACGGTGAGACTTCCGATCCTTTGACCGCTCCGTTCGACCCCATGGTTGCTATGTGCGCGGGACAAGGTAAGCTGAATGGCCGGCCTTACATTGGCGGTGCTTGCTTCGAGTCTTCGGGCACTGCTGGATCACTTGCCGAGATGCGTGCTCGCCGTACGAGCTCAGCGCCCGAGATCGAGCGCCGCCCAAGGGTCGGACTTGGAAGGATGGCTGCATTGGAGGTATGTATGTCCTTTTGAACCTTCTTTTCCACTATTCTACATGTTTCCATTGCGATGACCGCTTCTTACATGGTTGCAATCCCGTAGGCCGAACTTGAGAAGGCTAGGGCTGCCGCGACGGAGGCTACTGCGAGGGCGGAGGCAACAGAACAGAGGGCGCAAGCAACAGATGAGAAGGTGGTGCAAATGCAGGCATACCTCCAGGCGGTAGTGGCAGTAAGTGCATTCACTTTTTCTTTCAACTAAGCCATGTGCTTGAACTTTGCAAACTTAAACTCGTCTTCGGTATGCAGAGGTTGCCCGCGAATCCGTCGCTTCCTCCTCTTCCTCCACTAGCCCCCATGCTCTTGGTAAGTTGTCTTGAAACTAGCTCGGTAACAATTCATCTTTTCTTGCTTATTCGTCTAATGCAAATCTTCATAGGAGAATCGATCGGCTGGATCCCACGCTCCCGCAGATGGTGAAGGAGGAAATGCTGGAGACATAGAGAATGGTGTAGACGGAGGAGCAAGCCCAACGTCGGCGCCATCAACCTCCAACATGCCCGAGTGACTCTAGGTTAGTTCTCATTCTTATTCTTTGTTAACTTATACATGTGTTGGAACTTGCTAACTAAAACTCATGTTTCTCACAACTTTTAGGACTCTAGGACGGATTGCATCGACAACACCTTCGTTCTTGAAGCCTTTGTCGTTTCAGTTCTTTGAACCAAACTATGGATATTGTTCTTGTGAACTTTGGATATTGTTATTTTGTTGGATGTGCTACCAAACTTTTGTAAATGATGTGTGTGATGTGCTACCAAAATTGTGTTTGTGCATTTGTTGCGTTCTATCTATTTTCTGTGCCTGCTAGTGAAGCAGATGTGCATATTCTTCTATATTACTGTTTCTGTGCAGGGAATGCAATTAAAACAGGAAAAATCTGGACATTTTGGTCCTCTTCGCCGAGTTGGGCACTCGGCGAAGAGGCCTTTGCCGAGTAAGGCACTCGGCGAAGCGGTGCTCCAGGAGCCACAACGTTCACCTGGGAACGTGCTTCGCCGAGAGGTTTTACTTTGCCGAGTACTGTACTCGGCGAAGATGTTCCCCAGGTGACCTTTTGGTCCCTCTTCGCCGAGCACATGGTCAGCGCGCGGCACTCGGCGACGCTGCACCCGGCGAAGCCTATACTCGGCGAAGGAGGCACTCGGCGAAGAGCAGTCTCGGCGAAGAGCAAGGCTGGCACTCGGCGAAGACATCATCTCGGCGAAATTCTTTGCCGAGCCCGCCATCTCTAGACACGTGTCGCGCGGTTGTGCGACATGTCTTCGCCGAGTGTCGTGTCCCCGGACTCGGCGAACACCTGACACTCGTCTGACACACATCTGACAAGGGACGGGCTGGATCTGCTTTTCTTCGCCGAGTTGGGTAGAAAGACACTCGGCGAAGACGTCGCCGAGTCCCCCCGACAAAAAGCACTCGGCGAAGCGTCTTCGCCGAGGCGTTTTTTGCCGAGTCTATGTCGCCGAGTTTCATACTCGGCAAAGGCATCGCCGAGCTGGATTTGGGTCTTCGCCGAGTCTTTTGACCACTCGGCGGAGAGGCATTTTCCCGTAGTGTTGAGATTTTTTGCTTGGGCACCGCTCCAACGTTGGCTGGCTAACAAGCTTTCGAGAGGTTGTAGCTATTGGCGAGGCTAGCTGCCTGACAGGGCGAATTGGTCGCGATTTTTTTAGGGGTTGCATGCGTACATGGATCTGGGTCACGTGTGAGGAGTACTTGCCCGACATCCGCAACTTCCGCTGACCAGCCAGCCAGAGGAATTGATTCGATTCATCCTCGCCGGGGCAGCCAGAATATAATTTCTATGATCGATCTGATCACACATGCATATTATCGCTAGATGATGAATGGTCGACATACAGCACAAACCGACGTGGAGAAAGAGCTAATTAAGGAGCTACCAACATGCAAATCTATAAAAGACACTACAATAGCAAATCCATTGTTTTTGGTTTATTTTTGTTGATAGTAGAGTAAAGTGTTGAGAGAGGCGTTTTGCCTCCCACGTGCATATGCAGTTATGCACCATTTATTTAAAATGCATTTTAAACATGCGAAGATGCAAAAATATATGCTCGGTAGAAATTAACATTTTAGAGTTCACGAAGTCGTTTCACGGAAAACCGACATTTTTTGTGGCACGTGTAAAATGGACAAAAATTGGTGATAAAAAAATATGTCACAAGACATTGTTTTGTCTTCTTACACAAATGACAAGAAATATTGTTTCTTTTTTGTAAAATGACTTTGTGAACTCACAGAATGTGAATATGTGTCCCTAAAATTTTATTTTGTTTTTTATATTTCAAAATCTGTGTATTTTAAATACCGGATGCATATGCACTCGATAGACAAAGTGGATTTCACTTGAGTGTTAGGGTATTCGTCCTCTTTGTAGCATCCCTAGGTGGGGCATAAGTGGAGGGGCCGCGTAACAAAGTGAGGATGAAGAGGGACGACCATGGGTTGCTATGGGAGGTGTTGTATATCAAGCGGTGTTGCGGAGACGGGTGCGGGCATTGTTGAGAAATGGTGGAGTCGCAACATGGAGGGAGCGGGGAGGTTGGCCAACTGGCGCCAAGGTGGCAGACGAGTTTGGGGGCTGCGGCGCCGAGGAGCGTTGGCCAATTAGGGGATATTTTGGTGGTGAATAATCCTTGGCGATTTGGATCGCCCTTTTGGCCCCGGTATTCTTTCTGCCGGTAAAAGATCATCGTAAATTATTATCCAATTCCGAGAATATTTCTTACTAGGTTTTTCTGAAATAAAAAATAGCAGAAAACAAGAAGTGGCACTTAGCATCTTGACAATAGGTTAATCCTATAAAATGCCACTAAATTATATAAAACCCCATGATACAAATATGAAACAAGATATAAAAGTAGCATGAAACAATAAAAAATTATATATACTTTTGGGCGTATTAGAGATGCCGCTGCCTACCTACTGCACCATGGTGAAGAGCTCGATGGGTGTTTAGACGGTGAGCCGGAGGGGGTGAAATAGAGGGGCAAAAATGGTGGACGGTGTCGAAAAATCTCCCACCGATTTTTTGTTTGCGCGTGAGTTTGCGTCATCTCATGCTCGCACGAATTTGCCTCCGCGTCCCCCAACCCGGTCAAAGAATTAATGCACGTTAAAAGGGTAACTGAGAGGAATCGGCCGAATTTGTTGTTCCTAACGGGCCTGACTGAGGGGTGACTTAATTCCCGTTCGGCCATTTTTACCTCAGAGAAAACCAAACACGTCCTAAGAGCATCTCCAAAAAATGCCCCAAAAATGAAGTGGTGCCCAAAAAGACCGTTTTTAAGGCATATGCCCTATCCCTATCTCCAGCAGATGCCCTATCCAGATGCCCTATCCCTATCTCATGCCCAAAAATTTTGGGCAGTCCAAAAAAAATGGGGTTGGTAATATATATTTTGTGTAGATAGCGGTGCCCAAAAACGTTTTGGGCAGCCTGCAAAGCGCAAATGCCATTGTGAAGGTTCAGTTTTCCTCCAGATCACCTTAAAAAGGGGCTTCACGTTATCCGCAGATTCCGACCAGCTCCGGTACCTCCCGGTGGCGCCGCTCACCGGCACGGCTTCCCCTCGGCGTTCCTACTGATTCCCCTAGGCTCCGGCCATCCCTGCTTCTTCGACGAGCTCCGCCGCCGGCGGGTAGTAGCGAATCGAGATCTTCTCTGCCCGCGTCCATTGCTCTCTCATCTGCAGCCCTCCTCTCTCATCCACCTGCTGCGGCCGAGTTCTGCCCACGCCGCAATGAGCTATACTTGCGCTACCGGCCAGGAGATGGTGTCATGCGTATGGAACGAGCCCACGCTCGGAGGGGAGGAAGGTGATGACCCAAGCGCTAGGGTCGTCGACGTCTAGAGGCGCGAGCGATCTGGACAACTGTCTCTCGCCGTCATACCCATGTCGCAGACCACCGGTAGGTTCCTCGCCCTCCGCTACCTATGACGGCAGAAATCGAGCTCGGCGCCTGACGATCGTTAGATGCCCGTCCCTCTCTCCGCACCGTCGGATCTCGTGTTTGGTGCCCTATTTTAGGGCAGCTATTAGGGTTGTCGTTTTTGTGGTGTCCTAGGGTATCTCACTTCTGAGTATCTGAAAGGGCATTTAAAATTTTCATATCCTATAAGTTGCAAACCGCAGCTTTTACATGCCCAAAAACCATTTTTCATACCTTATTTTTGGTCATGTGTTGAAGATTCTCTAAGTGGCACTTACCAGTTTGTCTCGTTATTCCCGTAGATAAGAAAAAAAATCGGTTTTGCTAATTCTCATTCGACTGAGAAATAAGTTAATTCTCAGTCGATTCTTCATCCGTTGGATCTGTACGCTGGGATTAGTACTAGTAGGTTGTTCAGTTGGTTTTTGCCCAAAGCTTGGTCCCTGTTCTGTACGTGGGAGAGACAACTTTAACTGGGCCTCTAGTTTGTATCTGTACACAATTGGGCTTGACTTCCATGTACGTGGGCTTATTTTTTTCTTTGTTGCTCGTACTTACGTGTGTGGGTTTTCTCTTGTGTTTGTCAGGTTGGATTTTTCCTATTTTCGTTTTTTTACTGATATCCGTTTGTATTTTTTCCCATTCTCTTTATTTATGTTTTTTACTTATTTCCTTTTCTTGTATTTGTTTTCTCATTTTTTTTTGCCAACTAAAATTAAAATTTGTTTTTCCTTGTTTATGAGTTACTTGCACATGCCCTTCACTATATGATTAGATTGTAAATACATATTTTAAGTTGCATATGAGCTGAAACCCCTGTCATTAAGTTTTCGTCATGGTTGTTTTGATTGTAGGAGTTGTGCGGTTGTTACACATCCAAGTTGCATGTGGGTTGCAGCTAAAACTTAAACCCAGATAGTCGAATTTTGTCGTGATTCATGTTACGACTAAAAGTTGCATGTGGTCGCAACCAAAGATTATCTTAGACGCCGGCCAGAGGTGTTGCGTGCTACTATCCGATGCTTTTATTTCTGTTAAAAGAAAATCGGTTTTGCTAATTCTCAACTAGAATTAACTTAGAGCTCAGTCAACTCTACATCCATTAGATCTCGTGCCATGATCCGTGTAGATTTTAGTTTTTTGTGTTTTCTTTTTCATTGATCAACACGGCCTGCTAGCAGATTCGACTCGACCCAGCAAAAATAAAAAAGATGGGACACAAAAATAATAGCTTCCATTCAATTTCGAACTCATAAGCTCCAAGTTCTACATGGCCATAGTTAACCCCCAGACCAGCTCAGCTACTTGTGCCATAAATTGCCATTATTAATAATATTATAAACTTGCTCTCTTTGATTTATTTTCAAAAAAAAAATCTATGTAGAACACTTTGTTTTTATTTTTCATCATGTTGTGTTGACTTTTGTCTAACGTTGAGCTCCTTTTGACCTCTTTTTATTTATTTTATTTTTAAAAAGTTATAAATACCTTATATTCGATGTACTAAAATCCTTCATCGATATCGTGCAGAAAAAATAATTCTAAGTAATTAATTATTAGTTGGTTATTTGTACATTGTTGTATTTTCATGGTTTTTACTCATCCTCGGTCAACTAGTTTTAAGCTAGAGCGCAGTTGACTCCTTAACAGTTGGACTGGGGTTTTTTCTAAACGATTCCTGGTGCACCTGAGACTTTTTTCAGTTGTAAGTCGAGTTGTAACTGAGATTTTTTTCAAGTTGCAAGTCGGGTTGCAACTGAGATTTTTTTCTAGTTGTGAGTGGGGTTGCAACTGAGATTTTTTTCCAGTTGCAAGCCGCGTTACAACTGAGAATTTTTTCGAGTTGCAGGTCAGGTTGCAACTGAGACTTTTTTGACTCGCGGGTCAGGTTGCAACTGATAATTTTTTGAATTGCAGGTCGGGTTACAACTGAGTTTTTCTCCAGCGGCAGATCGGGTTGCAACTGAGTTTTTTTTCGGTTGCACATCGAGTTGCAACTGAGATTTTTTTTTTCCAGTTGCAAATTGGGCTGCAACTGAGATTTTTCCAGTTACAACTGAGTTTTCTTTTCCAGCTGCAAGTCGGGTTGCAACTGAACTTTTCCAGTTGTAAGTCGAGTTGCAAAATTAGAATTGGATTTGCATCTTGAGTTAACATAGATAGAATTGGATTTTCTTTTTGCCGTTGTAGTTTTTGTGTGGATTTTTTTTTGTATATTCATTTAGAGCTGGTTGGTTTCTTTTTAAATTTTGTGTGAGTCTTAGTAGGGTTGCAACTGAGTTCTTACTGATACGTCTCAAACGTATCTATAATTTTTGATGTTTCGTACTTGTTTTATATTAAATGCCGCATGTTTCTGTTATAGTTTTATATCATTTTATGCATTTATTATACTAACCTATTAATAGTTGCAAAAGTGAAACATGTTCTTGTTTTACACTTTGATGTGTAGGAATTCCTTGAAAATTGACAAGACCACAAAAGGAGCCTTGTTGGAGTAGGACTTTGATTTCCTGAAATCTGTCCCCACCAGACAGTTTTTAAAGATGTTCCCGAAGCAACCCGAAGATGACGTCAAATGGACAAAGTCTAGTCGCGAAAGTTTTTGGAAATTTTCCGCTGCTCGTTGTGGACTAGGACATCGTCCGAAACGGAGCACGAGGGGCCCATATGACCCCTGGGCGCGGCAGAAAGTGGGACCGCGCCCAGGTGGCGTATGGCGGCCTCCTCCATCGCCTCGTGTCACCTCTTCGCCTATAAAGACCCCCTGAACTAAAACTGACGACCCCCGAAGGATATCTCCAGAAACGACTCCGAGCTCCGCCGCCACCAAAAACCCTAATTCGGGGGACAAAAGTCTCTGTTCCAGAACTCGCGGAGCCATCTTCATCGCCGTTGTTGTCTCCCATGATGCGGCGAGAGTAGTTCTTCATCGAGGCTGAGGGCTCATGCCGGTAGCTATGTGGTTTATCTCTCTCTCCCATGGTGTGATCAGTATGTGATCATGAGCATTGTAATCTAGTTGAATTCATAGATGTTTCCCCTTCATTTTGTCATGGATATGCAACTCAATTGGTTTTATCTAGTATAATTTCCGGAGGCACCGTTGAAAACACAAAGCCTTGATGACAGTGTGGGTGGCGTGTGTGACTCTATGGATAATAGATTAGAGAGATACTTATCATGAGTTGTTCTTTGTGTTGGATGTCACTATAAAATCGTGGTGTTTGTTTATTCAGACTTTAAAGTGTGCTTTTGTAGCCCTAAGCAGTAGTCATGGTGTTTCTTATCCAACACGAGAATAGTTCCGAGTAGCATCTAAGTTTCATATTGAAGAGAAAGTTTTATTCTTGTGTTCAACTGTGTTACAATTGTCGGGAGTGACCACTAGTGAAAGTATGAGCCCTAAGACTTGTGTCCAAGCATTGAAACACCGTTTACTCTCAGTTTTGTTGCACGTTCGCTTGCTGCCATTTTTGTTTCAGATAACAAATACCACTTGTAATCATCCATATCACTTGTATTTTACCATCTCTTCGCCGAACTAGTGCATCTATACATCTGACAAGTGTATTGGGTGTGTTGGGTACAGAAGAGACCTTTTTTATATTAATTGCAGGGTTACTTGAGAGGGATACGTTTGACCTCTATCTCTCCGAGTTCGATAAACCTTGGGTTACTCACCTTATGGGAAATTTGCTGCTGTCCTACAAACCTCTGTACTTGGAAGCCCAACACTGTCTGCAAGAATATAGAAGCGTGTGTAGACATCACTTACCTAGTTGCAACTCGGGTTACAACTGAATTATTTTCTAGTTGTAAGGGGGTCGTAGCTGATTTTCTCCCAGTTGCAAGTCGGGTTACAACTGAGATTTTTTTTTTGAGTTGCAAGTGAGATCGCAAATGAGTTTTTCCTGGTTGCAAGTCAGGTCGCAACTGAGATTTTCCCATTTGCAAGTCGGGTCGCAACTGAGATTTTCCCATTTGCATGTCGGTTTGTAACTGATTTTTTCCCAGTTGCAAGTCGGGTCGCAACTGAGATTTTTCCAGTTGCAAGTCGAGTTGTAATTGAGAATTTTTTTTCACTTACAAGCGTGGTCGCAACTGAGTTTTTCTAGTTATTGTTCGGGTTGCAACTCAGAGTTTTTTCACTTGCAATTCATGTTGTAACTGAGTTTTATTTCAGCTGCAAGTGCGTTGTAATTGAGTTTTTTTTCCTAGTTGCAAGTTGGATTGCAACTGCGAATTAGCCTCAAGTTGGGTTGCGGCGCTTTTCGGTTGACAACCTTGATATGGGGTCGGGACGCTTCTTTTGTGACCGATGCCTTTCCCGTCTCATTCTCCGCAACTGCCGCTACCCGCGATATCCATAGCAGCATGATTGAGCAACATGGTCGTCGTCCGCCGATCCGGAACCGACGGAGCGGCTGCGCAGGTGCTTCCGTCTCCGTCTTCGGAGTGGGTGCCGCACCTCTCTTTCCGCATGCGGTTCTTCTTATCAACCGTGGTGGCCAGGGCTTTGGGAGCTCGGCCTTCTGGGCCTGGAAAAATTCTTTACTGATTCTACCATGTGAGACAGAACACACACGTTTGTGCACACTAGGTATTTGATGATTTATCTGGAAGCGGAAGGAAAACCCTGCGTGTGACCATGTTCTTTCAAGTTTCTCATGTAACATTTTTGTGAACAATCAGAGTGATTTGGTCCAGAGGTGTAGAACGATTGTTTCCAGCTGCTGCCGTTGCACACTGCTGCTGGTGCCGGACTTGTCCTTCCTGTTGTGGCCTGCAGGATCTACACGTTGCAACGGTCGTGCCCCTCTTCCCCGAATTGCTTCCACGGCGAAGCTGCTACTAAAACTTTTGGGACTTGGGAGGAACCTGCATAGCTCCTCAGCTCCATGGTATTATGTTTATTTCTGAAATTACTTGGTAACAATGGGTACTCTTGTTGTGGATAAGAGATGTGTGCTGGTTCGCTATAAATTTCTGGATTCTGTACTTTTGACTCTCTGAATAACATAATTTGTTAATTTTGATTTGACGTCGGTTTAGGTCGATGAAAACTCCTGTACATCAGTTCCAAGTATATGGGTTGTGGGTGATGTAATAATTCGGAATAATCTTACACCTGTTGTTCTTATGGAGGCTACTTCCTTTTCTGTAAGTGGTGGCCATAGATTGTAAGTCCATCAAATTAACTGGTACTGGTCATTCATTAATTTTCTTTCGTGTGTTTAATAAGCACTATCTATTCTTATCTTCTCATTGCAGAAATCTGTGTTTGGTGGCCAAACAATTAAGCCGGATTACAGAGATGTACCTTGTGTTGTTTTCTCGGAAGTAGTTACCATGATTTTTTTAAATAGCTTATTTTATATATAAGATATCATCAATTAGTCTAAAGACTTTCTCTTTTTTTTTTAGAAAAGGAGGGTGCGAGTCCCCGGCCTCTGCATCGAGTGATGCACACAGCCATTCGCACTTATTAATTCCAACCAGATTTACAAAGTACAATATTGAGAACAAACTGAAGTCAACCTCTCGACAACAAGGGTCGCTACCACTACGATGGGGGTGACGAACACCAACGCACATCATCTAAAAACCTTCAGCTAAACACTCAACGCACACCGATGTGTACGCTTTAGTCGCTGCCGCCATCTTCCACGAACCCATCTTCAGAAAGGATCAACACCATGACCTTGCAAAATCAGGTCTGCCGTCGGCATCGCCACGATGCCGGACAGCGCCACCATGTGCGAGTCCATCAACCCGAAATCGAGACCCCGCAGCGCCACGCCGCCGAGCCTCACCGACATCGACGTGGCAGATGAAACACCGCTCCGCCAGCTGACCGCCTCCAGGTAGTTCGTGTTCCAAAACGATGCCCTCACGAGGGTGAACGACACCGAAGGTGACGCCATCGTCTGATCTGGAAAACCAGATCTGGGGTTTCCCCCGGAACAAACAGGTTGAGGGCGGAGCAACGATGCCTTCAACAAGGTGATGACGCCCGGGGGCGCCACCATCGTCGTCTCCAAAACGGAGCCCGGTTCTCACCGGCCAACCCGCCCCACCCGTCGTCGATCTACCCGAAGAAGGCGGACCACCTTCGGCGAAGAAGGAGGCCACCACCACCACGCCCAGGGCCGGAGCCCCCGACGCCCTCGTGGTGCGGGTCTAGCCCAGGATGTGCCGCCATGGAGTTGGAGGTCCGGATTTCGGCCAGCCGGAACCTAGGTCCAGACGAAACCATCGCCTTCATCCCGTCCGCCGCCACTGCACGCCAACCCTGGCCGCCGCCGGCCAGCACCACCGCCGAAGATCCAGCCGGAGAAGTGCGCCGCCCCGCCGATTTAGATCGCGGTCGAGGGAGAGCCGCCGCCGCCGCCGGCACGCCACACAGCCTAGGCCGGTGATGTCCCCAGCGACGGCGGCGGGAGAGGAGTTAGATCGGGGGAGGGGTTGAGGGCGGCGAGGAGGGGGCACCCCGGGGGCGGCGCGACGCCGCCGCCTCGGGGGTGGGAGGGGTTAGGGGGTCGGGGGAGGGGAGGGGTTAGGTTGCCGCGTCTGTTGCTGTCTCTGAGGAACTGGTGGTTCCAAACCTTGTTAATGACACCACAATCAGAGTAGAATAAAAGACAGGTCATTCTGCACCAACGGAATCTGCTGCTAGCCCTTAAACCTTTGCCAGGCTTCCACTAGCTTACGTGTTTTTTCAAATGTATTATTTTATTGCAGTATCATTCTCTCATTGCGTTGTAATACGAGATTATGTTTTGTCAAATTAGCATTCCGCCACTATCTGTCGTGAGTCTCAGCGAAAAGAGGCTTTGGAGGAAGCCAAGATTGATATTCTTGTTTACACATCAAGTTTCACCCAATGAAGAACAGCATATCCAAGTAACTATCACCGGATCATCTCTTACACTGAGTTTAATCTTTCATGTGTGTGCTCATCAAGAGATATGTCGGTGTTGTTTTTACTGGTTGTGCACCACACTGCACTCTATCAGCATTCTGTGCTGTAACGTTGTTCTTATGGAAAAGGTTTGTAATCTCCCTTTTTTTGAGCGGGTAGCAGAAGTCTGTTATGAAATTGGTTGTTCATGCTGACTGACAGAGTACTTGGTGCAGCCATGTGTGGACCAGATGCAGGTACAGATATGATCTTTTTTTTGTTATTCATTTGAGTCATATGTGAAGCTCTTGTGTTCTCTTAAAATGATGTGATCATTTCTAGCTATTCATTCAAGTCATACTCTATACCTGAGCTTGTACACACAAAATTGCAGAGTTTTCTGTTGCGCTCAAGGCTGGAGCTACCAATGCCACATTTGACAGCACAGTAAGTGTGAATGAAGTTTACCCTCACATTACAACAGAGGCTCAGACCTCGGTGTTTTTCAAGGTTCTAATTGTACACATTAGCTTTGCAGGTAAAAAAAAATCACCCTTCTGCCGTGGAAGAGTTTTTGATGATGCGGACCTTGACCAGGTGCGTGAGCCCAACATCCAAGGCAAGGCACACAAACTTTCTAAGCAAGATATGTAACGTTGTGGACCGGAAAATATACCATCTGTTTAAAACGATATGGCAAGGGAGCTCTAGACGTAGGCTTCTGTTTCAGTAAGGTAGCCCCACACGCTTGGCATTTGACCTGAAAAGGTTATACTGTGTTTCCATTGAAATTAGATTTCCGTGGAAAAGTTTCCACAGAAATTGTGGGATTGTCATGATTTCTGATCAAGTAAGGTTTTCACACATTTTCCCGTTTAGCCTGCCATCCTTGAATATTAGTAGTGTCTTCTGATTTTGTTGCTTCCAATGTTTATGTCCTAAGCAACAATGTCCTAAGGAGTATCTTCTGATTCTGTTGCTTCCAATGTGCTTGTGTTAATGCCGGGGAGCATAGCATTTTGTTGACAATTATATTTACAGCTGGATCCACATATACTTTGAATATTTGTTGGGCCTTACTTATAAAAGTAAAAGTTTGGTGCCAGCAGCTACGCTTGTCTCGTATATGTATAAGATAATATGTACAAACACATGTGTGAATATATAGATATGAAACGATTAATGCGAGTATCAGAATATGTACAACGCGAGATTTTTTTAATGAAATGGCATTGT
The DNA here is from genome assembly GCA_947311845.1 of Poa pratensis. Lineage (NCBI taxonomy): Eukaryota > Viridiplantae > Streptophyta > Magnoliopsida > Poales > Poaceae > Poa > Poa pratensis. Next base: position 29,451,123 of record CAMZMU010000078.1, on the reverse strand, counting down.
AGCTGTGTTGGAATGTGTTTTCATTTACGTGGAAACACCATTTATTTTTAACGAACCATACTTATTCCAATAGGAGCTTCACACAATTCTTCAAAAAAAATTATTAAGGAAGAATATGAGAAAATCATTTCTCCAGCATGATAAATATGAAATATGGCAATGTTTGTCGCAACACAGTCATAAGTTGCATGGGACACACACATTGTGAATTCTACTAGTTATTTTTTAATCAATATCTCCTTGTCCGAATTTATTCTGTTCCGTGGCAACACACGGTAATCCAACTAGTTTTAATACTCCCTCCGTCGCAAAATAAGTGTCTCAAATTTGTACAAAAGTGAATGTCCCTATACATGTTTATTGTCTAGATACATCCACTTTCTGGCAAATCTAAGACAGTTATTTTTTGACGGAGGGAATAGTAAAGATAATCAGTACTATATAGCTGGATAGAATTCTAGTCACTAGGGACTGAGAGACCTTATTTTCTTTAGCAACTGTGTACAAATTAACTAGGGGTTCTCTCATCACAGTCCACTAATTCTTAATACTTTGACAGGCAAATTATACTATATAAAAGGGCGAAGGATCCTCCTCCTGTCATTCGTCCACGTCGCTGGATTTCCCTGGCCGTCCGATCCGCGCGACGGACGGCCGAGATGCGGCCACGTCGCCACGAACCACGCGGGCACTGTTCATAGGCTATTTTTAGCAAATCGCGTCGCACCACGCGTCCCGGTCATCCAGCCGGTCACCGCCCGCCAGCCGGTTGCCCACCCGGTGGCCGCACACTTTTCCAACAACAACCCCACACTCTCGGAAAATTTTCCCGCAATCTAGGTTTTCCTCTGAATTTGGACCTACACGCAAATTGCGGAAAGTTCAGGGGTGTCCGTGTAAAAACGACATGACCCCATCCCCGACCTCTCTCTCGCGCGACGCTGCTGTCGCCGGCGCCGCCGCCGCGCCCCGCCGCCGCTCAGCGCATCCCCGGCCAAATCTACAGATTCCACGAGCTCCGCCGCCGCGCTGGCTCCCTCCTCGCCGCGGATCTCATCCCGGGAGGCCGCAGGGTCACCGGAATGGTCGCCACTGCCGCGCGCCTCTCCGCCGCGTTTCGTGCGCCTCCGGCGACGCCACGGTGACCAAAACGGGGCGGCGCCGCCGGCCCCGGTCTCCCCGCGTCGCTGCGCGTCCGATGCGCGCACGCGCGTGTGCTGGAACGCGGCGGCGCGTCGCCGGCGTCCACGGCGCCGCCGCGGGCGTCCCTGGCCAGATCTGGCCCAGTGACGTCAGCACGACGTCACAGGGTCCCACCTATCAGTTTTTTTTTTTTGCAGGAAAAATTGGAAAAAAAATCCAGATTTATGCAAAAAAGATGCTAAAACAATTCCAAACAATTCAATCAAACATTCTAATTTGCAATTAAAAAAATACAAACAACATAACTACAATTACGGAAAAAATATTCCTACCTACAATTCAAAATAACCTACACCATAAAAAAACATATTTTCCACCCGCAGTTTAAATTAATACGAAAAGAAGGCAAAAATTCCCTAAATTTTACGAATTTCCAACCTCTCCAAAACCCAATCATTTAAAAAAATAAAAAAAATTCCAAATTTTTCCAAAAGAAAGATTCTAAAACAATTCCAAATAATTCAAACAAACATTCTAAAATTCAAACAAAAAACCCACATACCTTCCAATCTATAACTCCAAATAACAATTACACATAAATTTTTAAAAAAACTATAAAAAAAATATAAAACTTCTAATTTAGATTTTTTTTCTTTGCAAAAAAGATGCTAAAACAATTCCAAACAATTCAAACAAACATTCTAATTTGCAATTAAAAAAATACAAACAACATAACAACAATTACGGAAAAAATATTCCTACCTACAATTCAAAATAACCTACACCATAAAAAAAAGAAAAAAATATTTTCCACCCGCAGTTCAAATTAATATGAAAAGAAGGCAAAAATTTCCTAAATTTAACGAAATTCCAATCTCTCCAAAACCCAATCATTCAAAAAAAATTAAAAAAAATCCAAATTGTTTCAAAAAAAGATTCTAAAACAATTCTAAATAATTAAAACAAACATTCTAAAATTCAAAAGAAAAACCCACATAACTTCCAATCTATAACTCCAAATAACAATTACACATAAAAATTGTTAAAAACTATGAAAAAATATAAAACTTCTAATTTACAATTCAAGAAAAAACACATATGCCAAAGTAGTAACATGCACGATCAAAATTCAAAATTCCATGCGTTTTCGAAATTACTTTTTTTATATAATTCAAAAGGAATTCAAATGCGTTAAACTATTCACCAACAAGATGATTTCTAAATTTGAACGATTTCCGAAATGTGGTCAATCTTAAAACAGAAGCCCACGTTAAACCGGAATACTTCCAAATCTGCGCAATTTTCACATGCGAACACTTTCAAGATTAAGTTTAATGGGCTGACAAAATATGAAAAATATTCAACATGAATTTAAAAGTGCTAAACTATTCCAAAACTTGATGACTTTCAAATTTAAACAATTTCCAAAATATTGACGAGTTTCCAATTTCCACAATTTTATGATCGAATAATTAAAAAAAAATAAGCCCACGGGTGCGGCGGAGCCCGCGCTAATCCCCTAGTTGTATGAACATGCGGCCAAAGGTTTGGCAACGATTTAACGAAGCAAATATGGTGAATGCTTTGGAGGTCGGACGCCCGTGCCTCCGGTTTAAGCCGCCTTTCCAACCTCCAAGGGCCGTACTATTCCCGTGCACACACTGAGATAGACACCCACGGCTAGTACGGGCAGGCAGCATCCCATCCATATTCGTAGCCATACACTGTCCGCCCGGGAAAGATCGAGTGCGCTTTCTCCTCTTGTGATTGCGCTTCCCGCGAAGAGTGCCATCATCCTCCTCCAACTCTGAGCTCCCCGTGGCGACCATGGAGCGGCACCACTCCATCGACGCGCAGCTCCGCCTCCTGGCCCCCGGCAAGGTCTCCGAGGACGACAAGCTCGTCTAGTACGACGCCCTCCTCGTCGACCGCTTCCTCGACATCCTCCAGGACCTCCACGGCCCACACCTCCGTGAATTCGTACGTGGGCGGCGCGTAATCCATGCTCAACTGCACTTACTCTTACCCCCTGCATGCGCATGGAAGCTTGGTTGACCCGTCGGTGGCTGGCCGTCGTGGCTGCAGGTGCAGGAGTGCTACGAGCTGGCGGCAGAGTACGAGGGCGACCGCGACGCGGCGCGGCTGGACGAGCTCGGCGGCAGGCTCACGGGGCTGGCCCCCGCCGACGCCATCGTCGTGGCCAGCTCCTTCTCCCACATGCTCAACCTCGCCAATCTCGCCGAGGAGGTGCAGATCGCCAACCGCCGCAGGAACAAGCTCAAGCGCGGGGACTTCGCCGACGAGGCGTCCGCCACCACCGAGTCCGACATCGAGGAGACGCTCAAGAGGCTCGTCTCCGACCTGGGCAAGTCCCGCGAGGAGGTGTTCGACGCGCTCAAGAACCAGACCGTCGACCTCGTCTTCACCGCCCACCCCACGCAGTCCATCCGGAGGTCGCTCCTCCAGAAGCACGGAAGGTTGCCGTTGGTGACCCTTTAAATTTTCTCCATGGCGCGCACGCGGCTACCTTGAAACCGGCCTCTCAGTTCTGACAGTATCTGTTGAATTTCGAACCTTATCAGGATACGGAATTGTCTGGGGCAGCTGTACGCCAAGGACATCACGGCCGACGACAAGCAGGAGCGCGACGAGGCCCTTCAGAGAGAGGCATGTGCTGGAGTAATTTATTGTTCATTCTACGATATTTGAGTAATTTAGTGTAGTAGTTAAACTCTGAATGTTACAATTGCTGCTCACTGCTTTCCGGGCCTTAATTCAGATCCGCCAAACCAAGGCATGTGCTGGAGTAATCTATGCTATTTCAAGTATATCCTTGATGTCGTTGTTTGTGGCCAACCATATTGTTTTATCAATTTGAGTTATTAGTGAATATCCTAACATGGTGACATGATCGACCTGTCCCTTTGTAGCACTTCCTCGGCCTACTGTTGCAGATATAGTATCCTGCTCTCTGGCGGAAATATTTTCTTGTGCATCATTTAGTTGTTGCATTCATCTATTGATAGAACAGATCAAAATGTGCGGACACTTGACACCTGTGCAGGATAGAAATTTTTTGAGTAACACACGATACATTAAGTTAGTAGAGTTCTAGTTAATCTCGAGTTCTTTACTCTGTTTTTCACCCTATAGTAGATTATGGCAAAAGGGTATGTAGCCTTCTACATGCTGTTACACAATTGGGGGTGATCATTCTTTGAATTCCTTCTATTTTGTTAATGTATATCGAGAAACTTACAAATGCCTGCTTTAGCCTTTCCATTTATCTTTTTCTGTACTCACCATGCAAGCTACTTTAACTAAGTCTATACTGATTCTCCTTTTGCCGGTACCTCGTAGATTCAAGCCGCTTTTCGAACTGATGAAATAAGGAGAACACAGCCCACTCCACAGGATGAAATGCGTGCCGGGATGAGTTACTTCCATGAAACAATATGGAAGGGTTTACCAAAGTTCTTGCGTCGCGTGGACACAGCTCTTAAGAATATCGGAATTGATGAGCGTCTCCCATACAATGCTCCTCTCATTCAGTTCTCTTCTTGGATGGGTGGTGACCGTGATGGTAAATTTCTGTTTACATGTAATGTTCCTTGTACAGTGCTTCTTTGGGTACTTAGCAAGATAAATAAATTCGCATGACTATAGACACTGAATAGTCAATGACATTCTATCTGTGAGTGCATGCTAACTTTGATGAAAATTGCTGCTGTTGTACTAGCATGTCTTTTAGATAATTATATAAATAGCTGGTTGCCTTTTTGTTTAGTTTTCGTTGAGAGGCCAGTAAGTTCTTACGTCTTCGTTGAGAGGCCAATCAGTTCTTATACGCAAAATGTATGAATAGGTATCGGTTATCATGTTTCTTAGCCTCTGTACGGTTGGTAACACCTTTTCTCTGAAACTATGTCCCTCGCTATACAGGAAATCCCAGAGTTACACCAGAGGTGACAAGGGATGTATGCCAGTTGGCCAGAATGATGGCGGCTAACTTGCACTTCTCCCAGATAGAAGAACTCATGTTCGAGGTATTGCTTGAAAGCTTCATCACTCCCATGCTATTTTCCCTTGTTAGTTTCCTCTGTACATAGGTCTTCAATGTTAATTGGGTCTTGTAAATTTGGTAGCTCTCGATGTGGCGATGCAACGATGAACTTCGAGTTCGAGCTGAGGAATTACACCGCTCTTCGAGGAAAGCTGAAAAACATTACATAGGTAAGAAAAAGTTTGTTTTCTTGTATCCATCCAAAGGTAAGTTTCATCCCTGTATTGTATGTTGCTTGAAGGATGATCACGAATTGTCTTTTCTGTTTCTCCTGCCTCTTGAATCAATTTAGCCTTGATGCCATGAACTAGGTCTGCTAATCCTGTCGATTTCTACATTTTAATGGGAGCTTACTAATGCAGAGTTCTGGAAGCAAATTCCCCCAACTGAACCTTACCGTGTGATACTCGGCTATGTACGGGACAAACTGTATTACACACGCGAACGTGCACGCCATCTGCTAACGAGTGGATCTTCTGACATCCCTGCGGACTCTACTTTCACCAATGTCGAACAGGTAATCTTTGGCGGATTCATGATCCATTCCTCTTTTAGTAATTTCTGAATGTTGTAATGTTGCTGATCATGTTAGCACATTTTCATTTCCGATCTTGCAGTTTATGGAGCCCCTCGAGCTGTGCTACCGATCACTGTGTGATAGCGGCGACAAGACAGTCGCCGACGGGAGCCTCCTCGATTTCCTGCGCCAGGTGTCCACCTTCGGGCTCTCCCTCGTCAAGCTCGACATCCGGCAGGAGTCGGACCGGCACACAGACGCCCTGGACGCGATCACCGCCCACCTCGGCATCGGCTCCTACCGCTCCTGGCCCGAGGAGAAACGGCAGGAGTGGCTGCTGTCGGAGCTCCGCGGCAAGCGGCCCCTGTTCGGCGACGACCTGCCCATGACCGAGGAGGTGGCCGACGTCCTCGGCACATTCCGCGTCCTCGCCGAGCTCCCCGCCGACTGCTTCGGCGCCTACGTCATCTCCATGGCCACCGCGCCGTCCGACGTGCTCGCCGTCGAGCTCCTCCAGCGGGAGTGCCACGTGGAGCACCCCTTGAGGGTCGTCCCGCTGTTCGAGAAGCTCGCCGACCTGGAGTCCGCCCCGGCGGCCGTTGCGAGGCTGTTCTCGATCGACTGGTACATGGACAGGATCGCAGGCAAGCAGGAGGTCATGATCGGCTACTCTGACTCCGGCAAGGACGCCGGCCGCCTGTCCGCGGCGTGGCAGCTGTACAAGGCGCAGGAGCAGCTCGTGGAGGTGGCGAAGCAGTACGGCGTGAAGCTCACCATGTTCCACGGGAGAGGCGGCACGGTCGGTCGGGGCGGCGGCCCGACCCACCTCGCCATACTGTCCCAGCCGCCGGAGACGGTCCACGGCTCGCTCCGTGTGACGGTGCAGGGCGAGGTGATCGAGCACTCCTTCGGGGGGAACACCTCTGCTTCAGGACTCTGCAGCGGTTCACGGCGGCCACCCTCGAGCACGGCATGCATCCTCCGGTCTCCCCGAAGCCCGAGTGGCGCGCCCTCATGGACGACATGGCCGTCGTGGCCACCCAGGAGTACCGAGCCATGGTATTCAAGGAACCACGATTCGTCGAGTACTTCAGATCGGTACGTTCACGACAGGATTTTTGTGTGAAATTTGGCCAAAATTTGGCAAATGGAAAGAATCTTTATTTTCCAATGTTTATTTTTTCTTGTAGGCGACACCCGAGACTGAGTACGGCAGGATGAACATCGGCAGCCGGCCGTCGAAGAGGAAGCCCGGTGGCGGCATCGAGACGCTGCGCGCAATCCCGTGGATCTTCGCCTGGACGCAGACGAGGTTCCACCTTCCCGTGTGGCTTGGGTTCGGCGCCGCGTTCAAACACGCGATGCAGAAGGACATCAGGAACATCCAAGCTCTCAGAGAGATGTACAACGAGTGGCCGTTCTTCAGGGTCACCCTCGACCTGCTCGAGATGGTCTTCGCCAAGGGAGACCCCGGCATCGCCGCGCTCTACGATGAGCTGCTCGTCGCCGACGACCTGAAACCACTCGGGGAGCAGCTGCGGAGCAACTACGAGGAGACAAGAAAGCTCCTCGTCCAGGTAAAAAACGATTTATATACACATTCTAGCTCCACAGTTCATCATGAAGCTTGGTTAATTACTCGATCATGGAAGTTATAATCTCTAACTAGTGATCATCTGGTGCAGGTTGCTGGGCATAAGGATGTTCTTGAAGACGACCCTTACCTGAAGCAGCGGCTGAGGCTGCGTGACCCCTACATCACCACCCTCAACGTCTGCCAGGCATACACTCTGAAGCGGATCAGGGACCCCAGCTTCCAGGTGACGGCGCAGCGGCCGCTGTCCAAGGAGTTCGCCGACGAGAACCAGCAGGCGTCGCTGGTGAAGCTGAACGCCGCCAGCGAGTACGCGCCGGGACTGGAGGACACGCTCATCCTCACCATGAAGGGTATCGCCGCCGGCATGCAGAACACGGGCTAGATTCAGATTGGCCGCTTATCTTCAGAGTGCTGAAGGCACCAGCAACTACTGAATATTCTGACTTTCCCTGGGGCTATGCGCATTTCTTTTCCTTTGCAAATAACAATGTCAAAATAATGTTGGCATCTATTAGATGCTTTCTTGATGTCAATGTAAGTGGTACTTATCGGCTGTTCAAGCAGTGCAGTGTCTCTATATGAGTTGGTAGAATTTTAGAGTCAAACACCCCCTCGTATTTTAGGTGTTGTTTCTGAGTTACATTCAGTTGATTTACTGGTCAATTCTGCATGTGATTGAGTAGTAACTTCTTTTCCATATCCTGTCAAAAAAAACTTCTTTTTGCATATGGTTACATGCAAGTAGCATCAAGATCAAGAATGATATAACATAGAACTTCTCCTAAAGTGACTTGTACTTTGCGTTCCCATACATCCCAAGTTTGGGTGGGATGGTAGATTTTTTATTATATTTTTCTATCTTTTCTCTTAAAACGTGATCAACAATATAGGAGGCAGGACCAACTTTATTAGCATTAACAGATGGGTGTTTCGCTTTTTTTTGTAACATAAGGATTAATTCATGCAAGGAACTATCATCGTTAAATAAGATCAGAATTAATGTCATAAAGTATTTTTTATTTTCTCTATAGGTGCGGCTTGTTCATTTTATTTTCCCCTATAGCAATGAGTTCATCTTTAAAAAGTTCATTAGTAACAAGAGATTCAGAAGGTTACATCATCATAAGTGTCTCTCTTGTTATATCAGTTTCTTCATAAATATATTTATGGTCTCTTTAGGTGACTTTAAAAAGAGACCACCTATCTAGATAAATGCTCCATTTTTTAACATATCATCTACTTTCTTGAATCTAGATATGAACTCTTCGTTGAGTTATTTTTGTGTAGCTATGAATAATCTGATGGTGTTCTAGATCTGGATCATTGGAACATTACTACAGTTAGAATAGTTATTAGGAGCATAAGGTTGTCTAGCATAGCCAATATTAAAGTTGTTCATATAAACATTATTGCTGAAGTTTAAAATAGTTCTCGATAGTAGGTCGTTATTTGTATAGTCAACTTGAACATTTAAAATATTATTATTCATTTTCTTTCGAAGTATTTTTTGCACTTCGTAACTATATTTATCACCCTAACAAATAATGATATTTTAAGAGATAGTACATCTTTTCATTTTGATAAAAAAAACAAAGAGATCATGGTGCAATATGCAAATAAGGTCCGGTAAAGCCTACAATGCATATGAAGTTGGTGACACATTGTGTATTTGTTGTCCATAGAGTGTTATCGTAATCATTGAGAAGGATCACCAAATAGGTAAGTAAATATTGTTTGGGTAGGAAACAAAAGAGGGCATGGCTAAATTCAAGCTAGCGTAAACTTTTTTAACAAATAACATAAAAGTGAAATGTATAGGAAATGCAAAAAATATTACATTCGGTTTCGAGCTTAGTTTTCCCCTAGGTATCAAACTTCCCTAACATTCCTTATCATTATAGATATGCTATGTTATGAAATTAAAATCCCATACTATGTTTTGAAAACAACAACAAAAAAGTTACATATTGTTTATGCCATCATTAATTCCATAATGTACCATATAAATTTTGAAAGCAATTGAAAGGGTTGCCCGCACAATTGAGCGGGGTATTGTGTTAGTTGATTAAAAATCAAACATGAAGATGCAATATAAAGCGTTCTGTCAAATGGTCTGTAATGACACACATACAGGAAGTACTATAGACACATGAGTCGGTAATAGAGAAAGTTATCGAGTAATTTTTTTGGGTAACAAACAAAGCGTACAATGATATATAAATTGTTGTAACAAACAAAGTGTAGTAAAAGGTCCAAACCAAACCGACTTTTAGATGGAAGAGGTCCTAGAAGAGATTTGGGTGTAATTAATGTAATGATTAGAAGATTTGGCTAAAGTTGTTTTATGCATTTATAATAGTTTATTCGATTCTACTCCTTGTTAAAGATTAAATGTGTCTGGATAAGGATGTGGAGATGCTAACATAGGAATGTTTTTATGCTTCTAAATAAGGATGTGAATACGCGCACAGAAATAGTTATCTTAGCGGTTCCATAGAAGGATATGAATGTACTCATATAAGATAATTAGAAAGTAATTAATACTATCTATAAACTAGAATATTTTAAATGGTGTGTGTTAGTACACACCAAATATATACAGGATCCAAGTCTACTCAAGTAGCAACGGTTATATCAATTTGTAATCAATTTAGATATATGGAAAGATGACCTCGAACTTCCATATCGGTTGCATATAAATTATTATGACTACAAAAAATTCTTATACACATTTATATAAACGTCGCTGACAAGCGGACCCAATGTTTCCACAAAATGATGCAACTTTTAGTCAAACTTTTCCATTTAAAACAGTTTTCCTCCTATATAAGGAGAGCACATCTCCTCATATCTCAAACTAGTATGTTGTTAGCCAACGGTACCCGTAGATCTGTATACATTCTTGGATCCTTTTGCTATCTACTTGTAGTGATAAGTTCGTTTCAAGCTATGAATCATAGTATGCCGAGGAGGGGGAGAAGGTCGGGTGTCATGTACATCGCTAATGACAAAGAGCGTGCCATCACCTTTTTCAAGAGGCGTATTGGCTTGTTCAAAGGTGCCGCTGACCTCTCCGTCCTCACCGGCGCTAGGGTTGTTGTCGTCCTAGAGACGGATAGAGAAAAAATTCATTCCTTTGGTACGCCATCAGCCGAGCCCATTGTTGATGCTTTCTTGTCAGGGGCTCCACCAACAAGTAAATCTGTCGATGAGGCAAAAGCTGCCAGAATTTTTTGGCTGCAAAGTGAGGTGGCTCGGTTGGAAATGGAGAGAGCAGTTCAAGACAAGAGAAACCAACTCTCCATCCTGCATATGAAGGAGATCCAACAGGAGAACCCAGGTATGGTGGCAAACCTTGTCTTCTCAAAGGAAGAAGATCTTAGTCTAGAAGATCTCGAGAAGCTCTTCAATGAGATCTCACGGGTCCAGGAGAACATCAGAATCCGGCTTCCTCCATTGCATAATGGTAACAAAGCCAAAACCTATCAGCCAATTATGGAAAGAAACATGCTACCACCAAAAGGCCCATCGTCGTATCACCTACACAATACTCCTTCATCGTTTCAATCATCTTTGTCACACCACCTTTTACATAACCAATTTCCTTCGTTTCCACTACCATCACCACCAGAACAAACATTCGCACCACTTCTTCCTACACAGGTACCACAAATGCTCCAGTATGCACCATCGGCTTCAGCACCACAATTTTCTTCCATAACGCATCCAATCCCTGATCTGGGACAAGAACTACCTCTGCCACAAGATCAAAACCTTCTCAACTACCCAAATCCTTGCAACATGTTGCAGCCACCACAACACTATGTAGATCCTAACTCAACCTTCCATCACAACTTGAAGGCCTCCTTGCTACCGGTGGACTCTAGTGTCAATGATTTTTTCGTCGATGACCCATTTGGCCAGGCCTCATGGGAATATCCTTTGTCAGATCAGGCATACTACAATGAATTGCTAGGGGTGGATGTATCCTTGGGATACAATGGTACCGATGTAGGCCAGTGTTCTTCTAGTGAGCAAGATGTCGATATACGTGCACCATATGGAGGACTCTTTTAGAAGTTGTAGCGGTTTCATTCAGATGCTATGTCGACTAAAAAGATAGTGCTATTTCCATTGGTTAATTCGGCCTCTTGGCTTATTCTGAGTTCAATGTTTTAGGTCGGGCCATGAAGGATGTTTCATTTGTATGACCTTTACATCCATGTGCCAATGAGTATTTTCATTATAACAAAATAGTCATTTTATATTGAGATGTGTTCATGGTGAAAATAAGGCAAGAGGATCATGGATTCGCAATAACTTTGGTTTTGGCTTATACTGAGTCAAACTTACTAAATAAAATGAAGACACGAATCTTGTTCGTTACAATTAACGAATGGCCCAATCCAAATTTCCTCTCAAAAGATGAGCATTAACAACCGGAAAACGCTTCGCTACAGACGATAGTGTGTGTTCAGTTCCCCTGCCTCCTGCGTTCGAAGCGTGTCCTAGCGTTTCTAGAGAGAAAACGACACGAGCGCACCTGGTCCCACCACGCACACCTTATTCTTCCCCATCGCTTGCTTTCATCCCCAAATCAACGTCACTGAGCGGAGAGACGAGCTCGCACTACTAGTAGCTTCTATCGTCGTTCCTTGATTCTCCCCTCAGCCTCTACCAGACCGCCGTCTTCTCCTGACTTCTCCCCAAGCGCAACTCGACGGGCGATGGCCCCGCCTCTTTCCGTCTCTGCCCTCCACTAGATCTCCACCGCATGAGCACGCCCACGAAGCCACGGCCATGGACACCCGGCTCCCTCCTCTATTCCTCGCGCCGCCACCGTAGAGCACGCCCTCCACCTCGCGTCTCTGCCCCGTGCGAAACCCGAGGTCCTCCTCTCTCAGTCGTCCTCTCTCCAACGTGCGTCAAGGAGCGATGCTACGAGCGGCGTCCGTGGCTGCTATCAGCGGTGTGGGATGGTGTTGCATGCGCTCAGAGGAGGTGCTTCCAGAAGAGGGCGGCGGTGCTGCTGTCGGTGGGGCCGGTGCTACCGTCAGTGGTCGATAATCCTACCGCTGGTGGTCATCAATGTTGCCGTCGGTGGCGACGATGGGGCCGTCGATAGGCGACAATGATACCGTAGCTTCTTGGTGATGCTACCGTATCAAGGCGACTATTCTACCGTCGGTGCTCGGTGATGTTGCCATAGCTTGTTTGTGATGCTACCGTAGGAAAGTGATGATGCTACCGTCAGTGGACAACGTTGATGATCGCCGGAGATGGTGCGCCGGTGGTGGTCCGGCGACGGGAATGTTGTGATGTTTTGGGCATGGTTCTCTTGGAACAGATACAGAACTAGAAGCTAAGAGGATGGGGTCGTCCTTTTTTCTGTGAGGACGGACACGTGGCACCCACTCCATGCGAGGGGATCGGGGCTTCCGATCCCCGAGGGATGCTCAGCACGCTCCTTAATAACATCTTCCGATGGCACCATATTACCAACAACAATAACAACCCACTATGATATTCTTCTGAATAAATCGTTTTTTTTCCTAAATAGATGCCAACATTTCTTGCATCAAACTAGAAACATAATAGAACTCTGAAGAAACGGAGCCCACCTAAATGCGTGACTCCATTAATCTTATACATGTGCAGCTACAACCATAGAAAAAACAACCTTGATCTAGCTCGCCGGAGTTGGTGCCGTCGATGGTCGCACGACGAGGAAGACAAGGATCGTGATCTGGAGATCATGCGCCAACTCATGCCGATTTCGAGCGCTATGATGCCCATCATCGTCAGGGCAAGGTCGATCTGGAGACGGCCGTCCTCCTCTCCGAGGCTTCGAACCAGGTCGAACGCGTTGATGAGGCGGTCTTCCCGTCAGACCTCCGAGCCTCCATAGCCCTATCTTTGGTCCCCGACGAGGGCAAGGGGCTCGAGGGGGAGGCGCCGCCAAGGGAGCCTGGCGCTAGCTCCGTCGCCGGCGAAGCTAACCGAGCCGGCCTCGCCTAATGTAAGACCCCAAACCCTAGATTAGGTTTTTATTTTGATACTTTTGCTCTGTTTTACTCCATCTGTCCCAAAATAAGTCTCTAAGATTTGACAAAATATGAATGTATCTAGACATAAAACATGTCTTAGAGTTGTAGTTTTACCTATGTTTTAATTCTAGCTCTGTTATGTTCTAGTTGTAGCTTTGTTGTAGTTCTGTTCTAGCATTGTCTTAAAGTTCTAGTTGTAGATCTGTTTTGGTTCTTGCTCTGTTTTGTTCTAGATTTGTTTTAGTAAACTAGCTCTGTGTAGATAGTTTTATTTTTACTATGCATTGTCTTAGAGTTCTAGTTGTAGCTTTGTTCTGTTTTAGTTCTAGCTCTGTTCTGTTTTAGTTTTAGCTATGTTCTGCCGATGATTAAAATATTGTGACAATGTCTGATTCGGCGGTGGCGCTACTGAGTCTTGTGATATGCACGAATACAAATCTTGTGCATCCTACTTGGCTCGCTAGCTCCATCCCTGAAATGTGTGTCCAATCTATGTATGAGGCACAAATCCAAATAATTTTTGTTTAGTTTTGTCTTTTTTAATGCGATGATTAAAATGTTTGAGACCGTGTGATCCTTATGTGTCATTATATGAGACTTTACTCTTGCTTTAATCTTCTTTAGGGCGAGGAGGAAACCTGAAAACTATGCGGCGACCATGAAGATGTAGGAGCGGGCCTCCGTCCACACGGTCCACTGAAGCAGCGTCTTCAGTACTTTGTGCAGTACTAAATAGGTAGAAGAAGACGACCGGCGACACTGAAGCAGGGCAAAGAGGAAGAAGGTGAAGAACCAGCGGCCGTCATGTAGGAGTCAGGGCTCCGTCGATGGCGCAGCAGGCGTCACCGAATTTTTGTTTGTTTCCTTTAGCCTGCATTACAAACGATCAAACTAATCTCCATCTGATGTAAGGACTTAAGGCAACGATTATATATTAAGCATGTTGCCAATTATATTGTAAACAACCTAATTCTTCGTTACCATTGTGCACCTTCACATCCGCATTGGGGACGGGGAAACGGATGCTCCATTTCTGATGAGGGTTTTGAACCGTTACCGATGAGTCGTTTTGTACTAGTGTTATGTGGGCCTCCGCCTGGGTACGATTTTATCCCTCTACTCCACGCCTCTTTACAAATGACCCCATTCCAATAATTGTATATTAGATCACCTTGCTTGTTTGTTCAAGCGGTATTATATCCTAAAGATTCAACTGATAATATCACTTTTGTTCTAAAGGGAATTCGCAGTCTTCATCCGGTCCACCTCAAGCTCCAACTACACAACCAACACATGCACAAACAACAAAAAATGCACCACTTCTTGGGAGTGTGTATGAGTTATTACTTCTAGAGGGATGTCAATTCAATTCTACTTTTGATGTAAGAGCTTGTTTGGTAGCCATTATTTTCAGGCCAAAAATCATGGAATTCACTTCAGATTCCATACCGAAACGTATTTGGTTGTCTTACTTCAGTTGGAGTTCCAGCGAATATCTTGATATGTTGTCAATTCCTGTCTCAACCATGTTACTTCATTTGTATCGAATGAAATGATTGCATCAGTGTGTTTTCATTTTATTGTTGCCAAATGGAATAAAATAGTAGGTGCCAAATGAGTTGTTTGTCAATTCGTAGAAGCACTTGGGATGTGCACCAGTGGAAATGAAATCTGCACCTTCTGAATGAATCCTGATGGCACTTAACTGATGAAACCTGAAGAACTTTTGGAAAGGGAATTGATCCCTCACACTCAAGGTGAAATTTGCATACTTTTGATCCAATGAATGATCAAATCGATGAAATTTACATGTCGGCATGAGGCTTGTACCTTTATTTATAAAATCCTCCCCATATTTTAGCTTTGAGGACAAGCCTGATTTCATGACGGAGAATTGTCAGGTTTTGAACCAGTATGTCAGAATGACGACGGACGATGGTAGATGTTAATCCGGCAGCCCATGTGACCATGGAAATTAATGTCGACTCCAACTTAACACTTTGCGTCCCCGTCTGGCAATCCGGCGCGCTCGTCGGTGATCTGACGACTGACATTCAAATTACCACAACTGCTATTCACCAACCGACAAATCGCCTTTTCTTTGAAGTTCTCCTACCTTTTACGTTTACCCTCACTTCAGGGCAATCAAGCCAACGATTTAGAGCCTTAGAAGCTAGCTTTTTTTTTTTTGCAATAGATGGGCCTTAGAAGCTTATCTCTATTGTAATCGGGTTAAACTATACTCGCCATTTTTCGTGGTTCGGCTCAAACTTCATTTGTAATCGGAGATCTCGTTCAAATTCTCCCAAAGTTGCTACTTTTTTTGTGCTTGTGTTCTCTAAATCCGGGGGACAAGTTCAGATCCTAAGTCTGAGCCAGTCAGTTTCACAAAAGTTTCTGATTCACAGTAGTGCAGATATGGCTTGTGAATAATTTATAGCGTGAAGCGATATGCATGCTCGGAAGAAAAGGAAGAGCAGTGCATCACTAGAAATTTCGTAGTAGGATCTGCATTTTTTATTTGTTCAACTTGCATAGTGCTGACTCATATCTGCACTAAGAGTCAGCTTAATTAACTTGGCGCGTCGCTGACCATGACTAAAGCATCATATCCGCAAAATTGTCAGGTAGGCAACTTCCATGCCATTCGCCGCTCTGCAAACGTCATGGCAAGGCGAAAGTGAAATATTATGACTCGCTACACGTCGCTGTTGATGATGCAGAGGGAGACAGTATAAGAGCATCTTTACCAGCGCGACCAATAGACCGTCTGGGAATGCTGTCGGACAAGTGCGATTGGCTGCGCCGGTGGGCGTTGCCGTATATTGGGAGCGGCGTGCCCCACCGGTCGCTACCAATAGATTTGTTCGAAAAAAATTGAAACGCCAAATATAGATGAAACGGCGATATTTCATTGATTTTCAAGGACATTTAACAAACTGAAACGACATTTAAAAAATTTAACGAAATTTAAACTAAGCCTAAACCCTAAATCTAACGGCGTTGCCGGCAAGAACAAGAGAAGGAGGCTATCCCGCCGTCGGCGAATCCTGCATGCCATCGTCGAGGAAGATGACGGTTCCCGGCGGCGGCATGACTTGCATGTCTCAATGATCTGCCGCCGGAAGTTTCATCCGCTATTGGCGGCGGCGGCGACTGAGACTTCTGATTTCACAGTCGTCGGCTGCGGCCTTGGGCAACTTCTCCGGGTCGCCGCCCTTGCCGAGTGTGGTGAGATTTGATCTAATCATCTAACGGCTGCAGAGGGAGTCCTCGATGGCGGCCTGGACTCCCTCCCACTCGACTCTGCCCAGCCGTCGTCGTTGTCCTCCTCCGGTGCCGGTGCCGCTGCTAGGTGGGGCAGTTGGGGTAGGTTCCTGTGCTGGCGCCGGTGCTAGTGGTAACGGAATGTCGGGTTGCGCGTCGGCGTGGGCACGCTCGTCGTCCGAGGCGAACCATTCCACCGGTGGCTCGCGCATGCCGCCAGGGAGGAAGAAGATGGCGCGGCGCGCCTCGTACTCTGCACTAGTACAGAACGACACATCGATACCCCTCTATGGAAACGACACGAGTTAGGTGACAGATAATCGAGCTTTCTGCGTGAGAAAACCCGCCCCGCCAGGCAAGCTGGCCCGCGTCCCATCATTCATAGGCAACGGTCGTGAATTTTTAACCGTTGCCAATATATTGGTAACGGAGGTCCCTGTAACTCCGTGTGCGATATGTACTTCAATGGCATCGACATTTGTATGCAACCATTGGCGAGGTTGCGTATATAAAATTCCTTTTTTAGGACTTTCTCGGATATTATAAAAGACCGTCGATTCACCCTTGTTCCTCTGCTACAGCTTGTTTCTACTCCGCACTCTTGTCCTCCATACCAAGAGCATGAGCTCGTCAGGGAGATCGATGGCGCCCTCCTCCTACGCCACCGGGGCAGGGTCAGATCTGCCGCTTGTGAAGTGTGTTTGCTGCCGCTGTAGAAACGCGATTCGTCGAGTGTCACGTTCGGATCTGAACCCAGGCCAGATCTACTTCAAGTGACCAAATCACAAGGTTAGTTCGACGCTTCGACTAGTTTTGATTGATTTAGCTGGTCTGGTATGGAGCCCAACAAACACTTCGACTAAATCTGACAATGTTGTTACCGTGCGAAAGGAGCGGCCGAAAGGAACATAAATAGTTGAGTTAAATGTTCTTGTGAGCATTGATAGAACGATTTTGTGTGTTTGTGTGCTGCTATTAGGTGTGAACTTGTATGCAGCAATGAAAATCAGTAGAATGTAGTAGGTTCGTATGCAGCTATGGAAATCAGTAGAATGTAGTAGTTGTGAACTTGTATGCAGTAGGGTTGTATGCAGCAACTTATTATTAATAAGTATCCAATGGAAACGGTTATATAAAATATCCGTAGCCAATTCGGTGCTTATAAATGTACTGTCGACACAGCAAGTCATCATTCGTGTTCTCACTCTCTCACTGTCTATATTCTAACCCTAGCCGCCGCACACTGTAGTTTTAACTCTCCTCACTCTCTCATGGCTTCCTCTGTCGGCGCTTCTAGATCCGGCTATCGCGACCGCGGCTCTAGCGGCAGCACCGATCTAACGGCAGCTGTTCGTGAGGGCAAGGCCGATCTAGAGGCGGCCATGTTTCCGCTGGTGATGCAGCGCGTCTGGAGGATCTTGCAGCAGCACGACCACTTGGCGCCCTCCTCCTCCGGTGATGCTCGGCCTCCTCTAGGCCAGGCCGATCTGGAGGAGGTCATTCATCAGGTGGTGATGCAGCACCTCCGGTGGATCTGCCAGCCAAACCACCTCGAGATGCGAGGCCGCCGTCGACGGAGGAGGAGGTGGCCGATCTGGAGGTCGCATTTTACGGAAGAGGAGGAGGTGGCCGATCTGGAGGCCGCCGTCGATGGAGGAGGAGGTGGCCAGAGATGCGAGGTCACCGTCGACGGAGGAGGAGGTGCCCAGAGATGTGAGGCCCCTGTCGACAGAGAAGAAAAGATGAGGTATTAGATTGTGAACTAGAGATGCTCTGTATTGATATGTCATATTCTCCCGCGGCATAGGCAAGATCTCATGAACTAGAAATGCTCTGTTTTGGTATCTAATTTGTATTAGCAACTCATGAAATGTTTTATTGGTTTTGTATTAGATTATGAATTATTTTGGTCAATTGTGCTCTGTTTTGATTTGTGATTTGTATTACCAACTCATGAAATGTTCTATTGGTTTTGTGAATTATTTCAGTCAACTGTGCTCTGTTTTGATTTGTGATTTGTATTACCAACTCATGAAATGTTCTATTGGTTTTATATAAGGTTGTGAATTATTTCGGTGACACTGTCCAAGATGGAACAAGCCTCAGTACGAAGAATTTGGCAAAATTAATTTGCTACGGAGGCTTGCGAGCTCGGTGTGATTTCTTGTTTTTAGCTTCTCTATCTATTTTTGGGATGCGTGTAGCAATTTGGCTGCAGATGTGATTTGGAGAAGCATGAAACCACTACTCGAGTCTTTTGCTAGCTCGAATACCGTTTTCGGGGTTTTGGAACGGACAACGAGGTGAGGAAGAAGGTGGAGCTGGAGAAGAGCGGAGTACCATAAAAGTTAAGTTTAGGGAGGCATAAGAATGATAGGATTAGCGAGGCATGTGTAACTCATCTTTTGATGCTATGTAATGGTGAGAATTTTTATATACGTTATGACTGGATTTGCTATCATTTTTGTGCTTCTGCTGTGAGATTTTGAATGTCAAGTGGCAATTGTATTGTTGTTGTAGGCTTATGAAGAAACCTCAATGCAACGAGTAAAAAAATAATCTCCGTTACTGATGTTCCGATACATCAGCAACGGAGATTGGTTGGCAACCGTAGCCAAAATCAGGCCTCATCGGTGATGGTTTTTGGCCTCTGTTCCCAATGAGGGCCTCCACATCAGTATCTGGGGCGGGGACACGGACCATTTCTCCGTTTCCGATGGGGGTTTTGGCCCGTTTTCGATGTGGCGTTCTGTACTAGTGCTGCCTCCACCACGTCGTACCAGTATGGCGACGAGATGGAGTAGAATTGATCGACCCGCTGCGCCCACGGCAAGTCCATCCACTGCCGCCTGATGTAATGTAGGCAGGCCTTCCCGCTCAACCGCAGCGCCACCGGCACCTTCACGATGTTCGGTACCCACCCCTCGGGTAGCTGAACACTGTCTGGCACCGGTATGTTGTGGCGGCGGTGGTCCTCCACCTCCTCCTCAGATAGCGTGGGTGGAGGCACAACACGGGAGGAGCTGGCCGCGCCGAACGAACACCGAAAAGACGGCAACGGGTATGCGTCCATAGGCGGTAGTGCTCAGGATAAGTTGTCGTGCTCGAAGCGCCGCATCTCGTCCAAGAGCCGACGCTACTGTTCGTGGAACGCGTTCCACTCCTCCTCCTCGTGCTGCATCTCGTCGGTGAAGGCGGACTCCAACTTTCGCTCCTTGTTGAGGAGGCGACGTCGCTCCTGCTGCTCCAGGCGGCACTCGGGGGTTGCAGCGCGAGCGTCGCGCTCCCGTCGAGCTTGGCGCTCCGCGGCCATCACCTGCCGACGGATGATCTCCTCTTGATCATCAACGATCGCGGCTTGCGGTTGTGAGGCATATTTGCTAGGGTTTTGGAGAGGAGAGGAAAGGTATTTGTGTGGAGGGAGAGGAGAGGCTCATGGCCGGGTGCCGCCACCGGCTCGTCTGCCACGCGCAGTGATGCTAACGATGCATGCGCGCCACCGCCTGCGCCACCAGTGTTGCGCTAGACGAGTCACGTCGTCTGCGACCGCCTGGGGAGCCGCTGCATCATTACAGCGGGCATACAGCCTACAAGAAATCCTCCTGCGGCCGGTATGTCGCTGACGCGTCGGTCCTGCATGTCAGGATCCGACGTGGATGCGTTGCCGCGGGTTGTCGGCGCGTCCGCTTGCCTCTCTAGAATCAGAGCGCGAAGCGGGGCTGTCATACGCTCTATTGGGAGGTGCCGACAACTTTCGGCCTATTGGCACGCCTCTAGGGGCGTTTTGGTGCCGGCGCGTCCAATAGGCTTATTGGGAGCGTTGTTGAGCGTGTGGAGATGCTCTAACAACGAAATTAGACGGAAAATCTAAGATCATCTGCTATTAGATTTTTTCGATAAAGAACTGTTATTGGATGCAACTTGCAGCTGGTAGATATCTTCATCTATCCACGATCTGAGTTGACCTGAAAAATCTATCCACTGGCCCCTCTCATCTCTTTCCGGCCATTATATACAGCCGCACACTGTCATAACAAGGCACTCAGTTAGTAGAAAGGATCTGGACTTTGTCAGATAAACACAGAAGACTTCAGTTAGTCTCTTGAAAACCAAAAAAAATCAACCATGACGGTAAGTTTTTGCACCTGTGTATCTCCACAGATCAACTGGCAAGATCGATCTGGTGCTAAATCCTTGAGAACTCCTGTGTTTGCAGATCGTGGAGCTGCAGATGAACATCGACTGCGCCGGCTGCGAGGACAAGGTGAGGAAGGCCCTCTTGAGACTTCAAGGTACCAGTATTCCAGGAATTTCACATCATGCATGGTTCCTCGTCTCGGATCGACCTGGCGTAGAACGCATATGCATGCACGGTGACATAAACGTACTGATTTTTTACTGTTGCTGGTTCGTGATCGATCTTCAGGCGTGCAGTACGTAGACGTGGACAGTGTGCGGGACAAGGTGACGGTGACAGGCACGGCGAGCCAGAAGAAGGTGCTGCGGGCGGCGCGGCGCACGGGGAAGCTCGCCGTGCTGTGGCCGACGGCGTACGACCAGCACCACCACGCCTACGCGCAGCCGGCGGCCTACCACTCGTACCACCAGGCCAAGCCCGCCGCCGCCGCCGCCCACGCGCACCGCTACTATAGCAGCGTGCCGCACGGTGGCGGCGGCGGCAGAGGCGCCGCCAGCTCGTACAACTACCACGTCCACGGCTACTACGACTCGGACCTCCACGGGTACTACCACGAGCAGCAGGCGCTGCCCGTCGCCGCGCAGAGCTACTTCAGCGACGAGAACCCTCACGCATGCTCCGTCATGTAGCTAGTGACTAGTGAGCGCCCACCGGTGGCTGCCTCCGTATTTCTCGTGTGTATACTGTATAGTCCTTGTGCACATGCTCTGTATAGAACTTTTATTTTCTTTACATGACTGTATAAAGCTTTGAAGTAGATCAGGGCCGCTTGGGCCTAGGTCTGGTCCGACATCTGCGCGTCTGTACATGTCATGTTGACATGATGGTGGCGGTTCCCGGCGGCTCAGCGCACTTGTCCTCGACGGGTGGTTCCCCTAGCTGGTCGTAGCAGCTGGGTGTCATAGCTGTTGAGTTGCGGGGTGCACCACAGCGCGAAGACCGCCACCTCTCCTATATGCGGGCTGCGGCCTGTCGTCAGCTGTACTCAAAACGTAACAGCTGGATCACACGAACTAGCACAAAGAACTGGATGTGGATCGAGTAGTAGTACTGGACTAGTCACGTACACAAGTGAAGCTTGACTGCTTTAGTGGCTTTTCTGCTTTTTTTCACAACCATCGGTACATGTCCTATTTATATAAGACTTTACAAACCGACCTAGCTAGGAAAATATCTGCTACTAGCTTCTATAGCCTTTCTACTAGGTACAGCTCACGTGTATTCTAGAGACTACTAGCTACTAAGCTACAGCAGTAATATTGACTATGGTAGAATTTTCTAGTGCTGCGCAGAGGGTGACGCACAGGACTATGGTAGAATTTTCTAGTGCTTGCTCCGGTCGTGAAAAACCGGATTTTTGCACAGTTGGATCGCCGACTTGTTGTCCACGAGCACCATAGGGACCATGGGGTCTGTGGCGAAGAGATCGCCGATGAGTCGTCCGAGCCAGACGTCCTGACATGCTGCGGTAGTGGCAGCAATGTACTCTGCTTGGCAGGATGATAAGGAGACCACCTTTCGCTTCTGAGACTGCCAAGTTATCGGGCATTGATCGAGGAAAAAGAGAGTCCCCGTCATGCTCCTTCTGTCGTCAACATCGCCGGCATGGTCGGCATCACTGTAGCCGACTAGCCGTGCGTTGTCATTGCCACTGGAACGGTACCTGCAGCCATAGTGGAGTGTACTTGCAACGTACTTCAGAATATGCTTCACGGCGCTCATGTGCTCGGTCGTTGGCTTTTCCATGAAGCGACTGACGAAACCGACGGCGAAGGAGATGTATGGCCGTGTGTGCACGAGGTAGCGAAGGCTGCCGACGATGCTCCTGTACAAAGTGACGTCCATAGGTGGATTAGTGCTCACCTTTGGATAGCTTCAGACGCGGCTCCATGGGAACATGCACGGCGTTGCAATCTGCATGCCCGCCTTCTGCAAAAGCTTGTTGGCGAACGTAGCCTGCTTGAGGGTGATCTTCCTCGGTGACTGCTTGACCTCTATGCTGAGATAGAGCGTCAACAATCCCAGGTCGCTCATGCAGAATTTTCTGCTTATCTCCTGATGACGTGGAAACACATATTCGTTGGGAGACCCCAAGAGGAAGGTATGAAGTAGTGCACCAGGAATTTTCTCTTGAAATCTACCAAGGTTATCGAATCAGTAGGAATTGGAAGAGTTTCAACACGGTGTCAACGGCGTCAGAAAATATGGCGTGTGAGATGGACCTACACACAACACAATCAAAGTACTTTGCCCCAACGAAACAGGAAGGTTGCAATCTCCCGGCTTGCTGAATACAAAGAATTAAACGTATGGTGTGGAAAATGATGATGAGTGCAAAAAGAAACAGTGAGTAAATAAATGCAGAGCGTGGTGGAAACGGTGTTTTTATCGGTGTGGAATAAAGGACCGGGGTCCACAATTCACTAGTGGTGTCTCTCCATAAAACAGATAACTAACATGTTGGGTAAACAAATTACAGCTGGACAATTGACAAAGTGCAAAAGCATGACATTGCAATATATGATAAGAACATGTTCATTGTTAGATCTATTGGAAATTACATCAATATACATAGACCACTTACTAGCTGCATCTATGACTAATAATCCACCCCGGGATAGCATCCGTGTCTCCCGTGAGTATTAAGTTGCAAGAAACAGATAAACGTATTAAGCAAAGTGTGTAATGTAAACAATGCATATGACATATAGGCACAAGCAAAGTTGTTTTCTCCCTAGTGGTAATAGCACATCTACAGTTTTAGTCGTTTCTGTCATCTCAGCCCAGGCTAACAGAGGCATGCACCCACTATCTAGCATAAATACCCCCTCTTGAAGTCACTAGCATCTACTTGGCCAAAGTATCTACTAACAACGAAGAGCATGCGGGAACATAGATAAAACATGTATATAAATAGATGAACAAACTTGATCATAACTTCACAATTCATCGGATTCCAGCAAACACAACATGTAGCATTACATAAAGATGATGTTGATCATGTTAGGCAGCTCACAAGATCTAAACATGATAGCACAAAGTGGAGAGACTACCAACTAGCTACTGCTATGGACCCGTAGTCCCGTGAAGAACTACTCACGCATCACTCCGGAGACAGGCATGGTGATGAAGAGCCCTCCGGTGATGATTTCCACTCTGGCAAGGTGCTGGGAAGAACTCCAGAACCCTCCCGAACTAGGGTTGACGATGACGGCGGCTACGGAACTTTTCGTGAATTTCTTATCGGGTATTTAGGGTTTCCCGAATAGATGTAATTTATAGGCGAAAGGGAGGCACCAGAGGAGCACCAGGTGGGCCAGGCGGGGTGGTGGCGTGGGGCCTACCCTGGCCACGCCGTGGGGTCGCCTCCCCACCTGGGCCGCCTCCTGGGCCTCTCCTTCGGGCAGTGTCTTTGTTCCCGTGTAGAAATAAATCATGTAAATTGGCTTGCCTTTGGGAGAATTTCTGGAACAAAAAGACAACAGAAAACAGGAACTGGGACTGTGGCATCTTGTTAATAGGTTAGTTCCAGAAAATGCATAAAAATGATATAAAGTGTAAATAAAACATGTGGTATTTAATATATAACAGGATGGAACATCAAAAATTATAGATACGTTTTAGACGTATCATCTCCTTTTTGAACTTGGAGATAGTTTCGTGCTTGCGCCTGTCAGGATCAAGTCGTCGACGTAGACGCCCAGGAGAAGCCGCTCGCCATCCTCGCCGCGGGTGTACACAGAATGCTCAAATGGGCTGCGAGTGAACCCGAGCGACACCAGCACGTTGTCCAGCTTTACGCTATGGGGGCTTGACGAAAACCATACAACGCCTTATGGAGGCGCAGTACTTTGCTTGATGTGGTAGAGTTTGTGAAGCCCGGCGGTTGCGTCACATATACTTCCTCGCCGAGTTCCCCATTCAAGAACGCAGTCTTCACGTCCATCTGATACACCTCCCACCTTTTTGTGCAGCGATGGTGAGAAGTAGACGAATAGAGTCCAGACGCGCCACCGGGCAAAAACCTCGTCGAAGTCGATCCCCAGGCGCTGCACGTACCCCTTTGCCACGAGGCGCGCCTTGTGCTTCAACACGTTTCCGTTGGCGTCTCGCTTGAGCTTGAAGACCCATTTGAGACCGATTGGCTTGTGACCTGCAGGCAAGTCAGTGAGGGTCCAAGTCTTGTTCTCCTCAATGGACCTCATCTCCTCAAGCATCGCGATGCGCCAGTGCTCGTCGTGCTCTGCCTCAGCATATGTGGATGGCTCACCGGAGGGGATGAGTAGTAGGCGCTCAGCCTGGCCTGGTACCGGCGCGTCGGGTTCCACCACGTCGAGGACGCGATGGTAGCGGTGTGGATGATCTGGATCGTTGCCTTCATCGAATAGCTTCGGGTTTGGAGCGGAAGGAGGTGTGGCAAACCTCACTTGTTCTGCAGTGCCTTCAGGGGTTTGTGTTGTGGTCGTCGTGGCTGCAGACTTCACTTCTGAATTGTTTTCGACCTGAATCTCCCTCGGGGCAGGACTTGATGTAGTTGACTGGGTTGGCGAAGTAGGTGATGCGGCCGGTGTAGGTGCGTAGGAGTACTCGATGGTGAACTCTCCGCCGCCATGATCTTCCACCATGTTGTCGATGCTCCAGTCCCAACCAGCACTCTCGTCAAAGATGACATCCCGGGAGAAGTGAACGCGCTTTGCTGTCGGGTCTTAGAGGCGGTACGCGTTACCACCGGGTTCATACCGAGCATCACCATGGGCTCGCTTCGGTCATCCAGCTTCTTAAGGTTTGGCGTGGTGATCTTGGCATGAGCCCTGCAACCAAAAACACGAAGGAAGTGTACATTGGGCTTCATACCGTGCCACGCCTCTTACGGAGTACGTCTGTCCACGCTCCTCGTGAATAAACGGTTGAGGACGAAAACGGATGTAGTGACCGCCTCCCCCCAAAACTATGTTGGCATGTCGGTGCCTTTCAACATGCAACGAGCGGTGCCGACGACCGTCTGGTTTCGCCGTTCCACCACCCCGTTCTGTTGAGGTGAGTACGGAGCAATGAGGTGCCGCTTGATGCCATGATCAGCGCACCAGTTCGCGAACTCCGTCGCGGTGAACTCCCCTCCTATGTCGGTGTGGAAGACGCGCAGAGTATGTCGTGACTCCACCTCTGCGCCAGCTTGGAAGCGACGGATGGCCTCCGGTGGCTCGTCCTTCGAACGTAGGAGGACGATCCACATGTACCGGCTGTAGTCATCGACAAGGAGAAGGAAGTAACGCTTACCTCCTAGCGTGGGCGGTGAGATAGGGCCGCACAGATCACCATGCACTAGCTCCAACGGTTCGGCAGCGCGGTACTTTGCCACCTGGTGAAACGGGGTGCAACGGTGCTTGCCGGCCAGGCACGCCTTGCAGAGCTGCTCCACGTGGTTGATCATGGGAAGTCCGCGCACCATGTCCTTCCGAGCAAGCTTCTCTAGACTTTCAAAACTTTGGTGGCCGAAGCGCGCGTGCCATATCCACGCGTCCTCGCCCTGTGAGCAGCGAGGCATATCGGCATCTCGATCTGGAGTTGCACCATGTACAGCCGGTTCCGCATGCGATGAGCTTCTTGTGCCGGTCGCGGATGATCATCATGTCGTTCTCGATGTGCGTCGGGCACCTGATCTCGTCGAGCTACCCAATGTTGGCGATGTTTGTCTTGATCCGCGGGATCCAGTAGATGTTTGACAACGCCCTGTGTCGCCCGCCATCCATGGCAAACGTCACGGTACCACGCCCCCATATGTCGACGAGGGAGCCGTCACCGAAACGTACTGTGCCTGAGACCTTCTTGTTGAGCACAGCGAAGACGGATGCATCTCCGGTCATGTGGTTTGAGGCGCCTGTGTCCAGGTACCATGCTGTGTCGGTGTCACTCGCGGACTTGCGCAGCTCGACGTGTGCACATTTCTCGTTGAGGAAGACTTGCTCCCCGAGAGTTGGTGTAGAGGGGTTCGCCGTATCCTCAGCGGGCATAGCCACTGCCACCTCGATATGGGTTACCATCAGCAGCGTGTTTTCCTCGTCTTCAGCTTGGACAAGGTTAGCCGCCTCGCCGCGCTGCTCACGGTCGCGCTTGGCCTTTTGGCACTCCTTTGCCCAGTTTCCAGGCTAACCGCAGTACAGACAACTTCCTCTACGGCGCTCACTTGAGCCAGTGCCGCCTCCTTGCGCACCTTGCTGCTTTCGCCGGGGAGCCGGCTTGTCGCTGTTGTCGCCGCAACTTGATATGCCCTTTCCGCGTTGTCGTTGATAGCTCTCCCATTTCTCCTCTCTGAGGAGAAGCTTGTTGACATCACTGTCGCTAGATACGTCCATTCCGCGTTGTCGTTGACCGCTCGCCCATTCCTGCTCTGTGAGGAGAAGCTTTTTGACACCATCGGTGGCATCATCTAGGTCGTACGCCTCCTATGCCGTGAGAAGGCGACCACACAACTCCTCGATTGTCAACTCCCAGAGGTTGACAACTTGCTCGATGGCCATCACAATTGGCCGGTACTTGCGTGGCACCACACGCAGGAACTTGAGCACTACCTTGTACTCGCTTATGGGACCGCCGAGGAGCTCGAGATCACTAACGATGCTTGTTAGTCGGATCGACAAATCTTTGATTGACTCACCTGGGCGGAAATGAAATTCCTCGAACTCGCGACGTCTCGTCTGTGCCTTTGCCTCCCGTATGCGCTCAAAGCCGAGACACATCGTCTTGAGCGTTTCCCACGCAGTTTTCGCACGGTCCTTCGACGCCAGCGTTCGCACTAGCTTCGGCCGAACAGCACGGAGCAATGCTGCCAGCGCTGCTCGATCGTTGTGCTTGTCGTCGGCGCCAAACTCGATGACATCCCACAAGTGCTAAGCCTAGAGCTGGACGCGCATCACCATCGCCCACTCAGCATAGTTTTAGCGGGTCAGCATCGGATATTGGCAGAGCTGGTGCTCTCCCTCACGACACGCTCGCGCACTACCAGCTCGCCGCCACTGCAGCGTGTCGGGCTGCGGCCCCGTCGAGCCATTGGAGATGTGTGTGTGAGAGCCCAGACCCCGGAACTATACAAAGATGCTGTGTGTCACTGGTCATGTGATACAACCGAAGGTTACTGGGCACACCGCTCCCAGGCCAAAACCTTTGGCAGGCGTTGCTCGGAATGGATCATCGGCAACACAACACTTCGATTGATGCCATAACACAGGCACAACTATCAAAGTATAATAAAGAGATCAAGACTGCAGAACAACGGTACATCACAGACTCTACGACTCAGAGTACTTACATTACAACTCACAACTTAAGATAACAACTTATTACAAGCAGAGGTCACATGACCCAACATTACACCATACAGCGGAAAGCAAATTATGTTGTTCTAACAACAAGATAGCAAAAGGCCTAAGAGGCCAGAACATAACGACAACCACCCATTTCCCGCAGCCTCAGGCTGCTGACTGGGAACCCCATAGCTATTCGTCGAAGTCTATGTCGGCATAGAAACCACCATCGGCTGAGACAGTCTCACCTGTAACAAAAATATCAACGAAGCAAGGGTGAGTACGAAAGTACTCAGCAAGACCTACTAGAGCTACTAGCTCGATGCTTGAGATAGCAAGGCTTTCTGTGGGGCTGTTTTGCATAAAGCCAGTTCTCATTTTCAAAAGACTCGGAACCATGGCATCGTCTACTGAGAAGTTATAAAACAGGTAAGAGAGCGTATCTCCAGCTCTATAAAACAAGTAACACCTTCCGGAACGTCAGCAACACTCTGGGTTGGCACTTTTAAGTTATGATCATGTTATCTATGATCTCGCCCGTTAATTCCAAGTTGTCCGTAACCGTGGACACGGCTATTCGAATAGATTAAACCCTGCAGGGATGCACAATGTTTGCCACACGTACCAACCGACTCTTAATGCCACTAGGTTGGCGCTCTTCCGAGGAACGCTGGCAGAGGGTGGTCGGCCACGACCTTTACCTTGCTTTCGCCTAAACCATGAGTCACTCCAAAAGGGGTAAGTCCGCCATCGTAAGACGGCCGTTCTCCGACGCGGTCCCGTTTGTTGCATGGCAGGGTTGGTTTACCAGAGAGTTCGTCCTCAAGCAACCCTGGCTGCTCCTATATGCTCTATGCACCTCCTCCTCCTCCTGTAAAACGTTTTCGATGCGTATGGGCAAATGGAACACCCGAACTATGTGACTCATGGCAAGACTAGACAAGTTAGTTGGTCGAGAGGGAACCATTGTAGGGCCTCGTGTGGTTGTACGCTCAGTCTTGGATCAAGGTACGAGAACTCGGGTCTTAAGGGCGGCTAGTGGAACAAGACACCACAACTGTGGCCTCCCACCAACCTTTAAGCATGTTTATCATATTTCCCTTCATCTCACCACTTCTTCCTATCATGCTAGATTCGTTAACAGCTCTGAACATTAACCAACTGAAGTAGCTCGCGAAGCAAAGCATGGCTAAGTATAAGATATATAACAGGCTCTAACTGCAACACAAGCAAAACCTAGTCATGCTAGGAGCAGTGGATCAGATATTTAGTTGACAACAACAGGTTATGCATCAGAATAGGTTACTCTAATTACCGACAAAAGACAGTTGAATCGTATGCAATATTATAATCTGGGACTCAAAATAATTGGGGAAAACATAGGATAGAAATGCTCAAAGATTGGGTTACGCTTGCCTTGTTCGTTGATAGCAAAATAGGGATCT
The DNA here is from genome assembly GCA_947311845.1 of Poa pratensis. Taxonomy (NCBI): domain Eukaryota; kingdom Viridiplantae; phylum Streptophyta; class Magnoliopsida; order Poales; family Poaceae; genus Poa; species Poa pratensis. The sequence continues at coordinate 29,421,545 of CAMZMU010000078.1, read as the reverse complement.
TCGGTGTTCTCAGAACCAGCTCCGGACTCGTGTTCTATCGATAAGAACCAAACACCGGAAAAGGAAAAGAGCAATCAACATACGACGTCGATGCACTGCAAACAATATGGATGATATGACCAATTAAAGATATTGAAATGCATCCTAGATCATGTAGATCAATTTAAATGGAGTTGGAATGACTAAAAGATGCCATTTCCACACACTCCATAATTAATATAAAAAGGTTATATTAGTTCTTCTAATTAAACATTGTTCAAAGTGTTCAATCATGCATGGAAATGCATTAGTTGCAAAGGTTTCATTTTTCTGTAAATTTTGGTATATTACTCATATTTTTCTAATAAACAGAGAATATTCTATTAATTTTACAAGTTTCATCCATTTTCTGGAATTACAGGAATTATTAAAAGAAAATAAAAAAGAACTGACGAGCGGGGCCCATGTGTCAACGACACAGAGGGGCAGCGGCGGCTCTGCCGAGCTCCGCTCGAGCAGGCGAGGCCGCGCGCTGGCCTGTGGCCACGCGAGGGCGCACCAGGAGGTCGCGGGGAGCAAAAGGGGCGGCGGTGGTGACCAAATGGTCACCGGAGTCGCCGGCGGCGGCCACAACCGCGGCGGCGGACGGCGGCGACCACGGCCACGAAGAACCAGGGCACGGGGAGGATGGGGAAAGGGTCCAGGAGGACCAGTGGCTCACCACGAACTCGATGGGATGCTCGGGGAAGCCGGAGGCGGGCGGTAGGCGGCGAATCGAGCACGGACGTCCGGCGGCCGGAGTTGGGGAAGACGGGCGATTGGCGGCGATTCCGGCCGTCCCAGCAACCGCGACTCACGGAGAAGGTAGAAGGCTTCGAGGCGGAGCTTGTGGCACCTTTTAATTCGACAGGGGAGGGCCGGAGCGGCGGCGGCTTGCGTCGGCGACGGCGGCCATAGCGCGGACGTGCGGGAGAGGAAGAACAGGAGAGAGGAGAGCAAGTGAGCGAGGAGGAAGAGAGGAAGAGGAGCACGGCGTCTCCAGGCCTTATCTCCTCGCACGGGAGGCGAGCAAGCAGGCAGGGAGGAGCTGGCCACGGCGGGCACAGCCACGGAGCAGCTTGCCTGCTCCCAGGAAGAAGACAAAGGAAGTTTTGCAAAAAGGCCCTTGGGGGTTTTCTCAAATTACAAACAAGTCCCTGGAATTTTAAAACAGAACTTTCTATGAATTTTTAGGGACATTTAGGGTAGCCCAAAAATAGGGAGAAAAATCATGGAGGCTCCTATAATATAAGAAGCTCCCCATATTTTTAGTTTGAATTTTTGGGAACTTTTGAACAACACTTAAAAAATAGGAGATGTTATGACATTTTTGGCAAATTCCTCATTATTTAAGATGCAAAATTTTCTTAGTGAGTTTTATATGATGCTCATGAGTGCAAACTCTCTTTATTACAAACATGGCTGTTACAACTCTATCCCCCTTACAAGAATCTCGACCCGAGATTCTAACCTTGAGAGAAAAAGAGAGGGTACTCAGATCGCAAGCGATCTTCTCGTTCCCAGGTTGCTTCAGACTCGGAATGATGAGACCACTGAACTTTAAGAAACTTGATAGCTTGACGACGAGTTTTACGTTCAGCCTCATCAAGGATACGGATAGGATACTCCCGATATGTTAGATCTGGCTGAAGATCGAGAGCCTCGTGATCAACACCACGGATAGGATCTTTGAAGCAACGCTTAAGTTGGGAGACATGGAACACATCATGGACATCTGGAAAAGTTGAAGGTAACTCCAACTGATAAGCTAGCTTCCCACGCTTAGCTAGAATGGTGAAGGGACCAACATAGCGAGGAGCTAATTTTCCCTTTATACCGAAACGATGAACACCCTTCAAGGTGTGACTCGAAGATATGCCTTATCACCAACTTCATAGCTGATATCTTGATGATGGCGATCATAGTAACTCTTTTGACGAGATGAGCAGTTTTGAGACGTTCTTGGATGATACGAACTTGATCTTCTGCGTCCTTGATCATATCTGGTCCAAAGAGTTGTCTTTCACCAGTTTCTGACCAATTTAGCGGGTTCGACATTTTCTTCCGTAGAGAGCTTCAAAGGAGCCATACCCAAGCTAGATTGGAAACTGTTGTTATAGGCGAACTCGGCAAATGGGAGGCACTTTTCCCAACCTTTACCGAAGGATATAACACAAGCTCGGAGCATGTCTTCAGGATTTGATTTACTCTTTCAGTCTGACCACCAGTCTGAGGATGATAAGCTGTGCTAAAGGAGAGATGACTTCCCATAGCTTTTGGAAGCTTGCCCAAAATCTGGAGGTAAAGATACTTCCACGATCGGAAACAATCTTCTTTGGAACACCATGGAGAACGACAATGCGAGAGACATACAGCTCTGCCAGCTGACTAGCAGTAATATCTTCTCGGATAGGAAGGAAGTGAGCAACCTTGGATAGACGATCAATGACTACCCATATTGCATTGTTGCCCTTTTGAGTTTTTGGAAGACCAGTGATGAAATCCATACCGATCTCATCCCACTTCCACTCAGGAATAGGTAGGGCTGAAGAGTGCCAGCAGGTCTTTGATGTTCTGCTTTTACGCGACGACAAACGTCACACTCAGCAACATAACGAGCGATTTCCCGTTTCATACGGGTCCACCAGAACCTTTGACGAAGATCCTGATACATTTTTGTGCTTCCTGGATGAATAGAAAGAGGGGATTCATGGCTTCTCGGAGAATTAGATCTCTCAGCTTCCGTTTCTTGGGCACCACCAGACGATTACCAAAGTAAACGACCCCTTGATCATTAACAGAGAAACATTTAGCCTCTCCGTTTGCGACATTACGCTTAATCTTTTGGATGCCCGTATCACGCTTCTGAGCAGCTTTGATTTGATCTTCAAGGGAAGGTTTCACCTCTAAGGTAGCAAGGAATCCACGAGGAACAACTTCCAGATTAAGTCGTGCAAACTCCTCATGGAGAGAGGGTTGATCTTGTTTGAGCATCAGATTGTTGCAGTAGGACTTCCGACTTAGCGCGTCAGCCACGACGTTAGCTTTGCCGGGTTGATAATTCAGACCCAAATCATAGTCTTTGATCAACTCCAACCATCGTCTCTGTCTGAGATTCAGATCCGGTTGGGTAAAGAGATACTTCAAACTTTGATGATCTGAGTAAACCTCGCAACGATTACCGAAGAGGTAGGGTCTCCACTGCTTTAGAGCATGGACCACCGCTGCAAGTTCAAGATCATGAGTTGGATAGTTGAGCTCATGCGGTTTCAACTGCCGAGAGGCATAGGCCACCACATGACCTTCTTGCATCAGCACACAACCGAGGCCTTGAAGAGAAGCATCACAAAAGATAACAAAGTCTTTGCGCGTGTCCGGAAGGACAAGCACAGGAGCAGTAGTCAACTTGGTTTTCAAAGTCTGGAAAGCTTCTTCACATTGGGTTGACCACTCAAACTTTTGTTTTTCTTCAGAAGTTCAGTCATAGGCTTGGCGATTTTGGAGAAACTTTCAATGAAACGGCGATAATAACCCGCCATACCAAGGAAGCTTCGAACCTCTTTGACTGTTTCAGGAGATTTCCAGTCCAAGATGGCTTGAACTTTATCAGGAATGACTGCAATGCCTTTGCAGAAACCACGTGACCAAGAAAGATGAGCTCGTTCAACCAGAACTCACACTTGGAAAACTTGGCGTAAAGACGATGTTCACGAAGTTTCATCAAACTAGCCGAAGATGTTCAGCATGTTCTTCTTCGGACTTGGAGTAGATTAAGATATCGTCGATGTAGACCACGACGAACTTGTCAAGATACTCCATGAATACAGAATTCATAAGCCTCATAAAAGTGGCTGGAGCATTGGTAAGACCAAAGGACATAACGGTATACTCGTAAAGACCATAACGAGTGATGAATGCCGTCTTTGGAATATCCTCCTTTCTGATTTTGATTTGATGGTATCCTGATCGAAGATCCATCTTCGAGAAGACAGTTGCACCAGCTAATTGATCGAAAAGATCATTGATGCGAGGAAGAGGATACTTGTTCTTGATGGTCACTGCATTCACCGGTCTATAATCGACAACCAAACGCGGAACATCAGTATCCCGCTTCTTGACAAAGATGACCGGACATCCCCAGGAGGATGTACTGGGTTGAATATATTGTTTAAGTTCTAACCCCTCTATTTGTTTCTTCAACTCAACCAACTCTTCTGGAGCCATACGGTAAGGTCTTTTTGATATTGGAGCAGTTCCAGGAATTAGATCGATAACAAATTCAACAGCCCGATCAGGAGGCATACCAGGCAGTTCTTCTGGGAAGACATCTGGAAAGTCACGGACCACCGGTACATCATGGATTTCAAGTGGAGGAAGAACTTCTTCCGCATACAACTCTGCTTCGGGTATGAATGTTGCAGACGGAGGCACTGATGACTCGGACCAGTACTTAACAGTATCACCAGAAGGATGGGTCACTGTAACACATCTGGCTGCACAGTCAATGATAGCTTGATATTTGGTTAACCAGTCCATGCCCAAAATAACATCGATGTCATCTGACTTTAGGGCAATTAGGGAGAAAGGAAACTGAAAACTCCCAATAGCTATCACAACCCCATGGCTAACCATTGAAGTTCGATAAGAGTGTCCAGGAGAACGGACCACTAGAGGGGGATTGAGACCCACAAACTCTATATCATGAGCCTCCGCAAAGGCTTGTGATATGAATGAATGAGATGCACCAGAATCAAACAGAACTGTAGCTGGAACTGAATTTATGCGAAGCGTACCGAGAAGGACGCTAGGATCCTCTTGTGCTTCTTCAACAGTAACATGGGTTAGATGACCACGTCCAACAACAGGTGGCTTAGCAAACTTCTTGGGCGGAGGAACTCCACGACCAACAGCATGGCCTGGAGCAGGCTGAGGACGGATAACCAGTCTTCTGAGGGCATCCCCTTGAGATATGACCAGGTTCACCACAATGGAAACAAGTCACTGGTGGACGAGGACCTGTCATGTTTGCTGGACCACGAGGATAACTCGCCGCTGCAGATGGAAAGGTCGGACGAGGAGCATACCCTGTCGGCCTTGGCTGATAGGGAGCACGTGGAACAGCACTATAGGGAATCCAGACACGCTGACGCTTGGTGCCTGAACCAGACTGCTGAGCATCCTCACGAGGACGCTTGCGAGATTCATCATACTCCACTTTTCCCTTTTCTGCCTTCATAGCCTTGTTGACAAGATCCTGGAAGTTTTGGAAATCCAGGAGATGAAGATCACGACGAAGTTCAGGATCAAGTCCCTTGCGGAACAAGATCTGTTTCTTGGCATCCGTAGACACCTCTTCTGGAGCATAGCAGGCGAGGCGATTAAAGTTGCCACGGTATTCACATACCGAACCACTACCCTGCTTCAACTTAAGGAACTCCTCCTTCTTCAGCTCCATCAGACCCTCCGGAATATGGAACCCTCGGAAAGCATCTTTGAACTCCTGCCAAGTCACAATGTGATCGACAGGCTGCATCACCAGGAAATTCTCCCACCATGAGCCAGCAGCACCTTCGAGGTGATAGGCGGCATAAGTCACCCAATCAGCTCGAGCAACATGACCAGCCTCAGCTTGCGCTCGATAGTACGGAGCCAGTAGTCAGCATCAAGTGGCTCAGGTGAATAGCTGAACACTGGAGGATTGAGACGGATGAAATCATTGATCCAATATCCTGACGTTGAGCAGTATTGCGCTCAATCCTTTCAAGGAGCCTCATGTTGTCAGCGCGATTGGTTTCATACATCGCCATGAGTTGCACCATAGATGGCGGAGGTGGAAGATTAACATTCTCCTCCGGATCATTGCCACGGCCATGACCTTGACCACGACCAACGGCACCACGAGTACCACCAGACATCCTGGAGGTTAACAAAAAGATTAGTGACATGATTCGAAGGAACAAGATAGAATTGATATGATATGAAAGGAACAAGACATGTGGTATGTAGCATATCATCTTATCAAGCATGGCAGTTGAAAAGCATACAGACGTATACACTAACCAGCCGAATAACAAACCATAACAATGGGTTGTAAGGATGATACATAACCACTAGATTTGATCAAAAGATGTAGTAGCCAAGAATCTGGAATTTTAAGCATCTGAAGCTTAAGATAGATACAATGCTTCAGACTCACTGATACAACTTGGAAACTTTGATAGCAACCTGACACGGAGTACTAGAGAAACAACCCAACCCCGTTTAGATCCTAGGGTTGAAACAACAGATAAGTCAGTAAACCTTTTTGTAACCAAATCAGGTAAGATAACTCAGAGTTAGAACGACACCAGATAAGAAGCAAAAAGAATCCTAAGAAGATTTTCACAATTCACTTTTAACTTTCAAATAATTTTCGTAACCACTAGACTCAACTTCGACCAACGGCAAGGGTTTCCTACAGACAGTACTGCTCTGATACCAAAACTTGTGAGAGCCCAGACCCCGGAACTATACAAAGATGGTGTGTCACTGGTCATGTGATACAACCGAAGGTTACTGGGCACACCGCTCCCAGGCCAAAACCTTTGGCAGGCGTTGCTCGGAATGGATCATCGGCAACACAACACTTCGATTGATGCCATAACACAGGCACAACTATCAAAGTATAATAAAGAGATCAAGACTGCAGAACAACGGTACATCACAGACTCTACGACTCAGAGTACTTACATTACAACTCACAACTTAAGATAACAACTTATTACAAGCAGAGGTCACATGACCCAACATTACACCATACAGCGGAAAGCAAATTATGTTGTTCTAACAACAAGATAGCAAAAGGCCTAAGAGGCCAGAACATAACGACAACCACCCATTTCCCGCAGCCTCAGGCTGCTGACTGGGAACCCCATAGCTATTCGTCGAAGTCTATGTCGGCATAGAAACCACCATCGGCTGAGACAGTCTCACCTGTAACAAAAATATCAACGAAGCAAGGGTGAGTACGAAAGTACTCAGCAAGACCTACTAGAGCTACTAGCTCGATGCTTGAGATAGCAAGGCTTTCTGTGGGGCTGTTTTGCATAAAGCCAGTTTCATTTTCAAAAGACTCGAACCATGGCATCGTCTACTGAGAAGTTATAAAACAGGTAAGAGAGCGTATCTCCAGCTCTATAAAACAAGTAACACCTTCCGGAACGTCAGCAACACTCTGGGTTGGCACTTTTAAGTTATGATCATGTTATCTATGATCTCGCCCGTTAATTCCAAGTTGTCCGTAACCGTGGACACGGCTATTCGAATAGATTAAACCCTGCAGGGTGCACAATGTTTGCCACACGTACCAACCGACTCTTAATGCCACTAGGTTGGCGCTCTTCCGAGGAACGCTGGCAGAGGGTGGTCGGCCACGACCTTTACCTTGCTTTCGCCTAAACCATGAGTCACTCCAAAAGGGGTAAGTCCGCCATCGTAAGACGGCCGTTCTCCGACGCGGTCCCGTTTGTTGCATGGCAGGGTTGGTTTACCAGAGAGTTCGTCCTCAAGCAACCCTGGCTGCTCCTATATGCTCTATGCACCTCCTCCTCCTCCTGTAAAACGTTTTCGATGCGTATGGGCAAATGGAACACCCGAACTATGTGACTCATGGCAAGACTAGACAAGTTAGTTGGTCGAGAGGGAACCATTGTAGGGCCTCGTGTGGTTGTACGCTCAGTCTTGGATCAAGGTACGAGAACTCGGGTCTTAAGGGCGGCTAGTGGAACAAGACACCACAACTGTGGCCTCCCACCAACCTTTAAGCATGTTTATCATATTTCCCTTCATCTCACCACTTCTTCCTATCATGCTAGATTCGTTAACAGCTCTGAACATTAACCAACTGAAGTAGCTCGCGAAGCAAAGCATGGCTAAGTATAAGATATATAACAGGCTCTAACTGCAACACAAGCAAAACCTAGTCATGCTAGGAGCAGTGGATCAGATATTTAGTTGACAACAACAGGTTATGCATCAGAATAGGTTACTCTAATTACCGACAAAAGACAGTTGAATCGTATGCAATATTATAATCTGGGACTCAAAATAATTGGGGAAAACATAGGATAGAAATGCTCAAAGATTGGGTTACGCTTGCCTTGTTCGTTGATAGCAAAATAGGATCTTCGGTGCTCTCAGAACCAGCTCCGGACTCGTGTTCTATCGATAAGAACCAAACACCGGAAAAGGAAAAGAGCAATCAACATACGACGTCGATGCACTGCAAACAATATGGATGATATGACCAATTAAAGATATTGAAATGCATCCTAGATCATGTAGATCAATTTAAATGGAGTTGGAATGACTAAAAGATGCCATTTCCACACACTCCATAATTAATATAAAAAGGTTATATTAGTTCTTCTAATTAAACATTGTTCAAAGTGGTTCAATCATGCATGGAAATGCATTAGTTGCAAAGGTTTCATTTTTCTGTAAATTTTGGTATATTACTCATATTTTTCTAATAAACAGAGAATATTCTATTAATTTTACAAGTTTCATCCATTTTCTGGAATTACAGGAATTATTAAAAGAAAATAAAAAAGAACTGACGAGCGGGGCCCATGTGTCAACGACACAGAGGGGCAGCGGCGGCTCTGCCGAGCTCCGCTCGAGCAGGCGAGGCCGCGCGCTGGCCTGTGGCCACGCGAGGGCGCACCAGGAGGTCGCGGGGAGCAAAAGGGGCGGCGGTGGTGACCAAATGGTCACCGGAGTCGCCGGCGGCGGCCACAACCGCGGCGGCGGACGGCGGCGACCACGGCCACGAAGAACCAGGGCACGGGGAGGATGGGGAAAGGGTCCAGGAGGACCAGTGGCTCACCACGAACTCGATGGGATGCTCGGGGAAGCCGGAGGCGGGCGGTAGGCGGCGAATCGAGCACGGACGTCCGGCGGCCGGAGTTGGGGAAGACGGGCGATTGGCGGCGATTCCGGCCGTCCCAGCAACCGCGACTCACGGAGAAGGTAGAAGGCTTCGAGGCGGAGCTTGTGGCACCTTTTAATTCGACAGGGGAGGGCCGGAGCGGCGGCGGCTTGCGTCGGCAACGGCGGCCGTAGCGCGGACGTGCGGGAGAGGAAGAACAGGAGAGAGGAGAGCAAGTGAGCGAGGAGGAAGAGAGGAAGAGGAGCACGGCGTCTCCAGGCCTTATCTCCTCGCACGGGAGGCGAGCAAGCAGGCAGGGAGGAGCTGGCCACGGCGGGCACAGCCACGGAGCAGCTTGCCTGCTCCCAGGAAGAAGACAAAGGAAGTTTTGCAAAAAGGCCCTTGGGGGTTTTCTACAAATTACAAACAAGTCCCTGGAAATTTTAAAACAGAACTTTCTAGGAATTTTTAGGGACATTTAGGGTAGCCCAAAAATAGGGAGAAAATCATGGAGGCTCCTAATAATATAAGGAAGCTCCCCATAATTTTATTTTGAATTTTTGGGAACTTTTGAACAACACTTAAAAATAGGAGATGTTATTGATATTTTTGGCAAATTCCTCATTATTTAAGATGCAAAATTTTCTTAGTGAGTTTTATATGATGCTCATGAGTGCAAACTCTCTTTATTACAAACATGGGTTGTTACAATGTGGAAGGGCGTCGACTTGCGACCGGCGGCGACGTCTTGGACCCGCTGCGTTCACCTTTCTCGCCGACCTCCATTGCAGCCTTTGACATGGCTCTGATACCACTTGTCGTCAGCTGTACTCAAAACGTAGCAGCTGGATCACACGAACTAGCACAAAGAACTGGATGTGGATCGAGTAGTAGTACTGGACTGGTCACGTACACAAGTGAAGCTTGAGTGCTTTAGTGGCTTTTCAGCTTTTTTCACAACCATAGGTACATGTCCTATTTATATAAGACTTTACAAACCGACCTAGCTAGGAAAATATCTGCTACTAGCTTCTATAGCCTTTCTACCGGGTACAGCTCACGTGTATTCTAGAGACTACTACTAGCTACTAAGCTACAACAGTAATATTGACTATGGTAGAATTTTCTAGTGCTGCGTAGAGGGTGACGCACAGGACTATGGTAGAATTTTCTAGTGCTCGCTCCGGGCGTTAAAAACCGAATTTTTGCACAGTCGGATCGCCGACTTGTTGTCCACGAGGACCATAGGGACCATAGCTGTTGAGTTGCGGGGTGCACCACAGCGCGAAGACCGCCACCTCTCCTATATGCGGGCTGCGGCCTGTCGTCAGCTGTACTCAAAACGTAGCAGCTGGATCACACGAACTACCACAAAGAACTGGATGTGGATCGAGTAGTAGTACTGGACTGGTCACGTACACAAGGGAAGCTTGACTGCTTTAGTGGCTTTTATGCTTTTTTCACAACCATAGGTACATGTCCTATTTATATAAGACTTTACAAACCGATCTAGCTAGGAAAATATCTGCTACTAGCTTCTATAGCCTTTCTACCGGGTACAGCTCACGTGTATTCTATAGACTACTACTAGCTACTAAGCTACAGCAGTAATATTGACTGTGGTAGAATTTTCTAGTGTTGCGTAGAGGGTGACGCACAGGACTATTCCAACACGGCGGAGCGCTAATCCAGCCACAAGAGCCGACGATTCGTCCTAATCAATGCTCCAAGGTCTCTGAGTCCTCCCTCGATGGCCTGAACGCCTGAAGTTAGCTTCAAAGAAATCAACTCCCGTGATCATGATGCAACCAACTGAAAGAGATGGCAACAGTTATGATGCTACTGCCATTTTCCCTCCAGTTCTGGATGAGCATCGTCTTCTTGTTTGTGTCTCTTATTTGCAGAGATCCATCGTAGTTGGTAAATCTGAGTTCCCTGAACTCTTTGATATCTGCTCGGACCCAATGCTCTTGGTGGCTGCCGCGACCCATAATGGGCAGTGGGACATTAGGTTCCGCCGCACATTTAGCCAGGTGGAGGCCAATAGGTGGGAGAGCATGTTGGCTATCCTCCACATTCCTTTCGGACTCTCCGGATAGTGTTTATTGGGCGCTCTCGCCCTCGGGATGCTTTACCGTTGGCTCTCCTTACCGGGTCTTATTTATAGGGCACGTGCTTTCCTGTACCTCCCATTTATGAAAGGCTCCAATGCTGCTGAAAATTAAGATCTTTACGTGGCAATTACTGAGAGATCGTCTCCCATAAAGCGTGGAGGTGGTCAAGCGTTTTGTCCCAGGTGATGGCACCTGCCCCTTATGTGCGGTCCCCGAATCTGGGACCCACATCCTTTTTTCTTCTTGTTCCGCAGCTCGCTTTCCACGGAGCTTTGTGGCTGAGGCGCTTGGACCTGAGTGGCAGGCCCAAGACCTTGCTGAGTTGGAGTGTAGGCAAATCGTACTGGTAGGAGGAGGCGCCTCTTCTGGTTAGTGTTTGTCGCGATGACCTGTACCCTATGGACTATACGTAACAACATGGTTATCGAGCGTGTCTTTCTGAGGTGTGCCTTTGAATCCGTTTTCAAATTGTTTTCATTTTTGCAGCAGTGACATCCGCTCTGTAGACAGCGGGACAAAGAGCGGCTGAATGGCATGATCGACGACCTTCTGAGGGCGGCACGCCTAATGTATGCGTCGTCCAGCCACTGAGTGTACCCGGCCCTTACGGAGTTGTATCGTGGCTTTTCATTTTCATTTTGGGCGTGCTTGTGATGTGGCACTAGCAGACTTTTTCTTTTGCTTTTGTACTCGCTACTTGAACCTTCTTTGACTGTGGACGGTTGCTTTATTTATAAAGCAGGGCAAAATCCTATTTCGAGAAGGATAGTTATCACGTGGTTTCCTTTCTATTTTCTAGTCATGTACTGTGCTTGTAACTTTAACTTTGGTTTCGTTCGTAATGGAGCCGGGGCGGCTGCCCTTTGAATCTTAAAAAAACTTTGAAGTCCATGTTTCGATATTTTTAGACGCAAACTTTTGTAAATTTGTGCAGAACTGAAAAAATCCACGAAATTCATGTGCTATAAAGCGGACCTAACAAGTTGTGCCAGAGTGTTTTAGTGTGTATTGATGGTCCCTCTTGCAACTCCGGTGATCTCTCTCTCAAAAAAAGGCAAAAACAGACTGCTACTTCTACTGAACTGGGAACTCGTTACGAACCAAACACAACGCTGAAGCATTACATAAAAACAGCTTTTACAACCCCCAAAAAAATAAAAATACAGCTCTTACAACATTACAACGGGGAGAAAGGTACACACATTTGACCCCACAATCCGCCTCTGCCCTGACCCGTTCAGACATATCGGTACCCGCCGAAGACGCAGCCTCAACGACGCCACGTCCTTCAAGCTGAGCTTCCACAAGAAGCACAAGGAGAAGGCTTTCAATTCGTACTGCCAGTTCCAACTAGACATGGCCAAGTTCGTTAATGACCAGCACCGGTATAGAATTTTGAGTAATTTAGCTGCAAAAGGTTATAACGGTTCGAACCATTCCCAACTTGCTGAAAACCACTCACAGTGGGTATATCAGCAACCGGGATATATGATTCATCTATTCTCTGACCACAGCACAAATGTTCTAGAGTTGTCCTGGTCTCAATGAAGGGGCCCCTGGGACGGGGACCCTCTCTACAATCTGCTTTCTTACTATGTCATGGAGCCTGTCATACAGCATCTCCTTAACCATCTGAAATGCTCTGTCCAGTTTGTCCATCTGCACATAATATTTTGAAAATTCGACATAGTGTTTTAGGCATATTCTCCTGATGAACAATATCGTGGTAAAAGTTTCACAGTAGACATTGGTATAATGCTGCCAATTTATGTCACTGGACAATGTGGTTTCAAGGTTGACTATGCAACTTAAACTGACAAATAATTTTGTATGAGTGTACTTGCCTGCTCCGTGGCATTCACATTGTACATGAAGAGCCCGTAGTATAGATCGAAACTGTCAGCTTACTGTGTTCTGCGTCTGCAAGGGGTTGCAGGCAAAAAGACCGCAAATATGATCAGTGAACAAGCTCTCAGAAACAAAGAAGGCATCAATTTACATGGTCTTTCACTCGGCACCGCTTACAAGTTGCAAGAGGGTCTCGTAACCTTTGGTGTTGATTGGCGTGGACTTGAGGTTTAGTAGCGCCAAGACCCTGCATTAATCGCACAGTGGTTAACATTCTTGTGTGGGTACTGGGTACAACGGTTGACATTTTGAATACACCAAATGTAGTCCTATTGGGCATGAGGCAGACACATGAAAAGCACAATTTGTTGGTAAAAGTATCCACCTCCCAATGGTGTGTGTGATGAACTGACTTCCCGCAGCGTAGCGATCATGCTCGGCACATGACATCTCCTCCATCCGACATCCCTACAAGCAACAGTTACCACATGTTCAGTAGCTCCCCGTTAGTTGCTTCTCATTAATCCTGAATGAATTAGTCCTGGTCGACCAATCCAATTACCTCCCCCTCAAAGATGCTCAAGAACTGCTCGCACTTGGCCTTCTGATCTCCTTCCTCCGCAATGCGAACCTTGTCGTAGACGAAGGGGAGCTTGTTCCAGCCGTGCTTTCCGCTCTCCGGCCCAAACATGGGGTGTGTGCAGACGATCCCGAACTCCGGCGGTAGGATCTGACAATGTGTCACCAAACAATCACCAAGTCAAGCTAATGCAGCGGGATTGGTAGTACAGTCACTGAGTCACATGCTCCACAACAAAGCCAATGTGTTGGTCCCGTAAGCAGGGCCAACAAATTCTTTGGTACAGAAATGGTCCTATCCTCCATTCAAGGTTGCCACCATACTCAGCTGCGATCCAAAAGTTCAGAGTTTCTACACTAGAAGTAGTACGTTTAACAGTGGGTGCTGAAACTGTTTCCTTTTTCAAAAAGTTCAGAGTTTCCTTTTTCGAAAAGTTCAGAGTTTCTACACTAGTAGTACGTTCAACAGTAGGTGCTGAAAGCAGTGGCCATGATCTGTTGCTGTACCTCAAGTAGTAGGTTGCGGGGAAACTGCTTGACGGAGAGCACGTCGGCGACGATGGTGTCGGGGCGGAGCTTGCCGAAGGGGATTGCACGTACGACGGCCTCCGTGGAGAGGATGGAGCTGCACACCAGCAGCACGTCCGGCTGCTCCTCGCACAGCGCATCCAAGCTCCTGTTCTTAATTACCAATTCATTCACACCGTGATCCCACTTGCATCGCAATCAATCGACGGAAGGTACAGCTTGGCTGGTCGGGCGGTCACCTGAAGAAGCGGATCCCGTGCGTGGAGCAGTAGGCGGAGTAGTCGGATCTGGAGGTGGCCAGCACGGCGTGGCCCTGCCGCTGGATGCCCCTGGCGATGAACTGCCCGAAGTTGCCGAACCCGATGATCCCTACACGCAGCGGCCACGCCGGCGCCGGCGTGGGCTTTGGCGCCTTCGGTTCCGGCTCTTCGTGGGCGGCACGGCACGGGGCGGCGGCATGCTGCTGCTCTTGCTCCTGCTCGGCGGTGGTCGCGGCTCTCGCGGCGACCGGTCTGACCGGCCGGAGGGTGGCGAAGGTGCAGAAGTTGGGGCTGAAGCAGCGCAGCAGGTTGGGGGTTGGCGCGGCGGCGGTGCTGCCGCCGGCCGGGAAGCTGAGGTGGGCGAAGTGGCGAAGGGAGGAAGCCATCGGTCGATGGATCGGTTGTTTACCGAGTGACGTGACGTGTATCTGCTTTCTTAACCTGAGTGCTGCGACGAATCGTGTATCGCGATGCGGAATTGAGTGCAGGTGGGTGGAGGGAATTGGGTTTGCTCGGAAGGGTGCGGAAGCGCCTCGTCCGAATCGGTACACGTGGAGCCGTGTCGGAACTGAAGACAAAAGAGAATCGACCGGAAGGAGCACCCGGCAGCGCATCCGCGAGCGGAGAAGGAGGAGGAGGATAAGGATGACTCCAACGGGCCGACCCAAACGAACACGTGTTTAGTCTACGTTTTTTTTTTGAAGCTCGACTGTAGGGTAACCGCCCCACAGCATTTTCCATTTTCCAAAGTTGTACATAAGTTACATAGAACTAAAATAGGCTACTTACTATATACAAACTCTGAGGCAATCGTACCCACCATGCTAGGAAACTCTGAAAGCCACTGTCCACTGAACTTGCAAACGTACTGCCTACAAAACAACCAAACGTGTTGCCTACAAAAAGTACAACCACTAAGGCAGTGCTTCTAACCAAGCCAAAAAACTCTCAGCATATTTCGATCTGATCCTGTACCTAAGCAAGGACATATCATGGATGAAGCCACCCTTCCATCTCCCAAAAGTAGGTCTTTCATTTCTGAAAATAGCTCCATTACGCTGTAGCCAAATATGTCGACATGCCACTATCAGAACTTCCATGAAGAATACATGGCCAAAACTTTTCCTTGCTCTATTTATGATTGTTTGTAGATCATCCGCAGCTGGCCACTCAATCTGTAGGTAATTCCATACACGCTGACTAAAGTTGCAAGTAAAGAATAAATGTTGCCTATCCTCGTAAACTCTCAAAGGACAAAGAGCACAGCAGTAATCTTCTGTCACATTCCAATGCCTGCGCTTAAGTAGATCTTTCGTATTTAGTCTATCTCGTAACAGCAGCCAAGCAAATACTTTGTAGTTCATGGTGCAGCTCAAACTCCATATCGAACTGTATGCATGTGGCACAACCAGATGAGCATGAATATGATCATAGAAATTTTTAGCTGTATATCTTCCTCCCCAGCAATACAACCACATCCTTACCATGGTTCAGTGGATTATCATCTAACAAAATCTGAAGTTCTCCCATTTCAGCAAAAGCTTGACTAGACAAAGGTAGAGCAAACAGAGAGGAGATCTCATCAGCTGCAGCATAAACAGAAGCCGCCGAACTTTCTTCATTAAGTGCAAAAGAGCATAGCCTTTGTCTGCGTTTTGTCTGTTTAGGTCGGGGAACAGACGTGCGTCCGGCCCATGTCCGTCCCTTTCTGGCCAGTGCCCCCAACGGGGCCGACGCATTGAGTCCGCTTGCCATTTTTTTCTCCAAACTTTTTTTTAATACTAGGATTACATTTTTAGAAACTAAAATTACATAGTAAATTTAGGACTTCCTCCTAACATTAAACCCTAAAACATAAACCTAAACTTGAAGAAAATTAATAACCGACCATCGGCCGGCAAGAGGGAAGAAAATTAATAACCGACCACCGGCGGCGTACTCTTCTTCGTCGCTGCCGACGCAGTCCGCGAACGCCGCCTCCACCGCACTCCTCTGGGCGTCCGTCAGGCGCGGACGCGGCGGCTGGGGAATCATGCCGGCCCATGCCGGGCTGGTCGCCATCCGGCGCGAGAAGCTGCGGCGATAGCGCCCGCGCGCACTCATACGCGCTCGCTCGACCTCGTCCACCAGATGCTGCGGCGGCTGCGGCGGATCCATTCCGGCGCGTGGATCTGAGCTTGGAGATGGTGGCCGCCGTGGTTAGGGTTTGGCCGGCCGGCGCGATTGGGGAGGAGTGTTAGGGTTTGTGTGTGTGCCTTAGGGTTTGGCCGGCCGGCGCGATTTATACAGCTACACCGCCCACAGTTATTGCGGGTAGGTGGCCGTTGTAGACGATGACACGCGGGGCCAGGGAGGACGCAGGAACGGTATGCGAGCGTCCGGGCCCGACGCATCGGTGGCCCAAATTTGGGCCAGGAATGCGTCGCGGCGGACCAAAAAACGGACCGCGGTCCGTTTGCGTCGCCCCGTTGGGCGGTGTTTTTGGCTCGCGCGGACAGGGAGGGAGGATGACTCCAACGGGGCGACCCATCGAGTCCGCGTCGGTCCGTCGCAGTCCGTTTTTGCGAAAATCAAGGCCCAACGGGGCGACGCAAACGGACCACGGTCCGGTTTTCTGTCCGCCGTGACCCATTGTTGGCCCAAATTTGGGCCACCGATGCGTCGGGCACGGACGCGCGGCGGACTGGAAACGCGTCCGCGCGCCCACGCGGCTGGTCCTCCCCGCGCCCACCTGTCAGCGACACGGCGCCGGTCAGCCACCCCTGGTCGGTCCTTTTTAATGCCAGGGGATAGGGACGGCCAGCCCTCACCCCACTCCGCTCCCTCACCGGCGACCAAACCCTAGCCACAACCCTAGCCACAACCCTCACCGGCGACGCAAATGCCGCTACGGTGGCCCGGATTTGGCAAGGACAAGAATGACGGCGAGGCGGGGTCGTCGTCTGGCCGCCTCCGCACGCCCTCCCCGACGCCACCATCTTCCCCGGAGCCGGAGGCCCCCGCCGCCTTCGAGCTCGCGCCGCCGGGCGCACAGATCGCGCGGCGCGACCGCGTTTACGTGCGGCGCGAGGATTGCGAGTGGTACTGGGAGCACGCCTGCCCGCTGCCATGGCCAGATGTCAAACTCCCCGAGTTTTAGCATCTGAACCCGCAGCGGATCCCGGTGCCGCCCATGCCCATGAGCGAACGCGCTCGCGATCTGGAGGTGGAGCGCCACCGCGCGCGCCTCCCGGCCTCCCTCCGCGACGACCCCGCCTACGCCGCGTCGTCCCCAAACTGGGACACATGGTTCAGCGGCGAGCACAGCCTGCGGCGCCAGGCTTACTACACGCGGGCGCCGACGTCGCCGCGGGCTAGCCGCTGGGACCTGCCGCCGCACATGCGGCGCCGGGACGCTCCGCCAGTGCCGCGGTCCACGTCGCGGTCCACGCTGTGGTCCCTCCGCATCGGCTCGCCGCCGCCGCCACCTCCCGTGAAGATGGAGGTGGAAGACGAGCTCGCCGCCGCCCTCGAAGCCTCGAAGCACACCATGGTCGAGGACGAGCAGAAGCGGTGGGAGATGGTCCTCGAGGCCGTCGCCGGGAGAAGGAGGAGGCCCTGGCGGCGCAGCAGGCCGCGGTCTTCGAGGAGCCACATGCATGGTGGAGGTCCCCATGGTCGTGGATCTTCCACCGGTGCCGCCCTTCCAGACGGCCTGCTAGGGCAGAACTGGACCTGGAATGGCGGGAGCTGGGAGGTCCAGCGGGCGCCGCCCCTCCCGGAGCAGGACGAGGAGCAGCCGTCGACGCCGCCGGCCGCCTTCCCACCGCGACAAGGCCCACCGGCGCACCTCTACCATGAGCCGGAGTACTTCATCCTCGACGATGAGTGAGGATGTGCCGCCGGAGTAGCCCGCGAAGGGCAGTTTTAATATTTTTTGTTTTTTAAAAATATATGTAAAATGGCCGTTTGTGGCCCTTCCCCTAATATATAAATGAAAATGGCCCATATATGGCCTTTTAACAAAAATAAATAAATAGGGGCAGACTCGATGCGTCGCCCCGTTCGGCGCACTGCGTAGGAAGGGGTGGACCAGGAGAGGACGCGCGTCCGTTTGCCGACCCAAATGGACAAAACGCGGACCAAACGCGCGTCCGTTTGGGTCGCCCCGTTGGAGTCATCCTAAGGAGGAAGGCGGCTGCGGAGATGTAGGTTGGCAAGTCCGGTTTGAGATGCGTCCCCCGTGGACATGCCGATGTCGATGCCCACGCCTATGCCCGTGGCCCAGGAAGAAGATCGACATCCTCGACCCTGAACACGGAGGATAACCCGTCGCAGTGGTAAATCCCGGAGGGGTTCACACAGGATGATGTTGAAGTGGTGTGTGACTCTCCCCACGGTCGCGGGAGCCGCTGGACATCACTGGCAATGCCCACACCCACCAGTTGTTCGACGGAAATCCGGAGACGGCTCAGTTATAATTCAGATGCAAATGCATAGTTTTAAAACAGTTTTAGGATCATAGTTTTAATTGGAATAACGTGTGCGACGGGATTATGATGGATCTCGTCCGAGATGGTAGTGATACTCTCATTTTTTATGACTCCACACCCACTCCTATGTTTAACGTTGGAGATTAATCGAACACTCAAAACAAGAACAATGTGTTAGAAACTAGAGGTACTTCATACTCAACTCATGAGGATATATTGTTGTGCAAATCTTGGTTGGCCACTAACATGGATCCTATTTATGGAACCAAACAAAAGGATTCAAGATATTGGGAGAAACTGCATGCATTCTATCATCATCAAAAGTACTATGTGGAGCCGCACCCAATCCATACCACTCGCAATGTCGGCTCTCTCCAACATAGATGGACGGTCATCCAAGAGTCCGTGAACAAGTTTGTGGGTTTTATACACAAGTGCAAAATAGGAATCAAAGTGGTGTTGGGATCGATACCCACATAAATGTGGATGTTTAATTGCTTGTCATTTTAACATTTTACTCGCTTGGCATTGCATCTATCTTATTGAATAGCATTTTGATTGTTAGATGGGGTTGGCCGCCAATTTGTACCACAATTCGGAGAACAAACCATTCACTGTCTCATTGTTGAGTTCAATTAAATGGTAAACCGAAGTGGTACACCCTATTCAATGATCTTAGGAATCCAACAAAGAAGATGAAGAACAATGATTGATCTAGCTCCACTTTGCCTATTGGATTTTGAGGAAGATGATGCGGCGGTGGATGGACAAAGGCCCATTCAAATTATGAAACAATATGTGATGGGGAAGAAATGGGAGAAGGACAAGGCGGCGCGTGACGGTGCGGCAAGCAAAATGTTCGTCGCGTGGAAGGACATTTTTTCTCTACCAAAGATGAGACCTTAAAGCAATTGGAGGAGAAGAGAAAAAAGAAGAAGGATGAGAGATACAAAGCATTCTTGACATTGCAAATGGAGAGGATGGCATTTGATTGTGCGAGGCTTAAAGAGAGGATGGATTCGAAGAGAGCGAGGTTGGAATTGGAGAAAGAGGAAGCTTGGATCAAGATGGAGTGGGAAACAAATTAAGGGATGCAAAGTTCACGGAGGAATCAGGAATCATGTTTCAAGACGCTAGTCTCTTGGATGATGATAGCGAAAGTGTCTTGGACACAAAAAGAAGATCATCAATCGTGACCTTGCTGACGCTTGATTCATTCTTGTATCGGTTCTTCTATGAATTGTTGAATTTTAATTTGTTGTCAATTCGGTTTGTAAACCCTAAGACTAGTTTCAATTCATTTTGTATGAATTATATGGATTGTGATCCACGTTTCATGTCTTTGCATGAATTTGGTCCGTATATTTGGGGATAGCGATTGGATAGGGCGTCCGCGGACAGATAGGGCCCGGGACTTTCCCATTCTGGTTGGAGATGCTATTAAGAAGGGGTGGCGGATGTCGTGTTGTACCCTAGGAACCCTAGCAGGCCCGCTAACAACACTTCACCTATAAAAAAACCTTAAGTTTTGGGAGAACTCATTCTAGCGGGGCCTATAAAAACCATCTTCAACTCAACAAATCGTATTTAAAAAAATTGAACTAGATAGTGGATCCACCCTACATCCTCAAGCGCTAGCAACCTTCAAATCCAAGACAGCACATCCTTCATTTGGAGCAGCATCAGTCACATCAACAGGAGTAACAATGTCAAGCTCATCATCGATGTTTGGTTAGACTTTTTCTTGGCTTTTGGCTTTGCCTTATAAGCCGTAAAAGCAGTAGGTGCTTTTAGCTTTTGACTTTTGGCTTATACCATAGTAAGACATAAGCCAAAAGCCAAAAGCATCTATTTAGGTGTTTTTTGGTCTTATAAGTCAAATCCAAAAGCCAAGTAAAAAACCTAACCAAACACCCATAACAATTCAGTCTAGACCTGTAGCTTTTAGACGCGTCTGCTCAAGTACAGTACAGTGTACAATCAGACACGTAGAGGCACGCACAAGAAGCAGATTCAGACACGTAGAGGCACGCACATAGCTCGTGGGCTCAAGAACCTCGCAGGACACGAAGGCCAATTTAAAGGGGTGCAGATGGCATTCACCGGGCACATGCTCATCTTCATCTTTGGCGGCAACACACAACACCGAGGCATGATACAAGTGGGCAAGTCTGCTGCCGCTGAACCACGACGGATATGGTACCCGGCGCTGGTGGCCGGTGAGGGGGTGCCACAGTATGACCTCCTTCCGCAACGAATTGAGGATGACCGCGAGGCCGTGGCGGCAGCCGACGAAGTTCCAGTGCGAGCTCTGTGGCTGGGGCACGGGGAAGCGCGAGGCGGGGATGCGGTCTGGCGAGTCTAGAGTGGGTTTGAAGACGGTGTTTACGCATCCAACCCCTGAGAAGCAGCCGAGCAGAGGAGGCTTTCGGTGGTGCTTGCCGAAACGACGGAGGAACCGGGGGTCTGAGAGGAGGCAGCGCCACCGCGTGCAGACGGCGGAGGCACGGGGAAGGGAGGAGGGCTGCGGGGGGAGGCGGAGGAGGATCTCCTCCAGGAGGTTGTCGTCCTCGAGCGGGGGCGTCGGCGCCTGCGGAGGCGAGGATGGGCGGCGGCGGCGGATCATCTCTGGCGCGGCAATGCTAGGGTTACAGAGAGTGTTGCTTGGGTGGGGAAGTTGGCGTAGAATGATTCGATGGATTCGTATTCGGATCCGGTGAAGATGGATGGGGGCGGAGGCATCGGCGATGGGGGGAGGTTACCGGCGGCGGAATCCGATGGAGAGCGCAGGGGAATGAAGTAGATTTTTTGTTTTTTTAACTGGAATGAACTACTCCCTCCGTTTCAAATTAGACATCCGTATGTAGACAAATGAAAGTCATATACTCTGTATTTTGCAACAGAGGGAGTATGAAGTAGAATTGGAGTAGGGGAATGACCGAATGAAGTAGAGTCGGTTTAGCAAGTCCAATAAAAAAAATGAAGATGTCCGCCTGTTCGCAGTATTCGCAGTAGTAACGATACAGAGTTCAAACAGGGCGACGAATCCTATGCATCTGGGCGTTCTGTGTATCCATGCATCCGTCCCTTATTGGCCATCTGATCTAAATCGAACGCACTACATAATATGGTGAGTATTTTGCACTTACACGCTCGTATCACACCCAGGTTACTAAATCCCTTGGATAGCTCCTTCAAGAATTTCTGTACCATCAGACATGGAATGCATCGTTCTATATCGGATCCAGATCAAAGATCATGGTGATGACGCACGTTGACGATGACCAGAAAATATGGCGGCCGGCGGCGGCCGACGACGCGACGGCCGCGGATTAGCTGAACTTTGCATCAGGCAGAAACACCGGATGGTACATGAGCTGGGCATGGGTGTGCTCATCTTGGGGAAACACCGGATGTTGCATGCATGTTACGATCCTGCTGGCCGTCGCGTTGCGTAGTCGCCGCCGGGTTTGCATGGTCCCCGTCTCGCCGGCTCTCCGCCGCGCGTTGCCTGGTCGTCTCCGGCAGCCGCGTCGTGCCATATGCAAACAGGTTATACAAAGACAATATCACTAAGCATATTGCCCATAAATTATAAGGATTAGGGGAAGTCCATTCCTGAGTTATAACCTACTCAAACATTATATTACAATCTTTTTTTTCTTTATGAGTTTACTCTCAAGGTTCTTATCAAGATTTTTAATGAGGTAATATCAACACAAGAATATATGTCATACCTCCTATTTTCTCCACCGGGGTTTTAAATGGATGTGTACAAGGCATATTAATTGTCCTCTAAACTTATCAATGAGTTTTGTCCTTTCAAGATTTTCTCATATAAGTTATCAAAGAGAAAATTACCATTATATGTTGTATCATCTTCTTCTTATTTTTCCCAATGGGTTTTTAAGAAGTTTTAACGACATATCAGATTCTATCCTCCTCATATTTTTCCCAAAGGATTTTTGGGAAGAAATAATCAAATTCAAACTTTATATGTCATACTTTTTGTTTTTTCCCACCAGGGTTTTTAAAGGAAGTATATAAGACATATTTATTGTTCTCTAAACTCGCTATGGGTTTTCCTCTTTTAAGGTTTTCCCATATGAGTTATCAAAGAAACAATAACCATCATATGACACAAGATGGTGTTGTTTTCAGTATGGTTAAACAACAACCTATAGCTCTATAGATCAAGCATGCAGGTCAACAGATTCTGCTACGAAAGTTAGGAGACGGGACGAATCTTGGGAAGAGTAGGCCGGGCCGTCAGAAAATGAGTGCCGCTTTGTTTAATCCGGCACCATAAGAAACAAGAATACATATCTTTTTGTGGTGTTTCGTCACCAGCCAGTTCAGTAGAAAATCTTTAATAAACCGACATAGACGAATACTATAATATCCTCTCGGATCTGAATCAAGCTGTGGGTTTCAGTTTCAGACTTCTTTTTGCCGTGCAGCAGCACCAACAGTAAACATTTTTAAATGCAAGTTTTTCAGTGGATCAAACGCATGGTTTGTGTTGGTCGTCAGTATACAGAATATTCGGGGGTAGAAGAGAACACTTGATGTAGAAGAAAATTTAATCGTAAACCACAAAACTGAAACATTTCACCTGCAAGCGTCCGTCGCGATGGTGCCGCTATCACTGAAAAGGAAAGAGGCAATCCTCCTGAGCCACAATTCAAATAAACTGTTCCAACTAGAATTGCTAGAACCCTGAATGCAATCCTGCATTACTTTTCCCCAAAATAAAACAGGAGGAAAAACAATTCTCCTCGTCTGCAAGTTTTTCAGTGGATCAAATGCATGGTTTATGTTGCTCGTTAGTAGAATGAATACAGTGGTAGTAGAACCGTAGAAGAAGGGGATTTTTTTTTTTGCGGGGGGGTAGAAAAAGAGGAGTTTTTTTCTTTTAGATTAGAAGAAGAGGAGTTGACGCAGGGAACCTGAACCACAAAACTGAAACATTTCAGCAGCAGGCGTCCGGGGCGATGTCAGTGCGACAGGTGCCACTGTCACAGAAAACGAAAGAGGCGATCTTCCTGAGCCACAAATTCAGATTAAAATTCCGCCAATGTTTTTCTAATAGTTATAAATGAAATAAACTGTTCCAACTTCCAAGTACAATTGCTAGAACCCTGAATGCATTACTTTTCCCCACAATAAAACAGGGGGAAAAGTACACAGTGACATTTCACAAATTTACAGTGCTGCCGCCTCCGTCAGACTGAGGCTTCAGAATTCAGAGGTCGGCGAACCAGTCGTCGTCGTCGTTGAGGTAGCGGCGGTACCGGTCAAGGTCCTCGTCGGCGAGGCCGTAGCGGGCGCGCCAGTACTCGAGCCTCGCCTCCGCCTCCCGGAGGTTGCCCATCACCCTCTGGTACGCCACGTTGATCCGCTGGAAGTCCACCGCGCTGCTGTCGTCGAGTTCGTCGCCGTCTCGCCGGCGCGCGACGTCCGGGTGGTACTGCAGCGCGAGGCGGTGGAAGGCCGCCTTGACCTCGCGCCTGGTGGCCCCCGGCGCCAGCCTCAGCGTCCGGTAGTGGTCCTCCTCCACGCCCCCGCCCGCGGGCCTCGCCGGCGTCGCCGCCCCGCGCGCGCTCCCGCACCTTATCGATGCCGCGTTTCGTCGCCGCTGCAACTGCAACGGCGCTGACGACGACGACGGGATGCGCAGGTTCAGCGCCAATCCTCCGGCGACGGCAGCCATGGATGGGTTCACGAGCTCGCCAAGAAGAAGAAGACGGTGAATCGATGGATCGAGATGAGCTGCGATGCAGTTTATCGGAGCTTTTGGATCTGGATTTCTTCGTTGTGTTGGTTGACTGTGTGATGGAATGGATGAGGTTGCCGCGTCGGCGCGTGGAGTTTATATAGAGACGAGGAGGAAGAAGCGGCGGTTGGGGTTGGTTGGGCTCGGCTTCGCCGGAAGCAGCGGCACGTTGCCGGCGGGTGTTTCTCACGTTTCGTGGGCGGACAAAAATCTGGCGGAGGGGAGGGCACGACACCGCGGCGGCGTCCCTATCCGTTCAGTTCTTTTCTTTTTAGGAAAAGATCTGATTCATATAACAGAGAACTCAGCACAAATTACAAGCAAGTCCAAAAAGAAAAGAAAATTACAAACGGACCCCTGCAAAAAGCACAGAGCACCCTGAGAACCCTGGAGAAACCTCAATCAGATCCTTCGTCCGCTCCCAATACGCCTAGCCGACGCCGCCGTCGCCGTACCGCAAACCACCGTGGAGAGAGCGCCGCCCCTCTTTGAAGAAGACCGCAAAGCTCGTCCGCCGCTGCGCGACGGCACCTTGACGCGATGAACACGCACGGTCACAGCACCACTCCCACCGCACCACCCCTCTTCCCGCCGACGGAACGCCACCCAGGCCAGCCACCACGAACAACCACCAGCCTCCAGATGCCGCTCCCCTCGCCACCACGGTCGGCCGGAGCTGAGACACCAACAGAGACCACCTGCACCACCGCGAACAAAACGGGAACGCCAAACTCCGCCCGCTCCTCCCCTCACCGCCACGGCCGGCCAGAGGAGCAGACGCGGAGGAGCGCACCCGACACAGAGCCTTCACAACCTCCCCAGCGACGAAGACGACGCCGGAACAGCGGTAGGAGGGGAAGGACCACATCCAAAACACCAGCAACAGCACCGCCGTCTTCGCTGCCGCCGGGAGGCACTCACACCTAAAAGTAGACACTATCTACACGCACAGACGATAGCCGGAGCTCCCCCCCACCTCACGGTGCCCGGACGGCGACCGGAGGCGGAGGGGAGCGGCGGGATCGCCGGCGAAGACGCGAAACTTCGAGTCGCCCGCTGAGTCGCCTCTCTCTACTGTAGAAGAGGGACACGGAGGCGAACCTTGGAAACCTTGGGAGCGAATTATCCGTTCAGTTCTTACTCACGCGCCACGTTTGAATTGCGCTGAGCATGCTGCTAATTTGTTGCTCTCGAAGGAAAAAGATGACATGCTTCACGTGACTTTTCAAAGGAGAACGAGAAAATTTAGTTAGTTTGTCGAGAACTTGCCCGTGTTAGGACGGTGCTTGTATCTCCATCCAACAAAGTTTAAATCCTATACTAGGCATCTCGGCGCGGCATACGCCGCGGTCGTGTGGTTAGAAGAAAAAATACCGCAGAGTAAAATATTCAAATTTGGAAATGTCCGCATTCGTAAGTTGTTTAATTATAAAATTGTTGAAATTCAAAAAATGTATATGTTGAGAAGTTGTTGAAATTTTTAAAATGGTCAAGTTGGGGAGCTATTCATTTTCGAATTATTTTCACGTTTATTAAATGCTCAGATTTTGTGGTCATGATCTACTGTATTTGTCATATTTGTGAAAATCGCGGTGTGAAGAATTAAAATTTGAAAATGTCCACATTAAAATTTGTTTAGATTTGAGTGTACTGAAATTCGGAGAAAGTTTATATTTAAAATATTTACAAACTTCAAAATTGTTAAAATTGGGAAGGCATTCATATTTGAATTTGGTTTACTTTTATTGAATGTTCAGATTTGAAAGGCATTCAAAATCTTGAAACATTCAAATTTGAATTTTGATCGTATGCCGTGAATAGTCAGCGTTTATTTTTGTGTTTATGTTGATATTTTTGTCACATTTGTAAATATCGTGGTGTAAAAAATTTAAATTTGAAAATGTCCATGTTCAAAATGTGTTCAGATTTGAATATATCAAAATACAAAAAAGGTTTGTATTTATGAATTGTTTGATTTTCAAAAATTGGTAAAATGATTAGTTTTGAAAGGCATATAATTTTTTTAAAATATTCAAATTTGTATGGTGCGTTTTTGTGGTAAAATTCAAATTTGAAGGTGTCTACATTTTAAAATTGTGCAGATTTGAAAATTATTGAAGTGCAAAGAAAGCTTAGGGATAAAAATTGTTCAGATTTCAAAATTCGTTCAAATTGGGAAGTTTTCCAGATTCGATGTTTTTTACGTTTGTAAAATGATCATATTCGGGAGGCATTTTAAAGTTTGGAATATTCGAATTTGAAATTTGGTCATATGCCATAAATAGTCAGCATTTATTTTTGTGATCTTTTTTATATATTTTTTCATACTTTTTCCGATGGATATAGCTAAGGTTACTGATATTGCAGCATTTAGTAGTTTTTGAAAATTGTTTAAATACCCTAAAACTATATCTATAAAGTGTTTTAAATTACGTGAAGCATGTTCTATTTTAGAATTGGGTTTTTGATTCAGTTATATTTGTTTGGAAAATAAGTTTAGAACAACTATTTCTCAATATTTACATTTGTGGTTTTTTATTTTGATATTTTTAAGCCCATGCTGTAAATGGGTAATTGTATTTAAATGATTTACCAAACTTTATTTAAGTAAGATGATTTGTACCAAATTATTTTTTTGGGTTTATCATATTGAATGATATTACTGATATTATTTTTCTGGATTTTCTATGAGGTCAAAAGAAAATTACGGAGTCCATATTTTTTGAAATGACGTAAAGGTGTCAATTGAGACTTTATGTATTATTTGAAATTTCCAAGATTTGAAATAATTTGGAAAAGGTTCCAAAGTATTTGGAAGGACTAATTTGATTTTTACAAATTGTTAGAAATTGGTCTGAATTTATTTGGAGCTGTATTTGAAAAGTTACAAAAGTTTTTAAAAACAGAAAAACTGAACAAAGAGAACAAAAAAAAAAGGGCCGAGCCAGCCGCACAGCAGGCAGCCCAGCCCAGCAAGAAGCCCGTCTGCCCAGCCCAGGCCCACCGTGACGTGACGATGACATCACCAGAGGGCGGAGCTGCCGCGGCGGCGACGACGCCGGCGTGGAATCACGGCGAGGCAGGACGCGCGGCTGGGCGCGCTGGACGTGGGCTACCCGGGAGCGGTGGCGCCGCCGCTTCTAGGTCGCCGGAGCGTCACGGCGTGTGGACGCGGCCGCGGACGCCGAGCGCGGCGTGGACGATTCTGGCGCCTACACGGCGTCCCGGCAGTATAAATACCTGTTGATGATTAATGAAGTGCACAGTTCGATTCATTGGTTTCTCTCTTTCTCGTTTGCTCTCGATTATTTCTAACATCCACAACTGGTATTAGTCTGATCCGCTCCGAATTCGATAAAAGAAGTGGTAAAAGATATGATTTATGCAAAATCCAATCCGTTTACATCCCTAACCAGGATAGCCGATCCGTTTACATCCCTAACCTCCCTAACCAGGATAGCCGCAATATAGGAATGAAAGAGCAGCAGTCTTGTGTTGCACATCAACGTCAGTGAGATTCAATTCACAGAAGTCGAAATGGGACAAAAGCCATAGACATTATTGTTCCAATGCCTGTCAAAGGCTGCTACAGCATCCATCCATAATTAACAAACGGACTAATAAGGATATAGCAGAAAAAAAAAGTGAAATAGAGCTCCCAGCAAAGAACATACAGATGGGTCTCTCATCTGATCCAAGAAACATCAGCGAGAAGGGCCTTCTACTAGCCTAGATAACCAAAAGGGTAACACTCTCTTCAGCGACAATTACTGATCCACGACGAGACAGTCTCTAAGGCCACGACTAGGGGTTTTGTTGCCCAGAATTGCTGCCCTGGACGCTGGCTTCAGACAAGAGCCAGACTCAGTGCGACATTGCACGAGGTGAACGGGGACGGACAGGAGTCTTTGATGGACTCACCCTGCGCAACCCAGAGCAAAGCAGAAAAGCGTTGAGTACATTGTGTGATAAATCAGCTTCACAAGTATAAAAAGTCAAAACATGCATGGGAGGCAAGTTTTTACCTGACAGGAAGCGAGCCAAGAAGCATGCCACTGCAGTTCAGGGCCATAATAGCACCTTCTGCCTGCAGGTGCAGAGAAAAGAAAAAGGTCAAAAAGCCTAGACATAAACATTTGCAAGGCAAAAAATCAATCTCATGTGTTACATGCAAGGCACAATGCATTTCAATTCTGAAAATACAACTGAGGAAACAAGTGGTGGAAAGAAGAACTGCCAGTTGTGAAAAAATAAAGATATTCCATGAAGCTAGTCATCCTAGCAAGTCAATTAGTTAGAACAAAACTTTCTAACACACAAATTAAACCAGTAAGTTTTTGTATAACAAAAATAATTGAAATAAAAGGAAACATATACCAAGGAAAACATTATAGTCAAATCATCGATACCACCAAATACAAAACAGATGATTTTTTTATGTTTCATGATTTTCTAACATGTAACATTGACATTACTTTTGTACATATGCAAAATTTGTGAAACTAGTTTTCCATCTAACATATATTTTTTTACACTTACATGTTAATGATAAGGAAGTTTGACTGCACTCTTTCTAAAGCATCATCTATTCTGGAACTTGGTAGTACAAGATTACGGCAATGGGGTGCAAAGACAATGAGATCGATCAGCTTATGTAATTAAAGCGGTTCCAGAGAAATATCCTAGATTACGAGGTAACTTTTAGGAACAATCTCACGGTGGCAAAATGTTTGAAACAGAATTGGACACATCACATTTTGAAAGATCTGATAGGGAGAACTCAAAGATAGCCAAACAGCGTGGCGGCGAGGGATTGGGTAGGCATGGGTTGAGAAGATAGAATAACCATGTATAGATTAGATTGATTGTTCTTGCTTGTCTCCAACATGAATACATGTCATCTTTCTATAATGGATGTTCAGACTCTTGACCTCTCCTAATACAATTAGACCTAGACCTTTCCTTATACAATTGGACTCGTTCTTAATCCTATACTTACCTAATGGACTCTTACAATACTTCTCATTCATGGACTCCTCCAACGCTGCCACTCCTGCCTTGATACAGTGGACCAATGTCCACAACAGAATCGGTGCCTATTAAGATTAAAAACCCGCTGAACTAACAAAAGGTTCAGAATGCTGAACTAATGTTGACTGTCTAATCAGTTCTAATGCATGATTCACTGTTAAACATAGTACACAACACTCTGTTCATGGGGGTGTGACTTTCTCGATAAGTTAATGTTTGTGCAGTGTTACGGAGGAAGATTATCTTGTCTACAGAACACTGATCAAGCTGGAAAGGGAATTTTTTTGTCAATTTCTCAGTCTGTCACAAACTTTGCAGTTTGGATCAGCATCTAGTAGCAAGGCTAACCTGAAACAATTTGTCGTGCGCATTTTGCTTCTAGAATATAAATCTGAATCACGGTAATACACTTGGATGGCTCAAAGGTTTAAAATTAGGACGATTATAGTAGGTGTTCCAGGCTTGCAGCTATTCTTTGGGTGATATAGAAAAACATGTAATGCTACCGGTTTAAGAACAAAATGCCTTAAGATTCCACTTCATCCTGTTCTACATTTGCTATTGGTTGAATATGTGGCCTACACTGACACAGAATCTATGTGGTGGGATCAAAACAAAACTAGTGGAGCAGATTGCGCCTTGTGTGAGATGGGTGCCACTTACCAGAAGATTCAGCACTGTTGCTGAAACAAAGTCCTTGAGATTCAGATCATAAAGGAAGCAGTTTGTTGCGTGCTTTGCGGGATGGTTTCAGAGTTCAGAATGGATGGAATTTTGGGTATTCTTTTACCTGTTTAAGTCTTATCTTGGGATAAGATATACAGATTGTTGGCATGCCTTGACGCACTCTAGTTAGTAGCACTAGGGGCTCAAGTCTAGGCAAATTTTGCAATTTATCTGATGTGTCCTGTAAGAACAGACATTGTGTTTCTGATAATAGGCATCAGAAGCAAGGTGCAAAGGAATTGTCAAAGGAATGATCTTCGCAGCTTTTATCTGATGTTAACAGAAACTGCGTTTCTGATTTTCTGACAATAGAAATCAGATGAAGGGTGTGGACAAATGATCTAATGTAATACAAAGAAGAGAAAAATAACGTTTGAAACAGTGCAAATGTCAACAGATGGTCAAGTCCATATGTGAAAATAGTAGTCCAAAAAGAATAAATCAGGACGGTAAATAGGCAATTTGACAAAAAAGTTGGTTCTGGCTTTATCTTTGCAGTTGCATATGTACAAAAACTACAGCTATTGGATAAAAAATATAGAAAGTCTTATATTTTTCTACACCATGGAGTTTCAAAAGTCAAGTTACATTTTTTATAACTTCTAATGAGTTTGAGTAAAATATCATATTTTGCTTACTTGAACAAACTCAACAAAGGCGATGCATGTCGCGTGCACATAATCACCGAGCAGCCTCAGTCGAGCAACCTAAATGAAAAGCATTATTTAGATCAAATGACTTCGGCTTGGTGATATAAAAAGATGTCCAGAAGATAAAAGCATTTGAACACACCTCACCACAAATTCCCTCAAAGAAATTCTTCACGACATCTTCTGGGACCTACACATTTAAAAAATGATGACTAAGCAGCAGATGCAGTAAAATCAACACCTCAGAACTCGATGAAAAAACATCAAATGTGTGGATTTATCCTTTCAAACTATCCCTCACATTAATTATTTATCTTTGTTCTACAACACAATTGAAATGTTTGTTGCTAGGAAATAACAAATGAAGTAATAGAGCTATAAATATTAACTTAAAAGTCTTGGCACATTATGCTTACAACATAGATCACCCACACAACTATAAAAAGAAAGGATATTGAAAAAAAAAGTCCAGTATCTAATATCAATCATCAATCCCAGGACATATGGCTGAAATTTGTGTGCAGACCTAGAACAGTCTTCTAGTACCAACATTCATTTTGACTAGATGTTCAACTTGTATAACATCGTAAAATCATATGTTCTTCAAAACAACCAGAATTCCTAGAAAGGACCCATAGTCCGTCACCACAGATCATCCAAGTGTTATAACAGGTCATCTGAGTGTACATGGGTACAAATCAGAGGATTTCAATTCCTTCTAAACAAAACAAGCCTTTGACTGGGAGATCTAGAAACCCACGGTTTCTAAGGTTTTTCTTATCTCGCATAGTCCAAATAAACCAATATGTGTTCTATTAACCATGAAATCTGCAAACGCTTATTTCACAGATCAAGAATTGTCACTGAAGGATAAAGATGAGCTTGTGAGTGACTGCAGCGTGCAGAAGAAAGAACTTCTAATGATCATTTCTTAGTGCAAACTAAAAAAATTTTGTAACAGTACTTCCTTTTATCATTTATGCTTACGCATTCAACACCATCCATTCATTCCAGGTATCTAACAGAAGATCAGGTTACTTAAGTTAAGATTACATAGCACTAACATATCCAGTGAGTCCTCAGACTGCTCAATAAAACATTTAATGCAAGGACATCCAACTCGCATCCTTGCATGCTTTTTAGATAGATATGATCTAATTTGCGTGTGAAGTTATGAGCATAACACAAATGAAAGAGACGTCGACATACATTTTTATCAATGTTAGTACAGTACACAGTCCTGGATACCATTTCTTTCTCATCCTCTGTCTGCACAAAAAGGACAGGCTAATATTATTACAGAGCTCGGAGATCAAGTAACAATATAATCTAAAATACAGACGATATTGTTTGATCAAATTTATTTAACTTACTCGAGGAAGAAATTTAGGGTTCACAGGCAAAATCGCAGTCTTAGATGGCAGAACCCTGACAGGGTAATAACCAAGAATGGTTCCACCAAGCGTTAGAGCTGCTCTTGCACCAACTGCAGAAAAAACGGAACTTCATCTAGGTTTGCTTCTTACACATAGGATTTGGGAAATAACAATTTGTATGTTGAAGACACTACCATCATCAGCAAACTCGATAAAGGCAAAACGCATCACTGAATTTGGATCACCACAGATACGGCAATCTACTACCTACATGGGCAAAAGATGATTATAAGATTACTAAGTATCAACAATGAAATAAGAAGATCAGCATCATGTGTTGCCTATATATAGCAACTACTTAAAGCAGGGGCAGATCCAGAAATTTCCAGATATGTGTGTATTGATGCACAAATGTGGGTGGACCAACAGATCAGCATCCAGTGTTGCCTCTATTTAGCAACTACTTAAAGCAGGGGTGGATCCAGAACTTTCCAGATGGGGGTGTACGAATGCACAAATGTGGGTGGACCAACGTATTTATGCCACATCACTTTAAGCTTGGTGCATACGGATGTAGCTCATGTTTCGCAAAAGATAATAATTTTCAAGAATTGCTGATTATAACCATTAGCACGGGTGCAACGTTGCAGATTAATTGACAATCAAACATTTGATAAATCTCTTATAAGTACAGTATCATGCCTTTACAAGAAGTAAAAAAAAGCTAAGCAAAAGTATTCCAGAAGACGCAAGAGTGCCTGTGAACTGCTATGGAGGTGGAGTCAAGTAATCAAAGTATCTTAAGAACTGGTGGAACCACGGAAGCACCTGGCAAAGCAGGGGATGCCTCAAGAATCGTTGTTAAGGGGGGGGGGTAAGATGGTCTCTCTATCAATAGTCCAAAAAGGCTGCCAGCACTAAATATTTAGAAACTTTGTAGTAATTGTGTTATTTAAGTGAGGCTTGTTTGCTTTTGATAAATTTAGTTGGGTCTCTGAGATGAGCAACCAAATGACTGATAACTCATATTGACAGCATATAAAAATGTGGAGCAAATCTGCTGGTTCATGAATCATAAAATAACTATACTGAGAGCATCTCCAACCGGGATGGTCAAAAGTGGCCTCAAACTGTCCGCGGACAACAGCTCTCAAAATTGGCCTCCCCCAGCCGTCGTCCCCAAATGTCACCCCAAATTGTCCCCAGCAGAGATAAGTACTATATTAATAGTAAAATGGTTAAGCAATGTTTTGCTTGGGTTGGTAAGACCAGTATCTCTTGGCAAGGGCCAAACCTCAAGAAAAAAGAGGAATAACTACAAAAAAATTACAAATAAGGGAATTATACGTATTTCTTTTAGTGTGTCTTAAACCAGAAGGATAATTTTTTTGGAGTGACACTGTAATGAATTAACCTTAGATAAAATTTACGGCATGATCATAAAACCCAAGTCATAGTACAAAATCATACTTTGCTGCTATTGTGCCACAAAATACGAACAAAGATGAGTCTAACTATTACTGGATTAGAAATGTCAAAAATATATGAAGTCATTATATATACTTATACAACAGTTGTCAACATGCGGAATTCTCTTTAAATAACAGTTCGACCATGCAGCATATGAGGCCATTAATCCCTATTTTATTTCCACATATATAGAAAAAAAATATGGACAAAAAATATCATATGTTACCATGCTATATTTAACAATCAAGAATCTAAGAGCTTACTTGACCACAGTTTGAGAAAACTTCAGCAAGCTTCTGCTCAGTGACCTGGAAATCAATCGGGGATTCAGGGGTTTGTCAAACAAGAAGACAAAACTAAAAAGAAGAGACTAATACAACAGATCATTCTCTTTGAAGTTCTCACATGTTGATCGATGTCAGAGACATAGACAGTTCGCCGTACACTATCCTCCCTATCACTTCGCCGTGGCCGGATTCCCATCCTTCTCCTTACCTGGTTGAAGCCATTCCTTCTCTGAAATCACGGAAATGCAACTGATCATTAGAACCCAAATATGGTCCAATGACTACAATATATATCATTGGCAAACAATTTCATCTGAAAAAAACTAACCACAGAAGAACAAACGAAAAGGAAGCGAGCAACATGAATCCAGTAAAAATCAATGTTAGGAATAATAATCATGAAAAATGCATCGGTTAGACATCTGTTGTCTAATAGAAAAAGAACCAATCGATCGGTGTAGCAGATCAATCCATCCAGCAAAGTAACGTTCGCGTCACCCAAAATTGATGGTACAAATATCATAACCCAACTACACCTAAAACCCTAAGAAAACAGATCAACTTCCGAGCCGATCGCGTGAGGGCGTGAGAGAGATCAAAACTCCAAACCCATCAACGTCACCCATAAACCCCAAATCGGATCGGCTGATCTAGCCACAACAGCCACTCCAAACCCCTAGTAGAGGGAAACAAATCGCACGGAAAGACGAATCGGCAATTCGGGCGAGCGGATTACCCGTCGATTCGGCTGGCCGTTGGCGGATCCGTCGCTGCTGGAGTCCCTGCCCCCTCCGCCGCCGCCGACCAGCTGCAGCACGTGCATCTGCTGGTGCGGGAGCTGGAACGGGTGGTGGGGCGCGTAGTAGTCTATCGCCGCGGGGGACACGAAGACGGGCGCGTCGGCGGAGAGCCGGCGGGCGCCCACGTCCCCCTGGTGGGGACGGCGCGCGAGCGGCACGAACTCCTCGGCGGAGGGGTTGAGCTTCTGGAAGAGGTCCTCCAGCTTCCTGACGTCGCTCTTGTACTCCCTCACCTCGTCCTCCCTGGCCCTGGCCGCGCCTCCCGCATCCGGCGCCCCCGCCGCCGCCGGCACGGCGTCGGCGCGGATCGGGCCCTGGGCCGCCACGGCAACCATCTCCGACGAACCTCCTATCCGCCGATCGCGCACCGGCAGCAGCGCCGCCCGTGAATTCGCGAGAAAATCGAATCGGGAGGAATTCGGTGCGGGTTTGTTTTTATTGTTTATTGGAGTTGGGAGGAGGAATGGAAAGCGTGGAGGAAGGAGGCGAGCGAGATGGCTTTCGGGGAGGTTGGGTATAAATAGGTGCTCGAGCTTTTCTTTTTTCCTCGCCTTTTTATTCATTTCCCCTCACACTAGCAAATCTTTTCTTGGAGGGAAATAAATCGTCATTTTGTTCATATATCCGTTTCATTTTATCTTGTGCTTTTATCGCCCTCGATTTTTCTTTTCTTGCAGAGGAATAAATGATTTTATCTTTCTGCGGGGGAGGCCTTTGGGAAGCAGGATGGAGTCGTATGGCTGTGTAGTGTAGCACGGCGGGGCATCGGGCTGAGCGGCGCGATCTTCTGCGGCCATCTGTGTGTGCACGTAACTGACTGTGTGTCTGCGTGTGAGATGGAGCTCGAATTTTCTCAAGACTGCGTGCAACGTCCTTGACTGATTGTGCGGGGTGGAGTGGAACGGGTCTGAGGGCTTTGAACGACAGTTGTCCGCATGGGAGATCAGGGTGCAAAAGGTTGGTGAGGACTCAAGAGGAGGCCGTCTCTCTCATGTGTGAGATCTGGTTGAGGGTTAGGTGGTCATATATGTTGGTGTTTTTTTTTTTTGGCACAACGTATTGGTGTTGGTAAGGACAAGAGGAGCCAAGGTGGTGTCAAAGGTGCGCAAAGGTACCAAAAATTAATACGATGCATGTTTTGTGGTCTCATCATCTAATGCAACATTTGATTGACGTGGTCAGGGCCTATTGTAAAAGACGATCTTTTCTTTTATGCATTCTGTGGATGTCGTTGGGAACAAAATATGAGAATTTGCCAAATTAATTGTTTCCATGTTTTGCAAAGTATTGCAATAATTAGAACATTGAGAGAATGTCAATGCAATAAGAAATTTGGTCATATTGTGCAACCCATCTCATAAGATTCATACTTTATTATACCATGGTTTGGTATAGAAATCCAGTCCTCACAAAAATCATACAGTTCGTACAGGGAACGATTGTACGGAAAGAGTATGTATGTATATGTGATCAGATTTTTTTTTCCAGAACTTTAGTTAACATTGTGTGGTTTACAGCAACATTTTAATTTATACAAACAACACGGAGAGTGATCACCAAATTGCACAACAGGGCAATCTTCATTGTTCATACATGTTTTCCAACCATATTCGATCAACAAGTTTGTGTACACTCAAATTGAGTTGTAAAGTGGACTAATATAATAAAACTATGGTTTATGGAAATTGTAGTTGCTAAGGCTTGTTCAGTCATCATCTAATCCTATATTTTTGGATTTGTATAAAACTAGTTTGTACGATTATCTCTGTTAGGTTGTCAATTGAGGTTTTACTAGACCATCAAATTTGAGTTTTATCACAATAGTTCTCGGTGTCCATGTTCTACCAGCCCAACGAAATTTTTTTCCTTGGTTATGCCCTAGAATGAGTGTAACATAATCATGATTTTGTTATATCTGACAACTGATTTAGCTTTTGTGTAAAGGACACTTTGTATTCTCATGTACATCATATGCACAAAATATGTAAAAGCACAAAATGAAAATATTTTACACGTTGTTCATCTGTTGTGATGTGCTTGTGTAATAATGCATGAAAGTTTTCACTATTTTCACTTTTGTACTTGTGGTCATGGCTCTTTCCCATTAGCCAGAAGTAGAAATACCTAGCTATACGTTGACTTCACCTTTTGGTACCATATGTGTGTAAAAGCGTATTCTTGTTTTAGCTAGTGGGAGACAATGTTCCTCTCTTTTTTTGCGGGGAATGTTCCTCCCTTTTGCAATACACCTATATATGTTATTGTCAATCTTGAAGTTAGTATACACATGTGGTGGTTAAAATGTGTGCACGCATCTACAATTTACCATGTTTCTATGGACAACGATCAACGACTAAGCCAACAATCAACAAGGATAACATACTGCCGGTTAAGCATGTACTATCCATTCATTGGCCACCAACATGATTATAACTGAGATGGACCCTTCAAAAAATAAAAAACGATCAGAACTCATGTAGTTGTATAGAGTCACGCTTCTCTCTTCGTCTCCGAGAGTTCAAGATATTCTTGGGCCACCGGGGGTGCATACCTTATGTGATAGTTTAGACTTCCGTGTATAATGTTAATAATGGATACAAGTATTATCATAATTACACGCAACCTTTTCCATCGTCCTTGACCACTACATACCACATCCTTGACTACTACATACCTCTTGTGGCACCATGCCCTTCAGACACGAGAAAAGGGTTAACAACGTTGACCTTGAAACCCGAGTACACACCAAAAACAAATTGTGTCGCAATGTTTGTAGTGCAGAATTCTCTTCAATTAGAGCGGAAATTTATCCTTTGGTCTCATCAGGAACAAAGGTAGAGCACATACGACATCAACCTATTTTTAGCGGACTCAAGTAAGATAATTTTTTACTTAAAAGTGAAAAAAGAAAGAAAAAAGTATGACATATGTTATCTAAGAGAGCTCTAGTGACGTCTAGATAATACAAATTCCTTTATTGCACCAGATGGCATCTCTCCATCACACTTACTCTCAATAATCGACATACAATTATGAATCCATAGGAGCATTAATTGCAAAAGATGGTAAATAAACTTAATCTACTATAAAACATTTCTTATTCAAACAAGGGATAGGCCCTGACGGACCCACAAGCTACATTAATTTCTAGCGGTGGAATTACATTTCAAAAAGTTTCCGAAACGAAGGAAATTAAAACAAAGACATGTGATTTCACATCAAGATCCTGAAAAGAAAGTGGAAAACACAGTCGAGGTCCTCCATCGCAACTGCACAGACGGAACAACTCAACACCTGAACCAGTGTCTTCGTCGTCGGGGATGAACCAGTTGGGGGGCGTCGCACTTGTGGTGTTTGTACTAAAAAGGGAAAGAGATATTGTTCTCATGTTGCATTATCCCCATAAGTTGAGCTATAAGAGCAAGTCTAGCAGATCTTGCAAAAACTCATACCGTATAATATGTTTGCGGTGAAGCGAAAACCGGGTTTATATTATATGGGTTGACTACCGCCAGAATATATCCCGCAAAACTCGTACTGCAAAATAGTTTCTCCGCGTGGGATCTGCAAAATAAATAAATTGTTGTACGAGCCATTTTTGGGGATTTGTTGGAGTTCATTTTTTTGCGCTTGAAACCGTAAAATGACGGTTTAATTGCCATTTTGATCCTTTTGCGGCATAGAGGTAGAGCACGTGAAAGAGTTTTATCTTCTTTGCCATTATTACGCATGTCTTTATTTTTGTGAGGAGCCATGCATATCGTTACGGGGGCACCCACAACTAGACGGCGTGGACCTGGTCACTTTCATCCTCGATCCACAGTTGCTATAAGCGCCATTATCGGGCACGGGCAGCCGTAGAATAGTTGCGAACCTGACCGAGCAGTGCCGCCGCTTTCCCGTGCTCCATGCCCAAGCATGCTCCGCGACAAACCTGGCATCCGACGCAAAGAAAAATTCGCCGTCATACGGCTGGCCCACCCAGATCGGCAAGTTTTCACTGCACCCAACGACTATCTTAACCAGTTCGTTTTTGTCCTATGCCACCATTGAGCGGTGTGCTGCCAGCCACAGATTGGTTATAAAAATGCAGTGCCGCAGGGGATCTGGAGCCCTCGGCCGGGCTCAGAGCTGACGCACGTGACCTCATGAAAGAAAAGCGTGCGTGAATTTAACTACACATGCGTGAGCATCTTCTTCTCTTTCGTGATTTTTTTCTCTGCTGAGCAAAAAGCCAACCCCGCTTTCGATTTTCCAGAACTTTTTTCTACCCGTCCATCCTCCAGACTAACATAAAATAAAATAAAATAAAAATGGGACGCCAAGACACGGGCGTCCGCGTGGCGGTGGACACGGCAGCGCAGCCCACCGACCCACCACCCAGGTTTGGGTCTCGCTCGGCTTGACGAACCTCTAACCTTTAACCTGAAGATAGATAAATAAATAATTCAGTTCCTCGATCTTCAGTAGTACCACCGGAAAAGAAGCTGTTCGAGATCACCTTTTCGCGATTCACTGGCGATTTGGGTGCAGAGGATAGATCGTTCGTTCGTCGTGGTGGTGGACCAAGACCCGGGGAATCCCGTGCTGTCATCAAAAGGACGAGCTGAGGATGAAGCCCCTTTTTTTCACACGGGGAATATATTATATTCTTCAGAACAAATGGGACAAAATCCTTTTGATCTGAATAGAACGTGAGGGGCCATCAGATACAGATGTCACCCCACATCAGGGTTCCCCAGCCACGTGAAAAATGCCTTCTCAACTTCTAACCGATATCCTGTTTGGATAATCAGTCTGACAGCGAACCGGCAATATGAACTTGATTGGGGTGATGCCACGTCCTGGAAGGAATATATTCAGTGTGGAAGATGGGCAACCGGATTGATCTTCTTATCCACGACGCCGCGGAAACTGCATCCGGAAACAGCAGTTAGTTTTCTGGGTGCCCATCTTGGTTAAGAGATCAGAGGACAATCCAGATGCTCATGACATACCTGATTGTTAACTGTAACCACCAGAAAGTGCAAACGAGACGTTATGGAATTTTACAACAACGTACTCCACGTCTCCAGCACCGACCACCCTGCCATTGGCAAAATAGGAGCGAGAGCATGGGCATTCTGAGTCCATTGATGTGAGTAGTTTCCACAATAACCTATCGAAGTAACAGAAAATAATTGCATTCCTCCAACTAGCAAGAACTGTACCATGATGTATCACTCTCCTCTTGCTACCGTATCGAAGGATGGTGACCTGCACAACCAGAAAACGGTCCTCAGCACGCTTTTCGCTGCAAAATGACCCACTAAAGGAAAGGCATAGCCCCAGAAAATCATTCCGTTGGTGGTACTTGATGTCCATAAGAAACGCCACCCCACCATCGACACCACTTTTATTAGGTTTCGGAACAAGTCAACGGCGAGAGAGTATTATCTATTGTACAGTAGTACAGTAGGTTCCATGCACATGCACGTTGTATGCTATATATAGGGTGGTTGCCCGCCCGGGCCCGGCAGCCATGCATGACGTACGTTTGGTCAACCATGGGTACGTTACCACGGGATGCCCATCCGCTACCCACGTGACGTGGACGTGGTACTGCCTCATGCGTGGTACAGTACGTATATATGTGAATTTTATTGGTCGTTCGTCCGCAGCGGCCGCAACGCTCTTGCTTGTTTTGTATTGATATAACATCCCGATAAAGAACTAAACGAGAAGTAAAAGATCACTAGTTATATTTTGCGCGGCGTCACGCCGCGCGTTTGGTGAAATTTTTTTTGCGGTAATTTGTGTTTTTTTTAGTTCTGATATATATGTTGTTAGGTTTTTTTCCCCCAATTCTAGTATGCAAATATGTATTTTTTTGGCATTTGTTAAGGGTAACTTCATTATTAGAGAACTATGAGGTATATCAACGCTTAATTGTATTTTTTTCCTAGGCATTGAAATATTTATTTGATGAGGCATGATTAAAGTGTAGCTTAATTATTAGGGAAGTAAGTTATTGTAGTTATCGTTTTTTTCTGATGGTTAGTGTGCAAATTGTTGGTCGTGCTTTTTTTTTCTTTTTTCTGGAATACGGGTGTGCAAAATGAGCTCACAGGGGAGAT
Organism: Poa pratensis; assembly: GCA_947311845.1. NCBI lineage: Eukaryota > Viridiplantae > Streptophyta > Magnoliopsida > Poales > Poaceae > Poa > Poa pratensis. The sequence goes on along the minus strand of CAMZMU010000078.1, from coordinate 29,380,586 downwards.
TTAAGTTTTATTATTTGTTATTATGTTGGATTGGTGTGATATGTATGCGTTTTATGTTAAATTTTTAATTTAACTGCATACTTGGAGGAAGTACATTTTTTGAGCATTTCTTAAATTCAATGTAAAATGGAACTATAATAAGAGGAGGTGGACCTAAATTTTATCGAAATAGTAATGTAATCAGGCATTTATTTTTTAAGCCAAACATTTTTTTTAAAGCAATGGCTATTATTTGAAATCAAAATTTAGTAACTATGTGCGAAATGCAGTAGTTACAATTTTTTTATGTTAATATTGGTACATTTCAGATGGAATTCTTGAATGTTGACTTTTTTTTTCCAATTAATAAATGGAAGTGTATTTCAATTTGGAATAACCAAATGTAATTCTTGAATTTTGACATTTTTTTTTTGGGTTTGTTTTTGTGTCAAAAAGTAATTAGTTTTTTTTTGCCTAGTATTTTCGTATATTTCTCATGTTTTTTTCCCGGTGGTTATTTGTGAAAATTTCTATTTTCGCGGTGGATACATTCGGGGACATTGATTTTTCCGATGTTTCTTTTTGATTAACTGTTCGTGGAAGTACCGTGGCGTAAAAATTTAAAATCTAGAAATGGTCACATTAAAATTTGTTTAAATTGAACTGTACTGAAGTCCGGGAAGAAGGTTGTGTTTAAATTTCAAAAGTGTTAAAATTTGGACGGCATTCATATTTCAATTTGTTTAGCGTTCATTGAACAGTCAAACTCGATCCGGCCCCTCTCGCCTCCTTCGCCGCGCGTGTGTGTTAAATTTCAAATTTTAAGACGTGGTTATTTTAAAAATGTTTAAGGTTCGAAATTATTGAATTTCGAAAAGGTTGTCGTTGTAAAAAAAGGTTGGACTTTAGAGGCTACTCAAATTTGGAAATTGGTGTAGTTTGGAAAAAGGAAATTACGTTTTAGAGGCGGTTAGATTTTAGAAATTACTTATATTGGAAATGTATCGAGATTTGATTTTTGTACGCGTTTGTAGAATGATCAAGTTTGAAGGAATTTTAAAGTTTTGAAGTGTTGAAATTTTGTTTGTATTGAGGTCCGTTTTTGATATTTGTAAGTCTTTTCAAATTTTGGAATTTGGTAAAATTTGGAAGTTACTCACAGTTGAATCATGTTTGTGACTGTTGAATGGTCATATTTCTTACGCATTTTTTTAAGTATTAAAATTTGGATTTTAATCGTACGCCATAAATAGGCAGTGCCCTTTTATTGTGTTCGTGCCGATATATTTGCAGGTTTTGTCTTTTTGTGGCATAAGTAGGTTGCATATTTTATGTAATTTGGAAATCTCGAAATCTGGTGCAATTTGATGGTCACTTTAGCGAAATATTCACTATTTTTTTTGGCCATATGTGTGGCTTGCACTTTTTGTGTATAAGAAATCTGAAACAATTTGTCATTTTTTTTTTCGATTCGTAGATATGGTGGTGTTGATTCTATTTTTATGGATATTGTTTAGTGAAATTGGGTCGGCGTTTGGGAAATTTTAAATTTTCAAGTTTGATATGCGAACGATATGCCATAATTAGTGGGCGATACTGTTTTTTTTTTGTGTGTTCATGCTTTTTTTCGCTGTTATATTTGTGAGTAGTACGGTGCAGAAAATTCGAATTTTCGAATGTCCACGTTGGAGAGTTGTTCGAAAATCCGATGAATGTGTCCCACCTGTGAATCGTCGTTTTTTTTATTGTGCATTTCAGGAGTATTCAAATTTTGAATTCAAATCTTGAAATGTTTACACTTTAGAGCGGTGCAGATTTGGAAATTGTGGTTGTATTTCGAAATTACAGAAATTTCTTTAAAAAGGATATCAGGGGGAAAAGGGAAAAATATAATGGGCCGACCCAGCTGCGCAATCGCCAGGCCGGCCCACGTGGCGGCCCAGCTACACGGCCCAACTCCGTCTTGGCGGCACGATGGCGTGGCGGACGGGCGGAGCTGCCGCGGCGGCGACGGCGATGCCGCCGTCGAACCACGGCGATGCGGGACGCGCAGCTGGGCGTGCTGCACGCGCCGCGTCCGCAAGTGGCGGCGCCGCCCATTTTGGGTCGCCGGAGCGGCCGGGGCGGCGCGCGGCGCGGCGGAGGCCGGCGGGAGCGGCGGTGATGATTGCGGCTCAGAGACGGCGTGCCGGCGGCCGATCTGCGGCGAGGATGTAGAGTCGGCGACGGCGGACCTCGCGGTGAGCTCAGTTTTGAGCGGGGAGTGGCGGAGGGTCGGCGGTGAGCGTCGGCGGCCGCGGCCGCGGCGGCGCCGGCACCGCGCGCGAGAGGGAAGAAGAAAGGGGAAAGTGTTAACATTTTGCTCGAAAGCCCCTGAGTTTGCGACAATTTTCGAGTAGGTCCATCAATTCGCGAAGCGTGGACCGTGGAGCAATTTCTCGACCGCGAGGGGCCTTTTCGCATAATGGCGCGCGCGGGTCCGTGCTGGCCGTCCGATCGGCGGGCGACGGTGCGGATCAGTAACTGTTCAACACTGTTTCATCTACAGTGACTACTGTAGCTAAGCTACAGTAGCACGGGCCACGGAGAGGGCAACGATCTGCGCAACTTTTATATATACTATGATGATGATGATGTGGTTCGGAGCACTGGTAAAGCACAAACAGAGGTCCAACATGCATTTGCTGCTTGCTCCCATAAGTTAGACAATAAAACAATAAAACTTTGTCCCAAATGAAGCCACAAACGGTTTTCAAGGTTTGGCATACGTAAGAAAATGAAATGATTTTTCTTCTACATTCACAGAATTAATATCAACCATTGTTTTTCATTAAAAAAAATTGTAGGAGCATAATCACAGCGGAAGAATATGTACGCATTTGCAGAATATTTAACATGCAGTAGTACACCGATACCAAATAATGAAGGCAATAAGTGGCAGATACATGCTCTGAAACATGCATAGAAATCAATTAAAAATCTCCATGCTGAAACTGGAAAATGATGCCATATAATATTGACTCAGAAGGCAGGAGCAATAAGTGCAGCCAAGCTTGTAGCAGACCAGGCAAATAGTGGCCCATTTGGTGCCTCTAGCCTGTTTGAAAATAAAACATAGGTCATAAATTTTCTCATAAAGAGGACTGGCCTTTTTAAATGTGGGTGGTGGGGTGCAGAACATGGGCCAGTATGATTTCCAGTCACACAAAACAAACTATATGTTGTGTGTAATAATAACTCGCGGATGAAATACATGTAACAATAGCAGCAGCAAAGCACTGTCAACCACGGATCAAATGGAAAACAAGAGACCATATTTACTTCTTGTATTTTGGATATCTGACATCATGGAATATATCGATCTGGTGCTGTAATAGTAATTTTTCAAATTAAAAAAAAATCAAATTATCCATGTAGGTTCGGTTGACAGGACTCTAGAATCACTCACAAAAGAGTAAACTTAGAAATTTCAAATTGCCAACACTTTTCCAACAATGAGGTCGTACTTTTCATACTCGTATATGCAGTTTAGTTTGATTACTGTAAGCACAATAAATACAACAATTGATAAGTTGGTCACCAGACATGCTTGCCTTAGAGCAATACATTCGACATAAATCTAAAATCATACGATCAGTTTAGATGCTAAAATTGGAGGCTGCAAGAACCACATTTTTCTAGTTAACAGAGACATTCCATAGTATACTGAAGTAATTTTAGCTTAAATGTTTACACTTTCCAACAGCAAAAAAAAAAAATGTGTATACTTAGACATAACATTCACTTGATGGACCATAAATTACAGGACGGTGCATAATTAAACAATATTCAAAATTACCAGGATATAGAGCTAGAACACAAATAGTATTCCCTAATTTGAACTTTTAACAACAATGAGTCCAATAGTATGTGGGTCATGATACACAACAATTTATACCATTGAATTAGTATTCCACAACGTTTTCCCATGATTGTGATTTTGTAACAGTGAACAAAGTATTCAACCTTGTCCATATTAAGTTTTGGACAATCTATACATGCTAAATAACAATAATTAGTTTAGACAATAAGGGAGAAAATCAACAGAGAAAACCAGAGTTAATTCATTAAGGGTAAATAAATGAAAACTACCTGCACACTGGCATGTTGAAAATCCATAAGGTCGTCAGCAGGGATTTGGATTTCGCCCGAGAAAACCGAATTTCGGCCGAAATCCGGCCATTTCGGTCAGGACCGGTAAAATAATTTACCGGACGAAAACTTCTAAATTTTGGAGAATTTTGGTAGAATAAATTCAAAATATTGAATTTAGGTTAAAATATGCTCGAAAAATGCAATTTTCAGTCAAATTTCGGTTACTTTTCCTTCTAAGTTTCAAATTTTGTTTCTTCCTTTTCGTCCGGAATTTCACCGAAATTACCGAAATTCCCGAAATTCGGCAATTCCGCCCAGGACCGGTAAATCTGCAATACCGAAATCCAAATCCTACTCGTCACTAGGATGGGAAATGATTAGACGTTTCATGTCAATGTCTTGAGTTTGCGAACTGTAACAAGTACATCAAGCAGAAGATTAAGGTTTGATTTGATGATCACTGAGCTCATTTTTTACTATTACTTATAGAAGCATCAGAGCATGAGTCTTTGCTCAACACGAATAATTCCTCTACTTATATTCAGTTTACAATCTTGAAAGAAGGTCCCTTTATTCAGAAACTATGTATCAACAAATCTTTAGAGTTTACACAGACTTCAAAAAGTTATAACTTGGTCATATATTATTTTAAATACAATCTGCAAACTAAGTTTCCCCCAGGAGAAAGAACTCAGGTTAAACCGGTGTGGCCAGACTTTACATGAAACATACAAGGATTCATAATGAATGCAAAATCTATATTTGTTGTTTGCTCACTTGTTTGACATGGATTTCTTTAAAATTGTATTGCCTCGAGCTCTGTTTGTTTACAATATGAAAACGTAAAATTGAGATGGCTTCTCGAATCCTATGGCAAATAATAGCACGAACTTATGTAAACGGTTGTTTCAACACTTCACAGGAATTTAGCAGGAATCTGAAGAGAGGGAAGGATGGAAGGTCTGCACTTGCTCCAAATATTCGAAAAGACTGAGTTCTTCTGGGCCACTTTGATTTGAAAGACTCCAAAAAACGCAAGAACATGAAAATCACAAGATTGCAGTGTCATCTGTCATGCTTTCTTGAATACTAGAGGACTTCATCGCACCATAGGAAACTGTAGCAGTTTTTCCAAGACGAGTCAATTGTTTTTCCTTTGAAATACAATTCAAAAGACCTGAAAGATAAAAAACTATGAAATGCAACCCTACAAACCACTAACTAGGAAACGTTCCTAAGGATTACAGTCCTCTAAAACTCCTACGAAAGATCCTTCTGAAAATCAAAGAGGCTTGGAATCATAAGGAATTTCATAGGATTCCTTCAATGTCATTATTTGTTCCAAGGGGCTCTTGTAGGGGGTGGGGGGAATCCTAAGTATGAGAATCCTATAAAACTCTTATGAAAATCCTACCATCCAAAGTGGAGAGAATTCCTTATATGACACTCTCTTAAAATTATGTTCCTTATTTGACATCGGTGAAAATTTTCTTCCCTATATGACCTCTACCCAAAATTTCTTTCCTTATATGACACTCTAGTGCATTTTTGTTCACCAAAGAGATCTGAAATGACCTTTTTACCCCTGGTCTATAATGTTAAAAAAAAAATTACGGAACAATAGCGGCAATAATACTAAATATTTAAACATCGGATTATTAAAAAAAAGGTTATTGCATCAATTGTTTTTCTGACGCGACAACCAGATTCAGCGAGAGCGCAAAGTACGTACGATTCGTTGTGATCCTTCGGTGCCTTCCGACGCGATGTCTCCGCATAGATTAACCAGCTAGGCTAGCTAGCGGCTGCTGATCGATTGCTAATACCAAGCACAGGGGCTGCATAGCACGTACGCACGCAGGGCATCGAACATGCATGGGTATTTGTACGCTTGCTGCGTCGCTTGCCGGGTATTAATACAACATCGATTCCTTCCGAACGTTTTGTGCTTGCTAATAGCAATCGATCGGCTACTACTAGCTGGCCTGTCTGGTTTGCGCGGACACATCGCGTCGGAACGATCGGAAGAAATCGTACAACGTTGCGCGTTCCGCTAGAAGCTCATTGTTGTCGTCGTGCCAAAGAAACAATCGATTTTTTAGTTACCTTTTTAATAACCCGATGTTTAGGTATGCAATACAGCATTTTGGTCCCATTATACACAGGGGTAAAAAGGTCTTTTTATGTCTCTTTTGTGAACAAAATCCACTAGTGTCATATAGGGAAAGAAATTTTAGCAAGAGGTCATATAGGGAAGAAATTTTTTACCGGTGTCAAATAAGGAACATGATTTTAAGAGAGTGTCATATAAGGAATTTTCTCTCCAAAGTGGCCCTAAAACGCTATATTGCGAGAAACAGTATATGCTTGTTGGACGCAAGGGTGTCACCGCACAATCAGTTTTTATGTGGCCAATTTATCAGAATTTAATAGATGACATGACTATACATTAACAATTATATAGTTGATAAAAAATAACTTATTACTTTCTGTAACAACCACAGATAAAGAAGAAAAACAAAGAAATAGGACAAACTGAATGTTACATACAATGGAATCCCGCAAAAGAAAAAGCAGCTACATCGGTGCAACCTTTTTGAGAAAACAAATCAGAACTCCCCATGTGGCTATACCTATATCATTTCCTCTAATATCCTATGAACAAGCCCAAGAATTTACAAACGACAACGCGTATAGGAAATTCTAAATAGGATGATAGCATAAGAAAAGTATATGTCTTAATTTTATATAGTTAATATGTTAAGTAACTAGCATGTTCGTCTAGCTGTCTCGAATAAGTATCATTAACTTAATTAACAGATTGGCTACTTAACAATACATTTAAATTTTGAATGTACTCCCAGTTCTGTTAGTTTCAATATAACTAATAAGACGTTCTTCCACTACTGTAGAAACATGAAGTTTGCAAACATATCAAACAGAAAAAAGAATGGCATACAATGTTTCATAATGATGACAGGATAGTACATAAAATTGAATACATATGAGTTTACCTCGAGATCAGGTGTAGTATTCTAGTGCATGTTCAAACATGTACTCTTGCATATCCAATATTTGCTAGATGATACATTTTTTGGGCTTTAGCTGGTCGTTGATACATCACCCATCAGTATACTAACTCCACACAAAATTAGGAGTCCAGGACTACTTTTCAAAATGTTTTTCCTTCGTAACAGGAGATCAGCAGAGGTGTAATCGATGTATCATCAGTATTTCTAGAAATGACACGGAAGATGGGACTACTCATCCAACAGAAGTTGTGTTTCCCCACTCACAGCTTCATCATTACTCCTCCATTCATTTAGTTTCTTTGAGGACCTGTTATTATCATAAACACCATAAACCTTATAATGCCACACCATCCTAGATACGTCATCTTGTGGTGAACTTATCTCCCGTCGTTTAATTGTCTTGTGAAGTTCACAAAAGAACTTTGGATCCTGCAGTTTGATATACTCGTGTAATACAAGTTCATGGTGAGGTACCCAGTTTCTAGGGAAAGTTGTATAGTCACATGATGGAATTGATGACATGCGTGCAAACTGTACACCCTCAATAAAATCAACAACTCCCATCCTCAAGAGATCAGAGTACTCTGGTGCATCATTCTTTGTGCTCTCCCTCAACGGGCGGCTGAGGTCACGAGAGGCAATCTTGTAAACCTTAGCACGAGATTTGAGCCTATACCTCGCCGCGTAAAGCTTTGCCAAAGAGCTCCTTATAACATATGCGCAGAACCCTACAATCTTCTTCCGGTTGTCGGCATACTTGTACCAATCAGCCATGGTCTCAAGAAATTTGTTCATCTGAGAATTAGTGTGCGCCTGCCCAGAGTACAACATTGGTGAACACGGTAATGGCTCAGGATCCCTATCCCCCTTGACAAGCTCAAGCTTCCTGAAATGCCTTATGCACCTCTGCAGGCTTGCTGTGACAGATAACAATGTGCCAATACCTTTCTCACTCACAATGTTCCCTCCACTGGCGGTATATCGCAAGGTCGGGTAGATTACCCGGCGGGAGATGACATGATCCAAGAACTCAATCCCTCTTGTTATGTGCTCAATCTCCACCGACGAATTCTCTGGCCTCAAACCAAATGTTCTCTCACAAAACTCCATTAGTTGCTTCCTTATCTGAACTGCATCTTCCCTCGGACCCCTGACCCCAATCAAGACATGAGAGCCAAATCTGAGGAAATCCATCTTCCTGGTCTTCTCCTTCCCACTCGACGGAACAAACTCAGGCCAAGATGGATTATGACATCCCTCATCACCCGCCTCCTTCCAAATGGAATCATGCCTTGAAGGGCGGAAGTACTCGTTAATCCTCTCTTCCATCCACCAATCCAACTCGTTAAGACACACATTGGCGAGCAAAGGACTAAGTATGCCACAATGCCCAAATTCCGGCACGTGGCACGCTTGTTCTGGGGCAAACCAAAAGAACAGTCTCAGCCAATATGGGTCAGGCTTCGGCTCATCCTCATTAAGCACCTTCTTCTTCCTGCTCTTCCTGAGCACCTTCCTTTTCAGCCTCTTCTTACTAAGCCCATCGAGATCCTTTTGTGCTGGTGTCACAGACCCGGGCCTGACTGGGGCGTTGAGCGCCGACTTGAGCAAGGATAGCACCTTGCGGTCAGAGACAGTCTTCTCCACACAGGACAGAATTGTGTCCGACGATAGGGCGTCGACCACGGATGTGAGGTCGGCGCTGATGAACCAGAGGTAGGCGGCAAAGCCGGAGCGAACTGAGCGGATGGCGGTATGGGCCCCGCGTCCAGGGCGGAAGGCGTGGGACTTGGGGGAGAATCGGGGCTCCAGGACGGGTTCGAGGAGCAGGAGGAGGAGCTCCTGCACGACGTGGTCCTGGAACGGGGGCGGGGCGTTGGCGAGGCGGGCAGCGAGCTTGTGGCGGGCGACGGGGACGGTGGAGGGCGTGTCGGCGGGAGAACGGAGGAGGAGGTGGGTGGAGGCGCCCCAGGGGAAGGCGGGGTGGCGGCGGAGGGCGGCGGCGCGGAGGCGGAGGAGGGAGTGGAGGGTGGGGAGCGGGACGGACTGGCGCGGCGGGAAGGAGCCGGTGGCGTGGGCGCAGGCGCGCTGGTAGGAGAGGAGCCAGAGGTCGAGGCGGGAGGCGTAGCCGGAGAGATTGGGGAAGGGGGCGGGGAGCCGGTGCGCGAAGGCGCGGCGCCACAGCGAGGAGAGGAGGTCGATGGGGTCGTGGACGAGGAGGGTGTAGGGATCGGGTAGGGGGCTCTCGTCGACTGGCGGAGGCGGCGGCGCGCGGCGTCGGAGAGGGTGGAGGCCCGTGGTGGGGATGAGACGGCGAAGCGCCGCGCGCGGCGGCGGCATCGAAGGGGAGGTTTCGGAGGTTTTGTTCGAACAGGTGGTGAAAGGTGGCTGTGAGACTCTGACTACACTCGGGTGATTCCACAGGGAAATTGCATACGTGGGCCAGCCCACCAGGTGGTAAATAATCTCCCCCACATCTATACCTCTTATAAAACAAAACCCCACTAAATTCATTTATGAATTTTCTATCTCTACATGCAGCATAGCCACATCATCAAATAATCACAGCTGTCGGATTCACTTCATCATCCGTTCATTTTTGTGGGCGTTCCGTTCAGCTCGGCACGTCTACGTACATTCAATTTTCCGCGTGTCAATCTGCACCGCTCCTTTCCGAACGCAACAAGCCTGCGGTCCCTGTTTGGCCTTCCTTCCACTATGTGGGCTCTATTAGACGTCATGACTTAGCCCATGGGCTTGCTTCGCTGCCAACCCAACACCAGGAAATAATCGATCTTTTGTTGTCACGGGCATGACGATGATCCGTTCATCTTCTCCAGTACCCCACCTCTGCTCCCTGTTCGCCTCCTCCACCAACTCTGCCGGCACTAATGCGTGAGAAGCTGAAAGAACCATCACAGAGTAGGGAATCAAATAAATGGGGAAGAAACTGATAGTGGTAAATGAGCAACCGGCTTCGCCTTTATATACCTGGATCAACTCGATTCATTGCTATCCGTCACGCTGGTCTAAGCTATCCGCTCCCCCTTCTCAACCATCTCCCCCTTTCTATCACTAAAGCTTAATTTGGATTTTGCAGATTTCGACGCTGATGGCAAGGGTAATGGACTATCTGCCGAGGACGTCCAAAATTTTCCATACATTAATTCTGGATTTCGATAGCGTGCAGACGCCTTCTCCTTATGCATCTCCTGCGCCTGCAACTTCCATCCACGAGTGGCTCACCATATATATCTTTTGGTTTAGTTGGTATATATTATACTGATGTGCTCTTTATTTACGGTTATCTGCAGTTCTTGCAGGTCGCTGGATTAGAGAGAAACCTTAAAATCTGAGAAAACTGCTTCTATGATCATTTGTTTATAGTTGTCCAATTCTGGTGTGTTAAGAGATAATACGTGAGGTTAGTACTAGATTGTTTACTGATAGATTTGCAAAAAAACGAGTGCTCTGTTGGCTGATAGTTTGCAGCGCTCTTGGCAATCAGAAAGTGACTAGCTTTCCTAAATGTTCAGGGAGTTACGATCCCTCCTTTATTTTTCATCCAATATATCATCTCTGTTCATTCTGAATGCAGGTCGCGGAATTTACAAACTTGCTTTGTATTATCAGTTCTCCAAACTGTTATTCCGATGTAGTACGTCATGCTTAATTACTAAGGTAGTTAGAAAGGAATAATAATAGTTTCATTATCTCATTCCCACCATCTCGTGTACAATCTCTATTTTCTTCCTTTGTACGTGCACCACAACTTTTTCTCCGAGTATAAATGAATATATTTGTATTTCCTAGATAACATCAAGTTTCAAGCGTCTAATATTCTTTTATTTACAAAATAGAGTTTATAGAGAGATTCCCGCTGCAACGCGCGGGGTATTCTTCTAGTTTCTATAAAGGCGCCGTATCCTGTGAATCCACCTTCTTTGTGTATCCCTGCATCCTTTCATTTTCGACCGAGCGATGTAAATCTTGTGCCTCGAGTTGAGTTGAAAGAAATTTTGCAATTACCGACCCGCTTCTAGACTTAACAAATGTTTCATTTTGCAAAAATCCCCCTGATCCTCTAATCACCGAACCCTAACCTTGCTCTGCTGAGGCGCGGAAGGACGGCGAGTTGGGCAGCGTGCGGCGCAGGATGGCGGCGCCCACGTCGGCGAGCGTGGTGGCGCAGGAGCAGAGCGCGGCGAGCGAGAGGGCGAGGACCGCGGCTCTGAGGCCTGTACGGAGCGGCGGCTCGCAAAAGGCGACGAGCGCGCACGGCGTCTCCCGGAGCGGGACGGAGCAGAGCAACGCCCACTGCAGCGGGCGGAGGATGTCGGCGAGCAGTGGCGGAGCTTGAAAAAATGTTTGGGGGGGGCGAAAGACAAAAGAATTTTTTTTAAGCCACACAACAATGGCACGCACAATAGTCTTGACGCAACTTTATATTGCTTGTGTTCTTTGTCTTTGGATGTACGACTCAATATTGCCCCAGTTCTAGCACCACTGGTATCTCCCAAGTCGTCTCTTACCCCTAATTCAATGAATTTTTTTTGGGATTGAGGAGGATCAGAGGATGTGTTCGTACTGGAAAAGCAAATACTAACCACTAAAAAAAATCCTACCTAGAGTCCTAGACTACGACTTACCAAGAATCAAGCAGGGAGGGATCGACTAGTGGAGCTGCTTAATCTGCTGCTCGTTACTCGCCGTCGGACACGACAGCCGACGGGGCCAGGGAGGTTGAGTCGCTACTTTCTGTAGAGTCTCCGGCTAGCTGCTTCAGTTCTCTGGTCGCCGGCCACCGGGTCGACCTTGTCGCCAGGTCGTCAGGGCGACAGCTGCTTGGCTGGGAGAGAGTCGCCAAGTACGTGAGCTGATGCCTGATGGGCTGTAAGTTGAAAACTGGGGGGGCCGGACGTTCCAAAGTTCACCAATCGTTGCAAAGTACTAGCTGGGAAATCACAAAATTGTTTTGGGCTGGGGGCCGGCGGCCCCCGGGCATCAACATAGTTCCGCCAGTGTCGGCGAGAAGCAGGTAGAGGCCGTAGAGCAGGAGTAGCGCCGTGGCCAGCCGCCGCTGCCGCCGGCGAGCTGCTGCAAGCTGAGGCGCCGAGGCGTAGCCAATGGAGGGTGCGTACCTAGATACTTGGACTGCCGCAGGAAAATTGTGTATTACTGATCCAATTTCATTGCAACTCTGCTCAAATTGTTCGTGACTGAATATTTGTACCAATTCAGCTGCAGGTTCTAGTGTACATAATCAGATGAAAGATGTTGCACAGGTTATGGCATCTACTAATTGAGTTCCGCAAGGTTGTCTGGACGCCGAGGAAGCGGAGGCAATGGAATGGCTGGATGCTACCATTTACATAGAAATTTGCTTATTATGGGTTGTACTTACTGAAGTTTGAGTGATCAAAATGGCAAGAGAACCAAACAATTTGGCACACGAGTTAGCTCTATGTATTAGAAACAAAGTTGTGTATGATGTATTCTGTTGTAACTGAGCGCGACCACATTTTCTCATGAATAAAGTTATCTCTATTCATTTTTTCCGTTTGGGTGTGTTGTGTGACATGTGAATTTCCAGAATGAATATTACAACGAGATTGGGATGCATTTAGTTCAGTCTCAGTGGCCTGATTGCAGTTGAATAGATGTCGGTATGCAGAGAACATGACTGCACCTGATGATCTCTAAGTATCATACCTGTTTCAGCCTTTCCATCTACATCAGAGGAAACAAGGCTTTCTTTTAGAACGAGATTGGGATGCATTCACATGGTGGATCATGATTTTTATCTTCTAGAGCTTTCATTTTGTTATTCTACTTGCAAAGGAATATATTTGTAACATCCCAAAATTATTATCAGGATTATATTCCAAAAATGAGAGCCAACAAAAACTTTTGTTGCTTATTGTATGTTAATTGCTTTTGTTACTTGAGATGTTGTTCTTGCTGTTTGTTGGGTGTTTGCACTAGTGAACACTAGTAAGAAGAAAGAAAACAAAATATAAAATCAAAGCAAGAAAAATAAAAGTGACAAGTTGTCACATAAAAATCTCCAAGTGACCAACTCAATTATTTTCAAACCAAAGTCAGTGGAGATGTAATGTCAACACTCCCCATTTTGTTCCTACCACTTTCCCCTCTCAAATATTATTTTTGAACTAGTTTTGAAATTCTAAAATAAAAACAATTGAAATAAATTCAAATAACATAAACAAAGTACTATAAAAGAAAATGTTTCAAAACATTTTATTATTTTATGCCAATTTTTGTGGAGCTTCTGTACATTATGGGAAGGCCCCACAAATTTTTGCAAATTTTTCTAAAATGTTTAAATACCCTAATTAAATCCTAGAAAACCTTCTGGTTTTAACAGAAGGACTAAAACAGAAATAAAAAAAGAAGCAGAGAGGAGGCAGGGGGTTTTCTGCGAAAATGTCATCCCCTACCTCTCTCCCTCGCCCCGACGTGCCGCCGTGTCGCCTCCACCGTCGTCGCCGTTTCCGAGCCGCCCAGGCCCCCCTGCGCGCGCCCGGAGCCTCTGCTGTCTCTGCACCGCAGGGAAGAAAACGGGCACCTCTCCCGTCGCCTTAACGCCGATGTTCCCCGACGACCGCCGCGGATGCATTGGACGGCGCCGAGCTAATTGGCCCCCGTCTCTGCTTCCCGACACGCACCACTCCTCTAGATGATTCTAGAACCTCGCCGGACCCCGTTAAGCCCCAAGCCGCCACGAGCCTCTGCACCCTCGCCGGGTAATCGCCGAAATGGTCGCCGTGGACGCGCAATGGCCGCCGCCGTAGACCCCGACCATCGTGGACCGCCCCGAGCTATAAAAGCACCCGAGACCTCACTGGAACACCACACCTCCCCTCGAGCTTTCCCTCGCCTCAATTTCGTCTGTGCATGCACTGCACCCGACGCCGCCGTTGAGGTCGAACACCACCACAACGCCACACCCTCCCATTCTTCCCTCTGACCCCTCTACGCTGTTGCCCAAGCTCACCGCACTCACCCAGGCTTCTTTTCCCTCTTTTTAGCACACGGACGCGACCCCGAAGCTCCGCCGAAGTTGCTGCCCGACGCCGACGAAGAGCGCGACATCGCCGCCGTCGACAGAGACTTCCCCAGCAACTGCCGCTCGCACCATCGTCTTCCCCGAGCCGCCGCCGTCGATTCGCGTCATCGCCGCTTCCTCCCGAGCCCCTAGGTGAGAGATCCGTCCACCTCGCCGTCGCCGGCGCGGCAGCGCCGCTCGTTTTAGGTCGTCGCCGATGGCGACCTCCGTGAGCCGTTGGATCGAAGATCTACGGCCACGTACCGCTTCGTGTTAAGTTAGACTGCCATGTGGGTCCCACTGTCATAATTTTAATCTTTTCCCTCGCGCGCGTACCGTTTCGCTGAGTCACTGACGGGTAGGACCCACCCGTCAGGGATTTCAACATTATCCACAACAGTGGATTTTTCTAATTTAAATTCTCTGAAATTCTCAGTACTGATGTCAACTTTAAAATTAAATATCTCGAGATTTAGGAATCCAAATAAATCAAACTCAAATGTTCTGGAAAGCTTATGAAATTGTTTAACCAACACAATTGGTCTCATGTCATTTAATTAAATAATTAAAAAGTATTATTGAAAATGCCACAGAAGGTTTAAAATCTAAACTTGTTTGTTTCTGATACTCTGTTAGTCCAAATAATTCCAAACCAATTTTGCTAGCTTAGTACTGCCTTGTGTTAGCTCCCCTAATTTTGGTAGAATTAATTAAGTAGTATAAATTGACTTTAAGATAAACCCTTCTGGACTAAAACAGACATATGTTTATTGGTTGATCCAAATGAGTTAGGACCAATTTTGTTAGCTCACATATATCCATGTTTAGTTACCCCTAAAAGGGTTTAATTTTTGGAACAATATAATTTAATTGGTAGCTAAAACTTGATTATTAAGCTACTGGATTCAATCCAATGTGTAGGGAGTTTGGTAACTCCAAATGATCCAATTCAAATTGGGTTGTATTCTACACATCAGTGGCTTTCCATAGAATTTTAGTTTGTATTTTTGTGACCAACAGAACTCAAGTTGTGGAATTAAACATGAATAACTAGTTTCTGCCATAATTTGGACTTAATTAAATAATGTTTAATTCAATTTATTTGAAAACCAAATTGTGTGGTTTGATGTGTGCAGTAGCCAATTGTGATGTTAATGATGGTTATGTTGAGGTGATTGCTTGTATAGCTTAGTGATTGTTTGTATTGTTTGTTTGTTAATTAGACGAGAACGTTGTCGGATATATCGAGGAAGGAGAGTTTGCTGAATTTGAAGAACAAGAGCAAGATCACTTTGCCAAGCAAGGCAAGCTATTCTCTGAGCTTGCACTACCAACATATGCATCTACTTTCATAATATGTTTACTCTCAAAGCAAGATTTACAAAACCCATTTCAAAAATATATGGATATTATTTTGCCACCCTATGTAGTAGTTTATATAAAACTTTAGGATGGGAAAACAATGTTGTTTATTCAAAACTCCTTTGAAATGTCTTGTGAGTTTATGGAACGACGAGATGTCGGTGCTGTGTTGGAAAGGTGGAAAAATGGTGATGTTTGTGAAAAATGCACAGTGTCCTAGTACTATGGAAACCAATCCTACCCTGTGCGACCACATTTACCACATATGGGAAAAGGCGTAGTCATGTAGTTTGCTCTTATTAGTATGGGATACCTCATCGACGGAGATGACTCCGTTATGCATGAGGGGATGGTCCGAGGATCTACCCCCTGACCCGGGTCCTCACACAAGTTGGTGGGGAGGATAGAAGGTTCCACCATAAACCGCCGGACAAAACTATGAGTCCTCACACTTAGGGTTTCTGACGGGAAACCGGACTGGGTGTCGATGGAAAGTGTCATATGGGAAGGATCCTATACTAGCATGAGCAAATAAGAGGCTATGGCCGGCGGCTTACTTCGCATACACCTGGTATGGCGAGACGTGGCAGACACGATGAGTTGCCGGATGGATGTGGGTTAAAAGCGTGCTACCTCTGCAGAGTGTTAAAACTATTCGAATAGCCGAGTCCTCGGATATGGACAATTGGGAGACTGTCCTAAGACCTTGTGCAAGTTTTAAAAAGGTTTGAGTTTTTAAAAGAAAAATGAAGTGGAGATTGTTTCCTACACCTATACCAACGGATCGGTATGAGGTGGTGGAGAAAGTGGACCATGACGGGCTATGGTCGGAAAAAGGAGGAGTTTTGGAAAAACAGATGAAAACGGTGACTTCTTTAAAATAGTTATAAAACTCTTCTTACCTTTTTCAATAAAGATATAGAGATGTTTTAAATAAGAAAAGTTGTCAACTAAAATAAAACTGGTGCATACTCATGTTGGGATAGTTTGCGAGTACATTCAAATGTACTCATATTGGTTTCGTCCCTGGCTATTGTCCTAGCCAGACTACGAGGAGGAACACTACGCAGAGCAGGAATATGGCGACTTCTACGCCAACTAAGGATCTCCACAAGTCAGCTGCCTGTCGGGTCGTCATCGTTAGAATATGATGTCGATTACGCCGTAGCTTCCGCTGATATATTTGGTTTGGCCCATGAAGGCACCTATGTAAGAACTTGGTCTAAATGACCATTTATGTAAGACTTTTATTCGGTACTGTAATGGATGTAAACTTTGGTATCCAATTCGGATTATGTGCAACGACAGACTGATCACGGGATCGTTGTGTTAAGCATAATCGGGTATTTCGGACAGCTAGTCCGGGGTCCCCACAGACTTGGTATCAGAGCCATCCTGACTTTAGGAAACCTTAGTTAGCATGGTCGTTTGTCAAATGTTACAAAAGATGAGTTTCTAAAAAGAAAGGAATGAAGTATTTTCGAAAATTGCTTATCTCCAATCCTCTTACTTATGCAAAATTTTACTCTCATTAAATATTACATTTTCCTTAGTATCCCTAAAATTTTGTACACCTCTCATTAAGTTTAAAATTTGACTCACTTGTTGCCCTACTATATTAAAATTTTGATATACTTGTCACCTAACTAACTTAAAATTTTGCTTAAAAACTGTAGATGGCACTCCACTGGACCGAGTTCGTTCAGCTGGAGAAGGACAGCAAGCTGACGTTTGAGAGGGACTTGTTCGAGTTGACCAAGCTGTTAGGTCGCCCCGCTCCAGAGTTTGAGGGAGCTCAGATTGATGTTCACGGTGTTGGAAGGCTGAGCTGGCTCATCAGATCGTCAGTTCGCAGGAACATCAAGTCTCCCAATTCCGGACACTCATCTTCACCACCAAGGAGGCCACCTGGGTTGACGGTCTCTGTACTGCTACACAGAGGATGCTATCCCGACTTTGTGAGGAGCACAAGGCGGAGTTAGTAGACTCCCGGTTCCGGTTCTACGGGAGGCGCAACTGTGATGGACACCCTACTCCTTCACCTTACCACCCGATGTTTGGGAGCTACATCATGGACATGGAGATCTTACTTCAGTGCACTCAGGATGATCTGTTGCGCACTAGGATTCAGCTCCACTTCGACCGCGAGTCGCTCGTTGAGCTTCGCGAGAACGAGATGAAGCTGATGGTGGAGAAGGTTGCTCTTCTCAGGAAGAGGGCCCAGCTGAGGAAGACTATCGTGAAGCTCCGCACGAAGGTGGCAGAGCAGGATGGACTGATTGAGGATCTTGAGCACCATACTGACGAGATGGAGGAGGAGGGCGAGGATCTCCGCAAGGAGAACGACGCTTTCCTCAGTGACGATGATGACTTCGTGGAGGAGATGGACTGTGAGGAGGAGGATGATGAGGAGGAGTTAGTTGACGAGGAGGAGGAGCCACTCGAGCCAGTTCTCGAGGATGAGGAGGAGGATCCCGAGGAGCCAGCCTACCAGTCAGATGCTGACGTGTTAGAGCTGGAGGTTCCACCTCAGTAGGCGAGTGACTTGATCACTACCGCAGGATTAGGTTGACCCCCTATAGCTAGTCGAGTAGTAGTAGTGGTTCTTTTGGAAACCAGATGTTATGTATGATGTAAGCTTGAGGTTGTAAGCTTGATGTTGATGTGAACTCTTGATGTATTGTTTGTGAAATATAAGTATGTTTGTCTTGTTTAAAATTGTGTGAACTATTTTCATATAACTCTTAGGATTAATCAACCGCTTGAGAGATCATCTTTTCCCTTAGTCGAACTTTTCTTGCCTTGTCTCTTATACCCGGTGTGCTTCAGGATGCCACCCCGTCGCAGCAATGCGGAAGGATCAGGATCAGCACCACCACCACCGGACCCAACCCCCACCCAACTTCTCGCACTTATCATGGAGGAGCGTGAAAATGCCCGGCAAGAGCGCCAAGCTCATCTCGCTGCCTTACAACAACTCGCAGCCGCTAACAACAACAACAAAACAACAACAACAACAACAATGGTGGCAATGGCAATGGAAACCAGCGATCTACCTTGGGTGATTTTCAGAAGACCAACCCACCCACCTACTCCAAGGGACTTCACCCACTAGAAGCCGATGATTGGCTTCGCACCATCGGCAATAATCTTGAAGTTGCTGCTGTGGGAGAAAATGAGAAAGTGCTGTATGCAACCCACTATCTCGCTGGACCTGCAAGAGCTTGGTGGGAAACTACCAAGACTCTCCAGCCAGCTGGTCATGTCATCAACTGGGCTGAGTTCCAGGAGAAGTTCCGCAAGAAGCATATTCCCAGTGGACTATTGAGAGGAAGAAGGATGAGTTCCGTAAGCTGAGGCAGGGAAGTAGAGATGTGGTCGGTTATCTTGAGGAGTTTACCGACTTATCTCGGTATGCTCCTGATGACACCGACAAGGAAGAGAAGAAGATGGAGCGTTTCATGAGTGGACTTCATGATGAACTTCAGTGTGCTTTGGTTATCCATGACTTCCGTGATCTGGAGTCACTTGTGGACAAAGCCATCCAGCTGGAGACCAAGCGCAAGTCGATGTATGAAGGTCGCAAGAGGAGGATGAATGCTCAGGAAGGCTCGAGCAGCCAGAAACCTCGTATCTTTCAGCAGAACACCAGGCCTGCCTATCGTCCACCCCAAGCTCCACGCCCCAATTACCCTAACCGCCCAAACAACTTCAACCGCCCCAATGACAATAACCGTCCCGGAGGAAACTTCAACAACTTCAACCGCAATCCCAATGTGATCTGCTTTGAATGCGGCAACAAGGGTCACTACTCCAAAGAATGTCCCAATCCCAAGAGGAATGTCCAGCGCCCCAATGCGCCGGCACAGAACAATGGTCAAGGCCGCAATGGAAATGGAAATGGCAAGAATGCCGCACCTCGCGGAAATGCTGCTGTTGCCAAGGGTCGTCTGCACCACATCAATGCTGAAGAAGCTCAGGATGCTCCGGATGTTGTGCTGGGTACGTTCCTTGTCAACTCAGTACCTGCAACTGTTCTGTTTGATTCTGGTGCTACCCATTCATTTGTTACCCAAGAATTTGTTGCTAAGGGAGGTTTAGTTAAGAGCCTCTTACCCAAACCCATGGTCATCCAAATCCCAGAATCCACCGTAGAGACCAGATGTTTTGCTCCGATGTACCCCTTGAGATCAAAGGAGAAGTTTCCAGTAACTTAATTGTTCTGGGAACCCAAGGCATCGATGTTATACTCGGTATGAATTGGTTAGCCAAGTACCATGGTCGAATTGACTGTGCCAGAAGAGCTGTATCCATCACCACCGACAAAGAAGTAGAAGTGGAGTATGTGTCTAAAACTAGTCAACCTCACCCAGGCTGCCATGAGAGCATAGCTCGACCCGCCCTAGATGAGATCCGTGTTGTTCATCTGTTCAAGGATGTTTTCCCAGAAGAATTGCCTGGTATGCCGCCAGATAGGGATATTGAGTTCATAATTGAGCTTATTCCAGGAACATCCCCCATATCCCAAAAGCCTTATCGGATGAATCCGGAAGAACTGGTTGAGTTGAAGAAACAGTTGGCTGATATGCTAAGCAAAGGTCTTGTCCGCCCAAGCGCTTCACCATGGGGATCACCCATTATTTTTGTGGACAAGAGAGACGGTACCACACGCCTGTGTGTGGATTATCGCAAGCTGAATGACGTGACCATTAAAAACAAGTACCCTCTTCCCAAGATCGAGGATCTGTTCGATCAAATGAACGGAGCCCGAGTCTTTTCAAAGATCGATCTTCGGACAGGTTACCATCAGTTGAAGATCGAGAGACAGATATTCCCAAGACCGCCTTCACCACTCGTTACGGGTTGTTTGAATACACCGTGATGTCTTTTGGTCTGACCAATGCCCCAGCCTATTTCATGAATCTCATGAACAAGATTTTCATGGAGTACCTCGACAAGTTCGTGGTAGTTTTCCTTGATGACATCCTTATTTATTCCAAGACCGAAGAAGAGCATGCTGAACACCTGCGTCTAGTTTTGGAGACCCTCCAAGAGCACCACTGTATGCCAAACTTAGCAAGTGTGAGTTTTGGCTCAGTGAAGTGGCATTTCTTGGACATATTGTATCCGCTGGAGGAATTTCTGTTGACCCTGAGAAGATACAAGCCATTCTTGACTGGTTATCCCCAACCAATGTTTTTGAAATCCGAAGCTTTCTCGGACTTGCCGGTTATTACCGCAAGTTCGTCGAAGGATTTTCCAGTATAGCCAAACCTCTGACCCAACTGTTGAAGAAGGACAAGAAATTTGAATGGACTCAGAAGTGTGAGGATAGTTTCCAAGAACTGAAGAAGAAACTAACCTCAGCCCCAATCCTGATCATGCCAGACGTCACCCAGAGTTTCGACGTGTATTGCGATGCATCACGCCTCGGACTTGGTTGCGTTCTGATGCAAGAAGGCAAAGTTGTGTCGTACCTGTCCCGGCAGTTGCGACCGCATGAAGAGAATTACCCAACCCATGACTTGGAGTTAGCTGCTGTAGTCTTTGCTCTTAAGAAGTGGCGTCCCTATCTTGCGGGACATCGCTGCGAGGTCTATACAGATCACAAAAGCTTGAAGTATATTTTCACCCAGAAAGATCTGAACCTGCGACAGAGGAGATGGATGGAATTAATCAAGGATTATGATATTGGAATCCATTATCACCCCGGAAAGGCTAATGTAGTTGCCGATGCCCTTAGTCGCAAACCTTGCACCCTGAATGCCCTGATCCAAGCCGAACAGCCAGCCTTGTTCAAAGACTTCCAAGATTTTGGACTAGAGCTTGTTAGCTATGGTTATCTCGCCAATTTAGAGTTAACCCCAACCCTGATGGATCAAATCAAAGAAGCCCAGAAAGGTCATGAAAGCATAGAGGGAATTAGGAAGAAAATTTCCCTCGGCAAAGCACCCGGTTTTACCGAAGATGCTGAAGGAGTGCTGAAATTCAATGACCGTATCTGTGTGCCCAATGTCACGGAACTTAAGGAGTTAATCCTGAAGGAGGCCCATGAGACCCCTTATTCAATCCACCCCGGCGGAACCAAAATGTACCAAGACCTTCGAGAAAGATTTTGGTGGCATGGAATGAAGCGAGAGATTGGTTCATTCGTAGCCAAGTGTGATATCTGTCAGCGAGTCAAGGCTGAACATCAGCGACCCGCTGGATTGCTTCAACCTTTGAAAATTCCCGAGTGGAAGTGGGACGAGATTGGAATGGATTTTATTACCGGACTTCCAAGATCCAACCGAGGCCATGATTCCATCTGGGTCATCGTTGATCGACTGACCAAGGTTGCCCACTTTGTTCCTGTCAAGACCACTCATACCGGAGCTCAGTTAGCAGACCTGTATATTTCCAGAATAGTGAGCCTGCATGGTGTGCCTAAGAAGATTGTATCTGATAGAGGCACGCAATTCACCTCAAGATTCTGGAAATCCCTTCATGAAGCCCTCGGAACCAAGTTAGCCTTTAGCACAGCTTATCATCCCCAGACCGATGGCCAGACTGAGCGAGTGAACCAGATATTAGAGGACATGCTTCGCGCATGTGTTCTATCCTATGGTTCCAAGTGGGAAGATTGTCTTCCGTTTGCAGAGTTCTCGTACAACAACAGTTATCAGTCTAGTCTGCAAATGGCCCCTTTTGAAGCCCTTTACGGCAAGAAGTGTCGTACACCCTGAATTGGTCCGATACCGGAGAGAGCAAATTGTTCGGACCAGATACCCTCCGAGAAGCTGAAGAGCAAGTTCAGCTTATTCGTGAACGTCTCAAAACTGCCCAATCCCGTCAGAAGAGTTATGCTGACACCAAGCGCCGTGATCTCACTTTCAGTGTCGGAGATTATGTGTATCTCCGAGTGACACCCCTCAAGGGAATGCAGCGTTTCCATGTCAAAGGAAAGTTAGCACCAAGGTATATTGGACCCTTCAAGGTCATTGCTCGTCGAGGAGAAGTATCCTATCAGCTGGAGTTACCCCAGGAGTTAGGAGATTATCATGATGTCTTCCACATTTCCTTGCTCCGGAAGTGTCTTGAAGTTCCTGACCAGCCTGATGTTTTCAAAAACATCGACCACCTCTCCATCGACCTGAACCAAGACCTGACTTATCGTGAGAGACCCCTCAAAATTCTCGAAGAAGATGTTCGTGTTACCCGAAGACGTGCGATCAAGTTTTACAAAGTCCAGTGGACTAACCACTCTGAAGAAGAAGCAACTTGGGAACGCGAAGATTATCTTAGAAGCGAATTCCCAGACCTCCTTAAAACCTAAGCCTAGCAAATCTCGGGACGAGATTTATTTTAAGGGGGGGAGGATTGTAACATCCCAAAATTATTATCAGGATTATATTCCAAAAATGAGAGCCAACAAAAACTTTTGTTGTTATTGTATGTTAATTGCTTTTGTTACTTGAGATGTTGTTCTTGCTGTTTGTGGGTGTTTGCACTAGTGAACACTAGTAAGAAGAAAGAAAACAAAATATAAAATCAAAGCAAGAAAAATAAAAGTGACAAGTTGTCACATAAAAATCTCCAAGTGACCAACTCAATTATTTTCAAACCAAAGTCAGTGGAGATGTAATGTCAACACTCCCCATTTTGTTCCTACCACTTTCCCCTCTCAAATATTATTTTTGAACTAGTTTTGAAATTCTAAAATAAAAACAATTGAAATAAATTCAAATAACATAAACAAAGTACTATAAAAGAAAATGTTTCAAAACATTTTATTATTTTATGCCAATTTTTGTGGAGCTTCTGTACATTATGGGAAGGCCCCACAAATTTTTGCAAATTTTTCTAAAATGTTTAAATACCCTAATTAAATCCTAGAAAACCTTCTGGTTTTAACAGAAGGACTAAAACAGAAATAAAAAAAGAAGCAGAGAGGAGGCAGGGGGTTTTCTGCGAAAATGTCATCCCCTACCTCTCTCCCTCGCCCCGACGTGCCGCCGTGTCGCCTCCACCGTCGTCGCCGTTTCCGAGCCGCCCAGGCCCCCCCTGCGCGCGCCCGGAGCCTCTGCTGTCTCTGCACCGCAGGGAAGAAAACGGGCACCTCTCCCGTCGCCTTAACGCCGATGTTCCCCGACGACCGCCGCGGATGCATTGGACGGCGCCGAGCTAATTGGCCCCCGTCTCTGCTTCCCGACACGCACCACTCCTCTAGATGATTCTAGAACCTCGCCGGACCCCGTTAAGCCCCAAGCCGCCACGAGCCTCTGCACCCTCGCCGGGTAATCGCCGAAATGGTCGCCGTGGACGCGCAATGGCCGCCGCCGTAGACCCCGACCATCGTGGACCGCCCCGAGCTTATAAAAGCACCCGAGACCTCACTGGAACACCACACCTCCCCTCGAGCTTTCCCTCGCCTCAATTTCGTCTGTGCACGCCTGCACCCGCCGCCGCCGTTGAGGTCGAACACCACCACAACGCCACACCCTCCCATTCTTCCCTCTGACCCCTCTACGCTGTTGCCCAAGCTCACCGCACTCACCCAGGCTTCTTTTCCCTCTTTTTAGCACACGGACGCGACCCCGAAGCTCCGCCGAAGTTGCTGCCCGACGCCGACGAAGAGCGCGACATCGCCGCCGTCGACAGAGACTTCCCCAGCAACTGCCGCTCGCACCATCGTCTTCCCCGAGCCGCCGCCGTCGATTCGCGTCATCGCCGCTTCCTCCCGAGCCCCTAGGTGAGAGATCCGTCCACCTCGCCGTCGCCGGCGCGGCAGCGCCGCTCGTTTTAGGTCGTCGCCGATGGCGACCTCCGTGAGCCGTTGGATCGAAGATCTACGGCCACGTACCGCTTCGTGTTAAGTTAGACTGCCATGTGGGTCCCACTGTCATAATTTTAATCTTTTCCCTCGCGCGCGTACCGTTTCGCTGAGTCACTGACGGGTAGGACCCACCCGTCAGGGATTTCAACATTATCCACAACAGTGGATTTTTCTAATTTGAATTCTCTGAAATTCTCAGTACTGATGTCAACTTTAAAATTAAATATCTCGAGATTTAGGAATCCAAATAAATCAAACTCAAATGTTCTGGAAAGCTTATGAAATTGTTTAACCAACACAATTGGTCTCAGGTCATTTAATTAAATAATTAAAAAGTATTATTGAAAATGCCACAGAAGGTTTAAAATCTAAACTTGTTTGTTTCTGATACTCTGTTAGTCCAAATAATTCCAAACCAATTTTGCTAGCTTAGTACTGCCTTGTGTTAGCTCCCCTAATTTTGGTAGAATTAATTAAGTAGTATAAATTGGGACTTTAAGATAAACCCTTCTGGACTAAAACAGACCATTATGTTTATTGGTTGATCCAAATGAGTTAGGACCAATTTTGTTAGCTCACATATCCATGTTTAGTTACCCCTAAAAGGGTTTAATTTTTGGAACAATATAATTTAATTGGTAGCTAAAACTTGATTATTAAGCTACTGGATTCAATCCAATGTGTAGGGAGTTTGGTAACTCCAAATGATCCAATTCAAATTGGGTTGTATTCTACACATCAGTGGCTTTCCATAGAATTTTAGTTTGTATTTTTGTGACCAACAGAACTCAAGTTGTGGAATTAAACATGAATAACTAGTTTCTGCCATAATTTGGACTTAATTAAATAATGTTTAATTCAATTTATTTGAAAACCAAATTGTGTGGTTTGATGTGTGCAGTAGCCAATTGTGATGTTAATGATGGTTATGTTGAGGTGATTGCTTGTATAGCTTAGTGATTGTTTGTATTGTTTGTTTGTTAATTAGACGAGAACGTTGTCGGATATATCGAGGAAGGAGAGTTTGCTGAATTTGAAGAACAAGAGCAAGATCACTTTGCCAAGCAAGGCAAGCTATTCTCTGAGCTTGCACTACCAACATATGCATCTACTTTCATAATATGTTTACTCTCAAAGCAAGATTTACAAAACCCATTTCAAAAATATATGGATATTATTTTGCCACCCTATGTAGTAGTTTATATAAAACTTTAGGATGGGAAAACAATGTTGTTTATTCAAAACTCCTTTGAAATGTCTTGTGAGTTTATGGAACGACGAGATGTCGGTGCTGTGTTGGAAAGGTGGAAAAATGGTGATGTTTGTGAAAAATGCACAGTGTCCTAGTACTATGGAAACCAATCCTACCCTGTGCGACCACATTTACCACATATGGGAAAAGGCGTAGTCATGTAGTTTGCTCTTATTAGTATGGGATACCTCATCGACGGAGATGACTCCGTTATGCATGAGGGGATGGTCCGAGGATCTACCCCCTGACCCGGGTCCTCACACAAGTTGGTGGGGAGGATAGAAGGTTCCACCATAAACCGCCGGACAAAACTATGAGTCCTCACACTTAGGGTTTCTGACGGGAAACCGGACTGGGTGTCGATGGAAAGTGTCATATGGGAAGGATCCTATACTAGCATGAGCAAATAAGAGGCTATGGCCGGCGGCTTACTTCGCATACACCTGGTATGGCGAGACGTGGCAGACACGATGAGTTGCCGGATGGATGTGGGTTAAAAGCGTGCTACCTCTGCAGAGTGTTAAAAACTATTCGAATAGCCGAGTCCTCGGATATGGACAATTGGGAGACTGTCCTAAGACCTTGTGCAAGTTTTAAAAAGGTTTTGAGTTTTTAAAAGAAAAATGAAGTGGAGATTGTTTCCTACACCTATACCAACGGATCGGTATGAGGTGGTGGGAAGAAAGTGGACCATGACGGGCTATGGTCGGAAAAGGAGGAGTTTTGGAAAAACAGATGAAAACGGTGACTTCTTTAAAATAGTTATAAAACTCTTCTTACCTTTTTCAATAAAGATATAGAGATGTTTTAAATAAGAAAAGTTGTCAACTAAAATAAAACTGGTGCATACTCATGTTGGGATAGTTTGCGAGTACATTCAAATGTACTCATATTGGTTTCGTCCCTGGCTATTGTCCTAGCCAGACTACGAGGAGGAACACTACGCAGAGCAGGAATATGGCGACTTCTACGCCAACTAAGGATCTCCACAAGTCAGCTGCCTGTCGGGTCGTCGTCGTTAGAATATGATGTCGATTACGCCGTAGCTTCCGCTGATATATTTGGTTTGGCCCATGAAGGCACCTATGTAAGAACTTGGTCTAAATGACCATTTATGTAAGACTTTTATTCGGTACTGTAATGGATGTAAACTTTGGTATCCAATTCGGATTATGTGCAACGACAGACTGATCACGGGATCGTTGTGTTAAGCATAATCGGGTATTTCGGACAGCTAGTTCGGGTCCCCACAATATTGTTGAATGTGTTGGATGATTTCAGGATCATCTAGCTTAAGCTTAGGCCACACAATAGGAAGATTAGCAAAATTACCTTGATCTTGAAGTGTTCCATCATCAGATCTTCCACTGAGCTTGTGTGGAGCATGTCATGGTCCTTCCTGGTGTTTCAGCACTATGCTTGATCGGGAAGCCATAGAGAGAGATCAGAGTGTATGAGTGAGAGAGTAAGAAGTCTAGCCCTGCCACCCCTCGCCATAATTTTCTCCCTATTTATATATATGCTGCACACCAGGGGGACCGACACATGTGTGGATGAAAATTGCCCCCGATCAGGGCATGTTTATCTCCTGTTACTGTAGCACCGCCTTACTGTAGCGGTACTGTAGAAGCCGTAATTGTTGACCCCATGTTTGACTTTAGCCTGAGATCACAAATTATCCAACATTCTCCCCTTGATCGTAAGGCTAAACTTATAAGCCCACTTATCAATGAAATGGCATACGAGATAAAAATATTACTGCGGTCAGATGTTTAGTACCGCAGAACCCAGTTACTACAATATACCACCTCATATCAAAAAATGGAACTTCTTTAACTTAGGAGCTCCATGAACTTAAACTTTAGTGGAAAGCTTATGAGTTCGTCCCTTTGTCGGAACTTATACAGAGACAATAAATTATAATGGTCAATTAAGTACCGCTGAACTAATTGACTACAGTATATCATTCCAGCGAATAGACAAACCCTTCTTAGTGTTTGGGGAGATGTGTCATAATGGTCCCAAGAGTGCAGTTGGTTCTCTTATATACGAATGTACTTGACCTTATGCGCGCGCTTAATGAGAGAACACAAAAATATGTTTTCAGAGTCATAATTAGTCCCTTAATTATAGGCTGCCACATAAACTTAATGCCGGCAACGTTAGAAGGCAAGCCTCTTAAATATGGTGCTTAGCACTTAATATCTTAATGTAATGCTTACATACAAGCACCCAAAATTTACTTTATATGTGTTCAACCCTTATGTCGTAAATCTAATACTTATTTGTTGAACACCAAAACTTAATTCATCAAGGCCTTAAATGTTTTGACTCTGGAATCATTCTTTCACAATGTCTTAGGTCTGGCAGGAACCTCTTGACATACTACTTGAATTGACTGCACTCTTACATAATATGTCCCGGGATAAATTTTTTAAGATAACCCCTTAAATTATTATGGATCAGGGACACAAATCCATATCTTAAAACATAGGGATCGAAACATGCCACCATCTTAACGGTGCCTTTAAGAACTTGGGTGAAGCCATTCCACAATATGGCTCCCCCTGCAAGAGTGAAACTTTTGTGGATAGAACTTAAAAAGATTTCCACTCCCTGCATAATACTTTAAAGATCCACAGCTTGGTGGTCATTATTGTTTCTTGAATGTGAGCATTTAATCCCTTAATGTGATATATTATCACACAATTATTTTAGTGCTTGTGCCAACTTGGCAAAGCTTTTCTTAAGTATTTCCTGGAGGTCCAAACCCGGACTTATGTCTCCCAAGATATCCCGGACACAAGATGTTTAGGGCACATAATAACTTAAGCATTAGTAACAACGTAAGGAAAAAACTTATTGCCCTTGAGGGAGTAAACATAAACTTTACGGTGAACTTAATACTCCCTTTAATGGACCAATCTTAGTGAGTCTTAATAACTTAAAGTACATCACCAAGATAAACTTATCAACCCCGAGAGAAAACTCCCGGGTCTTATGCAATATCCCTATTGCTCATAATTAACATAAGACTGATTTATCAAAAAAAAAAATTGAACTTTGTACCATTTTAAGATGCTCATTGTCTCAAGGACAATTGATCATCATCCTTTTATTTCATAAAGAATGGTTTCCATCTCCAATATTTTAAATTCGGTGATCATGTGCCACTTTTCTCACAAACTCCCAGTCATATCATTATATCAACAAGTCTTTCGTCAAGACCTGTTGCTTAAACTTTAGAGAAACCAATTGGGAAAAATGGTTTATAGTTTTGTCAAGTTGACCCTTTGACAATCTGGGAGTTAGTAGATGGCTATACTCACGGTATCCATAATAGAGTTCTTAATTGCCATGCAATATTTGACTGCTCTCTCTTAAATTTCATAATTTCATTATCCTCCTTAAGTGATTTAGGAGAACTATTGTAGAGAGCAGAACCAAAAACTTGTATCTTACTTAAGAAACATGGCACAACCATTTAGCATTAAAAGGCAATCAAATAATTCTTAGTCATAAGGATGCCCTTAGGAGATGAAGTCTTTAATAAACCTGACTAAATATGATACTTAGCTCAACTTAAAATCGATCAAATTTAAATATCTTATTGATGGAATCTAAACATACCTCATGGGGAAGTTCAAATGCTCCCCCTCGAAATGTGGACTGAGCCATAGCTTAACATTTCGACAAACTTCCATAAATATTCCACCTTTAGTAGAAGGAGCCAATAAAACTTGTAGCACGAATCACATTATTGGAATGGAGGATGAAGAACTTAATTTAGGCTAATAGAAATCTTCCAGTAGCTTTAAACATTAGCCTCCAGTCCATCTTTAAAACTTCTCTTTAAAACTTCCTTATTTATGAGGCCATAATAATATTATGCATATAGCATCTTTATCCAAAATGTTTACACACTTTCTTATGGATATAAAATCCTTTGAGCTTAATCACAGTCCACTTTTGTGCTTTATTGTAGATGACATAATAAAGCGAACTCAAAAGCTCCATAATTAAATCATGAGAATTTTTTATGATCAACATAATCTTATAGAATTTTGAGAAGATTCTTCAAACTACTTCTCCATTAATGCCAGAAAACTTTATTATGAAAGAACTAGGAAATTATTTTCCTAGATCCTTATGGCACACTCCCCCAGATTCTTACTGGGTTTTGCTCTCAATAAACATTAATAGACAAGAAATCCATTGGATTCTCATCAATATTCTAATAGTCAAAATTTCTTTAATGAGAGCTCATTATTTTTGTATATACTTCATTATTTATGACCTCATAAAACAATAATATATACATAAGCTTAACTCATTTATCATAAGAAGCATTAAATCAGCCGAAAACATTATGGCTGAATAGAAAAAGATTAGCAATAGGGATCAAATTCATGATCACAAATATTTTATAGTGATCATGTAGAACATAATTCCTCATGTAAACATTAATTTTAGGGAATAACACATGTATCCAATCAACTTTGGTCAGAATGAATTCACGTGTCACAACCTATCCCAAAATAATCATTAAATCTCCAACCAAAATTTCCTTTGGTTCCATCATAATTGGAGATTACTTAGTTAGGGATAACTTAATGATCATAAATGTTGAAAAGTTCATCAGTTGATTTTTTTTGGAAATAAAACAGAGGCACTTAATAGCAAAAGCGTATTTTAAGACAATTGACGTCTTTTACCTTAATTCCCCGAAGGTACTTAAATATTTGTGGCATATTGCATTATGTCCATAAGCCTTATACATGAAAAACTTTCCCAGATCATGAACTTCTTTTGTTGATCTGATCCACATCAGCTTTGGCCAGAAATAGACCAGAACAACAAAAAATTGTGACCAAATATTCGTTAATCAGCTTTGGCCAGAATAACAAATACATGTCACACTTTATAGCCTCTTAAACTTCTTTCACCGATCTAGCCCACATCAGCTTTAGCCAGAAATGGACAAGACCAGCAAAATATTGTGATTAGATACTTATCAATTAGCTTTGGCCAGAATGACAAACACAAACCACACTTTATTTAAATTAGAGAGACATAATAGAAACAACTTTATAGAACATGCATGGCTTACGGACATAAAACTTATTGATGGGCAATTAAACATGGCAATCCATGGTTTAATGAAATATAACCATGAAAAAATCAACTTTAGGTATATTAATGCCCAAAACTTAAGTATAGCTCAGACGATAGGCCACTTAATTTGAATCCTCCCTCTTAATTTTTATCGCATCATCATAATCCCTTTTCAGGGCATCATAATTTTTCAACACCTTCTTTAGGTGCTTTAGGAGGATCATGAAGGAGAGCACAATCAATATTCAACAAAAAACTAGAGTAATCTCTAGCTTCTCCTTCTATAAAACATAATTGCTATCATTTAATTGCCTTATGCCGTTAATTATTCCGGCAATAAGAGAGACATTAGGTGCTGCAAAATGAATTGGATGCTTTAACAAGCGTAACATTATGAACTTTATTTACTGATTGAACCCAAAACAGCTTTAGCCAGAGATGGGTAAGAATCAATAAAATTTTGTGGTCAAAATAACCACACTTAATTAAATCCTCATATAATATACTTCTTTCATCAATCTGATTCGCATCAGCTTTGGCCAGAAGCGAACCAGACCAACAAAAATATGTCATGGTCAAAATGCCCGCCAATCAGCTTTGGCCAGAATGACGGACATAAGCCATACTTAATTGGAGGATTTATAAATTTAATTTTGCAGCAGAAACATTATGACATCATGATAGCAATAATCATCATGCTAATTCTAATGCCATAAAAGAATTTACTAAACATAATAAAATTCATTAAAAGTAACTTAATATGGCACGTAATTGTGTGATGATATAATAAAAACACCAAAGAATAACTTGGCACTAAAAAAACATAATTGTGACATAACTAAAAGCAATATTAACATAATAGTTCATGTCAAAAAATTAGCCCTAAAATTTATTTATTCTAGCCCCAAAAGCTTAATATATTCAAAGAAAATCAATTTGTAATTCCCTTGGATTTATTTTGGCCCATATCAGTGCAGCCCAAAAGCTACAAGCCATAATCCTTTAATCTGGGGCGAAAATGGCCCAGCCCGACGTACTCCCCCTATTCCTACTGGTCTCAAGACCCAGTTACGCCGATGGCCACCGCGAACCGTCGGATGGCGATCCGACGGTCGGGAGCATTCGCGTGAGGAGCAAAGCGGCGCAGCGGCGCTGCCCCGCGAACCCTAGCTTCATTTCCCCTCCTCTTTCTCCTCTTCCTGCGCTCCCACGATGGCAGTGAGCAAAACGGAGACAACGGCGGTGACGCACCGCGCGATGGAGGAAGGTTACAGCGACGTCGTCTAGGTCCCCTCGCCGGAGCTGCGTGCGACTTTGGCTTGCACGCACCTCCGTCGAGCGGCTCTGGATGGCGCCCTTGGCATGGCGACGACGCACGAGCGGGCGTCCCCGCGTCGGCGTCGACGACAGGCACCAAATCCGGCATCGCAGCAGGCTCCAACGACGACGAACGCGCGAGGAAGCATCGCCACGATCCGGTGCGATGGACGGCGAGGCCGCTCGGGTTTGAGCCCGAGTGCGCCCGCAAACATAAGGAGGCCGCTCCGACGTCGCCACGGCCAACGACGACAACGAAGCCCTTTAGGTGAGTGTCCGCCGCCGTAACCATAAGGCAATCATCCACTTGTATTAATTCATTAGCATTAGGGTTAGGGTTCCTCCAAATTGGAGAAATTTCATAATTGGGGTTTTGGTAATTGGGGATTTTATTGGGATTTTGCTTCTAAACATTCAATCCCCACTTTAAAGTGCTTTAAAACCGAAACCTCAGAGTTAAAACAGAAGGGAATCGAGCAATTGCTTAAGCTGGGGTCTCGGATTTGGGGAAAGTATTGAGATTCATGCATAATTTGCTTCTTTCCCCATCAATTCGTTACATAAACCGAAACCACAAGCTTAATTACAGGGGAAAAACATGAAATTTCAGTTCTAGGGTTTCAAAAATTTGGGGATTTTGCTTAAAAGCTTCCTGAAATACATCAATCCCCTTTTAACTTTATCAATTGAAAACCCCAGAACCTTAAATTAATCTGTCAGGACTTGTTCCTTACAGATTTAGGGCTAGAATCTTTAGTATTAAGGGCTAAAAAACATTAGATCAAGCTAAGACAGGAAGAACAGCTTGATACTTATAAACATGAACATGAGGACATCTTGAACATAAGTTTAAGACAAAAACAAAAAGTTGCTCAAACAACTTACTTGAGCACATATACTTCACAAAATCATAAGAAAAAGATGTGCTCTTGATAAACAGCAACATAAGTAAGATCTTGAGCATGATCTTAGCGTGATTGAGGGGCCAAGCCTACAGCTAGACTTGCTCTGATACCATTGTTGAATGTGTTGGATGATTTCAGGATCATCTAGCTTAAGCTTAGGCCACACAATAGGAAGATTAGCAAAATTACCTTGATCTTGAAGTGTTCCATCATCAGATCTTCCACTTTGAGCTTGTGTGGAGCATGTCATGGTCCTTCCTGGTGTTTCAGCACTATGCTTGATCGGGAAGCCATAGAGAGAGATCAGAGTGTATGAGTGAGAGAGTAAGAAGTCTAGCCCAGCCACCTCTCTCCATAATTTTCTCCCTATTTATATATATGCTGCACACCAGGGGGACCGACACATGTGTGGATGAAAATTGCCCCCAATCAGGGCATGTTTATCTCCTGTTACTGTAGCACCGCCTTACTGTAGCGGTACTGTAGAAGCCGTAATTGTTGACCCCATGTTTGACTTTAGCCTGAGATCACAAATTATCCAACATATATCACTAC
Source organism: Poa pratensis (assembly GCA_947311845.1). NCBI lineage: Eukaryota > Viridiplantae > Streptophyta > Magnoliopsida > Poales > Poaceae > Poa > Poa pratensis. The sequence goes on along the minus strand of CAMZMU010000078.1, from coordinate 29,347,051 downwards.
TCCTTTTAACATGAGATGATATATGAGACGACAATAATTGGATACCGCCTTCACATTTCAGGATTTTGTATCAACAGCGTTGCAACAATCTGTGTGCTATACTACTGCTTTCACCGGAAACTGAAGGATTTTGTACATTCACATGATGCTCTCTATCTATTAACATGTTCAGGACTTCAGTTACGCGTTGGTACCAAAAGAAAATGTTCAGGAGTTCACGTACCAGTTGGTACCAATTGACAGTGAATGTATCTGAACACTTCTACCATGTGTTCTGAATCTTAATTTACAATGTCCTTGTAGCAATCATTTTTATGTGAACATATCAGAACGTATTGCCCTAATTCAGTTATATTAAGTCACATAAGAACACCTCAAATTGCAGTATGAACATGGCAACAAGAAATTGTTTCTTTCTGAATTCACTCACAACAAGTTATACAATTCTCAACGGGAAAACAAATATTCACCAACGCTGTATATTCACATTAGAATCTCTGTAGCTACAGGCACAACAACTGATAAGCTGCATCCAAGCAAGTACTAGATATATCGGACAGAAACAAGTTAATTCAGAGAAATGGTCTTCCTTCCTCTGCATCCCTTGCTCTGCTCTCCGCCCACACGAGCACGTCGAGTCTGTAGCCGGCCGAACGAGGGCGCAGTTGCCGACCTGCTGCTCTGCATCCCCTGTTGTGCTCTTAGCCCATACGAGCCTGTACAGTCCGTAGCCGACCGGCCGGAGGTTGCCGACTCCGGCGAACTTGGTATGAGGGACTGGCGGGAAGGAGGATGTGCGCTGAGGTGGCCTAGGACCTTCACAACAATCGCGCCCTAGGCGCTGGATGCCATCTCAGTTCCGACGACGGCGTACGCTGATGGATTTCTTGGGGGCGCGTCGCGCAGGCTCGGGGTCGAGTCGCCATTGCCGTCGCCTTCGGAGAAAGATTTTTTTAGAACACAGCAACACAAACGCTCACAAATACACACATACACTCACCCCTATGAACGCACGCACGCACACCTACCCCTATGAGCACCTCTGAAGGACTAAGCCGACAGATCTTGAGATTGACGAAGTCACCACAGGCGCCTCGCTGTTGACGGGCACGTCACCTACCACTGAAAGAATAGCGCCGGATAAACCTGGAATAAATCCAGATAAATGCAAACGCCCATGCCAAGTATAGGACTTGAACCTGGGTGGGCTGGTTCCACCGGAACCCAACCATCAGAGCCAAGCTCCGTTTGCGCCTTCGGAGAAAGATGAGAGTTTGGGATATGATTCAGATTGTAATGGCTTAAGATGGTCAGGGGTTATTTGCAAATAAACACCCTTGATGCGGGCGCCTGAATGCATAAATCACGACGAGTTAGCAGGCACGCAGGATTCTGATCGGACGGGTGAAACGCTCCGGATGCAGGGATACAGGAAACGTGAGGATGCACAGGATACGGCGCCTTCTATAAATTTATTACAAAATCATCTTCTTTTAACTTTTTCTAAGTTTATACACAAAATTTTGAACATATTTCAATATTATAAATGTTAAATTTTCATTTATACTATCATGCTTTATTGCGTTAATTAGGTTGTAAACTCATTCTACTTTAAAAGGCGTTATGTTACGGTAAGATATCATGGTCCAGTTCAGTTTATAAGGCCTACACATATTCTCTAGATCATCAATTTAACCAATGTAATACAAAGTATATGTTATAAAAATTATATCATTAGAAATTTTGAATGTTATATTTTAATGATATATTTTGTGTCCTATATACTTTACATTATGTTGGTCAAATTAGCGACCTAGTAATACGAGCAGGACTTGTAAACTGAACCAGAAGGAGTACACTCCTTCTTATGATAATTCGGCACCCTTGGTTGGGCTCAGTGTTAACTTTTGGCTTTCGGCTTATAAGGCAGGTGCTTTTGATTTTGGTTTTTGCCTTATGCCACTATGTAACAATGTCCAGTCAAAAGCTAAAATCCAAAGCCAAAATCACCTATACCTTATAAGCCAAAATCTAGAAGTTAGAAATAAGCCCAACCAAACAATGTCCACTATGGGTAGTTTTAGTTTCACAATGAATTGTTCTGAAAGGAACTCCAAGATGTGAATGAGTTTACTTTTCCATAGGTGCAATCATCGGTTCCATTTTCCAAGCTCCTATACTTAAGCACCTTTTTTAAAATAAAATGCAAATTTTATTGCTCGATTTTGACTTAACAAAGCCCCCACAGGTAAGGTAGTGTTATTACAAGGCTGCGGCATACAGATAGCCAAGTACATGGTGCGACATACAAGATTCATCAAATAATAACTACTGCTGCGACATAGAGGTTAGCCAAGAAAAAAACCAAACTATTGGCTACTTTTTTTTTTGAAAGCCACAACCTGGATATATTAATAATCGTGAGAGTGCAGGAGACATCCAGAAGCAGCACAGCTGTTCCGAAATTTACAGAGAGGACCCTGAAAAACAAACAAATTACAACCACACCCCTGGGACCAACTCTGCAGAGACGAATCCGCCGCCGCTCGAACTGTCGTCGTCGCACCACTGGAAATGGAGACGAAGACGACCGAAGCCGCAGCTGAGTCGTCGGATCGAACCTTTAGAGGTAGACACCTCGTTGAAGTCGCCGCAAGAGCCATCCATCGCGAGCGATGGAATTTGGGAACGGAGCTGTCTTCATCGGCGGGGACGACGCCCCGATTCGAGCCGACGGTCAGGCCGCCAGCGGCAGCCATGGCCAACCTGCAAGCCCACAAGCAAAGCACAAGGAACAGCATCACAAAAGGCAGATCGAGCGAAACCTTCAACTCCCTTCTCCTCCCACCACGACAGCGAGAACAAGAAGCAGAAAACCGCACGATCCGCTCCCGATTCGGCCAAAAAACGAGCTTATTTGAAGGTCGCCCTCCAGATCCACCCTCCTCCTCCTCTCTCCACCATGGAAAGCAAGAAGAAGAGGACTTCTGAGCACCACGGTCGCTGCTCGCCGGCGGCCGAGGAAGGCGACTAGGAGAGAGGAAAGACAGCATATAGCCAAAACACCATGGCGGCACACCTAACGCAGAACCTAATCTACTATTTACAGGAAAAGCCAGACCACCTAAACCATCTTCTCGCCGGCAAGCTACGCCACCGGAGAGAGAGAATGCCAGGGGCGGCAGCGAAACTCGGAGGTCGACTCTCAACAGGACCAGAGAGACGAGTGAAGCTTCTTAAGCTCGCCTATCAACCACCTTGTTCCCTCCTGATCCTGCGCCTTGAGAGCGGGCGACCAAAGCTGTAAGAAAACCATAGTTTTGTAAATGATGTTAGTAGGATGTTTAATTACTTTTGCTTCAATTGCAAGTTTGTTGCGAACATGTCACAACGCCCAATATTGACCCACAAAGAACGTCCAAAGAAGTCTACTTACGGCACTAAGTCGCAACAACTTGTCGCAGCAGCCCTTACTAACCGTAGTGAGTTGAGTGATACTCCCTCCGTTTTAAATTAGATCACTTCCATTTATCTACATGCACATGTATCTATACATATAACATGTCTAGATACATCTATATATAGATATATGGAAGTTATCTAATTTGGAACGGAGGGAGTAGATGTGACAATAAACATGATGAAGAAGGACAGGGACAAACAGAAATGCACCGGCAAGCAAGAAACGACAAAGAAACGCAACAGCTGCTGGTCTCTAGAACAGAGGCAAGAAAAACCCCCCAAAAAAACTCAAACCTCTGCCCTGAGTTATCAAATCATTTGTGAGAGGCATTGGCAATCGGAGACGTTCTCAATATTTTAGACTCATAATTCGATGAGGGAGCAGAGATTAGACTGAGTATAAAAAGGTTTCAAGAAACAGGGGAGCATTTACAGGCAGGGAAACGATATAGCATATAGGTAGAACGAGTCCGGACATCAAGGACTGACGCATCAGCAACACGAGCTCGCATCGCCCCGGTCCCATTCATCCGATTTACTGCTGGAGAAGAGATTAAACCTCACCATCACATTTGTACTTGCGAGACACCCTTCAAAAGTATAGCGAGAGAAGAGACCACCGCGGCTTCGTACGCGTCCAAGAAGCTTGATCCTCTTGATCCTTCTTGGTGGAAGCAGGCATGCAGGCAGGCAAGAGCTCGGCAGCTACCGCCGTGGTCACGGGCTCCCAGAGTCGACGCAGGTGTAGACCTGGGCGTAGGCGGTGGCGGATGGCATGCCGTTGTGGCATGCCGACGAACCCGACGGCGGCACGAACCCCTGGGGCAGCATCGCTGAGAACGCCCACGCGCCGGTGCCTCCCCCGCGGCCGCGGCCTGCTCTCCTCCTCATCCTCCAGCTGATCGTTCGCCTCCCCGAGCCGTTCTTGGACTTTTTCCCATCAGGCAAGGGCGCCGTTGCCACTTGGAAGTGCTGCCGCGCGTGCCCGGCGACGGCGGCACGCGGGGGTTCCTCGGCCACGAGGGCGGAGAAGGAGGAGAGCAAGAGAACGACGATGACCAGCAGCGCAAGGAGGGGAGGGGTCCGCACGGCGGAGGAAGAAGCCATCAGAACTGAACGCGGAGCAGAAAGAATTAAGAAGAAGGAGCGTGGAGCTAGCCGTACGTTGTGCATGCGAGGAGAACAATGGCGTCGAGGAGGTGGCTCTGGCTGCTGTTGATCTTGCTTTTCTTGTGTGGGGTGCAGCAGCGTGCGAAGATCGTGAGATCTTGTCCACCAGGGGCAGACATCGGCTTAGATTCAGGCTCGAGTGAATAGAAAAATGGCAAGAAACTGCATTGATTGGAGTTTTCTCTGATTACAAGGGTGACACTGACATGTACAAACATCACTACACTTAGACTCACATCGAAAGGAGACAGCTAGCAAGAACATGGTTGGAGTCCTGGAGAGAAGTATTTTTTTTGAAATAAAATTTCAGCATTTAGTCCAAATTACATTCTTCCAATTAGTTTCTGATTACAATTTTATGTTTCAAAGTAAGTAAAGTGTCTCTTCTCGCTTCCCGGACACACCGGTTTCCCCTCCTTCCAATTCACATCTCCTTATCGGAGCAAACAAAAGTTCAACTATCTATTCTGATATTTCAATTTAAAGATTTTGCTATAATATTTTCAAATTCTATTCCAAAGGTTCAAACTTCCAACTTAAATCGGATTTTCGACGAAAAAATCATGGAACTTGAAGTTATAATCCAAAAAATGTCTCAAGGGAAATCTATGGTATGCATTCGTCGACGACATGGGAAGAAGGAGCAACATAGATGTTACGTCGATGCACTCACTCTTAAGGACACAAATTTGAGTAATTGGTTGAGAGTTTACATAGGAAGGGGGATAACATAGGAAAACGACGAGGCAAGCAGAGAGATATGGAAGGAAGGTTCAGTTACAACTGTTCCAACACACAAGACTGGGAATACAATGCTCACCGCTAAATAGCCTCCTTCAGATATATCCCAGATGGGAATACAATTCAGCTTGAACCCAAACCGGACCCCCGAAATCGACTTCTTTCATTATCCAGGCATTCTCATGTTGAATGAGTCTAACCAACGCACCAGCACCTGGCATTGTCAATTCTAACCTATGTGATGCCAACGTTTTTTTAGGACTTGCTCGGACTTGGTGTTGTTGCAGAGGACACAGACATATCTTGTTCCACCACCATGCTCATTCCAACTGCCTTCTTTAGTTACGAGACATGGATGACATGATGGATTTGACGGGGGGCGGCAATTCCTATTCGTATGCGACCTTACCCACATTCTAAATGGCACATGGTAACGAAAAGCCAATTTATGCGTATCTTGCGTAGGCATTAAAGGTTTGCAAGTACGGACTATGGTGGATCTTAGTTATGTACCACTCGTTAGTATTTCAAGTGCAGAGTGATGCAGCAAGCAAACATGAGTGGCGCGCGGTTTAATATCGATCCTTGTGGAGCAAGCAACTTCTCCTTCCTCCCATCAAGCAACTTTTGCAAAACAGAAGAAATTATTTTGTGTCCATGACTCAACCATGTGGTTTTCAGGCACACCGTGATTAGAATGAGATGACAACAAAGTGTAGTGAAAGCAATAAAAAAGTAAAACAAATTTCGTAGTAAAACTAATATATAAACTATATGAATAATATATGGTCTACAATAAAAGTTTATATTTGCTCAAAATAGTCAGTTACCACTTACGAGTGGAGATTTTTTACTCCTGAATTCCAGTGATCCATTTATGTAAAAAATTAAAAAAAAATCACATTTCTAAGTTTCCAAAATCTGAAAAAAAAAAACGCATGTTGTAAATGATGTATCCCACAAACGTGTAAAAGCTCAATTTGAAATAGCTTATATTTTAAGCTACAAAAAAATGAAGAATGTGTGGATCTGAGTATACATACTTTCTAATCTCTAAAATATACAAGATTTTGTCATTTTTGTGCAGCCCATATATAAAAGTTATTTTTGCATTATGATTTTACACGCTTGTAGGATGCATAATTGACAACACTCGGAATTGTTTTCAGATTTTAAAAAAAATTGTGAATATAGTTATGATTTTTTTAAATAAAGGGAGCACTGGATCTCGGTCAGAAAAATAATTTTCTGATATACTTGCCGCATAAAACATTAATATCTGATAGTTATACATGCATTCTAGCAAAATGCACATATGTCTATGAAATTCAATTACTGACACATAAGGTACACCGGTAAGACTAAAGACGCGTTATACGTTATATCTAGAAGCTGCAAATGCTTACAACTACAAGTTGTTGAACTACATATGGAAATGAATGAATGTCCGTGTCATCTTCTAGGTTGTTAATCTGTATCCGGAAACTTGTGACTGAATTGTTGCTAAAATAACGATATAATTCGTCTCACAAAGAAGGAACGCTAAAGCAACCTGTATGTGCTCCTCAAAATCTCATTGACGTTGCGTCTTCCCAAGAGTAAGACATGTGTTCTTCTCCCATACTGACACTGGATCATATCTATATTCAGATAGCTTAATTATGACGAAATAGGCCGTAGCCCCGCTATATTAATATAACAACCACCCGAAACAACCAACGAGACACACGGCTGGGGCGACAGCCAACACACACCCAAAGAAAGGCAAGAAAAAGGAGAAAGAAAAAAAAACGACATAGGCGGATCGACTAAGCGATGAAGACCCGCAACCGCCGCGCCCTCTCCGAAGAATAACCACCACGCTCCTAACTCCGCATCGACGAGTACCAAGCAGCACATTCAAGAAGGAGAGTCACGATGCTGCCGGACCAGCGCACTGGTACTAGGGTTTCCCCCGGCACAGAGGGAAGCGGATGAAGGGTAGTCACGACGCCCTTCAAGAAGGACAGATGCCACCCGAAGGCGGCACCGCGTCGGTGTCAGACGAACCGACAAGGATTTCTCCTGAAAACCCTATCAACAACCCCGGAAGATCCGTAGCATAGGAGCCCCGCGAGGACAAGCCTCGACACCACCAGACTAGCCGCCCACCAGCATGCGCCAAAACGATCACGAAGTCATCATCGTCGTCTCACCGAAGTAGCCGTCACGCGGTCTACAAGCCGGAAGTGAGAAGAAGTATGAATCGAGGTCAGCAGTACCGCGGCCGCGCGGGAGGAAACAACCTCCACCGACCAAGGACGGTAGTCGACCGGACGCGGCAGCAGAGCACACCAGTCCCCGTCAGGTCCGGCCGGGTCCAGCGGGCCCGTAAAGCCCCCATAGGGGAACACCAGTTCTAATAGGGTCCGGCCAGGTCCAGAACGGACCCGTGAAGCTCGCCGCCACGCTGCAACAGGCCGGCCGCCGTCGCCGCTAACCCCTACAACCTCTGCCTCGTCACCAGCTTCAGAATGCACCTCAGATTAGGTCGGCCCGCCTGACCCAGATGGGGCCCGGTGGGCCCAGATCTGGGCCACAGGGCCGACCTCGCCGCCCTGCTGCACGTCGAGCTCAACGCACTGCGCCGCCCCGCATGCGCGTGTGCACCGCCACCATGACACCACCAGCCGGCCATGGCCGGACCACCGCCGTTTGAGGAGCACCGCCGCCGGAGGGAAGGAGCCACGCCTCCACCACACCGACGTGATAGAAGACAAGCCGCCGCCGCCGGCGTCCACCGGGCTAAGCCCGGCAGCCCCTGCCGGCGGCGGCAGCGGGAAGGGAAACGAGGGAAGGCTAGGCGCGGGAGGCGGAGGGCGCGCCGCCGCCGCCGCGAGGGGCGACGGGGACGCGAGGGAGCGGGGGAGAGGGGAGAGGGAGGGGACGGGAGCTTGGCGCCGGCCGGCCGCCGGCGGCGGCTAGGGTTAGGTCAAGAGGAGGAGGTCGCGCCCAGTGAGGCGATAGCTTAATTATCTCACCTAAAGTACCGGGTTAGATACTTACATTTATCTACCTATAAATACACATGCACGCACATCACGAAAGCCAGCGATACAAGAATCACCAGTAACAAATTAACAGGATCAGCTAATCAGCAATCAGTAGATTCTTCTGTCACTCGAGCTACAGCAACCATGGGCAAGAGCTCGAGCTTTGCGCAGGCCATCAGCCTCGCCGTCCTCCTCCTAGTTGCTCTCGGGCTCCAGCAGCTCGAGGCGGACATGTCAATGTCGTGCTCCGGCGCGCTCCCCGGCGTGTCGCCGTGCCTTGGCTTTCTGCAGGGCGAGGAAGACTACCCCTCGGCCGACTGCTGCGACGGCATGTCCAGCCTTGTGGCGGCCGCGGCCACCACGGCCGACCGGCAGGAGGCGTGCGAGTGCCTCAAGTCGGCCACGGCGGAGGGCAGCGCCGAGTCCACAGCCGCGCGGGACTTGCCGGCCGACTGCGGCATCTCGCTGCCGTTCACCATCTCCACCGACATCGACTGTTCACAGTGAGTATCGGTGACACCGTGACAAATAAAAAAAATTGAGAATTTTTTGACCGGTTTTTTTGTTTTGTTTTGAGAATTAGCAGCTACACAAAAGAAATAACCTATAATCACTAGCTCCACATTATATTAAGCATCACCGAAATTGTGAGGGGATGCACCACCGAGCTATGCCTCGGTCTACAAATACCAAAAAATAAAATCGAGAATCCAAATACCAAATATATATACACCACTGTCTCGACACACTCATACCATGTCTACTAAATGACTAAAGTCCAATTTGTAACATGGATGTTGACACGGCGATCGAGATCAATGCTCAAAGAGTTTTGTAGGATGTTAAATTTTCAGTCAAAGCCTCCTCGATCTATCTCTTTGATATGAGAATCTTTCAGCTTGAACTACTGTACAACTCTGATTTCATTGATAAAATGGAACTGGGCTCCCCTAAAATGGGCCCTATTGATCTAAAAAAAACATTCGAACCAGGCCATGTCACCCCCTAAACTAATTTGAAGGTATGACCGTACGAGCCATATATATCTAGATTCACATGTTAAGTAACTAGGTTTTCCGGTTTCCCAACTGAAAGACCATAGTTCATAGATATTGATCAGGGACAAAAATATACCTTTTCACTTCTAACGATGATACTCTATATGGTTTTGGAGTCGTTTGATCTCCTTTTATTAAGGATGTCGCGCATTTTATACGTAGCTCTTCTACGGACACGAAGACCACGATCAATAAAGCCCATGTTCAAAATTCGACAATGCGCATCTGGGCACAAGAGAAACAAATACGGTGAAATTGGGTCACCCATCATACGGCCACTTCATGCACGCCACAAAACCGTTCTCTTTGTGTCACCTAAATATTTTTTCTTGCTATCCACTAGAAAAAGATACACCTTATAGGTTAGACAGAGCGTTTGCTTAGACAGCACCCGAGACTAGGAGTTGTCACTCGAACTCTGCGACAGACATGGTGGGTGTCAGCACCTCCCAATCACCCGATAGTTAATGTAGAAAGGAATTATTATTCATTATTTCCTAGTTGAATTTGGTCTGCTAAAAAAGGTAGAAAATGGAGACTATCAACATCGAAAAAGTTAATCAAGAACACAACAACCTTCCCATATGCCTTAGGAGCTAAGAAATTTAAGAAGAGTTAACATTTTTTTCCGGTTGCATTTATACAGGATCGAGTGAAAGGTCAGGTCAAGTCATGAAGAAGAAGAAGAATTACGTAGTACTCTGTTGGTTTGTCCTTGAAGTACGTTGGGACCTGATAATTTATCTTGTGATGTAACTAATCGATCATGTGACAAATGTATGTGTATTTGTTTGACATCTTCTAGTTTATGCCAGCGTGCAATAGTATTGTGTGTGCTAGTAATACTGCACTCCTTATAGGCACACTTCTTGAATGTGAAATGCCACGTGTTCATTCTTTTAACCAACGCCTTACAGGGTTACACCTCATGATTGTAGGAAAATATCTAGTGATATCACGCCTCACATGATACCCTAATATCACTTCTTAAAATTCAAATACACATGTTCCAAACAATTCGAAACAAATTTGCGAGTGTTCACATGATGTGTGCTTAAAATTGTTACAGTCCACATCGGAACTTACGAAAAAGAGAAATCTGGTTTTGCACGTCGTGCCGTGAATTTCTTGCGCCTCATGGTGCTGCAGGTTTGCCCCCAAGTCACAACATGGTAGCCAACACTTTCCCCGTGACCTCATGAAAGTGCATGGTTGCCCCCATGTGTGGTTTTGGTAATTAATGACACTCTTTATGGACTAATGTTTACATTGAGATATTCTTATAGATCTTGTCCACTGGAGTTCATGTGTTGGACTCTTGAAGATGGCATGATGACCAATGCTCTATTTAAGGGTTTATATGAAGAATGGTCATGTGTAGATGATGAAGTGCAAAGGAGACATGAAGACGGAGCTTAGCGAGGCTTTCCCATAATGGAGTATGGGGGAGCATTTGGAGAAGTCTTCATCAAGCATGTGCTAGCAAGCACAATCAAGAAAGGTGTTCCAACTTGAGAGAGTCAAGATCGTCATCATCGAGCTCAAGTGGAATGCGCAAGGCAAATGTATGATCTTGATAGGTTTTCTATTTTACCGGTCTCATGTTGTTAGTGGGAGACCGGGTTTTAGGATAGACGGCGTACTATCAAGAGGGGCTCTCAAGTGAGTAACTTGATCGCATCTTTGTGGAGAGCTCAAACCTTTGCATATTTAGCATATCATCTTTCTTGGTTCTTATTTGGCTTTTCTCCTTGTTGGGTTTTGGTGCTTGTCGTGATCTTCATGACAAGCCCAAGTTCTTCGAAAACAGATTTCATTTGGAAAACTTGTTGCGTTTTCGTGTTGGAAATATTACCGGTCCACCTTCGAGTTAGGGTCCACACCTTCCCATGTGTGGTATCCCCTCTATTTTTGTGTGATAACACTCGTCGTTACCTTTCCAACGCAATTGGATTCACCTGTTTTGGAGTTCATACGAGAAAGTTATTGCATTTCAGGTTTTACAGTTTCACTGCTTTCAGGCCGGAGTCTCCGGTCTTCTGGACCGGAGTCTTCGGTCCTTGGTTTTCCTCGAGAGTGTTTTTCTTGTTCAGCCCCTGGTGGGGGCCGGAGTTTCCGGCCCAAGGGGCCGGAGTATCCGCCCCAGGCCGGAGTTTCCGGTCCCAGGGGCCGGAGTTTCTGTCTGTGCTTTTCTCGTCTGGAAATGGTTCACCCCCTGGTGGGGGCCGGAGTTTCCGGTAACTAGGGCCGGAAACTCCGGTGTGATATCTGGCTGCAACGGCTCTTTTCTAGGAGGGGTATAAATACCCCTCCACCTACCTCCAGCCAGCCAGCTCTTCCAAGCAACCTTTGTTTTCTCTCTCTTCCATTGTTGCAAGCTCATTTCCTTGATATCTCCCAATCCCTCCAACCATACTCTTTGATCTTTGGAGGATTGAAGGAGAAGACCTAGATCTACATTTCCACCAATCAATATCTCCTCTAAGTGAGGGGAACATAGTGGATCTAGTTCTTGGAGTTCTTGAGTGGTTCTCCTCTTTGTTCTTTCTCTCTTATTCCCCCATAAGCATTTGTTGCTTTGTTGGAATTTGAGAGTGGAGGACTTGAGCACTTGTGCTCTTGCCTTTTGCATTTGGTGCATTGGTGTGCTCTCCACGAGGATTCGTGGAAGTTGAAAGCGTGTGGACTTATTTCTCTTGGGTCCTTGGACCCTAGACGCCTTTGTGGTGGTTGGACCCTTGTGTGGTTACTTGAAGCCGTTCGGGAGCCCCCAATCCATTGTGGGTTGTGCCTCGGATTGTTGTTGAAAGGCTCCGGATTCCGCCTCGAAGTAATACCGATAGTGGAAGGTGAACCAAACCTTTGTGGTGCGGTTCATCGGAGAAGAGGGTGAAACCTTTGTGGTTGTTGAACCGTTGTGTCGGTTCACACCTCTCCAACGAGACGTACTCCCTTTCAAAGAGGAACTCGGGAATACATCCTCGTCTCCGTGTGCTTCGGTTATTTCTATACCCGAGCTTTTTACTTATGCACTTTACATTGTGATAGCCTTCGTGCTTGAAGTATTCTATTGCTATCACCTTGTTGCTTGTCTTGCTTAGCATAAGTTGTTGGTGCACATAGGTGAGCCTAGTTTATTTAGGTTGTTGGCTTGTTAATTTAAACACCTAGTTTTATTCCGCAATTAGCAAGCCTAAACCAGAAATGTTTTATTCGCCTATTCACCCCCCCTCTAGGCGACATCCTTGTCCTTTCACCTCACACGAAAGCCTTTACGCCGGTCGTTCTAAACAAAATGAACTCGCGAAACATTTCAGATACTTGTAGTGACAAAACAAAATCGTGCAAATAAAATGCAAGAAAAGGTAAAATAGAAGGTGGAAGCAAAAAAGATCCATGTAGTAGAAGTGCAAACTAAAAAAATTGATGAGGTTTGCTAAAAAAATTGATGAAGTAAACAAAAGATACTGTAAAAGAAATTAAAAGAGATAAAACTGAAACAAAAAAGAGGAAAAAAAAGGAAAGTAATCAGCATTCTTTTTTTGGGGGATTCACTGTATTCTTTTCCTGAGAAATCCTAAGTTTTTTCTTTGAGGGAGTGAGAAATCCTACGGTCTACGTTTTTTCTTTTTTTTAGGGAAAAAAATCCTGCGGTTAGTCTAGCGATCACCGATCAGTACGTTTCCCAGTCTACTGGGCCTGGCCCAAGAGATAGAGAGATTATTGCCCCAAATACGCGGGGAATATGGAAACACCGGACCGGGCCTCGGGCGGCTTGCTTGGGTCAGCGGGGTGCCTCCAATTAGGCCAGCGACATGATTCTAAAAAAGAAATAAGGCCAGCAACATGCATGCTGCCGCATCCTCGTCGCTTCGTCATGGGAGGACGTTGCGTTGATGGTCTGCAACAATAATATTCGTAACCGTACGACGACGACGAGTCACCGAAGTCGTCCTGATAAATAAAGACTGAAGCAGGCGAGCAACGCCAAGCCACGTGACATGGGCCACCACCATAAATACTCGCAACCGTACAACGAACGGACGACGACGACGAGAGTCACCGAAGTCGTTTGAGGGTCGGACGGCCGGCAGGTTCGGCTGAACCTCAGGTGACTTTGAGTCACTGATGTCTGGGTCCGGCGCAGTCGGAGCCCGGCCACACGTCAATAATCCAAAGTCACTCGACGTTACGTCAAGACCCTCGAACGTGCTTCTGATCTGCATCACAATGCAGAAACATTAAAACCAACAATGGTGTGACTACGGTTATTTGAGATAGTTCACACGACTTTCTCGTGGCAAATTACTCCAGGCTAAATGCAATCTAAGATGTATTACTGGCACAATCGAGGGATGTTGTGATTTTTAATTGAGATTGTTGAACATAGCTCAACTGCATGGCGTCACGGTGGCAATTTTCGATGATTGCTTTGTCAGCATAGTTTCTGAATATTCAGTTCAAATACATCCCTCCTAAGACAAAATTGGTAGCTCATGAGCTAGCTAGGTTAGCCAAAGGCCCGACCCAAGGAGTATGGGTAGATGAAGTCATGAACGCCTAGTTGTGATTATAACTTAACAGTTATTTCTAATGAATAAAGATGTGCAAGTTATAAATAAGAAGACAAACAGTCCGCGGTGTAGGACTTTCCATGCAATTTGGATGCGGCCATGTCTCACAACAAGAGTGTTCACGACAGAATGGGGGAGTGAATCGCACCAAGTTTTTTAATATAGAAACGGTAAGTTTATCATCTTTTTTGCATACCATAACTTTTCAGCAAGTCCTTGCGTTACACCCAATTAATTTATTTGACAATGCATCTAACCTATACATGGCCATGGGTCGGGCCATGCTTCGGGCCAGGCCTAATAAAGCTCACGGTCGTCCCAGACCCAGGCCCACCCAGCCTTCGGGCCTATATTTTTGGCCTAGACCCGGCCATAACTGCAAATCCCATCAGCTTTCGGGTCTCGGATCGGGCCTCTTCCTTGAAACACCAATATACAAGGTCTAGGCTCATCCGACCTTTGGACTGAAATCTCAGGTCCAGACCCGACCCATGGACAAGGCCAGGCCCACCCAGGCCTTGAAATTTCGGGTCGGGCTGGGCTTCCCATGGCAAGAAATAATCTATCCCATCGAAACCGCCCTTTGGAGGTTGTATATGGTGATTTTGTGACCATTTTAGGGGTTGTGGAGGACAAAAATATCTCCAGCAGGACAAACTATAAAGCATAAAAAGAATTAATGCGAAAAATCAAAGTAGCTAGTACTACACACACATTAACACTTTACATAATTCTAAACAAAATCATTTAGTATAACGAAAATAGAAACATATATAAACAGAATTGATAATCTAGAAGCTTTTTGGATTAACATCTCAGTACTAATTTGTCATACACAATTCTCCCTAAATTCATACGTGCAAATCGAGTATAGGATGATACATTTGGGACTTTCAAATGTTCTGTTTTGCACGGCACAAACAGTTGCAGGTGACAATGCGGAGACGGGAATCAATCCCTTTCTCAAACCAAGTATCATTTGCCGCGTGTCAATTCAAGATGGCAGTTTTCCCCGTGGGGGCGGGTACCCGCGGGTATATACCCGCTAAGAACCGGGGACGGGGGCAAATTGCCTCCACGGGGATACCCTGGCGGGTACCCGATAGCTTAACGGGGCGGGGATGGGGGGCAAAATCACCCCATGGAGGCTCCGTGGATACCCGCGAAGGACTGACACGTGGGACATGAAGACATTTTTTTACCTAAAAACTCTACTCAAGGCCCACCGGCCCACCCACTCGACCTAAACCAACACGCTCCCAGCACACGACCTCCAGTCGATCGATCCCCAACAGCATCCCTTCTGCCCACCCCTGCGCTCGACGCGCCGCCTCCTGCGCTCGATGCACCGCCCCCTGCGCTCGATGCACCGCCCCCTGCGCCGCCGCCCCTGGTTCCTTCCCTGGCGTCTCGCTCGGCTCCGGCCTCCCTTCTCTCCCTGCTATCTCTCAACTCCCAGCAGCCCCCAATCCCTCGAGCACCGTCATGCAGGGCTCCCACTCGCGAGCGAGCAACCACCGTCGCCTCCTTGTTCCTCACCTCCGTCTTCTCTCCGCCGCCTGATCCACCGACGACCTCCTCCAAGCCCTCCTCTTATCGGCTCTGGGCGCTGCCATGAGCCCATGACCTAGCTCGCCAGAGCTCGGCGTCGAGGTCCCCATGGAGACCCGGTGGGTGCCGGGTACCCGACTTTGACATGGACGGGTGCCGTTTCCCCCCCAATAGCTTCGCGGGGATTGGCGGGGACAGGGACTGGCGGGGATCGGGGCGAGGACGGTGGAGCCATCCCCGGCCATACCCGGCCCCGTTGCCACCTTTAGCGTCAATGAATCCCTTTCTGACTTTCTCTATCCGAGTGGCTAGACGCACCTCGCGATCTCCTTGTGGACAGACAACTCATCATAAGCAAGAAGCGAGGACCAAAGAAACAAGAAACACCAAGACATCCGGCGATGGCATCGCAGTTGATCGAGGACAACCGGGCGGGCGCGGACGTGCACACCGAGCTCTGCGAGGCCAAGGCCCGCGAATTCCTGGTGGAGCTCGGCCTCCCCGACGGCCTCCTCCCGCTCCCTTCCCTGGTGGAGGTGGGGTACAATCGCGCCACCGGGTTCGTGTGGCTCCGGCAGAGCCAGTCCGGCGGGCTGACCCACACCTTCGACGCCATCGGCAAGCAGGTGTGGTACGCCCCGGAGGTGACGGCGACGGTGGAGCGCGGGCGGATGCACAGCATGACCGGGGTCAAGAGCAAGGAGCTGCTCATCTGGGTCACCATCTCCGAGATCGTCATCAGCCCCTCGGGAAGCAAGATTGTGTTCCGCACCCCCGCGGGGCTCGGCCGCGCCTTCCCGGTAACCGCCTTCCAGCTCACTCCGCCGGCGCCCGAGGGGGAGGCCAAGCCCGCCGCCGAGGAGGAGGGCGCCGCCGCCGCCACCAACTGATCGATCTGCTGGTCGGCAAGCAAGTCAAGGAAAGGCGTGCGCCTTTAGTAACGGTAAGCAGTTAATTTCGTTGCGAGATCCGGTGGTGATCTCGCTGTGTCGCTATTCCAACCTGTTAGACTTTCCTCTTCTATCCGTGGCCGGTGTGATGTTCCTTGTTCTGGATGGCGCAGAAATAAGCATTGTGCTCTAGCGTGCTTGTATGATTTGAGATCTGAGTTTGTTACCGTGTGATGTTCTTGTTTCAGATCGATACATCTGCTGCCGCTTTTGGTAGATCTGTTCTGTTAGCTAGTGATGTGCGAGTTGTGTAATGTCATCTGAAGGTGTGATCTCGGTGTAAATTCTAGAATGAATCACTATGCAGGAGTCGAGTGATCGAGATCCAAACTGAGAAAATATAGAATTAAAGTTTCAGCGGATGAGAGGAAAGATACAATTTCACCAACTCTAGGTTGAACTCTGTGCCAATAAGGCAATACTCAACAGCACAAGATTTCCCTTTAATCAAAATTTTATTATTCTGAGAATTGCCTGTAGATACGCAGGGAGCGCTCATGCCCCGACTCTGGAAAGTCAGACCCGCCAGCGCCACCCCGTCGCCGGCGGCAGTGCCAGGGGCTGTTATCAAAGGTGGCGGACGGGTCAGAGCTGCGGGGTTGCGACCTGGCGGCGTGTTTTGCAGTGACGGATGCATATATTTCATCGTCTTTTTAGCGGGGATAACATGCATAAATTTTATCTCTGATAAAACTGCAGTTCAATATTTTATTTTGGGAATCCAAACGATCAAAATTTGGTAATGAGTTTTGCCAAAAGAAAACTTAAATTTAGTTTAATTTTACTTTCAAATTTGAGATACAAACAATTTGGCACCATTGAAAGCATCGGAATTTCAATTGATTTTTTTATAGGATTTGAAGTGCCACCAAGTATGGGAGTGAGAGTTTAGGAAGCTGTTTGGTTCGACACTGTAAACGTAATGGGAAACAAATTACACCGGTAATGTAAGAAGGATGGGGTAAAATAGAAACATGTTTGCTTGAGTGGGATTCATTCAAAATCTCACTAATAATTTATTACTCCCTCCATATCAAAATATAAGACTGCACACATATATCTAGACATGTTTTAGTGCAAGATACAGATGAGTATCGTCTGACATACGTTACCCTGCAGTTGGGTCACTGCCATGTGGGGACCACTCACATGTCAGTGACTCTTACGCTATGTCAGGTGATCTCAATCCGTCTAGATACATGTGTGTAGAAAATAGATAAAGAGTCTTAGATTTTGATACGGAGCGAGTAGCAGGTTTCTAGTTCGACTTTTGATCTCAAAATGTAAATTAGAAATCTCCAAATAAAGTATAAACAGGATTTTGGAGTAATCCCGCTTGCCATCTCTAGCCAGACGAGTATTACGGGCCCGATGACTTAAGATGGAAATCTTATCGGGGCACAAGTGTCCCTATTTGATGTTGCCATCGATCGCGGTGTTGTTAGTGACTAGAGATCCAGGCGAGGAGGAGGAGGAGGAGAGTGAGGGGAGGTGGCGTCCAACTCGTGGGGCAGAGAGGCTGCGGAGGAAGGAACAGTGTGGGACAATGTGACAGACCGGCAGAGGAAAAACATGGGTGGCTGAGGAACATGGTGGTGAACTTCTCGTAATAACCCTCCATTAGGATAATCAATGACCGAAAGCATGTATTGGAGACCGATGTCAAATCGAACTTACAAAGAGGATTGAGGCGCTAACATCAGATATTCACATGCTTAACATGGAATCTTGCACCCTTTCTTTTTGAAGGGCACATACCTGGATATATTACTCACAGATCAAAATACATTCGGAATACATCCAGATACGGGGCAGCTGTCCCCAAATTACAAAAAGGACCCTAACTAAAATGAAAACTGCAACTAGGTCCTCAAATGTGTCTCTGCACAGAGCAATCCGCCACTGCTTACATCTCCAGCGACAGGCCGCCGGAGAAGAAGAAGATGCACAGTGGCCGAGTCGCCGGCATGGATCTATAGAGGAGTAAACCTCGTTGAGGTCGCCGCAATATCCACCAAACGCAGACGCTGGGATCTTGCAGACGGCGAGAAGATGCATCGGCGGGAGCAACGCTCCGATCCAACACCAGCCGTCGGGTCGCCGGCCACAGCAAGCAAACCCGCATGAGCACAGCTCCAGGAACAGCAAAAAAGCAGAAATCTGCCGCCACAGGCCCAACCACTTCTTCACCTCTCTTCTTCTTCCATCTCGGTAACAAGAGAAGAGATCAAGAAGCAGCAAAAATCCGAGATAATTTACCGAAAAGATCGCCGAGGTGACGATGCAGATCGTGTCCTCCTTCCTCTGGAGCTTGACGAACAGCTTCATCTCCTCCGCTATACACTAGGAGCACCTCGGAAGCTCCGACGTCATGAACCCCGCTGCTTCGCCAGATCCAGATCGAGCTCCATGAGCATCTCTCCATCTCTGCCCCTCGCCTCCACGGCCGGCCAGAGAGATAGCCAGAGCAACACCTCGCTGGATCGAGATCTGGCCACGATCGAGCTTATTTAGCGGAGACTCCGGCTCCAGCATCTCCAAGCTTCCGTCGCCCCATGCGACCATCGTCGGAGATTCCTTCACCGCTAGCAACCAAACGCCGCTCGGGTGCGCCGGTCGCAAGCTCCAATCCGGCATAGCACCAAACGCCAAAGAGGCAAACTCTAATACTAGCAGTAGATCTACTATATACATAGCACCGGCACCTCACCAGCAGCAGCTCCGGCCAGCTATTTCGGCGGAGAGGCCAGATCGGCCCGGAAATCAGAGATTGACTGTAGCAAGGCGAGAGCAGAGGAAGGGGAAAAGACGGCTGCTGCTCACGACAGCTAATTGGCGGTCCAAACCTATATCTTGCACCCTTTCAGCCCATATGGCAAGCATATCACCATCTAACTTGTAAGAGCATCTCCAACAGCCTTTGTATATTGGATTGCTAAAAATAGGTGATTGCAAGAGGAGAGAAACTTTACAAAGCCAACCATTTTTTCCTTTCGCGGCCTTTGTATAACTGGATTGCTAAATCTTGTGTGTATCACAATGACATGTGGGGCCATCTAGTCAGCCACACTGTTTTCCTCTTCTTCCTCACACGGAGGTCTGACCGGCAACGACAAGCACACGGAGGCGCGGGGTGCGCAGACGGGCCAAAATCCACCGCGCATAGGCGGGGCGGGGCCGGAGCCGAGCATGGCAGAGACGCCGGGGTGCTGACGGGCCCTATCGACCGCATAGTGGAGGGGCGGAGTTGGATTCGAGCACGGCGGAGACGCAGGTGTGTGGTCGGGGCTGCAACCGAGCACGCGAGGGCGTGTGCACGGGCGGGGGCCGAATCGACCGCACGTCTGCGCGGGACTTGCGGTGGTGGCGCGGGTCGCCGGCGTGCCCCGACGAGCACGCGGCGAGAGGACGCGGGCATGGCCCAAATCGACGGACGCGAGCAGCGAGGGTCAGCGACAGTGTGGGGTGTGTGGGGGAAGTCGCATGTGGCCTCCATGGCCACGGCGGCCGGAGACGACAGCGGCGAGGTCACGGGTGCCGGTGAAAATGTACTGAGCGTGGTCGTTGGGCTCTCCCGCGTTGGTTTTGGAAAATAGCAAGTGGCTCTAGGCTCTGCAAATATACCAAGTGAGGTTGCAAGAAAAACAAGCTTTGTAAAAAATTTGGTGAGGGGCCACTTATACAAAGGCTGTTAGAGCAACGTTTTTAGGGCAAATTGCTATATTTTCAGTTTTTATAAATCCTAGCCAAATATAAAAAAGCTGTTGGAGATGCTCTAAGTATGGTCTTCAAAGGCCAAGTTAAACCACGCGTGCTTTGCAACCAAAAACATAGCAAGTGGAAACTCAAACCCACCGCAAGCAATCATCATTCAAATTATGTACAGCCGTGTGGCTGTGATGAAGAAACAGGTAAATGGACGAAAGGTCACAAGATGTGATAAGAAGTTATCCAGTAAAATACTCTTTCCGTTTCAAAATAAGTGTCTTAAATTTATCAAAAAATAGATTTATCTAGACATGGAAGGACGGGACGGAAGGAGTAATTGGAAAGAGGTAAGCAGGTGAAGCTAGAATTATTCATGGCCATGCAACGCCTCATAAGTACTACCCATGAATGTTTGAACAAAAATTATTAGTACGACATGTCAGTACATGTCTGTGTGTCATATGTATCTGTACTTCAATGCACAAAGGTCGACGTCATGTGAGTTAAACAAAGAAGCAGCGAGACCGATGTGGAAAGGGATTAACAGGGATAAAATGTTGGTTCCATAACTTTCGTGCTGAGACACGTACAGGAAACAGAGAACAATAGTGTGGATGTATCAGGAATATCACAACAGCAGGTGAAATGAACTTTTCAGAAAAGCCACATGGACATGGTTGGTGTGCCAAGGCCTGGACTGCAACGCTGATATTTCCAGTACAAGTTTTCACATTTAGCCAACTGAAACTAACAAAACCAAAAGCCATGGAAGTTTCTCGATTGCGAACATACCTGGACATCATTGCCTGGTTGGCTGGTGTTGGTTCTTCAATTAGGAATTTCCTCTGAATATTTTGCACATTACATCACATATTTGTGAATCTTCTGGACAGTATCTCCTGCTTCTTCACATGACAAAAATCAACGAGTAGAGAAAGAGTAGATGCAGAGGTAGAAACTTTGTAAACTGTTCTACTCTTTGCGAACATACATACCACCTAGCACCAGCTAGTACTTTACTCCACGCATGAACCCAACAGATTAGCTGAACCAAAAAAAGACCGTCTAAATAAAGCACTAGTACTGGTCATTAATACGTCCTTTGATGACGCTACATTCGAGTTACAGGTGGAACAATGAAGCCTTCACTACAGTCTACAAATGCACAACAATGTAGCTACAATTGCTGACAGGGCTGTCGCTGTTGGCGTAAGACATCCAATGAACCGGAGCGCACATCCAAGAGTCCATCTTCACATTACAACCTGCGATAGATATGCCAATTTTCAGTTCTCGGACATATGGTAACATGCTACAGTACTCAGCAGAAACAGAGAGGCCAAACCACACCCTGCAAAATCAAAGCTCAACATGGATATTCACGGTCTGAATGATCCTAGACTAGCCCCACAAGGTCGCTTCATAAGTCCTGAGAGCCTAGTTGTGTTTACTACTTACTACAAGATTTGAGTTCCAAAGTTTGAAGCCCAACCATGAAAAAATAATCCCTAGTCTGGTGATGTGGGTCTCTAGACAATCACAATGTTTAGCAGCAATAGAGTATGAGACCGAAATCAAAATTTATGTAGTCAACTTTGAATCAAAAACAAATATTGCGCTACTATGGCCATTAGCCGGACAAGTTTGACCGGTTGCTGTGCTACAGAACCCACTCAACGCACTAATGACAACTCATTTAGGAGAAGGGCGTGGTAAGTGTAGGAGTAAATGAAGTTCATTTTCAATTACTCCTTATTCATGTTAGAATGGCTTATATTTGCAATCAGAGGAAGCAATCAATAATATAGGAGAGATTGGTACATGACCTCAGAATTGTGGTACCATAATTGTAAGATCATCAACTCTCAACCACTAAACCCTTCTGATAACTCTGGTTAAAATGTTTAAGATGCTGGCCAGGGTTTAATGAGCAATCATTTTCACCACTAAACCCTTCTGATAACTCTGGTTAAAATGTTTAAGATGCTGGCCAGGGTTTAATGAGCAATCATTTTCACATGTAACCGTAAGATTTTTTCAATAGGGTATGCAAGTGCACAAAAGCGTATATGAACTTAAGAACTTATGATCGCACATCCATCTGAAAGCATCAAGGTAGTATGATGAATAATCACTACCCTGGAAGCTTTCCATAACCTCATACTATAATGCACATTATTTTGACACTACAAATATACATGTATGGGCTTGTGTCTATAGTTCACATTGAGCTGATCTATATTAAAAAAAATAGCATAATCTGCTCAAACAAGCTTTTATCTGTAGGTTGTGGAACCAATTCACGCACTATTTGGAAATGACAGTTACTGATATTTTTTATGAAAATATACATAAGAAAACCTGATGGTTCCAAGTTGCAATAGTTCAGCCTGAAGAAACAGCAAGTAGCACTAAGTAAATTAATGTAAGGCAGGCTAGTTTACTCATTATTGATCATACTAGTTTCCCCTATCTGTTCTAGTAGTAGGTTAATTAAACAATACCACATAAAAATATACAAAAAAATGCTTCCAACAGTACCTCAGCATTCTACTTCCCAAAGATGATGTATATGCATACACCAGACAGAGATTCAGTAAATCAAGAATTTCCCAACCACATCGTAAACAGGATGGATTCCTCCATAATACAAGGAACTAGTTTATCTCCTAACCATTAGATACATGAACATAAGAAATTGGGTTATAAGACAATCCATGTACCTCTTACTATCAGAGAAAAGATTCTTCTGTAGCCGAAGCTGCAACCTTTGCTTTTCTTTCTTCCTTGAGAAGATCGATCTCCGTAGCCAATTCTTCCATTTTGCTGTGCAAAAAGGTGATACGCTCTGTCCATTCATCAGATTTTGAAAACCATTCACGCTGGAAATCTTCAATCATCTCATTTGCTGCAGCAAGTTTCTGCTGCTCGTCCTCCCACCGTTTCCTCTCTAACTCATCGACGCTAACAACAAGGCCTCCACTACTAGGAACATCATGATAAAGGAACTTGTTTGAAGGGAACTTCTTCCTGTATTCGCTGAAAGATGCATGACTTTGTTTCAAAGCCTTCTTATAGCCACTGACCAACTGGCCCATCACATTCAGATCATGCTCAAAGCACCTAAGCTTTGCTTGATACTTATTCTCTTGCTCAAACCTGGCTGAGTTTAGTGATTGGATAATTCTGTCCTTCTCCTGCAGCAAGTTAGCCATATATTGTTTCTGTGACAGCGCTTCTTGAATCTCTTTCTCTTTCTCTTCGTAGAACATGCTCGCCTTGAACAATAAATTCTGTACGGGTTCTGAAAAATTTGCAGTAAAGAATGCTGATCCAGGTGATACACTATTGTTGCAGTTCCGCATCCGTTTTTGCTGATTGCCCTGTTGAAACTGCTGTTGTGCTTGCATCTGGTCATTGTACCCATCAATCTCCCCAATGTGCCTCTTCCCATTATTCCCAAAGAAAAATGAACTCCCAGTCCCCA
The DNA here is from genome assembly GCA_947311845.1 of Poa pratensis. NCBI lineage: Eukaryota > Viridiplantae > Streptophyta > Magnoliopsida > Poales > Poaceae > Poa > Poa pratensis. The sequence continues at coordinate 29,323,318 of CAMZMU010000078.1, read as the reverse complement.
GGTCCACTCCATTCTTATGTGCATCAGCTCCCATAGCCAAGAATTCTCCAGAGGGCAGGTCATGTCCATTCTCCGTTCCATTGTAAGTTGCGGGAATTGAGTTCATAGACTGAAGGAGGTTCGTTGATTCCATTCCATGCAAGGACCCCAATTTTTCAGAGAATCCATCACCGAAGCTCGTGACATCCCTCATCCCAGCATCTCCTTTATTCAAATTCTCGAACTCCATCCCCGGAAAGTCATGGCGCTGCAAACTATGTGTTGTCCCCTCACCCCCATTCCCATCCTCAATCCCCCAATCCATCTCCACCCCATCCCTACACCCCTCGAATCCATCCTGCTCTGACTCCTCCCCCTCCTCATTATCACTATCAAAGTCATCCACATATTCATTCTCTTCCGCATCCATACTGCCATCCTCATTGGCAGAGCTGGTTCCCAAGCTCCACACTGCTGTGCCCTTCTCTTCATCACCTTCAGCTTCTTCATCCTCCTCCGGCACTTCGAACACTTCCTCCTGTGTCATCAATACCATCTTTGTCGACTGACTTCCAACCTTCTGTGCTGCATCCACTGATGCACCTTCATCTCCGTCACATAACATCTCAGCCGAAACCTCATCACTCAAAGTCCTCGCTTCATGAGTAACATCTGGTTCTAATGCAATGAACCCCGATCCCAATTCATCCCCCACCTTGATTCACCCAAGTTCATGCCCTTCACATCCTCATCTGCCATCATCGATGTCTCTGGTCTCGTGCTCCTTGCATTAGCATCCACGTCCAGCAACTCGAAATCATCCATGCTCTTGCTCCTCAGATCCACATCCCTGGACTCCAACTCGTCCAAGTTACTGCTCCTCAAATGTGCACCCTCTGGCTCTGGTTCCTCCAAGGTCTTGTTCCTCATATCAGCATCTACATCCCCCAAGTCCAACTCGTCCAAGTTATTGCTCCTCAAAGGTGCACCCTCTATCTTCGATTCCTCCAAGATCTTCTTGCTACTCATATCAGCATCTGCATCCCCCGACGCCAGCTCATCCAAGTTATTGCTAGTCAAAGGTGCACCTTCTATTTCTGATTCCTCCAAGATCTTCTTGCTCCTCGTATCACAGTCTGCATCCCGGACTCCGACTCGTCCAAGCTGTTGCTCTTCAAAGGTGCAACCTTTATCTCTGGTTCCTCCAAGATCTTGCTCCTCATGTCACCATCTGCATCCCCGGACACCGACTCGCCCAAGCTGTTGCTCCTAAAAGGTGCAATCTTTATCTCTGGTTCCTCCAAGATCTTGCTCCTCATGTCACCATCTGCATCCCCGGACTCCGACTCATCCAAGATGTTGCTCCTCACAGGTGCAACCTTTATCTCTGGTTCCTCTAAGATCTTGCTCCCCGTATCAGCACCAGCATCCTCCGACTCGTCCAAGTTACTGCTCCTCAAAGGTGCATCCTCTATCTCGGACTCCTCCACGAGATTGCTTCTCACGTCAGCATTTGCATCCCTCGGCTCCAATTGATCCAAGCCCTTGTCCCCGACGCTCGTGTCGCCGTCATCCTCGGACATGTCATCCAAGGAAACCACCAGGGCAACCTCCCCTTTCTCTTCTTCCTCCAGCGGCTCAAACAGATCCGGCTTCTGCGTCCAGATGAGTCTCTGAAGATACGGCCCGTAGTAGCATACCCTATCATCTCTCTTGGGCAACTCGAGAATCTCCTTCTCGACGAGACCCCAGATGAGGCCGGCCCAGTCAACCCTATGCGCTGACCCATCCTTCACCGCCTGTTCCGCCGCGACCACCTCCGGTGGCAATAAGCACGAATCATCGTTGCTGAACGGGGGGAGGACGTAGACGCGCATGAACTCCAGGACGGCGGAGACCAACGCCGCGGAGTCCACATCGGGCGGGGAAGCCGTGGAGGAGGGCTTGGAAGGGAGGGAGAGCGCGCGGGCGAAGTCCGTGCGGGATACAGCGAGGCGTCTTTCCAAGACGAAGCTGCGGTGCTGAACCTGGTCGTAATAGGCGACGAGCTGGATGACTAGGTCGGGCCGCGGGGGCTCGGACTGGAGGCCGAGCCGCGCGAAATCGAGGAGGCCGAGGGAGCGGAGGGCGGCCTCGTGGGCGGAGAGGAAGGGGGCGCGGAGTCCAGCGGGTGGAGGCGGAACTTGCCGCGGAGCTGCGCGAGCGCTCCTCTGCGGCGGCGCGGAGCTTGCCGGTGATGGGCTTCTTGAGCTTGCCGCCACCGTGAGATCTGCGAGGCGGCATCTCCGGATCGGGCTTGGTGGCGGCGGGGGAGGCCTCCTGCGGGGGCTGCGAGTGAAGGGGATCGATGGAATCGGACATGGCGGTGGCGGATCTAGTGAGGCGCTGCCGTGGGGAACGCCGCTCGGGTTTCTTGCTCGTCGGTTGGGGTTTGCGTCTGGGCATATTGGCTTGAGGGCAACAAGTTGGAGGGGTTTACTATAAAATTGCATGTCTCCCCGTTTTCCAGGTTAATTATTGCTGCCAACACACACACACAAAAAAATAACTGTGCCGACACAATTTTAGAAAACGGAAGATAAACGTCCCACAACGAAAACAACTTAACGTACCATCTCAAAGAAAAACTTAGCTTATCAAATCAGTCAAATGACCTAGCTTTCCTTTCAAATTGTGCAAATAGTCAACGCATGATTTTCACACAAAACTTGTAACCAACTAACCATCTCATTTCTCCTAGACAAAGCCCTCAACGAGGTACGGTGGAAATGGTGGGAGGGGTCAAGAAGAGATGAGATTCCGAAACTTATGCGCCAAGTGATTGGTCTCTTTGCCACATGCTATGCCAGATTCACCACCACCTCACAAATCATATATGTCGGTGTGCATTAGTCGAAACCTACCACTTCAAAAGTTTGGGTTGCCATTTCCAAATATTTTTTAAGCAGCAAATGCATAGTACTAAAAGTAAAAATTAATTAATTTTTGGACTTTGTAAAGGTTCATTTTAGAGACGCAAAATCTTGCATATTTAAAATTGCAGGTCTCCACGTTTTTATAGGTCTATGTCGCTATATCGGACATATTTGATGTCATAATCGTAAAATATCAAGTGTGGTTACAAAAATCAAGTACATGTACTGGTTCTTTTGGAACTCTTACTCATCATTATGTGTTTCCATATTTACATATTTACCGAACTTGACACATCATTATATGTTTCCATAGTTACTACTCCAAGTATCTTTCATCGCGACTTTGATGTGCTTCTTTATATACACTTCCTAGGTTTTCGCAAGATGGTTATTTTGTATGTTAGCATAAGATTATTTTTAAGGCATCTCACATAGAACTAAGTTAACCATCTCTATTATCTAAAAAATAAGTGGGGTTTCGTTTTCTGTCAGAAGAGTTTCGCTCCACCCGTCATCCATCCTCTCCCTCACATCCCTCCACCTTTTTTTTCTCCAACACTCCTTTTTCCACCGCCAGACAATTAATGGTTAATGACCAAATTTACATTCTTTTTTCCACGCTATATCAATCACCATAATTACATTCCTTTTTTCACCACTAGACAAGTAACAAAAATCAGTAAAAATTACATTCATTTTTCCATTTACGTATTTATCATGGAATAGTGAACCGGATGGAATCAAATATATCCAGAACGAAATATAAATTCTTATGAATAAGTTATCACTGGTACCAACGCCCGTGTAAGTGTCTGGCTTTTAAAATATACAGATAGTCAAGCCCAGCCCAAGAGTTTCACACGGACAAGGGTTTTGTAAACCATTCTCCTTTTGTAACACAATCTCTACAGAATAGGGTTTTTTTTTTTTTCCACATATATTAAACCAGCAAAGAGTACACGATTATATCGATTACAAAAACAAAACTAAAAAAGACTAACAAATCTATAAGATCTTCAAGCCATTTCTCCATCCATGACACAATCTTGTACTTTTCTGGAAGCAGCCGTAGAAAAACGCCGAAACCACCAAACCTGTGAATACCACCGAAGATCCACTGAATAGGGTTGAGTGGGCAACAAGCGAAACCATGAAGCTGACAATCTCATGCACTTTGCATCACGGCATGGCCACTTGGTCAGTAGGATCACCCTAGGTGCTGCCCCACAGGGCAACCTCGCTCAAAAGCCACGACGTAGGCTGAGCGGATGCCACTTAATCAAGATCCTGTTGAGTAGACGGCACCTCACGTCTAGAGAGGTAGAAGAGGATGGTGGGTTTCTCCCAGTACAAAAGCTGTTTCACTCAATCCAAATTCTAATAGCCATGCAATCCAAGTACAAAAACAAAACAAGACCAGCCTTGCAAAACCTCAGATCCCAAAACGCTGATACAATGCACACAACTGAAACCCACGTACCCCTCATACAAACATATGAAAATGCTACGGTTCGAGCTAAATACTGGACGACCCTGGAGGCCTGGCCAAGAACAAACATTCAAGAAGTGCAACCAGGCGACGGTGATTTCACGTGCTAATAAAACATTCTGCTCCAGGGGCGCTTTTCTGGCTTTAGTACATATAAGGTCAACAGTGCAGGCTCGCTCCAACTGCACAACAGATCTACTCTGGGATCATCTGTTCGTTCTCCGCATCGCCCTCCGTCTCGATCTGAGGTTGCTTGGGACCACCACCTCCAGGAGCCTGCTTCTTCTTGATTCCGCTGACAATGTCGTCAATCCTTAGAAGCATGCAGGCCGACTCAATAGCTGTCTTGAACGTCTGTGCCTTCACGCTGTAAGAATCCCAGATCTACAACAAAACATTGTAGTGCTTAGACATGCATACACAGTACAAGGGACTGGAATTCAGGGGTAAAAAGTACCTTCCGCTCTTTCATGTCAACAATATCGCCAGACCTTCCATCAATGCCAACCCAGGGATTTTCACCATTAGCATGCTAAAGCAATAAAAGGCAATTAAGGCTATTAGTAGCAAAAATACAAGTGTCATAAAAATTCAATAATCTTGACTAGAAAAAGTACAACACAGATTAAGTATTAGTTGGTTTTGGGCGAGAGACTAATGATTCACTTTAGTTTCTGTAAACCAATTGCACTTAAAGTAATGTGCTGCCTGTGCTCAAGAATGTAAGATAATCCTAATGATCATCCACAAAAGCTCAAAAGAGAAGACTCAAATACTGTATCAAAGCGCAGTGCCAAACAAAGCCTTAGTCCTTCCAACTGACTCAGTTTCGAAGCGTGGTTTATCCAAAAATCTAAAACCTTAAGCTGAGCAATTCTCCCCAGCTTATTTCCAAGGCTCAACCAGTGAAACTTCTAGCTATATAAGAAAACCATATTAAAAAGATGTGCAGTGTGCGAGTCCATTTCTTTCTCAGTTTTTTTTACAAGGTGGTCATACAGTTAAATATCAATAAAAAGAGAAAGCTGGTACCTTTCCCTGGAGCTGTGTCATTGTCCTAATAACATTCAAACCACAGTTTTGAAGTAAAGTTCTTGGGATTGCTTCGAATGCTAAGGCAGCAGCTTCATATGGCCACTGACAAAAATAAACAGAAAGTAATCAGAGACTCAAAACATAAGAAAGCTGCTATCTGTGCAATGCCCCAACCTAGACCTGGCATACCCCGGGCCAGCCCGGGCTTGCCATAGCCTGACCTTCAAAAGTTAAGCCTGGGCCCTGTGTGGCCCTATAAAAACAGCTATTTTCACCTTTGATCATTTCGAAAATGCAAATGAATTATCCACTTAATTTAAATTTATAAACTATTTTCTCAAGTTCCGGACTTTTGGGCCGGCTGGGGTGGGAAACTGGGGCCCAAGCCCCAACATTGGGCTTTCAGGCAAGACAGCCCATCCCAGGCATAGCCCAAGCACAACAAACATAAGTATTCATGCTGTAGTAGAGCAGAGTTATGTGAATATACAGTATGCCTCCACATACTTCATTCCTTATAAAATACTAACATTAAAACTTAGGAAGCAATACCTTTTCTACACCTTCAACTGAAGAACTCTTTTGCTTTAGTGTTGCCGATACAGTCAATTCAGAAGCACCACCTCCAGGTAGAAGTTTTGGGTTTTTCAAAATGTTCCTTGCAACAGACATGGCGTCCTGGGAATTAAGGAAAAAAGGAAAGGTGATGACATATCTTCTTACCATGAAAATAACAACTACAGGAGCAGAACAAATACCTGAAGGTTTCTCTCCACCTCGTTCAAGACGTCTTTGCTTGCTCCCCTCAATAGAACGGTGCATGCTTTAGGATCTTGGCAGTCAATAATGAAGGAAAAGTATTCATCGCCAATCTTCTTAACCTCAAAGAGACCAGCTCGTGTTCCCACATCTGATTCTTGAAGCTCCTCTGGCCTGTTCACTATAACTGCGCCACAAGCCTTAGCAATCCTGTTGTTGTCAGTCTTCCTAAGTCTACGGATTGCACTAACACCAGCCTTGCTCAAATAATGCATAGCAAGGTCACTGAGACCTTTCTCTGTGATAACCAAATCAGGCTTGAATTTCAAAATTTGTGCACAGAGATTCTTTATGTATTCTTCCTCCAACTCTAGCAGAAGCTGCCTGTAATACCATATTTACCCACATTACTATACACTCCTGATCCATAGCAACTCACAGGATTACTGTAGTTCATAATAACACATATGTGCAGGAGAATTGAATCTGTACATCACTTACCAATCTTCTTCCTTCATCAACTCAGCATTTGTCTGATTTTCTCCCTTCTTGTACTCAACAGGGCAATCCAACAGGATAATGCGTGGGTTTACTATCTTCCTTCTCATTTTTCCAGGAGCCACAACATCTTTATTGAACATGACTCCTTTAAGAACCCTTGAATCCTCCAACTGGCCACCAGGAATCTTCTCTACTTTGATATATTTCTTGATATCAACTTCACGCATTCCTTGACCTAGGTCAACACCTGCTGTTGTAGTAGCATCTATAGCAAGGTCCTGAGACAGCAAGAGAATATTCAGATAATCCATAAAATTAACACATGAAGAAGTGAATGTAGCTGGTAGAAAACTTGACATAAAATAACGATACTTACAGCAATTAGGTCACCAAACTGACCAGTGAATTTTGTACCAATGGAGCTCTTCACCAGTCCTAGCATTGCCACACCTACATCATGGTAGATCTCAGTTGCATCAGTTTACAAAATAGAACATGATTTATGTAAGCGAATCAATATATCCGGAAGAGTGAGAATGTTTGCAAAATCCTGGATGCAGACTTACGGTCATTCACATCAACAGGCATTGCAATCTTGTCAAGGACAGCTAGAGCATCCTCCAGAGCTCTGGTGTATGCTAAAACCAAGAAACAATAAAAGCTTCAGAACAGATACATAAATCACAAAAGGACAAAAAAATAAAGTGAGAAGCAACAATTACCTCGGCAAATGACAGTGGGATGGTAGTTCTTTTCAATAAACGTTTCTGCAACATGGAGCATCTCGCCAGCTAACAAAAGTGAAAGTTAGTACGGAAGAATTAAATTCTAAAACCAAATAAGCTTCCTTGCCTATTGAAAACTATTTTTTAGGCACCCAGTTATTTTGTTGAGCATCTATTAGTCATTCTTACTAGCTTTAACTTTGAAGTGTGAAACTTTTAGTGTACTTAGCTGCAACGAAATATCTTTTTGGGCCATATGCTTAGTTCAACCGGAAACAGATTTTACAATGATACCAATGTTTGAAGTTTGATGACCTTGGATGACATGCTTATGAGTAATAGAACTGGGACACAGGTAAATAATGATCTTGTTAACTAATCATCAATAGTAATTACCAGAAAGGAATGTATCAAAGTAAACATGCATACCAAGAACAATGACAGACGTTGTGCCATCTCCCACTTCTTCATCCTGTGTGCGGCTTAGCTCAATCATAGACTGCACACAATGAAAAGGTAGAGTCAGATTGAATATAGTTTCATCTACTTCATGATAAATAGTTCCAGACAGACAGCAAATTATAACCTCATCAGCAGTAACCAAACATTCGTCATACCTTGGCTGCAGGGTGTGCAATGTCTATTTCCCGCAATATAGCATTGCCATCATTAGTAACCACAATACCTTCAAAGCAGAAAATTACTCAGATGCAACAACCTTGTAATGACAAATTTTATAATGCAACATACAAGGTGTTATATAAATTACCTCTAATAACAATTGTCAGTATAACACTCATGCTAATTTTAGATGTGAAGTTATAAGCAAATTGACATATAAGGTGCAAATAATTTGACACGGCTAAGCCAAAAAGCAACATAAACACCCTAATGAAGACCAAAAGCTTGATCTGGTTATCCATCAAGCAAAATCAGTTCATAAGGATCTACCTTAGGCTCGTTTGACTATGCTAACATATAAAGCACCCCCTCCCCTTACTGATACTGACATGGACATCTTGACATGATTTCATAAACTATATGGAGCTTTACTTCCCCAAATGTGTTAATGAAACTTGTGCAAATAAAAGAAGGAAAATAAACACCATTGGTTCAACTCCAAACAGTTGACAAATTTGATCTCCAAAGAAAATTAAGACCGTCAGACTTTGCCAAACAAGTGGAATGATGCAAACATTATCCAATATGACACAGCATAAACCACTGCCAACAGAATTCTTCAACACGACACATATGATTGCTACGAGTTCCGTAGTTTATAGTGCTTTAGTAATAATTACTAAGGATGGACGACAAAAGTGTGATATCGCACAATTGAGACTATGGTAGAGTATGCGCAAGTACCTCCACTGGCATCCAGAAGCATCTTCAACATGGACCTAGGACCCAATGTAGTGCGAATGATGTCTGCCACAGCCTGCACACAAAACAATTAGAGTTCCCTAACACTAGAAGAAGATGCAGAAAAAACGCTTTAGCTATTGTCCTCACAAGTCACAAATTGAAAGCCAGGTCTTAATTTGTTGGGCTAAAACAGTGGCAAACCAAAACCGACCTAGCAGACAACCAGATCATCAATTGCTGGTTCGCCACATTTTCAGAGTTCAGATTAAGCTAATAAGACACCTAACCTATGTGATGCCCAGGGCAAGGAGATGACAAACTGGCACCACATATGCAGATCTATGCCATTAAGAGCAAAACGTGCTACCTTGGTGAGCTAATTGACTACGATCAATTGCATACTGCCTAGTAGGCATCGACTTCAACAGACGTAGTAAAACAAAAAGCTTAAGAGCACAAACCTTCGCGGCCTGGATGTTGCCATGGTGAACCTTGGCGCCGGATTCTCTCTTTAACGAGTCCTCTGCTCAAATCGAAACAAAAAAGCACGAAATAAATAATATATAAAGAAATAGAAACAGTATAGATCAGATCAGAAATGAAAAACACAATAACTGAACGAACTGAACCAAATCGCGCATTCGTATCATGGGATCAAGTAAATTTTGGCACGAGGGGATCAAGGCGCGGCCTATGCCAAGACCTAAAGCGAGAAACTTCTACCGGAGAATACGGGGGAAGGGGAGGCGCGGAAACCCTAGGAGCCGGGAAGGAAGGATGGCGGGAGAGGCGAGGGGCGAAGGGAGCTTACTCAGCACGAGGACGGGGGCGTGCAATGCCATGGCGGAAGACGAGACGAGGGGCGTGGGGGAGGCGGCGGCGAGGGGGGGCGGAGAGGAAAGAAGAGGAGGTCGGCCTCTGCTGCGTCGCGGGATCTTTCGAGCTCCAGGGTTTGTTTAGTTTTGAAGTGAAACCCTCGTCTCGGAACCAGATGGTTCGCTCCTCACGTGCGTACAGCGTGCGTCTGAGTGTGACCTAGGGAACTGCCAGATGGGGGTCGCTAAATGGGCTGCCCTAGTACTTTGTTGTTGTTTTTTTAGGTAGAGGGATTTGTGATTTTGTGTATAGCAGATCCGTAAAAGAGCCCACCCTGCAAAATAACCGCATTTTACTGGTTTTTGGTAAAACTTGCCCAATTATGGATTCTCTCATTTGTTATTTTTTACGGTAAACTGTATAACTGTGCGCTCGTATATCATATATCATATCAAGTAACGCGATGGATTTTTACTACTCCCTCGGATCCGAATAAAACGTCGGAAGCTATACCTACGAGTTGTACTATTCACGATGTATTCCCACGAATTGGAGGGAGTCCAAATTGTATACTGCAAGATGGTTGGCATGAGGAAATATCAGATCAACTCTCACCATATCGACATCAGACTCGTCGATATTCAGTCAAATTCCTCCACGTCATCCCGATCTAGATATAAGAGAGATATAAATGACATTTACACACTGCTAGCTATAATTTGAAAATAAATTTGATAGTCAAGCTTTTTGAGGTTGGATTATCTGGCTGTAAAACACAGATTATCCTATATATATATATATATATATATATATATATATATATATATTACGCGGATTTGCTACCACCGGTGATAGCTGCACACACTGTTAGAGCCGTTTGATGTTGTTCCGCGATTCGTGCTGCCGTTAACGTCGTTAGGCTTTGTGGCCACGGTGCCAGCCGTGTTTCATTTGCTTTCCACAAAAGAGCAACCGTATCCTGTTTGTTTTCACGAAAAGAAGTAAAAAAAAAGTTCCCCAGGCGGCAAACAGTAGCTGTGTCCGTTCCTTTTGACAAAAAAAAACATTTAAAAAAAATAGTCGGCTCCGAGCGACGACATCCTTCCCCAATTTCCCATCCGACAAGAAATCCACGCGTTCCGGCGACGAGTCGTGAAATTTTTATTGGTTCATTCAGATCCGGAAATTTTTATTGGTTCATTCCAACCATATCCAGATCCGTTCTGTGTCTTGGAACATTTTTTCATGAACTTCTGGAAGAAGTCATAAACCAAAAATATAATTCGTATTAGAGAAAAATAGAAGTATAAAGAAAAGTTCGTAAATTCAGATCCATTCACATATTCATGCTTCAGATCCATTCAAAAAAAGAAATTACATCCATGCTTCAGGTCTAGGCTACCAGGTTCGAATGGAAAAGAAAGAAAAAATTCCCAATGTGGGTGGGTTGGTGCTACCAGATTCGAATGGAAAACCAAGAAAAATCTCCAATATGGGGATGCAGCTACCAGATTCGAACGGAAAAGCAAGAAAAATCACAACGTGGGGTTGCTGCTAGCCACGAGCAGCCATGCTTCAGATCTAGCAAGGTCGGGCTCCACCTGATGCACACCGGAGGAGCTTGGGGCCGACGCGGCGGTGGGGCTGCGGGATCCGGTGGAGGTGGGGCTGCGGGAGCAGAGGGCTGGGCAGACGGCGCATGGTGGTGGATTGAGAGGAGCACGCTGCACGCCGGGTCGAGTTGGTCAACCACGCGAGAGATAAAACATCTACGGTGGTGGGGACGATTCGGGAGGAAAAGAATCACGGTCCAATACGGCTAACAGTTAGCAGACACCGTTACAAACATCTACGGTGGAAATTGTCCTATAGGATGATTAAACGGTGAGATGCATGTGCGTAGGTACCACCGGTGGTAGCACACTATTTCCCATATATATATATATATATATATATGTTAGCATACTAACAAAATCCATGTGCTTTACAGATAGATGGGTTTAAACTATACACTGATTTTTGTCAACTTTGGATGGAGACCACAATGCGAAGGCACGACTCGGTTCACGCAAGCGGCGTGTAGGTCCACCGGGGGCGACAGTACGTCGATAGAAAAAATGCATTTACATTACACCAGATTAGTTTGAACTATATACTGATTTTTGTGTCAGCTATGGAGAGAAACCACAATGCAGAGGCACGGGTCGGGGCACCCAAACGGCATGTAGGTCCACTTGGGGCGATGGCAGGTTGATTAGGCAATAGGAGTGTGTGGTAGTGTGATAGGTATCTAGTGCCCTGTGGGGCTGGTTGCGACCGGAAGCCTTGGCGGCGCAGGCTGGAGGAAGGGTTGAGGACATAGTTGTTTGAGAATGAGGCGACACGTGGCTTCTATGGAGGCGCAGGCACATCGTAGAGAGATGAAGAATTTCCAATAAAAAGATTAATATGAATAATTTTGTCTGTCAATATTACTGCGGCCATTGATCAGTGCAATTTCTAATGCTTTTGAAATTTTGGCAATTCTCTGAGATATCTTCTACCTTCTTTTATGTTGATGAATATTGAAATTATATTTTCGATAAACTTTTCACAACCATGGGTTTTATTAGGATTTTATTTGTTCCTTTGTCTTTTTTGTTTATTTATGTGTAGGTGCAATTATAGACAAATAATGATGAAAGGAGACAAGGGAGAAGCACCAGATGAAAGACAAGTGCCTTGGAAAATGGTCAGCCGTACCGTGACATTAATCGATCGAATTTCCGGGATTCTACACCGATTTTGGTCCCATTTGAGCCGTAATCTTCCTTATATGTTAAGGTCGGTACTGAGAACTATGAGGGTCTCGTCTAGATCCTTGGATTAAGAGGAGGCCGCCTATATAAGAAGGGGAGTCCCTAGCTTCAATCATCCATCTACAACCATCCTCTTACATAGTTGCCGTCCGGAGGGCTGCTGCAACACCATAACACCATCCTATGGAGAAGAAGACAAGGCTCAGAACACGGAGGCCACGACATCTACATCACCATCATCATCATCTACGCCGTTGCCATCGACTCCTCCATCCATATCGTTGTAGTCTTAAACCCTGTTGTGGATTAGATCATGTACTCGTTTATACATTCGTCCACTATCCATATGAATACTCCTATAATGTCTTGTGCTCACATGTCTGAGCAATCTAGTTGGGGATTATGGATGAACCCTAGTTTCAGTGAAGGATTTATTTAGTCTTAACTGTTTATCTGAATTTTAGTGGTCTTTCATGAATTTAACCTCAAGGGGAGGCGAAGTGATCATCGTGCATGATATAACTGATGAGAAATGACATACTCGCTTGGCAGTGTTTCACTTCTATTGAGCATCAATGGGAGAATAACGAAGAACCAAGTACTTGCTCCGCAACCATGGGATAACCCTTAAATGCTAGGGGCCCGTTCTGTCGGGATTCATGCTGAAAACTAGTAGTGGTTGTGTGTTGCGACTCCGCCCATACACCTTTATGGACTTAAGAAAGAAAATTTATCCATCATTAATATTAGTACTAGTGATGATTCCAGACACCCCCATTAACATCTTTTGCTCACTCTCACATTTATTTTCAGCTATTACTTTCAATTTTGTTTTTTAACTTATGTTCTTGGTTACTACTCCCTCCGTTCACTAATGTAAGACATTTTAGCTATTTCAATTTTGACTACATACATATCAAAATGAGTGTATGTGTGTACAAAATAAGTCTACATACATAAGAATCAAGAAAATGCCAAATATTTCTTACATTAGTGAATTGAGGGAGTAGTTATTTACAAACCTCTCTTTATTATTGCTATTCTAACATTTTGTGTGAACATAGTTGCGCGTGATAACGTTGTTATGGGGATTGTAAGAGCATTCCTTTAACCTCTCTTGGGACGGTATAAACGGGATAATACTTTACATGAAAATACTTGCAGCAAATCTATGCACTTGTATGTATCAAGCTTTTCTGGTGCCGTTGTCAGGGAGCAAAAGAGTTTAGTCATCTTACTTATCAATGCTATAACTGTCATGTTCCTATGCTAGCAACTTATAATAAAGATGAATATAGTGCTAGCTTGAGAAAAATGGAATTTCTGCTTTTTATGGGTGCATGAGAGATACTTTGCAGGATAAAAAAGTTTAACGTGGCAAACTCTACTCTTGATAGGATATATGATATATGCTAGCAAGTATATTTGATTTTGTCCTAGAAAACTTTGGTGATAACGTATTAGTACTTAACTATTATATTGAACGGGTCGCAACCGCCAGGGAAGAAACTGAACTTTTGTATGTTGGGGCACTTTTGCATGTTGGGGATGCTCTTACATCTTTAGGACCCATTGCTCCATAAGAATAGGAAAAAATGTAGAAATAGAATGTCGTGACACCTGGAATCCTACAAGAAGTGAAAATGCAAGTCACACTAGTTGTTTGGTTGCACCACACTAAAAATACATGAATTTTATATAGAGTTGAATACAATTCATAGTGGTTATAAACACATAGGAATTTTTCCAAGAAGTAAGTCTTTTGCCAGAAATCAAATAAGATTGTAGTGTAGGAAAGCATTCCATGTGAATTTTGGAGAATCCATTTTATAGGAAAATTCATATGGATTGGAATCCTATGAAATCACTTTTAAAATCTTTTGAAACAAAGAGGCCCTTAGAAATTTTACATTCACCTCTAGGAATTTTACATCTTTCAAAACTAGAAAAAAGCTAAAAGCTAAATGGGCAGCAGATTCCTAGGCCCACTACAGCCAGAAAGCAGCCGGAGGCGAGACTCGAGAGCGAAAGCGCCGGAAACAGCCGGAAGACGCGCCGCCGGCACACACTCCACCACGACAGCACTCCAGTTCACACATAGCTCTGTCTGCCTAGCTGTTCCTTCTACAGCGCTACTCGCAGGTCGCATTCGCAGCGGTAGCATTCGCATCCTCCACTCCAATCCGGTTCCCCAAATCTCCCGAGCCCAATGGCGGCAGCGTCGCTTCTCCCCCTCCTCCTCTTCGCCGTCCGTGCGGCCGTCGGTAGCGCGGCGGGGGCGATCGGGGTGAGCGGCGGCGGCAGCTTTGGTGCGTCGCCAAGAACAATGCCGAGGACGGCGCGCTGCAGTCGGCCATCGACTGGGCCTGCGGCCCCAACGGCGGCGCCGACTGCCGCGCCATCCAGCAGGGCGGCGCCTGCTACGAGCCGCCGGACCTCCTGGCGCACGCCTCCTACGCCTTCAACGACTACTTCCTCCGATCTGGCGGCGCCGCCAGTCCCGCCGCCTGCGACTTCTCCGGCGCCGCCGCGCTCATCGGCCTCAACCCCAGTAAGACTAAGCACCGACGTCGGACCCTCTCGTTAAGGATGAAGCTTTTGAATTTACCAAACATTGTTTTGCTTCGTTATATGTTGGTTTCATGCTATGGAGTTGTAACACCGTCGCGTCGGTGCTGCTGCCGACAATTGTTTTTGCAGGTCATGGCAACTGCGTGTTTCCTTCCAGGTTAGTGCGCCGTGCCTACCCTCCAAGTCCCGTTTTCGTTCTTTTGAATCGTATCTCTGCATTCGACATGCTGGAGTAGAGTACCAGTTAATTCGAGGAACTGAACTGAATATTTCATTTCTAAATTATCAAGAACCAACAAAGTCGTGGGCACGAGGGTGCGCGTGTGTGTCTGTGTGTGTTGGAAGGTGATGTTATGGGAGTATAATTCATTCTTACAAACAACTTGAGCTCTTACTAGAGTGAACACCAAAACCTCAAAACATATAACAGCTGCTAAGTGCACTGCAAGAGCAATTCAGATGACTCTATATCACTTATTAGGCATCCCTGGAGTGGCAAGCCATCTGGTGACTTTCCTTCTTAAGCCGCCTTAAAAGAGACAGTCAATAATGGAATGACTAGAACACAACTCGCGGAATGGCACAACATGTGGACCCCCCACCCCTAGCTGTGTAATGTTTTTGACTAATACTAGTAGTAATTAGACATTTGCTCGTAATTGAAGTTTTCATCTAATTATAAACATTCTATTAGTCTTTCCTTCCTTTTTTCCTGAGTTGATGTGATGCTGCCGGTAACCCTTTTGCTATTAGTATGGTCAAATGTAGTTATTAGTACACTCCATACAATCACTCATTATCAATCATGTTGATTCTTCAGAAGTTCTAGTGATGTTAACTTGTTAAGTAATGTGTCATAGAAATTAATATGGGTGTGATTTACTTATTGATTCATCGTATTAATCTGGTAGGTATGTGGGTGAGCTTGAGCAGCGCCAGGGCCTGACCATGCCTGGAGCTGTGACAGCTTAGGGTGGAATGTTGTTCCTTGCCTGTGTCAACAACTTTAGCTGCCCCAGGCCTATCTCCGCCCCAGTGGGCGTGGCTCACAAAAGGGATTTCAAAATCATTCGACTTTATCATATTATATGTCATATCTGAAGCATAATTTATGCTTTTCAACTCAGCTCTCACTATGTCGAAGTTGAAAAGTCAATTCTTCCTAAATTTGACTCTCTATATGTAGAAATATGTGAAGATCTACAATGCCAAATCAGTATCAATATATTCATCATAAAAATATATTTTCATAATATATTTTATTTTATATATAATGTGTGGTATTTCTTGAATATCTTTTGTCAAAACCAGAAAACCTTGACTTTTTGACTAAGTTTATACACCACCTATTTGGGGACGGAGGGACCAGCAACCATACTGCCCCAGGCCTGGCTCACAAAAGGGACAAAAGGGATTTCAATGTCATTCGAATTTATCATATTATATATCATTTCTGGAGCATAATTTATGCTTTTCAACTTAGCTCTCACTATGTCAAATTTCTGGCATAACCACTAGTTCTTCTTCGGTCATGCCAGCAAGTATGTATCCTTATCGCCCACAAGATCAGGATCTGTTTCTTCCACGTTGTGGTTGAGGTAGTGGTTGAGTTCTGCTATAGGATTCCTATCAAATTTAGCAGTGCAAGACTAAGTTGATGCAGAACTGGAATACTTGGGCTTCAACTTCTTCAACAGATGGGTTGTGGAAGAGCAAGTTGGTCCAGAAGTGAAGGGGTAGCAACTTTGGCCCCTGCTTACCATCTGATCCATCTGAAAGGAATATAAATCAAGATCAAGGAAGAGTGCAGGCTTTGGAGATTGCCTTTTTTCCTAGGCAGTTAGCCTATGTTTTCATGTTTTGGCAGGGTGCTGCTGTTTGGTAGTGTTCTGCAACTTGAAGCAGTTGTCATACTGGTTTCCTCTGATGAACGAAACATAAGCAAGGCTCAAGTGTATCCAGATTAGTACTCTTTGACATGTTGCATGCACAAGCCAACTATCCCAAAAGTCCGAACTTATGGAAAGGGCTACTAATCCACATATACACTTCAACACTCTTGACTATATTCATCTAAACGAAAAAATAATACATGAAAACTGTATCGAGTTTGCCACCCATGCAAATGACATGGAGATCATCCTTGGACCCATGGTCATGATCACCTAGTCTTTCATTGACCGAAGTGAGTTGCGGTATAATATCATAGTAAAGGAAGTTGCTTGAGGCAAGCACCACTCCCAGATGTCTTATTACTGACGCTTAGGTCATTAGTATTGTCTAGTATGCTAAGTAGAAGTTCCTGACCTTGTGCCGATCATCAAATGGCTAATCCTCCGTCAAAAGGAAAATACTAACCTATTACTTTCAGATACTTTATTACACATTGCTTAAACACATTATGCATTGAAGGATATCAGTTTCCTATTGTGCCTTGAAAATTACTGGCTGTACAATTTCAGTAATGGAAAAACAGTAAATGATCAATTATCATGCATTCAAGGTCTATTTGTTCTGACAAGTTGGCATTTGTTGTTCTCGCACGGAAATAGTTGCAGTTGAAAAATCTGGCATCTCTCAGTTTGATATTGCATTTCGTTTAACTGACATAATTCAGTATGCTTTTCATATCCTTGAATGACTGAGACTGATCAAAGATGAGCATGCATGACTACATGTAGTTATATACACAATTAGTCATAAGATAAATTTTACCAGTCATAGACATCTACTAAAGTTAGGCTAATCATAGTTCAGTAGCTAGACAGTTACTCAAAAGTTTACGGTTACTGTCCTGTGCTTGTTTTTTAAGCTGCAACAGAAATAAAGTTGTGAAAAATCTATTACTCTGTTTTGGTAAATTAAATTGATCTTATGATTTTCGAAGACAATTGTTGTCTGCTCACATTTCATCTCATCTGCTGTAGAAAGTAATAAGACACCCCTTTTTGCAACTTAATTATGAGAACGGGCAGTTAACTTTATGGTACCCTTACAGGCCATATGCGCCAAAGGTAAATATATCTTTCTGTGCCAATGGATAAGTTGAATTGGTACTCCAACACTATCACAAAATGTTAGGGAGTGCCTTGATTTTGAGGATAGAAAATTTAGTCATGCACAGCCAAACTCACAATATAACTTGATTAGAGAGTTTAACTGGAACTCCAATGTAGCTGTCAAGGAGTACTATCACAAAGTGTTAGAGAGTACCTTGATTTTGAGGGTAAAATTGTAGTCTTGCAGAGCCAAACACACAATACTAAGTTGGTGATGACTCAGTGCACTTCCTTCAGTTAGATACCAATTGGATGCGTGCATGACGGTGAATTAATTTCATCAGCAAGGAAGACACTTCTTTGTAGAGTTAGGGGGATATGGCCAATTCTTTCATAGGGGTGTCCGCGACAACCTTTGAAAAATTAACATTTGAAGTGACATCGAAATAAAGTCATAAGAAGCCACAACTATCGATTCTTTCACAATGGCGGCAACTCGCAGAAATTGAACCACTTGTTAAGTTAAACAAAGCCACCCATCAAAAACTACAGAATACTGTAATACCCCTCTGTAATGAATGGTCAGATTTAATTGGCACTCCATGACACCCTCTGGGAGAACAGGGTACCGTACAAACTGTCACACAAAAAATCTAAAAACAGCCCGACCAACACAATTATCATAACCCACTTGTTTAACACGCCATGCAAAATTCGTCTTTGAGTTGGATATATGCTTTAATATGTCCAAGTGTCTTCGGAACCATTAACCCCATACTTGTATCACTGCAGTTCATCCCCCAAAAATGGCAGCTTCATAGGAACCACAACCTATGGTCGAACAGGTGCAGATGTAAGCAGAAGTTCTTCATGGCAACTCAATCTCCGGTCATTGCTTCTTTGCATCTCTCTATCTGTAACAATTCTTGTTGCCTCACATTCCTGATGAATTTACTGGAACTCCTGTCTGCATGTATATGATAAACAATTGAGCTGCAGAAACTGCATCTCCTCCTATTTATGACATCCCATGAATATGATTACACTCATGTGAATATGTGGTTGCAGTTCTACCATTCCAGTGAATACTCTATGCACAGTTGCACAACACACGGTTCAGAAAAAAGAAAAGAAGAAAAATCATGTACAGATATTTGTTACAGATGTCATGTGAGGAACTATACAGGTGAAAGACCATAAGCAAGGTCCTGCACCGTCTTGTGGCCGGCTCCCTGGTGATCGCCGACCCTGCACCGGCAGAGAGGGCAGGTCGAGTGCGAGGCTAGCCAGAGGTCGATGCACTCGTCGTGGTAGACGTGGGCACAGGCCGGCAGCAGCTTCGCCATGGCGCCGACCTGGATGACGCCGAGGCAGACCGCGCAGTCCGTCGAGTCGGCGCCCTTGCCACTGTGCCGGACGAGCCGGTTGTACATGAAGGGGGGAACAAGAAGGCTCGAAGCCACCGTGCGCAGCTGCCGGAGCTCCTCCGGATCTTCGACGGGGTATCGTCGATGGTGCATGAATTGCTTGTATAGTGAGAAGAGGGTGAAGGCAGCAGTGACCAACACCGAGACGGCGTAGAAGAAGAGGAGGCTGTCAGGTGACATCGCGAAATGCATAGCGCCAGGAGCTGGAAATGGCCAATTGCAGTTGCGTAGGCTGCGCACACAAGGCAGGAGCAGAGCTCTACATGGTTCGATTTATGCCTTCTTCTTGTTGCGTGCACTGCCTCGTTTCCCAAGTTATTATTGAACTGAACTGCTGAAGTGGACTGCTCTGGTGATTAGGTTTGTCTGTCTGAATAATTTAAGTCTCAACAAACGTTTCTCTGGTGGTTAACGATGCAGAGAGAGCGACCGAGTATTCCTTCCATTGATTTGCATTTTTGAAGGGGTCAGTGGTACGGAGTTTTTCCTTAGAGCATTTCTAACAGATGTCCTAAATTAGGCACAACTTTTTGGTTATAGGGCACCTGTTTTAGCGTTTTAAGGTACCAATTTTTTTTCCGCTTTACTAGATGCTCTATTTTAGGGCACCTCCTCTCCAACAACTGTTCTATTTTAGGGCACCGCGGCCGTGCCACACCCTCCATCTTTTTACACATTTGCAATTGCACATACGTATCAAACAAATAATATGATAAATGATCTAAAATAAATTCAAACAAATAAAACTTAAATAGTACTTAATTATTACAACACAATACAAATAGTTCATCAAGCAACACACCGCGGCGGGGATGGTGCGGGACCAACTGGGAAACCCACCAGCGGCGGCGGAGAAGCGACATGAGGACGAGGAGGCTCCGGATCCGCCTATCCTGGCCCTCGGTGGCGGCGGAGGAGACCGAATCGAGGCCGGCGGCGGCGGAGCTTCGTTTTCGATTCACGGCGGCGACGACGCGTCCGAGGCCATCTCGGCCGATTTGGCGGCGGGGAAGAGGTTGTAGAGCGACCGAGTATTCCTTCCTTGATTTGAATTGTTTGAAGGGGTCAGTGGTACGGAGATTTTTCTTAGCATGGGTGTACCCTGCACCTGCTATCGTTCTGAATGTTCTCATTGTACCATCATTTCTGAAACTTTTTCTAAACATTGCAGTATTAAATCTAAGTCGACCTGTAAACTTTCATTGTCCATTTTATAATTGTAGTGCCACAAATTCATGAACAAAGTTAATGCGTATACTTGCGCTTGAGCACAGCCACAATTTAGAAAGATCCTTATCTGCATCGGACCGAGCGCATAGCTCTTATTCTATAAGATTATGTAAATAATAGTAGATGCTATGTGTCATTCCAATTTGTCATTGACAGGGACTAGGTGAACGAATCAGCAAGGCATACGTATTTTCTAAATATACCCGGCATACATATTTAGCAAACGATCACATCAGTACTTCGCGAAGAGAGTTGTTAGCTATGCCTAACTCAACAATCCTTTTTCTGAATTGAATTAATCTAATTTCTTGGTGTCGGCAAACGGAGCTTGGCTCTGATGGTTGGGTTCCCTGTGGTGGAACCAGCCCACCCAGGTTCAAGTCCTAGACTTGGCATGGGCGTTTGCATTTACCTGGATTTATTCCAGGATTATCCGGCGCTATTCTTTCAGTGGTAGGTGACGTGCCCGTCAACAGCGAGGCGCCTGTGGTGACTTCGTCAACCTCAAGATCTGCCGGCTCAGTCCTTCAGAGGTGCTCATAGGGGTAGGGTGTGCGTGCGTGCGTTCATAGGGGTGAGTGTATGTGCGTTTTTGTGAGCGTCTGTGTTGTACTGTGTTCTCAAAAAAAAAAAAAATAATTTCTTGGTGTCGAAAGTGAAACATGTTCCAACAGTCAGGAAGCAACCTCAAAAGTCAGAACTCAGCTGATATGGCCTTCCACGCGGCAAACACCAAAACAAGTTTGCCTTTTTCATTATAAGAGGAATTAGTAGTCCGGTTTATGAGAAAAAACAAGTAAAACCTGAAATGACAACCGTTAAAAAGACCTAAAGCCATACCGAATGATACACACCGACAAAACAAAGTGTTGCATGTCGCACGTCGTCGACATGATCTTGTTTCCTGAAAGTCGCAACAATCAGACCAAACAAGCTTCTAACACCAAACAATGGCCGAGGGCTATGAACCCCCAAGCTTTCATGAACACCAAGGCTTAGAGGAGGGTATATAGAGGGAACACTCGTTGCCCGTGGACGCAATTGTCACCGGCGTTGACCCCCTCGAGGCAAAGCTTTCTTCTAGACTGCCTTGCTCCACCACTCAACGTACCCCGAAGGAGGAGCTTTTATGCCCTGACACGGTGCGGATGCACTCTCTCACATCGGGCGAGGGCAAGACACGAGAGCGTGTCCACGAGCATCACCACTACACTGAGTCAAGATGGAGGAGAGTAGGTGAGGGTATTTTTTTTCCATAAGGGTTATAAGACGATATATGCTTTTTTGGAAGCATCAATAACAAATATTAACGCCTCTTCATGTGTGTATATGTCCACATCAGAAATGTAAAGAAAAATTATTAAGCATTGCCAAAATTTGTGGGCCCGTGGCATCTGGATTGGTAGCATAGAAACTAAGAATCCCCGTGACTTTTCGTACGAAAAACCCTATTTCTCTCACTCTCTCTCCTAGTTTCCCTTATCTGAAGGAACGCCATGACCTCACTCTCTTTCAACTCTCTGGTGAAACCGTGAAAGAGTGCGCCTAAGGCTCTTGCAGTCTTAATATGAGTAGTGTTGCTAGCCTAGTATTTGCATCATCAATTTTCTGCATTTGTACTTATTTGAATGTCTATGAATTAAAATGTTGCCACTTTTCAACATCTACATGGGTGCCTTGTGTTTCCTAGATGAATAAACTTACATAAATTTCAAACACACCTTGTGTTCCTTTAGTATAAACAATCAACAGTAAAGCTGGGGACACCAGCTTGACAGTCAGAACAGAAAAATAATCCCGGCCTCAACAACAAAGGCTAAAAGAACCTTGCGCCCCATGCAAGATACCAACGAGATCCCCACGGGGATCGATTTTCATTACCTCTCGATAACAAAATACAGCCAGTCCACCAGCATCCAAGTGCAAAAGCGAAAAGAAAAAGCAACAAAGTCACCAAGCTCACCGCCTACTGCTCGCGAGTTGGGACACTAACGAGAGTAGCAAGTTTTTGAAATTTTACATGGCTATCAGCTGAAACAGGCAGAAACAGCACGAGCCAAAAGAAAACGGAAACAAGAGAGCCAAACAGCCTCCCGCCATCTTCACCACCTCATGGGAACAAGTACGAATCGTCCAAAACATCTTCTCCTCTCGACAACAACTTTGACAAAACAGGACAGCAGAAACAGCAGCAGTCAGGCATCATCTCCAGCAGCCCCCAGTTGTCTTGGAACAGCAACACTTCCACCACTCCTGACCGATGTAGCGAGATTCATCAATGTATCAGCTCCAGAACGCAGCGCCTCCTGATCTGCAGAATTGTGAAGGCCTGCCCAATATTTGACAAAAACACATAGATAAATGATCAAATCATTAGGATATTTTATAAGTTTCCCATCAAAGCATGCGTTGTTGCGGCTCTTCCAGATAGCCCAGCACACCGCAGCAACCAAAGTAATCTGCACATTCCCACTGACAGGAAGAAATTGTGCAACTGAGAGAAAGAACCAGGTCGAGTTGAGGCACCAATAGCTCCAGCAATAACTGTCCAAACATACCTAGCCGCTGGGCAGGTGAAGAAAAGATGATGAATTGTCTCATTCTCATCTCAAAACTGACAGCTCGCATTCCCATTCCAGTTTCTTTTCAAGAGATTATCTTTTGTAGCTATTGCATTGTGCCAAATCAGCCACAACCAAATCTTAATCTTCATGGGGATTTTAGCTTTCCACAAATGTTTAAAGGATCTATCCAAGCCCACACTGCTCAAGTTCTGGTACATTGATCTGACACTGAACTGGCCATTCTTTGTCCACTTCCAAACAGGTTTATCCTCCTCTGAGTTCAAAGGAACACCACAAAGCAGATTTTGCATTTCCCTTAGTTGATCTTGCAGATGAGCAGGCAGCCATCTCCAAAAAGTAATACACCATCTCAATTGCGAGGCATCCATCACAGTGATGTTGTTCTCATTACAGGTCTCAGTTTGATGTGTAAATGGTGGTGGCGCCTTTAGATTGGGGAAGGTTCTCATTACAGATCTCAGTCTCAAGGCCCAATGCAAGATGCAAAGGAAACATAGGAAATCAGGGTACACTAATCGATTTTCCGACATGAGCACAAGTCAGAAGCTGTGTGCATCGCTCGATGGAGAGGCTAGGGCTTCACCCCATTTCTAAAAAAAAAAGTATAAACGATTCAGCTTTGTACACGAAATGCCCCCTACCATATTTACCGGACCTCCTTCAGCAATGGCTTCCATCGGCTCTACATGTTCGAATCAATACGATTCTCTAAAAAACCACGTACTATACACACAAACACGCAACAGAAGAACTCTACACATTCGGTAGCCGGCCGACGCCAATGGTCGGGCTAGTGTCCGAGCGGCATATCGGGCACGTCGAGTGCGCGTCCAGCCAGGGGTCGATGCACTCTGCGTGGTAAAGGTGCAGGCACACCGGCAGCAGCCGCACCGTCTCCCCGAGCTGGAATTCCCCGAGGCACACGGAGCACGCCGCTGCCTCCTCCCCCCCGCCCGCCAAATTGTACTTCACGGATCGGCTGTACATGAACGCCGGGAGACCGGCCGTCGGGTTGGCGGCGTCCATGAGCGCAATGCCATGTACCGGCAGGGACACCCGCCGAGTTTCCGCTGCACGAGCGCGACGGCGGTGGTGCTCCCTGCAGAGGCTGCACACGGTTGTGAATACGATCAAGGACGTCACGATGCCGACGAAGATGCCGGTAATCATCCTGCCCTGAGACGATGGCTTATCATTGTACATTGGTCGTGCTGGCGGCGACATGGGCAGAGGACGGAATAACCAGGGCGGTGGAGGAGGGGAAATGCCGGGGAAGCCCGGGGGCAAATGAGCCATCGGTCCGTCGTGTGCAACTGCAAACGACATATTATAAGAGGATGGTTTATAGTTACAGGTTTAAGCAAATTATAAGCGGATCGTCGCAAGTACTTGTAAGCTAATCCTGTGGTCAAATGGGTTTATTAAGTGATTGCCGATTCATTGCCAAATGCGCGTCCATCAAGGAGGAGGAAGGGACGTGACACTGGTAATACTCGGACGTTGTCAAGGTTTTTTATGTGGATGTGGTGTGGAATGATTTTCAAGGAAAAAAATATAGCCGGTTGGTGCTGTACAGGAGAGGGTGTTTTCTTAAATAATGGGTATTTTAATGAGTAAACGATCCAATTTTATTAACTGAAAAACTAAAATATCGGATTGAATAAACCGATAATACAAAAATTTACATTAAATCTCTTCAAAGTCGTCTTCTTCAGCTTCGCCTGACGTTGGATCAGCGACTCCACCATGGAGAAGCCGCCACCGAGGCACAAAAATATAGCATAAGAGGAACTAAGGCTGCACTTTTTCTTTTTTATAAGGAGTATATATTAATATCGCGAAGATACCAATTACACTCAGACTCTGCAACAACGCGCTGCCCTAACGGCCACACAAATACACATAACCCATAATAAAAAGAAGAATTACAAAAAAGAAAAGCCCCCGCTACAGTGATCTATTCCTTGTAGAAGAAGACCTACCACCAAACAGTACCAGAAGTCCAGCTTCTCCAAAAGCGACGCCTCCAAGAAGGAAACAGTTCTCAAGCGTCGTCATCGCCCTGATCATAGATCATAGGTTTTTACCCTGAAGAAAGTCCACACTTGCAAAAGCAATGTCTTCAACAAGGCAATTGCCAGACACAACCAATTAATTCCAGACCTTGGGTTCCCAGAAAGTTTAGACTCTGAACTTCTCCTGCGCTGTACGCCCCTCTTGCCGTTGCCGCTGCTCCAAGTTACGAATCACCGAGCCAATCACTCATCGCCACCAGGACTCGAACCACCATTACTAG
Source organism: Poa pratensis (assembly GCA_947311845.1). Lineage (NCBI taxonomy): Eukaryota > Viridiplantae > Streptophyta > Magnoliopsida > Poales > Poaceae > Poa > Poa pratensis. The sequence continues at coordinate 29,297,828 of CAMZMU010000078.1, read as the reverse complement.
TCCTCAAATCTTGACTTCTGTGCCATTCTCCGCACTCTGACTTCACCATGCAACAAAAGACAAGTCCACGATGGCAACTGTAGTGCTTCACAACGCTTCCTCTGAAACCAAACGGTCAGAAAAAACATGGCTGCGTGCGATCGAATCCCACCCAATCCGTCAATCTCCAGACTTGATTTACCCAATGGAGTTCACCGGCGGAGCCTTCCGGAACTCGACACTCCAGCCAGATCAGTGAAGACATGCATCAAGTAGACCTTCATCTTGGCGTGAGAGGGATGCAGGGACCACCACCTTTATTCAATCCGAGCCGACGAGACTGGACGATGGGGAACCAGCCCACCGCCGCCTGACCGGCGCCGACACGCCACGGTGCCAAGCCACCGGCGCCACCAGGCACCCCAGCGCCGCCTGCCGCCACAGAAGCGAGCCTCAGGCCCGCACACAGGCCCAGATCGGCCACGAGTCAGCCCGAAGCCCTCGTCCGCGGCAGCAAGGGCGTCACCACCGCGTAGAGACTGCGGTCTCCGCCGTTTTCGCTGGGATGCGCTCGCCGCCGGGGAACCGCGATACCTCGCCGCCGAATCGCGCTGCAGCCACACGCGCCGCTGCCGCCAGGGAACCCGCTGCCACCGCGCAAAGGAGAAGGCCCTGCCGCCGCCATTCGCCGTTCCCCGAGCCTTGCCCGCGGAGACCCCGGCAGCGGCGGGTAGAGGGAGCTGGAGAGAGGAGGGGCTCGCGCCGCCCGAGCCGCCTAGGGTTAGGCGACGCGGGGGCCATGTAGGAGGCTAACCCCACTAAGGCTGCACTATGGTACATTAACTCTGGTGTTCTCTCCATCTTCTTCTGTTAAACTGTCTGCCAGAGAAGAGGGGAAATGATGTCTAAGCTCGTTGACGGCTAGGGTTTTTCTCTCATGTCTTCATCTCAAGAATCTCCGATGTGCATCTTTAGTGGCACATCAAACTGATATACTCCTCCGTTCCACAATATAAGATGTTTTAAACCTTTTCCACGTTCACATGTATACACATGTATCTAGACATATTTAAGTGCATCTGTGCATTTCTTATAGTATGAATCTATACATGTATGTGTAGCACCTAAAACATCTTACATTGTGGAACAGAGGGAGTACTATACAATTTTGGATTCTGCAAAACACAATGACAAAGCACGGAGGACACACATAGCCATTACAAAAACGAGCAACTAAAAGCCGAAAAACATGAAAACAAAAGTGATTAAGAACATCGACCACAACCATTGTCTTCACGGACGCAACCACACAAAGCATCCTAATTCATAGTTTTTTTTTTGAAAAAAGAGAGTCTCCTCTCCGATTTCTATTATTAGAAACCAATAGGTGTTCGAGTTACAGGTATGAAAAGTAAACCAAGAAAAGCAGGAAATAAAAACGCTACCACGCTGGCCCTCACAGCTGGCGAGTAGCCCAAGCACAATCGAATTTCAGAACCCATAAGCTACTCCTACCAGAACAGTTTCCTTCGCCAAAACTTGCTCCAACTAACATCATTAACTATTATCTAAACACGGCACCAATTTCTCTTCTCTTCACCAATCATCCTAATTCATTGTGACACTATTCATTTGCAAAACGAGCCACTTGATCTCGTTCAAACCACATACAAACATGCCTTTACTGAGTCTTGACGAAGTACCATGTCCAAGTAGTCCAGCAAGGGACCATGGAAAATCCGTATCAGATGCCTATCCTAACACCCACTTACCGCGAAAGAAGTGCGGGAAGGTAATAAACTCCAAAATACTCCGTATATATTGCTTTAAAGGCTGTCGTCGAAACCCGTAAAACTAGTTTCCTCCTCGGAGAAGGATGATACCTCTAAGGCGCCGATTGGTTCGCTGTTTAGATTTCCCCTTCGGAAAAAAACGACGGATCTCCAACCTCCGTAAAATATTTCCGGCTGTTTCCTGCCCGATTACCCCACATCCAAGCGAGCCCTAAGAGGTGAGTGAAGGCCGTAAACTTCATTTTCCTAGATTCTTAGATAGGTTTTGCACCCAAGGTTGACGCGACACCATGCTGCTTAATTACCATTAGGAGCAACCTCAAGAGGAAGAAATCTAAAGTCACCCACACGAGCAATCCACATACGTTGTGTCATGCCGCAGTTAGGTGGAAGAGAGTCAAACATATGCAGGGCTAAGACCTAAGACCTCCACAAAGATCGTGGATCAAGATTCAAGCAATGCGGCATCAGCCATAGACTATCAAAAGGAAAGATGCATCACATCGTGAATGACGAGGATGCTTCTGTGTTGTCAAGTGTCCATCCATGTACGTTGCACTCCATGCATATCACTGGTTGGTCTCCGCGCGGCAGTTGGGGCACGTCGAGTGCGCGTCCAGCCATGGGTCGATGCACTCGGCGTGGTACAGGTGCAGGCACCCCGGCAGCAGCCGCACCCTCTCCCCGAGCTGGAACTCCCCGATGCAGACGGAGCACGCGGCTGCCTCCTCCCCTCCGCCTGGCAAGTTGCGCTTCAAGGATCGAGTGTACGTGAACGCCGGGGAACCGGCCGGCTGGACCTGGCGAAGCGGCCGCTCGTCGTCGTCGACAGGCACGGTACCAGTTTCCGTCGGAGGCAGCGGCCCAGCGGCTGCGGCGTCAGCCGCGGCGCGAGCGCGGTTGTTGCGGCACTTGCAGAGGCTGCACAGGAGCACGGAGATCGCGACGCCGATGACGACGCCGGCGATGACCTTGCCTCGTAAATCGTTGGACCTGGACGGTGGTGGGGAAAACGTCGGTGGAGGAGGAGCGAAGGGGCGGAAGCCAGGGGGGAATTGAGCCATTTTTCGTCTGCAGCTGCAAGATGGACCAGCTATAACTAATCTGTTTGTGGCAATGACTTTCATGAAAATGCCGTGGTCAGAAGTCAAAAGGGTTAATTAATTGGCTGCTAATTCATCGCGAAACTAAGGGGAAATCACGGGAATTGGCCCCGTTTCATCTTGATTGTACGCGACAGCAACCGGACGGTGGTGGCACGCTGACGTTGTCAAGTTTTTTTTTCTATCAAGTTTTTCTTTCCGTGTTATTGCTAGCCCAATTCGGTTAGTGTTGAAGGAAGAGTCGTGCTAACATGCATAAACAATTCGCAGACGAAAACAAAATGGAAGCACCTTGTCTTTTTTGTCGGATTTTAGCAGCTGCAAGGACATCATCCGTGCTGGCCTTTTTTTCCCTCTTCCTAGCGACCGTACGTACGTATCGTACGTCGGGCGCACCTTTTTTTTTTTGAGAGAACGTCGGGCGCACCTGTTCGCTAAAAAAAAACACCTGTGTTCGCTATACCAACACCCAAGCCCAAACCAAGCCCACACACGATCTCGGCCCAGACCACCGTAAGTTACGATATCGTGGTCCGATCGATGGACTTCAACTCCTATACCGACACTGCTTCAAGACGAACTTAACAATGCTTCCATAAAACAAAAGACAAAAAATTCCAAATCGTTGGGCTTCAACTACTATACCAACACTGCTCCGAGACAAATTCAAAAAAAAAACACTACTCCAAGACGAACAATGTTAAAACAGACGGCCATGGGGAGCCATATAAAAACGTATGGATCCTTATCAAAACCCCAACACGACATTGCATAGCACAAAATTCTGCTGCCCCAGCTCGAGATTGACATTGCCACGCCCTTTCCCAGCACCGGAACTCGCTCGACATTGCCACGCCCTGCCACAACACCAGAACGCTAGCTCGGCGTTGCTTGGTCTCGCGCTTGCAACAGCGACGCTGCACGTACGGTAATCACTTCTCCTGCTGTGTGGTGGTCAGATTTATTTCATTAGTTAATAAATAAAAGTGAGACGACTGAATAGATGGATCAATACACACCCTGTTTAAGTTACCTGAGTAGCAAACTAAAGGAACATTAAAGGACCGACTACATGTAAAAAAATAAACAACCAGGTCTGATCACAAGGCATCCATTAGGTCGGGTTAAGATAACCCAGTACCAAACTTAGTATTGCAGCTATGAAATCATCCAGCATGTTATTACCAAAAAAAAATAGACCTTCAGAGTTCACTTAACATTTTTCATATCAGCGCAGATTACCGTAGTCAAGTAAACCAGTATTTGCGTTGGTTAAAATAGGGAACATGACTATTTAACTTTCAATTATTTTAATTTGTTATGCCTATAAGAACCAGACTCAGCTACGACATAATCCTATCCTATTCCGATACCAACTCACCTTCAGCAAGCTCCCATCGGCGACACATAAAAAGGACTATGACTCCCTCGGAAAGAAAACGTACCTAAACTGCAAGTTCCTGTCCAAAGCGAAAAATATTGCAGTGTTCCCTAGCTCGACGTTCCTCACGGGCCCCACGTTGCTGCCATCTCGCCGTTCTGCCGAGTCCCACCGTGCTACTGCCCCTGATCATCGCTTTCCTCTGGTCTGCACATAAACCATAGTTATTTCAGTGTCATGGAACTTGATTCAATATGCTTGCTCAATTGGTAACTGCATTAAGTGATCATAGTGACTCGGCAAAAGGGAGTGATTTAGGCAAATTTCTAGCAACTCATCCATCAAGGCTAATATGATAAGAACAATCATAAAATCCAGTCATTGGTTATTTTAATAGTACGTATTTTCTTCATTTTCTTGATTTAACCAGTGCAGTCATGATACATAACAGTCATTTGCATTTGCTTCAGTATAATTGGTCAACTTCACATTGGATGTTTATAACTTTTATTTTTGCCTTTGGTTGCAGAAAATGGCAGAGCAAAGACAACTGATTTCAAATATTTTAGAAGATAGAAATCAAGCAAGACGTGAACGTGATAGAGCTCGGCGAAACAGTTTGACGGCCGAGCAAAAGGAGGAGATCAAAATGAGTGAAATGGTCTTTTTTGCAACAAGTTCTTCGTATGAAAGGATTTGCACCAACGTGGTGCGAATGGATTGCTAGATTTGTCCAGGGTGGAAGTGTTGGTATCCAGGTTAATGATGATATTGGGCATTATTTTCATACTCTGAAAGGGTTACGACAAGGTGATCCGTTGTCACCTTTGTTGTTCAATTTGGTGGCTGATATGTTGGCTATTTTAATTGCGCGGGCTAAGCAAGATGGTCAAGTAGGAGGATTAATACCACATTTGGTTGAGGGTGGTGTTTCCATACTTCAATATGCGGATGACACAATTCTGTTTCTTGAACACGATGTTGCGAAAGCCGTGAACATGAAACTAATATTGGCTTTTTTTGAACAGTTGTCGGGGTTAAAAATCAATTTTCATAAAAGTGAGCTTTATTGTTTTGGCAAGGCAGTAGAGGAGCAAGAACAATACCGAAATATTTTTGGTTGTGGAATCGGTTCATTACCATTTAAATATCTCGGTATTCCTATACATTATAGGAAACTCCTCAATAAGGAGTGGAAACCAGTAGAAGATCGCTTCGAGCGGAAGCTAGGATCTTGGGTAGCTAAGATGTTATCATACAGAGATCGTCTTGTGCTAATTAATTCGGTTTTGACAAGCTTGCCAATGTTCTTGCTATCGTTCTTTGAAATACCTAAAGGGGTACGTAAAAGATTGGATTTCTATCGGTCAAGATTTTTTTTGGCAAAGTGATCTACTAAAGAAGAAATATAGGCTAACAAAGTGGAATATTGTGTGCTGACCAAAGGACCAAGGGGGGCTGGGAATTGAGGTGCTAGATATCAAGAATAAATGCCTTTTGAGTAAATGGTTATTTAAACTACTTAACGAAGATGGGGTGTGGCAGGAATTATGGGGGATAAAACGTTATCTCAAGTTCAGATTAAGCCACATGATTCACCTTTTTGGAAGGGGTTAATGCGAGTGAAGGATGACTTCTTTAAGCATGGCTCCTTTGCGGTTGGAGATGGGGCAGCAAACTAGATTTTGGGAGGATAGTTGGATTGGTGACTCGTCATTAGCGGATGAGTATCCATCGCTCTATGCCGTGGCGTCCAATAAGCAGATGACTGTTGCGGAAGTTTTTGCTGGCACTCCTATTAACCTCACCTTTCGGCGAAACTTGGTGGGAAATAATAGAGAAATCTGGTTTCATTTGGTTGAAAGACTAATGCGGGTTCAATTAACGAATGAATCAGATAGGTTCATATGGAAGCTCACGCCATCGGGTGACTTCTCTGTTAAATCGTACTATGCTAGACTGCTTAATGGACACACTATATATTTTAAAAAATACTTGTGGAAACTTAAAGTGCCCCTTAAGATACGAATCTTCTTGTGGTTTTTGCATAGGAAAGAATTGTTGACGAAGGATAACTTGATTAGACGGAGGTGGATAGGGTGTAAGAAATGCGTTTTCTATGATGCAGATGAGTCTGTTGAGCACTTGTTCATTTCATGTATGTTTGCACGTAATATATGACGCTTGGTTCATTTTACTTTCAACATTTACCCCCCAACTAGTATAGCAAATTTGTTTGGAAGTTGGTTAAATGGGGTGGATAAGACATCTAAAGAACTCATTAGAATTGGAGTTGCGGCTATTCTATGGGCTATTTGGAACCGTCGTAACGATATAATCTTTAACAAGGCAACATCTGTTCATTATTTGCAGGTTATCAACAAAGCCACCTATTGGATCCACATGTGGTCATATCTTCTTCCTGTGGAAAGACGTGGTCGCATGGATTCCGGATGTACTCGAATGATGATGGTCGTACGGGAAATCTTCTGCCAGGGTGGGTGGCAACATCATAGAAGGATTGATGGATAGAGCTTGTTTTAAGTGGTTGATTTTTGTATCCACTTTGAGTGATCCGTGAATTGTAAACTCTGAATAACTTGTGACGATTTAATAATTGCGGTGGCTGTGTGCATCGTTCTGATGCAGAGGCCGGGGATCCGCACCCTATTTTCTAAAAAAAGGAAAAAATATAGAGCTAAACGAAATAGTTTGCCGCCCAAGAGTTTGACGGCCAAGGAAAAGGAGCAGATCAATGCAGGTAGAAGAGCCAAAGATAAAGCTAAACGAAATAGTCTGTCCTCTGAGCAAAAGGAGGAGATTAATGCACTCAGAAGAGCAGCCGAGCAACACACATCTAAAGAAAGAATAACTGATGAGAAGAGGGCTCGGCGCAGGATAAACGCCGCTGCTAGGAGGGATAGCCATGTGCTGAATCCATCGCAATGCCGTGCCCAGATGCAGCAATTTTGCCAACGAGCACGCCCGAGTATACCATAAGGACCGACGGTAACACACTGATATTTAAAAACTTATTTATGTCATTGTGCATTGAAGCATCGTACTTACCAGATCAAGAATTTTGCAGGCGACATGGAGGCCTTCCTCAACGGTATCATGGACGAAAAGACCATCCCAAACGACCTAACGGACGAGGAGTGCTGCATGTATGCCCGTGAAGGTACTAAGGACAGATTTCCATCATCACAGTCTGTTATGATTAAATATGAACATATTAATTTGATATCATATGCATGCAGGTTTCGACGCTGAAGACGTGGACCTCGATACATCAATAGACTCATCTGACGAGGGTGCTATCGATCCTTTCAATTTTGTGTACTCGAACCTCCCAGATAGCACGCACATACTAGAGCAAGTTCCCAACTGCAAACACTGCCATGCCAAGATATTTGAGCATGAGCCCCCCGTATTCTATTGTCGAAACGGACAAATCGAACTGGCTAAACCAGTGCCTATCCCGGAGCTGATGAGGTTATGGTCTAGCATGGATGCCGACTGTCGACATTTTCGAGAGAGCATACGATTCTTTAACGGCCACTTCTCCTTCATAACCCTTGGTGTCAGTCTCGACAACGACTGCACAAACATGAGGTCCGGAGTCTACACATTCCGAGCACAAGGCAAATTGTACCACAACGTGCATTCGTTTGGGCCAGGCTCTTGCTCGGAACATCTACAACTGTACTTCTACAATGATGAACCCAGCTTGATCCATCGCAAAGAAGCCACCAAGGAACTAGACCAGGAGGTTGTCCGTAAGATTGTAGAAATACTAAGAGGAAACCCCTACTCCGAGCAGTTTAGGAGTTTGGACGCCCATACGGATAACCTCGAGGACTACCGTATAGAACTGAACACCGACAAAAAGCTAGACCAACGGAGATAGAACACACCATTGTCGTCCGAGGTGGCTGCGATCTGGGTCGAAGGCAGCGACCTGGCAAATAGGTTCAAGCGCAACATTATTCTCTGCGGTAACAACAATGAGAGGCATAGTATACAGGCCACACAAGGATGCTATGACCCGCTCTCATACCCCCTCTTCTTCCCAAAGGGGGAGCTCGGTTGGCATCCAAATATACCTAAATGTAATAAGTCTTGGAACCTTGCACAACTGCCAAGAGCAGAGCGTGACGACGATCCAGGTTTAGCTATCTGGGATATTTCTGTATTTATTTGTCTATACTTCTCATATGTTATGTGGCATAACATTATTTTCTTATTTCTTTTTTATTACAGAGGGGGTGGCAGTTTATGTGTCTCTATCAGGGACTACTATTGTTATCGACTACAGACACGTCCTGCTATATTCAACCCCATACTACATGGAGGGCATCTGTTCCAGCAATGGGGTGTGGACATGTACATAAAGATCGAGGGATGCAGGTTGAATTGGATCAGGAAGCACCAACCGGAGATACGTGCTGATCTATATAAAGGCATTGTCGATAGCATCACAGCCGGAGAGACTCGAGCAAGTGCTGTTGGCACAAGGATCGTTCTCCCTTGGAATTTTCAAGGGTGTTTCCGAGACATGAAGCGGAGGCATATGGACGCCATGACATTGGTACAGACGTACGGTAAGCCCGACATCTTCCTGACTATGACATGCAACCCAAACTGGCAGGAGATACATGATGCCCTACTTCCAGGCCAAACCGCGCAGGACCGGCTAGATATTGTGGCCCGAGTGTTTCGGGCCAAGCTGGAGACGATGAAATATATGCTGACCAAGAAGCACATCCTAGGCGTTGTGAAGGCGTACATCTACGTGGTCGAGTTCTAGAAGAGAGGCCTCCCACATGCCCATTTCCTATTGATCATGGATTCAAAATGTAAGCTCCTTGTGCCAGAGCAGTATGACCACCTCATATCAGCAGAGCTCCCGGACAAGGATAAATACCCGGAGCTATACGCCATGGTCGTGAAGCATATGATGCACGGCCCATGTGGTGTCCTAAATCCAAACAACGTGTGCATGCAAGATGGGTCATGCAAGTGTAGGTACCCGCGGACGTTCAACGAGACCACCATACAGGGGAAGGACACATACCCGGTTTATCGGAGACAGATGGATGGCCGTTCGGCAAAGGTCCGCGGTGCAACACTCGACAATAGATGGGGTTGTGCCTTACAACCCTTACCTCCTGCGGATGTTCAATTGCCATATCAACGTGGAGGTGTGCTCTAGCATAAAGGCAGTCAAGTACCTTTATAAGTACATATACAAGGGCCACGATCAGACTTCATTCAAGACAAGCCTGACGCCAATGGTAACATAGACGAGATCAAGAGATACATTGACGCAAGGTGGGTTACTCCACCTGAAGCCATGTGGAGGATATTCGGCTTCAAACTATGTGAGTGCCACCCGTCTATACTACAGCCGCCGCTTCATCTCCCAAATATGCAAAGAGTCACGTTCAAAGCGGGAGACAACCTGAATGACGTCACTGCCCAGGAGAACACATCCATGCTCACAGAGTATTTCGTGGCTAACCATACGTACGAGTGGGCTCGAGATATTATCTACAGGGATTTTCTAGGAAGGTTCACATGGTAACCAGCAAAGTACTGGAAGCCAAGGAAAAGGGATCACCAAGTAGGCCGAATCATGACAGCAAATCCAGCCGAGGGGGAGCGGTATTTTCTTAGGGTGCTTCTAAACCACGTACGAGGCTCGACGTCCTTCGATGACCTGAAGACAGTTGATGGTGTGCTATGTGATACCTTTCATGAGGCCACGGAAAGGAAGGGTCTAATCAAGGCGACAACACGCTCAACGAGTGTCTTAATGAGTCTGAGCAGTTTGCCATGCCAGCCTCACTCAGGAGGCAATTCGTAACGATCTTGGTATTTTGTGAGCCTGGCGATGTGCGCGGTCTTTGGGATCGACACCTTGAGGCGATGTCAGACGACAACCGGCGGCAACACACATGTCCAAAAGCGGTGGAGCAAATGGTGCCGCTAGATATTAGGGGCATGCTACAATCCATGGGCAAAGACATAAACTCGTTCCCTCTTCCGAACATTGACGAGACATATGACAACACCGAAGGCGAGACTAAGGAGGTAATCGAGGAAACCAACATCAAGGTAGACGAGGAAGACGCTTCTCTGGCGGCCTTACTAAACCCCGAGTAGAGGCTTGCCTACGACGAGATACTAGAGTCAGTTGATGGCGACGATGGAGGCGTCTTCTTCGTCGATGGTCCGGGAGGCACTAGGAAGACCTACCTTTACAGGGCACTGCTCGCTAGGGTTCGCGGACAGGGAAATATCGCGGTGGCCACAGCGACGTCCGGTGTCGACACTTCAATCATGCCTGGAGGTAGGACAGCCCACTCGAGGTTCAAGATCCCACAAAGCCTTGAAGAAGGGGCATCATGCAGCTTCACTAAGCAGAGTGGGACAACCAAGCTCCCGAGGATGGCTAAACTAATACTTTGGGATGAAGCCACGATGACGAAACGGCAGACAGTTGAAGCACTGGACAGAAGCATGCGCGATATCATGGGCTGCCAGGACCGACCTTTTGGGGGCAAGACTGTCGTGTTCGGTGGGGACTTCAGGCAGGTGCTTCCAGTAGTGAGGAAATGGTCACGAGGTCAGATAATCGATGCGAGTCTGCGGAGTTCAAACCTATGGAACGGCATGCGCCAACTAAGGCTCGTAAAGAACATGAGGGCGCAGAACGACCGATGGTTCGCGGATTACTTGCTAAGGATAGGTAATGGCACTAAGGAAACTGACGAGGAAGGAAACATCCAGCTTCCGGAAGAAATATGTGTGCCTTCTATGGGAGATGCGACTGATATAGAGAAGTTGATCGACCATGTGTTTCCTGCCCTAGACCAAAACATGGACAATCCAAATTACATTACTTCTCGAGAAATCCTCTCCACAAAGAACGACAACGTAGATGGAATAAACATGCGCATGATTGAGTGTTTTCAGGGAGAGGAGATGATCTATCATAGCTTTGATAGCGCGGAGGATGATCCACATGGCTACTATGCCCAAGAGTTTCTTCACTCGCTGAATCCTAATGGGATGCCTCCGCACGCACTTAAACTGAAGATAAACTGTCCTGTTATACTACTAAGGAACATTGACCCAGCTAATGGGTTGTGTAATGGCACAAGGCTTGTGATCCGTGGGTTCCAGAGGAACGCAATCGACGCAGAGATCGTGGTGGGATAGCACGCTGGGCAGCGGGTGTTTCTCCCTCGGATATCTCTCTGTCCGTCCGATAATGACATGTTCCCATTCAGATTCAAGAGGAAACAGTTCCCAATCAGGCTTAGCTTTGCCATGACGATCAACAAGGCGCAAGGGCAGACCATCCTGGCCACAAAGGTCAAAGGAAAGGACATGACCAAGAATTCAAAGAAGAGAAAAAGAAACGAGTCCTTAGTAACGACCACAAAGAACATAGTCTACAAGGATGTCCTTAGCACTTGAACTCAGTGGACCAGATTTGAGTAGATTACTTCATGTTTATTATATCTTTCAAAATGTAATGGATGCAAACGCATTTGAATTTCTCATTATATGAATAAATATCTATATTCATTTTGAGTTTACACGTGAGATATTTGTGATGATAGAGAAAAGAGTAGAGCATTCAATTAACATATACCATTTTAGAATCAAAGCATATACATGTTCTTCTTGAAGACGTTCCAAATCAAGGGGGTTTAGTGCAGGTTCAGTATATATACCATTTAATAATTACAACTCGGTATGTCAACATTAGGACAATATTAGGCGTGAATTTCCTGCTGCGGTAGACAGACAAATCCTCTAAGCTCGGCCCCAGCAAATCAGTCATAAAAAGTTTTGCTAACCATCTAGACCAAAATAATTAACAATCGCAATGCAACTCAGTGTCTTATCTGAATCCAGGCTACTCACATGAAACGCAACACTGTAGCACAGGGCAGGATTTGAAATTCTATGCATATGGGAAACATCTGAGAAGAAAGGGGCAATGGAGATGAGGTATAAATGAACGAAATGAAGCAGAGAGCAGGGAATCAGCTACTATGATGTGTGAGATCTATAAACAAAAGAAAAGTAATTGCAAATAATTTCAAAATAGTGTAGTAAGCTACTATGGTGTGTGGGATTTAGACATATCAGATAACAAGTGTACGCCACAAAGCAAAAGCTCACACCAACTGAAATTAAAAGGAACTACAATAGGACATGGAGTACCTTGTTATGACTAAGCAGGTAGTAATACAAATCACACTCATGTTCTTGGTAGCCGAAGAGTATGCAATAGTTGAGCCAGACTTCATAACTTGGCATCAAACAAAATTAATTTAAGATACTTCTGAAATAGAAAATAAAACTGAAAATGAACACCCCAGAAGACCGCATCCAAATTCACATCCACATAGATGCTAGATAGTACCACTCATCAGCGAGAAAAAATCTCACATGCAGGGGTGGCACACATACAACAGCTCCATCTTGTCTCGTTCTTATGAAGTGACAAGGATATACATCTCGGGTACCCTACCATAAGGGTACCTGGTGCACGTGTCGACTAAGGCCCAACTATCAAGAGCCTACATGAAGCCCATGACGAAAGGCCCAACAAGATGGAGTACCCTCCAAGATTAGACATAGACATAGTCGGTTTATACTTTCCTTGCATGTAAACAGGGTCGGTTACGGACTCCCGAGACCCGGCCTCTTATAAAGGCTGGGAGGGCCGTCGATCCTGGAGAAGCCATACTCGTACCACCAAAAGCCCTAGCGAGATCGACATCTCGCCGGAGCTCCCCTGTAATCGCATAATCTCACACAATCAATACCAGACAAGCAGGAAGTAGGGTCTTTACCTCCACCCGAGGGGCCTGAACCTCGGTAAATCTTTGCCTCTGCTTGTCAGCCGACGAAACTACCAGTACTACCACATTCTCTCCCCATAATCTCAACCCTAGGTCCTTAACCATGGGATTTGATGAGTTAACCCCTCGTCAATTGACGCCGTCTGTGGGAAAGAATAGTGCTGGACTCACGGTTTTTTCGGTCCCATCGAAAAACAGCGACTCGCCGATCGGATCTACGAATGGCAACTCGCCGACTGCATCAACAAATCAGAACTCGCCGACTCAGGCGGCACACGGCAACTTGCCGACTCACTCGACAAATGGCAGCATGCCGGCTTCACCTGCAAAAAGCACATCAGATCCTCTGATGGACTTCGAGCCACACTCGCCAGAATTCCAGGAGACGTTCACCGATCTCGAGTCAGGTTTGGGTTTAACCGTCGGCTCGTTCAATTTTTTCGTCAACAAGCTTGGTGTGCAGGACTTGACAGATCCACGTCAACTCGCGACTTCCGCACCCGAGGCTCCATCGGTTGCGGCTCCTTCGACTGCGGATCCATCAACTGCGTCCATACCATCGTCGATCCTCCAAGCTTGCTCGTCTGCAACAACCATGTCGACTCGAGAGATCAACGAGCTCATTGAAGTACTCCAAGGTGAGGAGGCCAAATCAGCATACCGCACAAACGATCTTGAGCTCGATCTCCCACTCGAGGATAGTTTCAACTGCGGGATCTCCCTCAGCGACTTTGACGAGCCCGAAACTCATATCGACAACTACGTCGACTCCGAGATATGCACCAACACCAACTTCGACTTCGAGATCCATAACTGTAACACCCCAAAAATCCGTACCTAATCTTAGTGGTGTTTTCCGACACCCGAAAAACTTTTTCCTCTTACCCCAAATATTTCTTCAAATCTTTTGAGGATGTTTTGACTTGGAAGTTGCTCTCTCAAGAATTCCCCTGTAATCCACGAACCACTCCATCACCCCTGATAATTCTGGTGCCTGGGTTTTTCCTCAGAAACCCTAGCCCTAAAATATCGACCCTTTTAAATCATTTCCTCCACCTACAAAAGGAAAGCCCATTTCCATAGCTCTAAAAATTTCACCAAAAATACCAGAGGACCCCATGTCCATATAAATGCCATCCATGCAAAAATATGGCATACTCCAATGCAATATTGCCAAGTTAGCCCATAATTTCAAAACTGCCATTTCTGATCTAGAAATGTTTTAGCCAAGCTAGGTATCTCCAAAATTTCTGATAAATTCAGGGGATGAATATTTTGGCATTTCCTGCATTTCATCTTTTGGAGACAAACCCATTTGAGCAATATTTAGACCACATCCTTTGTAAGCCCAAATAGATGCCATTTTGAGTTCTTCAAGAAAACCTACACCTAGAAAAATCCAATGACCTTGATATTTGGTGATCTTGACCACATGGTCCTTAGACACACAAAACCAGGAGGCCACCCCAAGGGGAATTGTAGAAATCCCTTTTCCTAAATCATGCCATTATAGTCATTTTTGGCCATCTTTTGGAAACTCAATTTCCCATAATCCAAATGGTCTCAAACTCCATGGACACTCTTCCCTGACCAAAACAACCCACGCCTAATTTTTGGGAATTTTTCTGGGATGTGCAAGGCCCCTGTCATTTCATCGAACACCTTCGGTGTTTTTGGTTTTCTGAAAATCTTACTCTGCAAAGTTTGGAATCCTTGAGTGATTCTTGTTTTGTTGTGTTGTTATCGTCATTACGAACCAGTAGTGAAGACCATTCTCCTTTTGGACCTCCGAGTCGCCGGGAACGAGACGATGTCACTCGCGTCGCGCTCTGGACATCCGGGACGCGCGCTTTGGCAAGAACTAATTTCCGTTACTATTTTGTCGGTGCCTAATCCCTTGCTACAGTGCACCTCGTGCCTCCCCTATACATCCAGCAAGGAGAACCTATCCTCCCCCCTCCCTTATCTCTCCCCTGTAGGTCGATGTCGACCGTGCCCCATTATTGGCGTCCACCACACCAACCTCCCTCCACTGCTTGCATTAGAGGATCCCGAGCCCTCTCTGGATGCATCACTATCCTCACTCCTCTCCACTCCCTTTCCCTCTGTGCCCTAGATCAAGCAGGGAAGGAGAAGGCCGTGGCATCCGCCATTGCCAAGGTCGGGAGCTCACTAGCACGCTCCCCGGCCCCCTCCTCCCGCCCGAGCCCTTCCCTAGCCGCTTTCTCCCCCCTCGGCCGCATCTGCCGTCCCAAGTTGGCCAAGCAGCACGGCGGAGGAGCCGCCCGTGCCCGACTCCGCCATGGCCGAAGCTCGAGAGCTTGGCAGCGCCGCGCCCATGGCTTCCCCCTTCCGCCAGAGCTCCTCCCTGGGCGCGGTGGGCCACGGCATGCCCGTTCCCCCTCCTCCCCCTGGCCGGCCGGTGCACCAGCGGTCGGCAGGGAGCCCACCCGAGCGCTGCACCTGCGTGAGCTCGGGGAAGACGAAGACCCCGTCGATCCCCTGTTTTTCTTTTCCACCGAATTGTTTTTTTTCTCTGGCCTGGGCACAGCCCAGCAGCAGCAGCAGATCACGGCCCAGCTCGGCCCACCGGGTGCTGGCGCCAGCGCGCGCTGCGCACAGCACGGCCGCGGCCCATTAGCGGCCCGTCCATTTTTTCCCGCGGTTTCTTTTTCTTTTTCTGCTGGACCAGTTTTCAAATGTCCAAAACTTTAAAACCGTAGCTCCGATTGGAGTGATTCAAATCTCTAAATCTTCGTCTCGACGAGCTCTTTCCGGTGGTACTGATTTCATCTCATTCCAAAATAGTTCTATGGGGTGCCCTTTTGTACGTGCATTCCGGAGTCCGTGGAACGGGGCTATCACTGCCCTACGCCGTGGAATCACACCGATCTTTCCAGACCCGGTGGATCCCCGTCTTCGAAGGCAAGCTAACCCCTTGCTATGAGCAGCCCAGCAGTGTTTGTTTGTTTATTTGCGTATTGCCATGCCGGGAGTTTATGTTTCTGTCTGTCTACTGTTATATTTATGCATGTCTGTTGTTGTTCTTGTTTAGTATGAACTCGTAATATTGCTCCTGCCATGTTGCATATTATGTTGCATATATATTTATCGTACTTGCTTGGTTATATTATGTATTGTTAATGTTTATCAAACACACATCATTCTTGAGACAATGGACTGGGGGAACCGCCGCCGTCTCACTAAAATATTAACATCGATCTGTGATGGCGCTGGTCGGCGGGATCGCCGCCGTAGTCACCCGGTCGACGTAAACCAACTGTGTTATATTTTGTAGTTGATCTGTGAAGGCGCTGGTTGGCGGAATCGCCGCCGTAGTCTTCCGGTTGACGTTTCCTTTTCCTTGTCGAACGAGAAGGTGCTGGTCGGCGGAATCGCCGCCGTAGTCTTCCGATTGACGTTTCCTTTTCCTTGTCGAACGAGAAGGCGCTGGTCGGCGGAATCGCCGCCGTAGTCTTCCGGTTGACGTTCTTTCTATTTTGCTAAGTTTGGACATGGATACTACTATTGCTTGAAATATTATGTTGCTAATATCTTGTTGTTTGAAGATATATTATTGTGTTATTGTGGTTGTTGTGTTGGACTAATCCTCTGTTAGTTGGACTTGTGATTGATGAAACTTGATTAAATGAAACACCCCTCCAAACAACGATAAGGTCAGTCCACGGTGTCGTGGGTTTGTCACGTCAGGTGTCATAGATGACTTCGTAGGTGTGGGATTATGCGAGTCAAGCATCTCCGAGCTTGGGATCGCAGGAACAAAGATCAACACAGATTTACCCAGGTTCGGCCCCCTCAATGTGAGGTAAAAGACCTACTTCCTGCCTACCCTAGATTGGTATTGATATGATAATCGAGGTGTTACAATGGAGGCGATCCGATCTGGTACTCGCCGTATGAGCTAGGGTTTAGGGCTTGATAGCTTGACCCGTTCTAAGTCCTGCGAGTCCTCTTTATATACACAGAGGCTCGCTAGGTTACAAAGGAAACTTCCCCACAAGGAATATGTCCACAGAGGCCTACTCGGAGACTACTTGGTCTTCACGTCCTCCGGGATATGTCTTCTAGATCTTTCCCCTTATGGCGGTTCAATATTGGGCTTGCTCCCAAGTGGGCCTTTGTCCGTGCGAGTAAGTAAGTCGCACTGGGCCGCGGGTTAATCCAGAAAGTATTCCCCCGACATTAGCCCCCAAGCGTGGCCTGAACTTCATAGTATTTCTTGATCTTGAATGTTTAGGCCGCGCTTTTCCTTGTTTCGCGACTTATAATTGTGCAGGATTGGCCTTGACTCGCACCTGGAAGATCATCTGACTTCGTGAGCTTCTTTGTTAGAGTAGCCTGATAGCTTCAGAACTTGATGACGACCCATCTTCAAATTTTTGATGATAATATGATGTAGCCCCCAAGGATTGAGAGGATGTAATGTGGTAATCATCTCAATTCTTCTCAGAGAACTCTGAAGGTCATCACCTGTAACTTGATATCATGAATAAAACAATTGTTAAGATACAAGTAATTGTAATTGGTGTTGCCGTACTATAAGCAGTACATCGACCTCTAGTTAGGCCATCTGAATCCTTAAGTGGGCACTCGCGCGACTCAGTATTTCCTAGGAACATGTGTGTTCAGGGTCGAGAGCGGCCATGATAGGCAATCAAGCTCGATTGACGCCACACCCCAGTACTTTGGCCACATAATGCGAGTAGCAATCCAACTTAAGGTAAATTTGATAATTGCCAATAAATTGGCTGTTTCAGGGTAACAAAGACCCCAAGAAACATAATGATATTGCCATGATAGGCTAAGCTATGATAAGCTTTGATTATGATGACACATAAGGTCGCGCCTAGGTGGCAACCGAGTGTTATACATAGGGTTGGATCGCGCGTAGGTGGCGATCCATGGTGATACATGGGGTCGGTCGCGCCTAGGTGGCGACCAGAGATGATACAAAGTTTACGGCCGCGCCTAGGTGGCAGCCGGTTTCTGATACAAGGGTCGATCGCGCCTGGGTGGCGATCAGATGTTGCATAGGTCGCGCCTAGGTGGCGACCAAAGTTGAAGTTCTAGCCCTGAGTGGCTGTGATGATACTCAGCTATAAAGCTGGAAAGGATGATGCTTGGCTCTGATTAGCCTTTTCTTATGTATAGTACGGTCGCAGGTGTGCGACGTTCCAAGGGCGAGGTGCCTCGAGACGATCCTCGAAATCATGGCGTTCGCTGCTTTCTTCCCTTACATCCAGCAGGTAGTACGACCCATTGTTTAGCTTCTTGCTGATGATGTAGGGTCCTTCCCATGGAGAGGACAGCTTATGCATTCCCTTGTGATCTTGTTTAAGTCGCAGTACTAGGTCGCCTTCTTGAAAGGTGCGGGTTTTGATGCGTCTGGCATGATAGCGTCGCAAGTCTTGTTGATATACCGCTGACCTTGATGCTGCCAAGTCTCTAACCTCTTCTAATGTGTCCACCGAGTCTTGCCGAGCTATCTCATTATCTGTCTCGATGTAAGCCGCAACTCTTGGTGAATCATGTATGATGTCGCTGGGCATGACTGCTTCTGCTCCATAGACCATGAAATATGGTGTAAATCCTGTGGATCTGTTAGGGGTTGTTCTTAAGCTCCACAGTACTGCTGGCAGTTCTTCCACCCAACATCCTGGAGATGCTTCGACCTTTTCAATAAGGCGCGGCTTAATTCCATGGAGAATTTCCTGGTTAGCTCGCTCAGCTTGTCCATTGCTCTGCGGGTGTGCTACTGACGTGAGGTCCAATCTTATCCCATTGTCTGCGCAAAATATCTGTGTAGCCCCTTCAGAGGTGTTGCTCCCATTGTCTGTAATGATACTATGGGGGTACCAAAGCGGAATATGACCTTCTTCAAGAACTTGACTGCTGTTTCAGCCTCGCAATCTCCCACAGGTTCTGCTTCTATCCACTTTGTGAATTTGTCCACCATGACCAAGAGGTGAGTTTTTCCGTTTGAAGACCGTCTGAAGGCCCTACCATGTCAAAACCCCATACGGCAAAAGGCCATGTGATGGGTATTGTGCGAAGTGCTTGAGCTGGCATATGATCTTGCCTAGCGTATCTTTGACATCCATCGCACACTCTGACAATTTGCTCTGCATCTGCTAATGCTGTTAACCAGAAGAATCCATGTCGGAACGCCTTTGCCACCAAAGATCTTGACGAAGCATGATGGCCACAATCGCCTGAATGAATTTCGTGCAAGATTTTTCGTCCCTCTTCTGGTGAGACACATCTTTGGAATGCTCCTGACACGCTGCGCTTGTATAATTCATTGTTGATGATTGTATAGGCCTTTGATCGTCGTATGATTTTGCGCGCCTCAATTCATCGTCTGGCAGCACTCCGCGACTTAAATATGCCATGTATGGCTCTGTCCATCCTGGCTGTTCATGCAGGGCTGCGACTAAAGTTGAATCGTCCTCTGGCTCTGCAATGTCAATCTCTGCTGGAGGTTTGACTGATGGATTGTGCAGTTCATCCAGGAAAACATTGGGTGGGACTGACTGTCTGTTGGATCCAAGCCGAGACAGGGCATCCGCAGCTTCGTTTTGTCTCCGATCAATATGTTCAACTTGGTATCCAGTGAAATGTCCAGCAATTCTGTCCACCTCTCTTCTATATGCAGCCATGTTCGCATCCTTGCTGTCCCACGTTCCAGAGACCTGCTGTGCCACCAAGTCTGAATCGCCAAAACAGCGTATGCGACTGATGTTCATCTCCTTTGCTATACGTAGACCATGAAGCAGTGCCTCGTACTCCGCCACGTTATTTGTGCAGTTGAAGTGTATCTGTAGCACATACCGCAGCTTGTCTCCCTTGGGAGATGTTAGAACAACTCCAGCCCCCGAGCCTTGCAACTGTCTTGACCCATCAAAATGCATGGTCCAGTATTTGGTTTCTGCCATGCTAGGAGCGACTTGGATTTCTGTCCAATCGTTAATAAAATCTGCAAGGGCTTGCGACTTAATTGATGTGCGCGGCTCGTAGCTGATGTGATGTGGTCCCAACTCGATCGCCCACTTAGCGACTCTTCCAGTAGCTTCTCGATTACGAATGATATCTGCCAATGGTGCTGAACTAACCACAGTTATTGGATGCTCTTGGAAGTAGTGCTTCAGCTTGCGACTCGCCATGAACACTCCAAACACCAACTTCTGCCACTGTGGGTAACGCTGTTTGGAAGCTGTGAGGACTTCGCTCACGTAATATACTGGTCTCTGGACAGGGTATTCCTTTCCTGTTTCTTGTCTCTCCACAACCATGACAGCGCTCACAGCACGGGAATTTGCCGCTATGTATAGTAGCATTGGCTCTTTATCCTTTGGAGCCGCCAGAACTGGAGCATTTGTCAATTGATGTTTCAAGGCTGTCAGAGCTTCGTCGCCTCTGCGTCCCAAACGAAGGTGTCTGATTTTTTCAACAGTCTGTACAAAGGTAGTGCTTTCTCTCCCAATCTTGATATAAAGCGACTCAAAGCTGCTACGCAACCCGTAAGTCGCTGCACATCTTTTATCTTTTCTGGCTTTTGGAGATCCATCACGGCCTTTATCTTGTCAGGGTTGGCCTCAATGCCTCTCTGATACTATGAATCCCAATAGCTTTCCTGCTGGTACTCCAAAGACACACTTTGTGGGGTTGAGCTTCATGTTGTATTTTCTGAGATTTGTGAATGTCTCTGCCAGATCACTAATAAGATCCTGGCTAACTTGCGACTTAACCACAATATCATCCACGTAGGCGTGAACGTTGCGACCTATTTGCTCATGTAGACAATTCTGAATGCATCTTTGTAAGTCGCACCTGCGTTCTTCAACCCAAAGGGCATGCTGACATAACAAAAAGCTCCAAAGGGTGATGAAGGACGTCTTTTCTTGGTCCTCCTCTTCATTTGATTTGATGGTAGCCTGAATAGGCATCCAAAAGCATAACAGCTCGCACCCAGCAGTTGAATCAATCACTTGGTCGATTCGCGGTAAAGCAAATGGATCCTTTGGACAAGCTTTGTTAAGACTGGTGTAATCAACGCACATTCGCCACGTACCGTTCTTTTTCATAACCAATACTGGGTTTGCCACCCACTCCGGATGGTATACCTCTGTGATGAATCCTGCAGCCAGCAAGCGAGCTATTCCTCTCCTATTGCCTTTCTCCTATCATCGTGGAAACGCCGTAGTGGCTGCTTCACTGGTTTAGCCGCAGGGTTCACTTTGAGGCTATGTTCTGCTAATTCTCTTGGTACCCCTGGCATATCTGACGGCTTCCATGCGAAGATGTCCTTATTTTCCTGGAGAAAAGCGACGAGGGCCTTCTCCTGCTCTTCTTCCATGTGTGCTCCAATGCTGGTTTGCTTGGATGAGTCGCCAGGAACAAGATTTATCTGCTTAGTGTCCTGGGCCGCTTTGAATTTCATTGGTGGCTCGGCAGATGGCGTGGTAACCACACTCATGTCGTTTGGGTCCACCTGCGACTTATAACCTTTTAGCTCTTCCGCGGCACAGGCGGATTCTGCGAAGGCCGCATCTCCCTTTTCACATTCTATTGCTTTTTCTCTATCTCCGTACACTGTGATGACCCCTTTTGGTCCTGGTATCTTCAACTGTAGGTACACGTAGCATGGCCTGGCCATAAACTTAGCAAAGGCCGTTCTTCCAAACAAGGCGTGATATGGGCTTTGGAATTTTACCACTTCGAAGCATAGGAATTCGCTTCTAAAGTTTCTTCTGTCCCAAAAGTTACCCCTAGGGTTATTTTCCCCGCTGGTCGTGCGGACCTTCCTGGGACAATGCCGTGAAACACTGTTGACGTGGGCTGCAGGCTGGAATCCTTGAGTCCTAGACGCTGGAACGTATCGTAGTACAAGATATTAATGCTGCTTCCCCATCCATAAGCACTTTGGTCAGCTTGTATCCTGCAACGTACGGTGCCACAACCAGTGCCAACTTGCCAGGTTCCCGTACTTGTGGCGGGTGATCGTCGCGACTCCAGGTTACTGCGTGTTCTGACCACCTTAACCAATTGGGTGTTGCTGGTATCACGGCGTTCACCTGCTGACTTCTGCGGCTCAATTTCTCTTCCCTTTTGGAGTATCGATAACTATTGTGTGATACTGCCCCGTTTGCCTGGGGTTACTGCGCCGTGCTGCCCAATATTTGTGTTATGAGCCGCACTAGGGTTTCCTTCATGGGAATTCCCCCGTTGTGTTGGCTCTCTTCTTTCCACTTCTTGTAATAGTGGCATTGCGCCTTGGTATGGTCCGCTGGCCGTCCATCACCTGTCGTATGAAGGTCGCATGGCCGGTTGAAAACTTCTTGCATATTGATTGGACGGGAGCCGTATCCTCGACCCCTTCCACGCTGGCCTCTGAATCCTCCACGCGCATTGGCGACGAGCCCTGAGTGACCATCTTCGCTTTTGCGTTTGTTTTGATTCGCGTTGTTGTGGCTTGTTTGCTGCTGCTGGGGCTTGTTGGAGTTTTTCTTTCCTTTGGTAGCAGCCTCCTCTTCTTCTCCGTCTGACGCGTCTCTGGTTTTATCTGAGCCGGCATATTTGTTAGCCGCAGCCATCACCTCGCTGAGGCTCTTGACTTTATCCTTCATGCGACCCAGCTTATGAATCAGCGGCTCGAACTTGCAGTTTTTCTCCATTACCAGGACGGCTGAGCTTGGTGGTATATTATCTGAGGAGTGTATTATTTCTGCCACCCTTTTCATCCAATGGCGACTTGACTCGCCTTCCTTCTGGACACAACGCTCGATCTTCTATATTGCAGAGTCGCTTGCAAGTTCCTTGGAAGTTTTAATGAAGGCATCCTTCAGTTCCTCCCAAGTATTTATAGAGTTGGGAGGCAAATTTTGCAGCCATATGTGCGCTGCCTTCTAGCATCATGTTGAGGTACCTTGCACATATTTCTTCTGAGGCGTTAAGAATGCTCATCCCCATCTCGTAATTGTTCAGCCAGGTGGTTGGATCCATGCTGGCGTTATAGTTTGCCACCTTGCGTGGCCCTTGAAATCTTCGGAAAAGGTTCCGATCTGATCTTTTCAGTGAAACATGCCGCCCCTTGAGTCGCGAGGACAGGGCTGCGGGCGCGCCCGCAGGATTATCTGCGGGCCGTGTTTGCACTACTGGCATATTGCCTGCGCTTCTGCGACTCGCTCCTGCCCTCT
Organism: Poa pratensis; assembly: GCA_947311845.1. NCBI lineage: Eukaryota > Viridiplantae > Streptophyta > Magnoliopsida > Poales > Poaceae > Poa > Poa pratensis. Next base: position 29,274,467 of record CAMZMU010000078.1, on the reverse strand, counting down.
GTGCGACTCCTGATGCGTTCTCTGGCGGCCTGCTTTGGACGCTTCTTTCTGCTGCAATCCTGTGACTGGCTGGTATGAGGGGCAGCCGCGCTTCGGCTTCCGCCCTATTGGCTTGTTGCAGGACTGCTGTACTTAGCATCTGAATCGCGCGCCGCGCCTCAGCATTGACCGGGTCGTCGCCTGTTGGTACCATCTGAGTCAAGATATTAGCCGCAGCATACATGTTATCGACAGGGTTCTGGTAGTGGCCCTGCGGGGTGTGAAACCTCCTTGGCTGTTGCTGGGTCTCTTGATTTGTTGGTACCCTTCCTTCCACAATCGTCTGGATTCCCGTTCCTGCGGCTGGGTGAGCGGGATTTCCACTGTTGGTTGAGTCGCGCGCAGTTGTGTTTGCGGGTCAACCTGTCGTTGAGTCGCAGCCAGCGCGGCTACTCTTGCCGCTCCTGTTGGATTCCTTGGTTTATCTGATCGAGCCTACGGCGCTCTTCTTCCATCCTTCGAACCTCATACAGGAGCTCGGCCCTGGCGGCCTCAATTTCTGTTGCACGGAGGGCGGCGTTCGTGGCTGACACAGGGACAAGAAGTGGGTTGCTCGGGGGTGCCGATACCTCGGTTTCTCCAGCAGTTCCTGATGCACCTTCTCTCCAGCCGTGTAAACCGCGACTTGCGCCATCTCTTGATCTGGTGATAACGCGATTTCTGGTGGGTAACCCCAGCAATTTTCTTCAAAGGCAGATACAATGGACCCAAACTCTTGCGAGTCCATGCTTTCGACGGATTCTTCCCCATCGTCGGCGACTTCTTCTATTGAATCGCCTTCTGGACCGATTAATGGACCTGCCGCCGATGAAGCCAACGAAGACGTTGATGGATCCAAACGGGATGACGTGGCCGGTCTCCAAGTAATCTGCTTCCGGTCCCCAGCTTGAATCGTCGATGAGGGGTGTGCCATCGACCGTGATGATACGGCCAACAACAAGATCTTCAGCTCCCTTCATGGATCCTGCGCGGAACGTGACGCTCTTGACCGCAGGCCCCACGGTGGGCGCCAACTGTCGTGGGTTTGTCACGTCAGGTGTCATAGATGACTTCGTAGGTGTGGGATTACGCGAGTCAAGCATCTCCGAGCTTGGGATCGCAGGAACAAAGATCAACACAGATTTACCCAGGTTCGGCCCCCTCAATGTGAGGTAAAAGACCTACTTCCTGCCTACCCTAGATTGGTATTGATATGATAATCGAGGTGTTACAATGGAGGCGATCCGATCTGGTACTCGCCGTATGAACTAGGGTTTAGGGCTTGATAGCTCGACCCGTTCTAAGTCCTGCGAGTCCTCTTATATACACAGAGGCTCGCTAGGTTACAAAGGAAACTTCCCCACAAGGAATATGTCCACAGAGGCCTACTCGGAGACTACTTGGTCTTCACGTCCTCCGGGATATGTCTTCTAGAACTTTCCCCTTATGGCGGTTCAATATTGGGCTTGCTCCCAAGTGGGCCTTTGTCCGTGCGAGTAAAGTAAGTCGCACTGGGCCGCGAGTCAATCCAGAAAGTATTCCCCCAACACACGGTGCCACTAATCTGAACATCGAAAGCACTGCCACTGTCGCTCACATGGGCGGGCCTTGACCTACGTAATTCTATCGAGCGTCCTTTGATGCCACCCTTTTGGCAAGTCTAGTCGGTTACCAGAGTTGGTCGGGCTAGTCTTGCGAAGGTTCCGGAGCTAGGCGTTGCCCATAGTTGGGAACGTGCCGGATTCACTTCTGCATAAGGCATAGAGTTATGTCGGTGGCTATACAGGGAGTGTCTTGGTAGCGTGAACGGTCAGGTGAGTGTATCTTGCTGAGTTCGCCTTAGGGATGATGTCCTAAAGTACCGGCTCAGTGTGGTGCACTTAGGTGAGTGGTAATTGCAACCTCTCGAGAGTGTCAAAATCTGGATGTCTAGCCTCGTTCCATGGTTATGGAACAACAGTTCAGTGTCAGTCACACTGTGTGTCCGTGTCGTGTCGGGAGGTTAAACTTAAGGCATGTTTGAAAGAAAGTTGAACAACCTGATTCACTAAATGAACAATAAGTTGATGCAGGGAATGTTACTTGTGAAAGCGAGAGTTGGCTAGAAAGCCTGAGTTGGCTAGAGAGAAAAGCCAGAGTTGGCTAGAACAAAGCCAGAGTTGGCTAGAGGCTTGAAGGCCTAGATGTTGTTGAATGAGAAACGTGATCTCATTCTAGCAACCACGAATTATAAGATTTGGTACCAACTGGTACACTCGTCTACTCGTCATAGGTAATCTCTTTGTTTGATTGCCGGTACATGATCCAAGCCCACCTGGCTTGGACTCTGTACTGGTGATACCCCCGTTGTCTGCTTATGCCATGTTTTGCTTGTAATGCCATGCTACCTTTATGTTATACTGTATGTTGATCCACCCAGAGTAGACACTTGCCATGTTGTAGGATTTTATTTCCAACGTATATCTTGTTGCATGATTGTTGGATTGTTTGTGGTGAGTGGCGATTCTTGCTGAGTGCATACAAATGTACTCACGGGCCTTGTGATTGTGGCCAGATTTCGGCGAGGATTCATCTTCTACCTTAGCAAGGACATGGAAAAAGAGCGTGCTAGCATCAGTAGCCCAGCCAGATACCTGTGGAGTGGAGCCGCTCCAAGCCGTTGCCTCGTTTATGTCTTCCGCTGCCAGTTAAACTCTGTCCTGGGCCATGCTTGGCAAGATATTTTGTAATGCATCGATGGCCTTGTAAACCCTTTCGTAGCTATTTGTGCCTGATTGTGTAATGATATTCATTATGTTACACTGTTGTGACGTGCGGCCAGTTATCCTGGGATGGCGCATGGGACGACTGCCTCTCTGGTGATATGTGTCAGGGAGGGGTGTCACAGACATGGTATCAGAGCACCAGGCTGGCTGTAGACTACCCTAGCATGGAAAGCCCAGCTCTACTTTTGCCCGACAGCGAGCCCGATGGATTTAACCCATCTCCGCCTAACCGGCATGCCTGGTGTCGGTCCACAGTAAGGTGCAGTAGGACGTGTCCCATTCCCCGAGTGAGGCTCGCCGGTTTCTTCCAAGAGAAGGAGCCGACACAACCCCGTATATGAGACCCAGTCCTAGCTGCCGTTTATCCCCACCCTCGCCTGCTATCCTTAGCAACCCAACTCTCTTGAAGCAGGATCCCGCAAAGGAATCCCGCGTTCTCATCTCATCCTACCCCCAAGAGCAAGGTGTAGTCCTTGAAGGCAGGCCGGTGATTCCCCACCCACCGGAAGATGCAGATGTGGACACCACTCTTCGTCTTGGCCCCGCTCCACCGACCACCAGAGGCCGTCAAGCGGAGTAGAGCCCCTGTCTAGTTAGTCTGAGTGACGCTTGTACGTTGGTAGGTGAGAAGCAATGAGGTTGTTTGTTTGTTTTGTTGTTTGTTTTCTTGTGTTGGTTGTAGTGCGAGTTTGTTGTTTGTTTTCTGGTTGATGTCGAATCAGCCGTGATAAAACCTGATGTTCGTATCCTCTTGTTAACCACTTGGTTGACACATGATGGAATGTCGTGCCTTTTCTTCAGTTAAAGGTTTTAAGGAAACGACAGATCACTTAAAACAGGGACAACATATGTGAACCCAGACGCATATGCCCACCTGTGAAATAATGCAAACTTTGAATGGGATTATTTTGTAGTATGCAAATTATTTTGTGTGTGCTGCACAAGTTTAACTATTAAGTGGAAGTATTTTATGAGACACTGTAACCACGGTGCCTTGCTCACTTAATGTTCACTCGTGTGTAGGTTTGAAAAACCACCTACTTGGCGTTATACATGGTTCCCCACTTGGGACAGATCATGTGCCACGCGAAAGTAAAAGTTTTTGTCGGTTGTTTAGTAGTTGTTGTGTGCTTGCCTATACGGTATGGTTGAAATGATTATGCCATACTGCTGTAGCCATTTTGTTTTGGGCCTTAAAATGCAGAAATATTTTATAAAATGATGTTTTGCTACAAGTAGGAATTCTTCTACCCATGCTTGTATCCCTGCCATTTAATCTTGCTGCAAGAAACGAACTATGCACGGATGGACAACTTCCGAAATTGACGATGCAAGTTCTACTCCAACTAGGACACTGCGACTACTTCAACGCGAAGAGGTACCCCGAGACGTGTTATTTTCCTCGTATCCCGGAGTTCTATAGGGAAAATTTCTTTGCAAAAACAAACTTTGGGGACGGCTCTATCCCACAAAATCTTGGTGTTTGTGATCCCACCCTTGTGGCACGACATCGTTGTTTGAAAACAAACCTTGTTACTTTTCCAAACCTGTAGATAAATGAAAGGGACGCCGGCCATGTATTTATAGCTTTTCAAAAATAAAACCTTTTGTTGTACGCACATGAAAGGTGCACCTGTCATGTGTGTATAACTTCTCAAAAATAAAACCCTAAACCTTTGCTTTCCCAGTTTTTGGGAAAATTGTTTGCCCAAGTTGGTTGTTGTTTGATAGTTTGGGTGTAGATCTTGTTAGATCTTGCCATGTTTGTGTCTGGTTGAGCAAAAACCTTAGAATTAAATTCATAAGCATGTGAGTAGATCCTAGATTGATTGGTTGAATGAGCCCCTGCCATGTCATCTTGGAAATGCCTTGAGTATGGTAGAAATATCATGCTTGTAAAAAATGTATGTTTTGTAAAAAGTCTTGTTGTCCTCTTTGGTTAACCAAAATTCTAGTATTTTATAGAAAAAGTTTTAAATTGGGGTATAAATGGATCATTCAAGAATTATCTTGTTGTAACCCCGGGAATCCTATAAGTCTCCGAATCTCGGGGACGAGATTCTTTTTAAGGGGGAAGGTCTGTAACACCCCAAAAATCCGTACCTAATCTTAGTGGTCTTTTCCGACACCCGAAAAACTTTTCCTCTTACCCCAAATATTTCTTCAAATCTTTTGAGGATGTTTTGACTTGGAAGTTGCTCTCTCAAGAATTCCCCTGTAATCCATGAACCACTCCGTCACCCCTGATAATTCTGGTGCTTGGGTTTTTCCTCAGAAACCCTAGCCCTAAAATATCGACCCTTTTAAATCATTTCCTACACCTACAAAAGGAAAGCCCATTTCCATAGCTCTAAAAATTTCACCAAAAATACCAGAGGACCCCATGTCCATGTAAAGGCCATCCATGCAAAAATATGGCATACTCCAATGCAATACTTCCAAGTTAGCCCATAATTTCAAAACTGCCATTTCTGATCTAGAAATGTTTTAGCCAAGCTAGTATCTCCAAAATTTCTGATAAATTCAGGGGATGAATATTTGGCATTTCCTGCATTTCATCTTTTGGAGACAAACCCATTTGAGCAATATTTAGACCACATCCTTTGTAAGCCCAAATAGATGCCATTTTGAGTTCTTCAAGAAAACCTACACCTAGAAAAATCCAATGACCTTGATACTTGGTGATCTTGACCACATGGTCCTTAGACACACAAAACCAGGAGGCCACCCCAAGGGGAATTGTAGAAATCCCTTTTCCTACATCATGCCATTATAGTCATTTTTGGCCATCTTTTGGAAACTCAATTTCCCATCATCCAAATGGTCTCAAACTCCATGGACACTCTTCCCTGACCAAACAACCCACGCCTAATTTTTGGGAATTTTTCTGGGAAGTGCAAGGCCCCTGTCATTTCATCGAACACCTTCGGTGTTTTTGGTTTTCTGAAAATCTTACTCTGCAAAGTTTGAATCCTTGAGTGATTCTTGTTTTGTTGTGTTGTTATCGTCATTACGAACCCAATAGTGAAGACCATTCTCCTTTTGGACCTCCAAGTCACCGGGAACGCGATGATGTCACTCGCGTCACACTCTGGACATCCGGGACGTGCGCTTTGGCAAGAACTAATTTCCGTTACTGTTTTGTCGGTGCCTAATCCCTTGCTACAGTGCACCTCATGCCTCCCCTGTACATCCAGCAAGGAGAATCTATCCTCCCCCCTCCCTTATCTCTCCCCTGTAGGTCGATGTCGACCGTGCCCCATTATTGGCATCCACCACACCAAACTCCCTCCACTGCTTGCATTAGAGGAGCCCGAGCCCTCTCTGGATGCATCACTATCCTCACTCCTCTCCACTCCCTTTCCCTCTGTGCCCTAGATCAAGCAGGGAAGGAGAAGGCCGTGGCATCCGCCATTGCCAAGGTCGGGAGCTCACTAGCATGCTCCCCGGCCCCCTCTTCCGCCTGAGCCCTTCCCCAGCCGCTTGCTACCCCCCCTCGCCGCATCTGCCGTCCCAAGCTGGCCGAGCAGCACGGCGGAGGAGCTGCCCGTGCCCGACTCCGCCATGGCCGAAGCTCGAGAGCTTGGCAGCGCCGCGCCCATGGCTTCCCCCTTCCGCCAGCTCCTCCCTGGGCGCGGTGGGCCACGGCATGCCCGTTCACCCTCCTCCCCCTAGCCGGCGGCGCACCAGCGGTCGGCAGCGAGCCCACCCGAGCGCTGCACCTGCGCGAGCTCGGGGAAGATGAAGACCCCGTCGATCCCTCGTTTTCTTTTCCACTGAATCGTTTTTTTTTCTCTGGCCTGGGCATAGCCCAGCAGCAGCAGCATATCACGACCTAGCTCGGCCCACCGGGCGCTGGCGCCAGCGCGCGCTGCGCACAGCACGGCCGCGGCCCATTAGCGGCCCGTCCGTTTTTTTTCCCGCGGTTTCTTTTTCTTTTTCTGCTGGACCAGTTTTCAAATGTCCAAAACTTTTAAACCGTAGCTCCGATTGGAGTGATTCAAATCTCTAAATCTTCGTCTCGACGAGCTCTTTCCGGTGGTACTGATTTCATCTCATTCCAAAATAGTTCTATGGGGTGCCCTTTTGTACGTGCATTCCGGAGTCTGTGGAACGGGGCTATCACTGCCCTACGCCGCGGAATCACACCGATCTTTCCAGACCCGGTGGATCCCGTCTTCGAAGGCAAGCTAACCCCTTACTATGAGCAGCCCATCAGTGTTTGTTTGTTTATTTGCGTATTGCCATGCGAGAGTTTATGTTTCTGTCTGTCTACTGTTATATTTATGCATGTCTATTGTTGTTCTTGTTTAGTATGAACTTGTAATATTGCTCCCTGCATGTTGCATATTATGTTGCATATATATTTATCGTACTTGCTTGGTTATCTTATGTATTGTTAATATTTATCAAACACACATCATTCTTGAGACAATGGACTGGGGAACCGCCGCCGTCTCACTAAAATATTAACATCGATCTGTGATGGCGCTGGTCGGCGGGATCGCCGCCGTAGTCACCCGGTCGACGCAAACCAACTGGTTATATTTGTAGTTGATCTGTGAAGGCGCTGGTCGTCGGAATCGCCGCCGTAGTCTTCCGGTTGACGTTTCCTTTTCCTTGTCGAACGAGAAGGCGCTGGTCGGCGAAATCACCGCCATAGTCTTCCGGTTGACGTTTCCTTTTCCTTGTCGAACGAGAAGGCGCTGGTCGGCGGAATCGCCGCCGTAGTCTTCCGGTTGACGTTCTTCTATTTTGCTAAGTTTGGACATGGATACTACTATTGCTTGAAATATTATGTTGCTAATATCTTGTTGTTTGAAGATATATTATTGTGTTATTGTGGTTGTTGTGTTGGACTAATCCTCTGTTAGTTGGACTTGTGATTGATGAAACTTGATTAAATGAAACACCCCTCCGAACAATGATAGGGTCAGTCCACGGTGCCACTAATCTGAACATCGAAAGCACTGCCACTGTCGCTCACATGGGCGGGCCTTGACCTACGTAATTCTATCGAGCGTCCTTTGATGCCACCCTTTTGGCAAGTCTAGTCGGTTACCAGAGTTGGTCGGGGCTAGTCTTGCGAAGGTTCCGGAGCTAGGCGTTGCCCATAGTTGGGAACGTGCCGGATTCACTTCTGCATAAGGCATAGAGTTATGTCGGTGGCTATACAGGGAGTGTCTTGGTAGCGTGAACGGTCAGGTGAGTGTATCTTGCTGAGTTCGCCTTAGGGATGATGTCCTAAAGTACCGGCTCAGTGTGGTGCACTTAGGTGAGTGGTAATTGCAACCTCTCGAGAGTGTCAAAATCTGGATGTCTAGCCTCGTTCCAAGGTTATGGAACAACAGTTCAGTGTCAGTCACACTGTGTGTCCGTGTCGTGTCGGGAGGTTAAACTTAAGGCGTGTTTGAAAGAAAGTTGAACAACCTGATTCACTAAATGAACAATAAGTCGATGCAGGGAATGTTACTTGTGAAAGCCAGAGTTGCCTGGAAAGCCAGAGTTGGCTAGAGAGAAAAGCCAGAGTTGGCTAGAGGCTTGAAGGCCTAGATGTTGTTGAATGAGAAACGTGATCTCATTCTAGCAACCACGAATTATAAGATTTGGTACCAACTGGTACACTCGTCTACTCATCACAGGTAATCTCTTTGTTTGATTGCCGTACACGATCCAACCCCACCTGGCTTGGACTCTGTACTGGTGATACCCCCGTTGTCTGCTTATGCCATGTTTTGCTTGTAATGCCATGCTACCTTTATGTTATACTGTATGTTGATCCACCCAGTAGACACTTGCCATATTGTAGGATTTTATTTCCAACGTATATCTTGTTGCATGATTGTTGGATTGTTTGTGTGAGTGGCGATTCTTGCTGAGTGCATACAAATGTACTCACGGGCCTTGTGATTGTGGCCAGATTTCGGCGAGGATTCATCTTCTACCTTAGCAAGGATATGAAGCAAGAGCGTGCTAGGATCAGTAGCCCAGCCAGATACCTGTAGAGTGGAGCCGCTCCAAGCCGTTGCCTCGTTTATGTCTTCCGCTGCCAGTTAAACTCTGTCCTGGGCCATGCTGGCAAGATATTTTGTAATGCCTCGATGGCCTTGTAAACCCTTTCGTAGCTATTTGTGCCTGATTGTGTAATGATATTCATTATGTTACACTGTTGTGACGTGCGGCCAGTTATCCTGGTCTGGCGCACGAGACGACTGCCTCTCTGGTGATATGTGCCAGGGAGGAGTGTCACAATAACAACTTCGCCGACACCGAGATGAGCATAGGCGATGAAGACATCGACAGTGAGATCCGTCCAGATGGACCACTCGATGGGCATATCGACTCCGGCATGAGCCTCGATGAAGACGTCGAGTCCATGACGGGACTTGAAAGCACATACACATACCCTTGGGTGATACCCCAGCAGGTCTACGTTGCCTTCGCCGCAAAATCATCTGACGCTGCGGCCTGTCGCAGGCCTATAGAGTTCCCGTGCACGGTTACTATGCCGGATGGAGTCACAAATCTCACAATTACTGCTGAGATGGCAGCAAAAGCAGATAAAGTCATCAAGGAGTGCACAATGATGCCAGCAGACGCAACACGGGAGGAGATGTTGACCTTCCAGTACTTCAACTAGCAGGAATCACTTCGACTGCAGCAGATAAGAGAAACACTCGAAGAACGTAAAAAGCAAGCTAGCTTGTCGAGTGTGCGAAGAAGACAGCTCTCCCTGAGCTCCACCGGGCGAGCGGACACAAGACCCAGATCAAGGCTGTCACACCTAGCGCCAGATGAGAGGGTAACACTCACCCGCAACCTGGGCCACTCTTTCATGACATACGACGAGGGAGTGCCAGTACCCAAAACAGCTGCGGGTGCTCTCTTCACCGCTGCAGCATACCTAAGGCAATCAAGCCTCCAGCTGACGACCCCAATGCAAAACTGCATCGCCAACAGATCAAATTACTCGCCTTAGCAGCGAAGGCCATACGCCAAATCCCAAAAACTCCAGGAGGGAGTCGAGATCGTGCCATAATTGACACGCGTCGTGAAGAGCATAATCGCAGTGGTCGCCGCCACCACTCGAAGGAAAAAAGCGACTCACGTCGGCGCAGGTCCAGGAGCAGATCACGCAGATCTTACAGTAGCGACTCATACTCTGATCAGGAGCCTGAGCCACACGGAGCTCTGTGCTTCACTCGATGCGTCCGCGAGACACGGATGCCCAAAGGGTTCAAACTCGCATCTGAACAACCCAAGTACACGGGTCGACAGGAACCTTCAGGATGGCTGGAAGACTACAGGCTGGCTGTCGCGTGCCAGCGAGGCACAAATATCACAGCCATGCAATACATACGACTCATGCTCGAAGGCACAGCCCGCGACTGGCTCAAGGCTCTACCTCCATCAACATACGACTCGTGGGATCACTTCCGCACAGACTTCATCAAAAACTTCGAGCCTCTATGTGAGCGACCAAAAACGTTCGAAGAACTGCGAGCTTGCGTTCAACGGTCAGACGAAACGTTGAGGTCATACATCCGACGATGGACTAAGATACGCAACTCAGTTGGAGTAATTTCAGAAGGTATGGCCATGGATGCTTTCATCATGGGCCTCGCCAGGCGAGACTTCAAAGATACACTTGGTCGCCAAAAGCCAACCTCTGTGGCTAACCTCCTGAAGATCGCGACTGAGTGGGCAGACGGAGAAGACATGGCGCGCACCACACGCGGGTCCTCACCCCGTGACAATAATGAAAGTGGCAGTCGAAGCCGCAAAGACTCATACAGAGATGACCGAAGGCGCAAGCATTCAAAACGTCACTACGACGACGATAGACCCAAATTCATGGCGGCTGGGTTCTCCACACCCCGCAACGACCAAGACAGAAGATCGACGGGACAGTCGAGATGATCGACGGGACAGTCGAGACTGTGGCCAATGCAGCGATAGCTACAAGAGGAAAGACTGGCGCAAGTCGTGCTCCGGCGCACAATCCGAGCGATCGTTCGAAGAAAAGATGGATGCTGATTGCAGATTCCACCTGTACAAGGGGAAGACGGAAAATTGCGCTCCAATCACTCGATGAGAAACTGCAGAGAATTCTACCAACTAGCGTCTGAATACGTACAACTCAGAAAGGCAACAGCCGCACATGCACCCACACCTGCACCTGTGCCTCAGCCAAACAATGTGCCTGTTCTGATGGCACCACCTCCACCACCACAGCCTGCCGCAGGCGGAAATATCGCGGGTGCCATACAACCTGTACCTCGGGTGGATGAACCTCAGTAACCTCTGCCCCAAGGGCAGATGTACATGATACAGAAAGGTCGCCCTTCCAACAGGGAGCAAAAACTTCGCACTCGACAAGTAAACATGGCGGTCATGTCACCTCCTGCCGTAACTGAATTCTTGAAGGGATCCGAAACAACAATAAGCTTCAGCAGGGAGGACCACCCACCATCGGTCGTTCGTCCAGGGCACTTTGCTCTGGTACTCGGCGCACAAATTGGAGGCTACGCCATGTCCAAGGTCTTCATGGATGGTGGCAGCGGCATAAACATCATCTTCGCAGATACGCTCCGCAAAATGAACAGGTCAGTCGAAAACCTGCCAAGATCTTCAAATACCTTTCACGCTATCGTCCCAGGCAAAGCAATAAGCCCAGAAGGCACCATACAACTCGACGTAACGTTCGGGACAAGACCACTTCAGGACAGAGTCGATTGAGTTCGAAGTTGTCGACTGGAAATCACAATACCACGCCATACTTGGACGCCCGACGTTCGCTCGATTCATGGCGGTTCCACACTATGCATACCTCCAGCTGAAGATGCCTGGACCAAAAGGAGTAATCACAGTCAAGGGAAACTTCCAAAAGTCCGACTCTTGCGACCGAGAGTTTAGCAAAATCTCTTATATGTTCGGCATGGAAGCAACACTCGCTGATCTAGCGATCTCCAACGATCGAACACTTATGCCGGAGCACAAGAAGGTGGCAGTCGACAGAGCATTCAACGTCACCAATGACACAAGGTCACATCAGGTGCACTCGACTGACCCGACCAAGACAGTCAATGTCTCTTCGAGTCAGCCTATCGCATAGCAAAGCGCGCTCGTCGAATTCCTCCGTGAGAACTGGATATATTTGCGTGGTGTCCAGCTGTCGTGGTGGGATCACGGCAGATGCCATGGGTATGGCTTAGTTGGGGCCGAATGGTCGTTGGGGGAATCCGGGGAGGGTTTATGCACTCAAGATGTGCACAAGCAAGAACATGCAAGAAACCACAAGAACATGAACAAGAACCAAGAAAGCCAACAACTCAAAAGACACCACGATGTACCCAGGTTCGGGGCCTTCGTGAGGAAGTAAAACCCCTACTCCTGCCTTTCCTCTCTCAATATATCAGTGTAGTTCTCGGGTACAAGGTGCTCCTCGAGCTGTATGATGCTGCTCAAGTGAGAGCTCTAGATGGAAGATGAAACTATGAAGGGGGAAATGAGCTAGGGTTTCGCCGTCCTCCTCCCTGGAGGTAGAGATGCCGCATATATACACAGGCCGAAGTACATTTTTACCCCTGCCTACAACTGACAATGGCATGGCCAAAAGGTAGAAGACAAGCCTCTGCCTCCTGCCAGCTCAACGGCCGAACTGTCAGGCCAGCCAGGCCTAGCTTTCCTCTTCCGGTCATACTTCAGTAGCCTGCCGAGGTCTAGCCTGTAGACCTTTCCCGAAATAGCCGAGTCAGCTCCTAGGCCCCCGAGCTTCCGGGAAACCCGTGGACGGACCTCGCCGTCCTCTGACTCGGGCTACGGCTCTGCGGCGCCCGTGACTCCTCTGACATGCCTCGATACTTGCTGCTAACCTCGGCTGGCCGGTCACTTATACGTCGGGCCACGCTTCATCTTGGCTCGGGATACTCCGGATCCTATACCTCGGTAGATAACACCTTGTCTTGTGGTAACTAGCTGACTGCCCCAAGGTTCATACCTCGGAGGCATACCTCGGATGATTCCTCCGACGTACACCTTACGTCGGATGACGCCTCCTGCGTCTTTGCTTAATTGCTACCTCGGACGGCTTACAGCCTTAACCTTACATGTCTTTACCTCATCTTTAGCCTACCCGGGGGTAACCCCCCGACAGTAGTCCCCGAAGCTGATGTGGTCTTGCAGCCTCGGATGAAAGGCCGCATCAGGTTCAACCCGAAACCACATGCGCTACAATGTTTGCAGGTTACCGAACCAATACTCCGAGAAATCCATCGGTCTGTTCCTCGGCCATACTGCTTTTCCGAAGTATCCGCCGAGATCTCGGACGTCAACCCTCGATTTCTGCATCCTTACTGACTTCGGTCAGAGAACACTGTTCACGTGTCCCATCCGTCACTTCCTGGTCCACGATAGTCAAAGCACTCGAGTGCTTTCCACCACGCGGCCCACGTCAGCGGAGGTTTCCCGCTTGCGCCGCTTCGCTCTCCAGTAACCGCGCCGCACGACGGTTTGCCTCCTGCAACCGATCCTGTGGCCTGCTTGTCCACCGCTATCTTCGTGCCACGTGGGCATTTGTGCACAAACGATCCCACTCGCCGCTCCGATAACCGCGCGGTAGTGCGCAGTTACCGCCCGCGGTTATAAATACGGGCCCAGGGCAGTGCTTCCCTCTTCTTCCTCATTCACTCGCCGTCTCGCCTCCATCGCAACCAGCGCCGCCGCTTCCCGTTGAGAAGAAACGCGTTCCCGCCGCCGCCGACGAGCAGTTCCTTCCTCGCCGCTGCGACCGCGTCACCGGCGCCGCTCCTCAGCACCTCGTTTTCACGGTATGTACTCCCTTTCTTGATACCCTAGGCATTGCTCTAGGTTTCTTCCTCTTCGCGCTTTGGTTCTTCATATGTTCTTGAATAAAACTCTATTTACCCCTCCGGCAGATCTTACTCGCATACTCTTTTGGGTAGAAATGGTTTCATGCCTCGGATAGATGTTCGCCTAGCATAGATATGCCTCTATGCACATAAGATAGCCACCAAACTCCTCCTGAGTTAGCCAAATATTGTACTAGATTCCAGATTCCCTTTTTCCTTTGCTAAACTTCTGCGCATTCTCTGCAGATTGACTCTGCCGAGATGTCTCCTCCTGAGACTTCGGAACAAACCGAGGTTCCAGACCTCGAACTGGAGGTCGGAGAACGAGCCGGCTGGGAAGGTTCGGATGTAACTCCGGACGAAATCCAGTGGCTCAGGGCGACTCGGCGGATTCCCGCCGGGGTAGAGTGTCGCCTGCCAGAGGGCGAACTCGAGCCTCAAGTAAGCAAGGGGAACGGGTGGTCTTCGTCGCGCACTTTCAGCGCGGCTTCGGACTGCCCGTTAGTAACTTCTTCCGGAGCTTTCTCGACAAGTTCGGACTCCAGGTTCATCATCTCCCCGCCAACGCCATCACCACTCTCTCCTGCATCGTTTCCTTCTCTGAGGGATACCTCGGCCTCGAAGCCACGGTAGACCTCTTTTCTCGCTACTTCCAACTCAAGCGGCAAGTGATCCCGGATCCAAAGAACAAGGATCTGCCCAAGCAATTAACCGCCTGCGGAGCTGCCACCATAGCTCCTCGCCGAAACTCCATCTTCCCACGTATCACTACTCCGGACACCGTTCGCAAGTGGCTCCGGACGTGGTTTTACGTGAAGAACTCCGGCGAAGAGGACCTCCTCAACCTGCCGGCGTTTAACCTCAGCCCTCCTACAGAACAGCTCAACTGGGACTACACTCCCCCTCACACCGGCGAACTCAAGTCCATCCATGGGTATATTGCGAAATGGCAGGACCCGGAGACCCCGGGAACGACGGGAAAGTCCTGACGGCCGACGACCTGGCCTGCACATTCGTGAAGCGCAGGGTCTCCCCTCTCAGGCGAGGTCTCACAAGATCTGCCACATGAGCGGTCTTTATGACCCCACCCGTCATACGCACGTTGCACTGGACAACGCCGCGGTAGCTCGGCGAGTCCGAGCTATCACCAAGTCCAAGATCTCCGACGCTTGGACATGGGGAAGGGAACCCCACTACCGGACCAATCCAGCGAAACAGGTACGCTATTCCGACGTTTTCTTCGATACTTCTTTACCACCGAGGTCTTGCTACCGACGTTCACCTTGACAATTTTTCTTCCTAACTCCTTTTCATATGTCTGCCATACAGCTGTTCGCCCGCCAGACCGCCGAGGATGGAGTCCATCCTGCGGACCACTTCGGCAAGGATCTCCCTGTCGAGGACCCACCATCCAACGTGGACCCTGACGACGAGGATTATATGCCCATTGCCTCGGCCCGCATCACCACCGCGGGTAAGCCTCAAGCACAAGCTTCAGTTCAAGAGATTTCGGATGACGAGGAGGGGTTCCTCGTCATGGAACCAATAAACGCGGTACCTCTCTCCCGCCTTCCTCACCTTCCGAACTTTACTCCAGCAACCAGCCGGAAACGCGCTGGTGCCGCAACTTCGGCCGCCGAACCATCCGCCACTGGAGCCTCCGGACCCACTGAGGCTCCGGTCAAGAGACGCCGGCTGAAGAAGTCCGGACTTCCTCCTCATGCCCGGGGGGCAAGAGGTTTCCTACCTCGGATGGGTAATGCTTTGCTTCTATAGCCAACAATGTTTGTTGTTTAAACATATTATCTCGGTATTAACACTTGACCTTCCTCTTTTCGTTGCAGTGCCCCCATAGACGTGGATCAGGAGGTATCCTCCATGACTGCACCCGTTGGTGCCTCTGAAGCCACGACCACCCCGACGAACTCTCGCCCAGGATCTCCACCGAGGTCTGGCCCGGCCTTGGGGAAATCTGCCCCCACCCGGGTCAGACTTCTCCGCGTCCTCAAACGGATGCCAATCGCGCCAGAACTCCGGCTACCGCCTTGCCGGAGCCTCGACTCTCCCCCCGCAGCCAGACTGCCCGCAACCAACAGCAGCAAAGCAGAAGCAACAGCAGAAGCAACAGCCCAAGCAGCAGCCCCAAAAACCAGTTCGCCAACTACCTTGCCGTTGGAGAAGGGCAAGGAGAAAGAAAAAGAGACGGTGAAGTCTAAGGTCACCCCCAAACCAACATCTGGGTCTGGCACCCTGACTATTCTTCTCCCTCAAGGATGCAACCGAGGTCTCCTCCCCCGGCGACACGCCGAATTCCTCCATTCGCCGCACCCATTGATGAGACTGCCCCTCCGGCCGAAGAATATGCTCGGAGGGCATCTCTTATATTGGATAACCGGCCTGCTTCAAGCTCCGAGGCTACTTTGGCCTTGGAGGCCTCGGTTAGGGGCATCGAGCAGGGCGGACCGTGGGGATTTCCTCCTCTGCGCACTGACAGTGACCAGAGCCTCGGCTCCTTGGAACACTACAATGCAGACTGGAATTCTGCAGACATGGACGAGGTCTCTTCTGCCTCCTTGACCACCCAAGGGGACGAGCATCCTGCGGGAGCAGCCCTGCGCCCGACGCATGCTTGAAATGCAAACTTCTGCTTTGCTTGCTACTCGAGCTGTCAACGTAAGTTCCACTTTCTTTACTTTCATGCAGTATTCTCTAATATCCACCATCTCCAGTCCCCGAGATTCGAGGTAAACTATTGACGCTCCGCCGGAGTTAAAATTGTTTGGCTTGAATCTTAACTCTCCATTTTCATCCGACGTATCCAATCCATTTTTATCTCACTTTAGCATGCACCTCGGGTACGAGTCCCCGAGACTCCTGTCGAGGCATACCCCGGCAACATTTTCCCAAAGAGTTGACTCCGAGTCCCCGAGACTCTTGTCGAGGTATAGCCTTTCTAACCGAGCTATATTTTTCTTCCTTGCAGAATGCTATGAACGTTCGCACGGATATCTTCCATACCCTCCTGTTTGACCACAAGAAACTCCACGACGAGCACAAGGCCGTCCTTGCAGCGAAGAAAACTTCGGATGACCAGCTAGCGCAAGAGAAAGCCGAGGTAGCTCGTCTGGTAAAGGAACTGAAGCGCATCACTGAGCTGCGGACGTCTGAAAAAGAGCAGCTGCAGGCGGAAAAGGCCAGTGTTGTTGAAACAGAGAAGAAACTTCGGGAGGATGCCGCCAAGGAACATGAGAATGCGCTCCAGTTAGCCGAGGCCCGCGCCACCTCGGCCACCGAGGCTTATGAAGCCCTTCAAGCTTCGGTTAACCAGCTCCTCCCGACGCTGGAACGCATCAACCAAGAAATGGACAGTAAGCTTCTTGCCCCCCTTATCCTTGCTTTGTCCTCAACGTTACTGGCTCTTTGCCGAACTGTTTCTTTCATTATTAACAGGCTATCCTTCTGCAGAGCACTTCACCTACACCCAAATCTCGGCCCGCAATATCACTGCTCAGCACAGGAAGAGGCGTAACGAGACGAACCCCGACTGGACCATTGAGGACCACATCGTGGCCATCAAAGCTCGGATCCATCCCTTGAAAACCATTGGGTCCGAACTCCTCGACGCAGGTGTCTGCTTTCCGAGCCTTATGGCCTCTTGCCGATGCTCCCAATACTACGCCCGAGCTCGCCGCCAAGCTTCGTGAAGCCGAACAAAGACTCCGAGAGTGGCGTTCATCTTCAGCTCGCGCTGGAGCTGATGCCGCTCTCAAATTCATCATGACTTGGTGCGAGAAGATCGACCTCGAAAAGATGGACACTCTTCGCCGAGGCTCGCCCTGGTCCTCGGACCCAATTCTCATCAAGCGCCGCGAAAAGATGGCTGCCTTCTTCGCTGGATATGCCAACACAAGAACTTGAGCGAAGGAGACACCTACTCCGACGCCGAGGATACGAGCCAGAAGACGAGGAATACGAAACAGAATCCGACGTCGAGGCCGAGCAAGGTGACGACGGTGAAACCCGCGAAGCAGAAACCGAGGCTTCTCCACAACCTGACGCCGAGGTTACTGCCGACGTTGCCAGCACTTCCCAGGCTACCTCGGCTCCGGACGAAATCCCTGCTGCCTCGGCTGTTGCCGACGTAATTCCTGATGCCTCGACCTGAACTTATGCTTGGCCAAAAAACTTCATTAAATCCCCGGTATGCCGGGACGCAGATGTAATCAAACTTAAGTAGTTCCTTTGCTACCTCTATTACTATTATGCTCATCCGAACCATGCTTTTCTAAGCTTTATGTCGAATCCTTTTGAATGATTGCTCGAGTTTACTTTCGTGTTTACTATATTTGGCATTCTTTGCTCTTGTCTGCCATTCTGGCGTTCGACAGTCGAGTCACAAGATTGTTGTTCATAGCATACAGTACTTGGTAAATTCCGAGGTATGTTTCAAAGTCATCCGACATAAAAAAGAAGTAAAAACAGGGGTTAGTAAACGACATATGCCGAACTGTCTTTTTGGACCGAGTCCCCGAGTTCATTTTCATGTTTCCCATGTTCTTTCGTCTTTGCTCTTGACTGCCATGCTGGCGTTCGTCAGTCGAGTCACAAGATTAGTTACATAGCATACAGTACTTGAAGTTTGAGACGAGGTTCAAAATAGTTCGGCATACGAACGAAGAAAGAGTACAACAAAAAGAAACATGCAATCATAAGAGCGAGGCAGTCCCCGAGCTCACTCTCGAGGTGCCGAAGTTTTTATTAAAGATCAGCCGAGGTACATACATTATATTCTTCAACAGTAGAAGGGTCGGAGTAGAGCTACATTCCATGGACGCTGAAGCTCCGAATCGGGTCTATCCAGCCCATCTCCCCTTGGTTCCTGTGCATCTATAAGATAGTATGAATCATTGTGCAGAGCTCGGCTCACAATGTATGGTCCCTCCCATGGAGGTGACAACTTGTGCCGACCTTTGCTGCGCTGACAAGCCTCAGCACTAGGTCTCCTTCATTAAACTTTCGGGGTTTTACATGCCGGCTTTGATAGCGTCGGAGACCCTGCTGATATATTGCTGACCGAGATAAGGCCAATTCTCTTGCTTCCTCAAGCAATCTACAGCATCTTCCCGAGCTTCTTTAGCCTCGGCTTCTGTGTACATTGCCACTCTGGGCGCATCATATTCAATGTCGGTTGGCAGCATTGCCTCGGCCCCATAGACCATGAAAAATGGCGTATAGCCAGTTGATCTGTTCGGTGTGGTCCTTAGACCCCACAGAACTGCTGGTATCTCATCGATCCAACACCCCGGTGTTTTCAACAGTGGTTCTATTAGCCGAGCTTTGATTCCGGCCAATACCAATGCATTTGACCTTTCTACTTGCCCATTAGCCTGTGGATGAGCCACCGAGGCTACATCAAGTCGAATTCCCTTACTCATGCAGAACCGAGCAAACTCTCCGACAGCAAAGTTCGTGCCGTTGTCTGTAATGATACTATGAGGATATCCATATCTCAGGATTATTTCCTTCAAAAAGGTCACTGCCGTATGACCATCCACCTTTCGGATTGGCTTCACCTCGATCCACTTAGTGAATTTGTCCACCATCACCAGTATGTGAGTCATATTGCCTCGGGCTGGCTTGAATTCTCCCACCATGTCCAGACACCAAACTGCAAAGGGCCACGTGATAGGAATGGTCTTGAGCGCCGAAGCTGGCATGTGCTGCTGCTTGGCGAACCTTTGGCACCCTTCACATTTCCGAACTATATCTTCTGCATCGGCATTGGCGGTGGGCCAATAGAACCCGTGCCGGAACACCTTGGCCACCAGAGCTCTTGTGCTGCAATGATGTCCACATTCTCCTTGGTGGATCTCTAAAAGCATCTCCTTGCCTTCAGCTGGTTCGACACACCTTTGCAACACCTCGGTCACACTTCTCTTGTATAGCTCCTTGTTGATGATGGTGTATCCCTTAGCTCTCCTCTGGATTCTCCTTGCCTCGGTTGTATCACTTGGCAAACTTCCATCGGCTATGAAGTTCATGATCTGCTCCGCCCACTCCGGCACTGGATGCAGAGGAAAAAGCCTCTCATCTATCTCCATTGGTTCGGTCGCCATGATCTCCTTCATGATTTCCTCCACCATTGCTCGGCCAGTCCCCGAGTGTTGGTGCGAAGTCCCCGGGTCAGACCCGAAGTTCCCACCATCTATCTCCATAGGAAAGGCTCTATCATTCCTCGGATACTGCGAAGCAGTCCCCGAGTCCGGCCAAACGCATCCGACGTCTACCTCCATAGGAATGGGCTCAGACTCCGAACTTGGCGGTAAGAAAATTGACTCAGAGTCAGGCGAGGGCTTGATTGAAGGAGTTCTCAAATGGTTCAGTGCTATCCCCGGTGGCACCGGTTCTTTGGATGAACCGAGCTTAGACAATACGTCGGCGGCTTCATTCTCTCCCCGAGGTATGTGCTTGTACTCACATCCTTCGAAGAACCCAGACACCTTTTGCACATGAAACCGATACAACTCCATGTTCGCATCCAATGCATCCCAAGTGCCGTGGATTGATGCACCACCAAAGCTGAATCGCCGAAGCATTCTATACGCCGGACACCTATCTCCTTTGCCACCTTGAGCCCATGGATCAGGGCCTCATACTCCGCCACGTTGTTCGACGCCGAGAAATGGATTTGCAGCACATACTTCAACTGGTCTTGCTTCGGCGAGGTTAGGACTATGCCAGCACCTAATCCGACCTTGGTCTTGGACCCATCAAAGTGCATCTTCCAATAATTATAGTCCGGCAAGGGCGGCTCATATTGCATCTCGGCCCAATCGCATAAAAAGTCCGGTAGCGCCTGCGACTTGATTGCATCTCGCCTTTCATAATGCGGAGTATATGGAGATACCTCGATCGCCCATTTGGCAACTCGCCCAGTTGCGTCCTTGCATCCGATGATCTCCGAGATTGGAGCATCACATACCACCGTCATGGGATGCTCTTGGAAATAATGCTTCAGTTTCTTAACCGCCAGGTATACTCCGTACGTCATCTTCTGGTAGTGAGGGTAGTTTTGCTTCGACGTGGATATCACCTCGCTCAGGTAGTAGATTGGTCTCTGCACCGATTTGCCTCCTTCGTCTCGCTCCACCACCACTGCAACACTTACGACCCGGTTTGTAGCCGCAATGTATATCAACATCGGTTCATTCTGCAAAGGGGACGCCAACACCGGAGCAGTGGACAACATCTTCTTCAGCTCATTGAACGCCGCGTCCGCCTGCGGGGTCCAAGTGAAACTGGTACTTTTCTTCATAAGTTGATACAATGGTAAGGCTTTTTCTCCTAGCCGACTTACAAACCGACTTAAAGATGCAAGGCATCCCGTGAACTTCTGCACATCTTTTAAACAGTTCGGCAACTTCATTCTTTCGATAGCTCGGATCTTAGCCGGGTTAACTCTATACCTCGGCTCGATACGAGGAAACCGAGCAATTTTCCAGCCGGGACACCAAAGGTGCACTTGTCCGGGTTAAGTTTCAACCGATACTTTCTTAAGTTTGCAAATGTCTCTTCGAGGTCTTCGATGAGAGTATGCTTCTTTTTAGTTTTGATAACAATGTCATCAACATACACTTGCACATTCTTGCCCATTTGAGAGTGTAAGCACTTCTGCATACACCTTTGATAAGTTGCCCCGGCATTTCTCAAACCGAAACACATGACACGATAGCAATACGCCCCGTACGGGGTAATAAAGGCAGTCTTTATTTGATCATCAGTGTTCAGTGGGATCTGGTGAAAACCAGAATATGCATCAATAAAAGACAACAGCTCACATCCAGCCGTAGAATCGATCACTTGATCAATCCGAGGTAAAGGAAAGGGATCCTTCGGGCACGCCTTGTTCAGGTTGGTGAAGTCAATGCACATGCGCCACACCTTGACTATCGCCGGTTCGTCCTTCTTTTTCTCCACGAGGACTGGATTAGATATCCAGTCCGGATGCAGCACTTCCATGATGAAGCCTGCAGCCAGTAACTTCGCCAATTCTTCGAGTACCACCTTTCTTCGGTCATCTGAGAGCCGCCGCGTCGGTTGACGCACTGGTTTCACCTCTGGCCGAACAAACAAAGAGTGCTCTGCCAACTCCCTCGGAACACCTGGCAGGTCTTTAGCCGACCATGCAAAAATGTCCCGATTCTCACGGAGGAAGTGACAGAGCGCGCTTTCCTATTTCTCGTCCATGCCAGCACCAATGATGGCGAAACGCTCCGGGTTCTCCGAGTCCAGCGGGATTTTCTTGGTCTCCTTGGGCACCTCGAATGAAGCGCTCATGTCCGGAGTAATTAGTCCGGACATGCCGAGCTGAGTAGACTGCGCCATTGCCACCACCTTCTGAAGTTGCTTCTTCTCCGCCGCGATCACCAAGGACTCGGCTAAACTAGATCCCGCCGAGGCACATTGCATAGCCTTCTTGTAGTCACCTGAAATGGTTATTATTCCCTTGGGCCCCGGCATTTTCATCTTCAGGTAGGCCACATGAGTGGAGATCATGAACTTGGCCAAGGCTGGCCTTCCCAGCAAGGCATGGTAAGGGCTCTGCAAGTCCACAACCTCGAACTCAAGACTTTCAACTCGGCTATTATCTCGGGTACCAAAACCCACGTCGACCCAAATCTTTCCCATAGGTGCACAAGAGACCCCGGGCACAATACCGTGAAACGTACAGCTGCTAGGCTGCAACTGGTTCGGTGAGTATCCCAGCTTGACCATGGTGTCTCGGTACATGATATTTATGGCACTCCCATTGTCCACCAAGACTCGGGTGAATCTCACATTGTTGGTCGGCCCACAGAACGTCGGATCCACCACCAGTGCATAGTTTCCAGGGCTCGGCATGATCCGAGGTGTATCTTGCCTGCTCCAAGTGATCTCTTGCTCGGACCAATTCATGTATTTCACCACTGCTGGAGTTACTGCATTCACCTCCTTGGCACGCCTCAGCATACTCTTCTTATCAGTTGACTCAGTCACAAACACCACGTAACTCTGATGTACTTCCCTATAATCATTACCGGGGTTCTCATACCTCTGATTCTCAAAGGACCACGTTTGGCTTTGGCCGGCACCACCGTTGTTGTTGTTGCCCTGGGCACTCACTGCATTCACCGGTTTCGCCTGCACCATCTTCTGGTTTTGGGCCGCATGCACCGGGGTTGAATTTGCTCCGGTTAAGCTCTGATTCTGCGCCGCTATGGTCGGCTTATGCTGCTGCTGCGTTCGGATATTGAGGTCTACGCCATTGGTTCGGTGGCCCACTCCGGTTTGTCCCAGCTTTCGCCCCTTCTGCAGCGGTTCGGTGATGAAAACTACACTGCAGAGTGGTATGGTTGGGTGTTTTGCCATTCCTGCCATGATAGATACATGGCCCATTCACCAATGACTCGTAAGTCACAGGTGGTCCGGCCTCCTGCCACTGCTTCGCACCACCTCCCTGATTCTGGTTCTGGTTCGGAGTCCACGCCTGACCCTCAGTCTTCGGTTTCTGGGCGCCTCCAGGTCCGGACTGACTTGGGTTTACAGCATTGACTTGGAAATCTGGTTCTCTCCTCTTTTGCCCGAACTCTTGACGGTTATCAAACCTCGGTCCGTTGTTGCGATTGTTCATCGGATTCCTCCTGTTCCGGGCATTCCCATCCAGCAGAGGCTGCATCGGATCGCCAAGGGCATAGGAATCAGCTATCCGAATCGTCTCGGCCAGAGTCTTTGGCATATCTCTCTGGAGCCTCTGCCACAACATGCTACCATACCGACATCCATCAGCGAACCACGCTATAGCCTGTGCTTCGATAACTCCTTCACAGGAGTTCCGAACATTGCTCCACCGAGTCAAGAATTCTCGGTCAGTCTCATTGTCCTCCTGCTTGCACGCCTGCAAAAGCTGAGGTCGGTTTGGCCTCTTGTAAGTGCTGGCGAAGTTGCTATTGAATGCCTCCTCTAAATCCAGCCAGCAATTGATGCTATTCTCCGGCAATTGTTCAGCCAGATCCGAGCAGGACCTTCCAACATGTGCGGGAGATACCGGACCGCCCATCGGCGATTGCCCCCCGCAATGTATACTGCTGAAACATAATCAGCTAGCCAATCTTGCGGCTTGGTGCTCCCATTGTACGGCCTGGTACTCCGACCCAACTGAAACTGAGACACTGGTGGAGGTGGTTCCTTCATGATCCGAGGTCCAAAACACGCCGGACCAGGAGGACCTTCCTCTTCCAACCTCTCGGACTTGTAAATCCGATCTAGCTTGTATCGCGCGTCACCTGTAGGCAACGTCCGAGCTCCGATACGCTCTCCCAATGCACCATCCACTCTATAGAATCCAGCCCGCTCCATGGCTGAATTTCCATCATCATATCGGTCGCCACCTCGACCGACGCTCTTCGGCTGCGGAACATACTCCGGCTCTTGCTGATACTGCTCCTGCGGCCGGGGTTGCTGCTGATGCCTCGGGGGCTGAGGTGGTTTACCTCGGCCAGCCGACGCTGCTTGCCCACCGTTCTGATTTCCCTGAGCTGAACGGCCTTTAGCTCGGCTTGCATCACCTGGGCCGGGGTCTCCATTGGCTCGGCTAGCGTCACCGACCTTTTGCTTTCCAGCTAACACCGGATCGTACACTTGCAGCTGCATCTCCTTGTTCCGACCTGAAGTGACACTCCGGGCACGTTCGGCTCCTCCGACGTGTGGAGACGAGGCTTGCCCCTTGGACCCCTGGCTAACTGGCCTAATCGAATGGACCGCCTGCGAACCGCCAAGCCCGGCCTTGCGGAGGGCTTCATTTTGCTTGCTGGCCACATGCACTAACTCATTGAGCCGCTTCTGCTGCTCACGCCATGCATCTCCGGTCAACTCCGATAGCCCGGCCCTTACTGCTTCGGCTGCTCTAAGGTTCTTAGCTGGTGAACTATACACCGGCCTACCAGTAGCCGACCTGCTACTTGTTGCCTTAGTCGAGCTCGAGACTGCAGCCCTAACCATCTCCTCATAGAGGTCCTTGCCTCGGTTGAACAGAGCAGCTTTCTTACGCCGCACAACCGGAGTAAAACCATCCTCTATACCATGTGCAGCATTGTACTCCTTCTGCTCCATATCGAACTGCTGCCTAGCCTCGGCCAGCAACCGAGCTTCTCTCATCACTCTCTGGCGCTCTGCCTCTAACCCGGCCACCGTATGCTCCACACTTGCCTCTACTGCGAGTGGCCGAGCTAACCTATCAACGATAGATTCTAAGGGAAACTCTTCCCTTGGCATGCCCAACTGCTCATTCTGACTAGGTTTCTCGTACGGAAACTTCGCCGCCCGACCTGATTTCTCAGGCAGCGCAGTTGGTGTCGCCTCCACCTCGGCTAGCGCGACTTTGCCAGCATCCGCCTTGCTAGCTGCAGGCTGGGTACCAGCCACCATCACCTCCACACACCTCGGAGGGCGAGTAACACGTTGGCCCAAAGCCGCCAGGAGTGGAGTTTCGTCGTCCACGAGCACCTGCTCCGGGTACTCGCGAACCACCTCGACAGCAACGTATGTGGGGAAGCTGCCGAGCATCATGAGGAAACCATTGGTGGGGAAAGGCTTGCCGGCGAAGCAACCCGCATTGTCACTCACAAAGGCAAACTCGCCGATGTTGGCAACAAGGCCAGAAAGAACACACTCAGAGGAGCCCGTCCGGATGGAAACTCCACCCAACGCCTCAATCTGCCCCACGGTGGGCGCCAACTGTCGTGGTGGGATCACGGCAGATGCCATGGGTATGGCTTAGTTGGGGCCGAATGGTCGTTGGGGGAATCCGGGGAGGGTTTATGCACTCAAGATGTGCACAAGCAAGAACATGCAAGAAACCACAAGAACATGAACAAGAACCAAGAAAGCCAAGAACACAAAAGACACCACGATGTACCCAGGTTCGGGGCCTTCGTGAGGAAGTAAAACCCCTACTCCTGCCTTTCCTCTCTCAATATATCAGTGTAGTTCTCGGTACAAGGTGCTCCTCGAGCTGTATGATGCTGCTCAAGTGAGAGCTCTAGATGGAAGATGAAACTATGAAGGGGAAATGAGCTAGGGTTTCGCCGTCCTCCTCCCTGGAGGTAGAGATGCCGCATATATACACAGGCCGAAGTACATTTTTACCCCTGCCTACAACTGACAATGGCATGGCCAAAAGGTAGAAGACAAGCCTCTGCCTCCTGCCAGCTCAACGGCCGAACTGTCAGGCCAGCCAGGCCTAGCTTTCCTCTTCCGGTCATACTTCAGTAGCCTGCCGAGGTCTAGCCTGTAGACCTTTCCCGAAATAGCCGAGTCAGCTCCTAGGCCCCCGAGCTTCCGGGAAACCCGTGGACGGACCTCGCCGTCCTCTGAAGCCTCGGGCTACGAGCTCTGCGGCACCCGTGACTCCTCTGACATGCCTCGATACTTGCTGCTAACCTCGGCTGGCCGGTCACTTATACGTCGGGCCACGCTTCATCTTGGCTCGGGATACTCCGGATCCTACACTCGGTAGATAACACCTTGTTCTTGTGATAACTAGCTGACTGCCCCAAGGTTCATACCTCGGAGGCCATACCTCGGATGATTCCTCCGACGTACACCTTACGTCGGATGACGCCTCCTGCGTCTTTGCTTAATTGCTACCTCGGACGGCTTACAACCTTAACCTTACATGTCTTTACCTCATCTTTAGCCTACCCGGGGGTAACCCCCCGACACCAGCCGACATGCCAGGTATTCCCAGGGAATTCGCCGAGCACTCTATTCAATTATTTCCAGATGCTAAACCGGTCAAGCAAACAATGTGCCGCATATCCGGGCCGAAGAGACCGCAGTTGAGGCCGAAGTCGACAGACTACTCGCAGCAGGTTTCATCAGAGAAATCACGAAATCACAATGGGTGGCCAACCCCGTACTTGTAGAGAAGAAGCACACAGATATCCTTCGGATGTGCGTAGATTTCACATCACCCAATAAATGCTGTCCAAAGGATCACTTTCCATTACCTCAAATCGACCAGATCGTCAACTCCACCGCCGGGTGCGCTCGCTTGTCCTTCCTGGATGCTTACTCGGGTTACCACCAGATAAGGATGAAGGAAGAGGATGAAGAGAAAACGGCGTTCATAACCCCACTCGGGGTCTACTGTTACACAACCATGCCCTTTGGACTCAAGAACGTAGGCGCAACCCACCAGCGCATGATGCAAGACTGCCTCAAGAAGCAAATTGGGCGAAACATCTAGGTCTACGTAGACGATATCGTCATCACAACAAGGGAGGAAAACACACTACTCGAAGACTTGCGAGAGACGTTCGCAAACCTCAAGCACTTCCACATCAAGCTCAACCCAAAGAAGTGCACATTCGGCGTGCCAGCCGGGCAACTTCTTGGGTACCTAGTCTCGGCTCGTGGAATTGAGGCGGACCCGGAGAAAATACAGGCCATCTTGACGATGCAAAGGCCTTCAAAGCTCCATGACGTGCAAAAATTAGCGGGTTGAGTGGCAGCGCTCAGTCGATTCATCAGCAAACTGGGCGAAAAAACACTCCCATTCTATCGGCTGATGAAGAAAGCAGACAAATTCGAGTGGACACCAGAAGCCGAAGCAGCCTTCACAGACCTCAAGCGAGTCCTCACAAGCCCTCCAATCCTCGTCGCACCAAGGGAACGAGAGCCGCTATACCTGTATGTCTCTGCAACTAACAGGGTGGTAAGCACCGTACTGGTAGTCGAACGCAGGGAGGAGGGACACGCCCAAAGCATACAACGCCCAGTCTATTACTTGAGTGAAGTGCTCTCCATATCAAAGCAGCGGTACCCGCACTATCAAAAGCTGGCCTACGCCGTGTTCATGTCCTCAAGGAAGCTGACACACTACTTCGCAGAACACCCGATCACTATAATCAGCACTTCAGGGATCAGAGACATCCTCACAAACCCCAATGCAACTGGGCGAGTCGCAAAATGACTCATTGAGCTAGGACCACGAGATATCAAATATGATTACCCGAAGGCCATCAAAGCACAAGTCTTACCTGACTTCCATACTGAGTGGATCGAAGCTCAATTACCAGGAGCACCAGATGTGTCCAACTCATGGACTATGTACTTCGACGGCTCAAAGAAGAACGAAGTCGCAGGCGCAGGTGTCATCCTCATATCACCAAAAGGCGACAAGCTTCGCTATATCCTGCAGATGGAATTCGAGTTACCATCCAATAACGAGGCAGAGTACGAGGCCCTGATCCATGGCATGAGGATGGCCAAAGCCCTCGGGTGTACTCGACTGATGATCTCCGGTAACTCGAATCTTGTGGTGTAGCAAACAATGAAGGCCTGCGATGCAATCGCAGATAACATGATCGCCTACCGTGACTTGTACAACCTAATGGAGGGCAGCTTCGAAGGCTGCGAGATGCGGCACATAGGGCGCGAGAGTAACGAAGAAGCAGATAAGCTAGCCAAGATTGGCGCGACCAAAGCACCAGTTCCACCTGGTGTCTTCCTCGAGCGCATCGAGCACAGGTCCATCAAGAAAAAATGAACATCTCCTTCATCAGTCGCACCAGCCAAGAGCAAAGCACCTAGCACAGAGGACCCACCAGTCGAGGTACTCCTCATCGAGCCAACTTGGACTCAGCCTTTCCTCGCATACATACTCTGCGGCGAGTTACCTGAGGACATAACAGAGTCAAGACACGTCACTCGACGATCTAAAGCATACACCGTCATCAACGGCAAACTATACAAACGAAGTGTATCAGGTATGTTCCAACGATGCATAGCATTTGAAGATGGCCAGACCATCCTTCATGATATTCATGCAGGTACCCGCGGGCACCACGCCTGCAGTCGATCACTCGTAGCCAAAGCCTTTCGCGCAGGCTTCTACTGGCCCACAGCACTCAAAGACGCGGAGGACATAGTCAAAAGGTGCATCGTCTGTCAAAAATTTGCCACAAAGCCGCACGCACCCGCATCGGCATTGAATACAATACCATTGGCCTGGCCCTTCGTCCAATGGGGGCTCGATATGGTCGGGCCACTCAAAAAATCCTCCCATGGAGGGCATACTCACCTTCTGGCGGCAGTCGACAAGTTCACCAAGTGGATTGAAACAGTTCCTATCACAAGTTTGACTGCCACTACAGCAGTCAATTTCATAAAATCCATCATATACCGCTTTGGTGTGCCAAGTAGCATCATCACTGATAACAGTACAAACTTTACGGCTGAAGAGTTCTGATCCTTCTGCAAAGAGCAGGACATTACGCTCAATTATGCATCCGTGACACACCCGCAACCCAATGGCCAAGTCGAAAAAGCCAATAAACTCGTGACGAGCGGAATCAAGAAACGCCTCCAGGTGCCACTCTAAAGGGCCGCTGGTGCTTGGGTCAAAGAACTCCGTCTGTGCTATGGAGACTACGCATAACTCCCAACGCTTCAACACAATTCACCCCGTTCTTTATGGTCTACGGCGCAGAGGCAATCCTGCCATCGGATGTAAGATTCAATGCACCAAGAGTCGAGGCATACAACGAAGAAGATGCAGATGAAGCACTCGAATATGCAGTCGACTTGCTCGAAGAAGCACGCAACACGGCGCTAGCACGTACAACTGTCTATTAGCAAGACCTCCGCAACTATCACAGCCGTCGACTGCGTACCAGGTCCTTTGAGGTTGGCGACCTGGTACTTCGACTAAAGCAAAAGAAGGTGCACAAACTCGCTTCTCCATTCGAAGGACCCTTCATCATCACCGAGGTCATCGGTGGTGGAGCATACAGACTAAAGCATGCGAAGACAAGCGAACTCTCGCACAATCCTTGGAACGTTGCGCAGCTGCGCCGTTTCTATGCTTAGATTGCTCAGTCGCACAATGTAATAGGCAAATATGTCGGATGGCTGCAGGTTCCAGACGCGCTCTTTTCCTTACCAGGGTACCTAAGGGGACTGAAAGGTTTTTAATGAGGCGGCCTGCAGCTTAACATTCAAAAATGGAATATAGTCAATGATTCCTCATATTTCGCCCTGCTTACTACTTGTCGTGGGTTTGTCACGTCAGGTGTCATAGATGACTTCGTAGGTGTGGGATTATGCGAGTCAACCATCTCCGAGCTTGGGATTGCAGGAACAAAAGATCAACACAGATTTACCCAGGTTCGGCCCCTCAATGTGAGGTAAAAGACCTACTTCCTGCATTCCCTAGATTGGTATTGATATGATAATCGAGGTGTTACAATGGAGGCGATCTGATCTGGTACTCGCCGTATGAGCTAGGGTTTAGGGCTTGATAGCTTGACCCGCTCTAAGTCATGTGAGTCCTCTTTATATACACAGAGGCTCGCTAGGTTTACAAAAGGAAACTTCCCCATAAGGAATACATCCATAGAGGCCTACTCGGAGACTACTTGGTCTTCACGTCCTCCGGGATATGTCTTCTAGATCTTTCCCTTATGGTGGTTCAATATTGGGCTTGCTCCCAAGTGGGCCTTCGTCCGTGCGAGTAAGTTAAGTCGCACTGGGCCGCGGGTTAACCCAGAAAGTATTCGCCCGACACTACTCGCATAACTTATTCGCATAACATTAGCCTCTCTCGAATACTCGGGGGCTGCGCTATCTCAAAGCATGAGCTTTCGCTCCTTCTTCAAACATAATACCCCAGCCGCACTCGAATATTCGGGGCTGGGTCATAAAAATCATACATAAACGTAAAAGTGGCTCAAAATCATGAGTTGAAGCTTCAAACATCGCAAAAATTCACAGCCTCACTCGAACACTCAGGGGCTGTGCAATTCATGTTCCATACTAAGTGTTTTTCAGAAATCCCACTCGATACACACGGGGGCTGCGCACATACATATAAATAAATATACACTACGTATAAGTGGTAAATTTACACTCGGGGCTGCCCTATATACAGGAATACCCTAATCTTCCGGTTCGTCCTTGACTGGAAGAACAGGACCCATAAGTTGAGCGTGATAACACTCAACCATCACCCTCGCGTATTCGACTGTTTCGTCTAGTTGCGACTGTGACAAAGTCGATCCAGGCACGGGTGGACGTAGCTGCATATGTGGACGCTTACTCCGGATATACGCCATCCTTGTGTTGGCTCCATCCACAAGTTTCTGGGTGATAAAATCTCGAATAGGACCTGCACTTCGGAAAAGCCCGAGAAACGCATGGATTCCTTGAGGTTGCGGCCCCGTCGGGAAAAGAGTCTGGTTGATTCGACTGAAGGCCGACCTGCATAACTCGAGCAGCATAGTGCTCCGCCACACTCGATCCTGTAGAGTTGCGAGTATGCGCGCTCTGTTCTTATCCAAGCGAAAATGCTGACGGCCCGTCGTTGGTTTGTCAGTCGCATTGTTTAACTGCTCGTCAACACGAGCTTGCTCCGCCTGGAAATCTGGAACAAAACCTGCAACAACGCA
Organism: Poa pratensis; assembly: GCA_947311845.1. Taxonomy (NCBI): domain Eukaryota; kingdom Viridiplantae; phylum Streptophyta; class Magnoliopsida; order Poales; family Poaceae; genus Poa; species Poa pratensis. Next base: position 29,243,327 of record CAMZMU010000078.1, on the reverse strand, counting down.
CGTTGGGTCAACAAAAAGAGGACAGCCTATGAACTCTTGAGATCAAGGCAGTCATGCTTACACTCGAGTTGTCTGTTCACGATCTCCATCTCGCCAAGCACATAGTCCTCTCGCTGAGTGGGTAAGGCAGGCCTCACCCTCATCATATCCAGCTCGCTCTGGGCACTCTTCAACTCTTGCTCCAGTTTTACGACTCGAGCCTTCATATAACGCATTACTGCGGCATCGTTTGCCACCTGAGCTCGAGATCGAGTAGGGGCATGATGCCGCGATGAGCCAGATGAAGTAGCGGCTGCCCGTTTCTGACATCATAAAAGTTTCATGAGAAACTCATCACAAAGCTTAAGTGAGTAACAGCACATAGCCTTACAGGCGGACTCGACGTATCATAAGCATAAGCATACTCGACGTATCATAAAAGTATAATTACAGTCCAACAAAAGGAAAGATGGCCCTAAAGTCTATGATGCAGACTCCGACCTAGCCCTACGCGCGCGATTGGTAACCTCCGCTGACCGGCGCTCCACGGTAGTCATAAAAATCTCAGCCAGCTGCGCGGCTGGCTCATTCACATGCTTCAGAGACACCAGCTTCCCGTCCGGCTTCCGAGGGAAATCAGACAGAGCGGCCTTGAAGTCACCCTCTATCCCATGACCTAAAAGGAGCTTGAGGGTGGTTTCTGAGCCGCGTACCGTCAGGGTGCGAGCAAAACTCGCCATCGTCGAGGTTCCCGGACCTAGGACGTCGGCGAAGCCCTCCACAGTCGATGGAAGTTGGCCAGACGGGAACACTCCCTTGTATACGGCGCCAAGTGTGCTCGTATACTTGGCGAGTGCATCCTTAGCTTGGGCGAAGACGGCGTCCAGGTCGCCAATAGCACGATTGAGGGATAAATTGCCACTCGCCTGGACTACAGGTGCCGGTGCGCCAATAGCTCCTTCAAAAATCAGAAAGAACAGAAACTCTTACACAATATTCAGCGGCAATAGAAGTAAATAAAAAGTGGCAACTTTTACTAACCGCCCACGTCTCGGGTGAGGCTAGCCAGCCGCTCAGCATACTATTTCTTGCACAAGGCAACGGAGTTCTTGGCATCATCCAAAGCCTTCTTCGACTCATCACGCTGCTTGGCGAGTGCATCTTCTAGCTCCTTCACCTGAGACTCAGCCGATGCCTTGTCATCTGAATTTGATGGCAAGAAGTAATTCAAACACTCAACTAAGCAAAGACAGTGCAACAAGGAACTTCGGGTTACGAATCAAAATACACTTACGAGTGAGTTGCTCCCAACTGGTGCGCAGACTGTCCCTCTCTTGCTCCAGTTGGACAAAAGCCTTGCCCGATTCTACCAGGTTGAGGTAGTAAGGCTGCAAGCACACGAAACCAGCATAAGTTATACATAATCAGTCCCGACAAAAAGACACTTATGTGTTCTGTCCAAGACGCGGGCTTCGCGGCTGATGTCCCGACCTCCGGAGTTGCGACACTCATAGCCTTGGCCATCTCTATAGCAGTAGCCGTGGCTGCTGATTGAACGACCTCCGGAGCCACGTGAGAGACTTCCGGGTGCTCAGGTGTCGTGATCTTCTCGGATGGAGGAGTCGGTGGACGCACAATCTCAGCACTGCGAGTTACAGAAGAAATACAACGTAAGCACAAAAATCAACAAAACAAAAACTTTAGTACAAAAAGCTCAGGAGCATACCTGTGCTCTTCTTCCTCCTCACTATCAAGGTTGTCAAAATTGGGACCTCCAAAAAGCAGCTCCTCACCCGACTGAGGAGGAGGAGATGAGCTCAACGGGCTCACATTCAAAGGAGCCGCTGTGGTAGAAGGAGACGAGCCTGAGTCCCGTCATCTTTCACATCTGACTCCTTCGCGGGTGAGCTCGTGGAAGAAGACATACCTCGGGCCACCTGACGATGCTTGCGACTGGAGCCTCGCTCACATTATCAGTCGTGGCAGGCTTTCCGGCCCTCACTTCCTCTGCCCCTTCCTCTTCAACCTCTTCCATAGGAGATGTGGTAGCCGAAGGTAGAGGCGATTCATCCCCTCCCTTCGTTTCTATCGTTTGCACTTCCGTTTCATGAGCTGGGCCATCTTCGAGAAGAGGAGGAAGGGTTGATGCAGTTGAGTGGCCCTGCATACAAAATACAGCAGTCGAAAGTTACAAAGATGCGCAACAAAATAACAAGACCAGGAGATCATAAACATGATTGTTCACTAACCTCCTCCAAGGGCCTTTTAGCACCATAAGGAGTGACGGGGCAGTCGACATTGCAGGGCTCGCTGGATTTCGTGCTGGTGATGGATTGTAACACCCCGCAGTAATAGGACTCGAGAAGGTAGAACTAGGAATTTGCATTTGTGCATTCATTCATCTTTTGGTGAAATCTGGAAAATTTTCGCGCTTTTGTGTTAAAATAAATCGAGGGTTGATTCCAGACGAGTGTCGATGATCTGGGAGTAAGACGTTGACAGATAGTCGAGAGGTGTCGCTAAACCCTACGACATATCTTCAAAACCTTTGTTAGTACTTCTCCAACACAATCATTTGATTTCAAAAGGAAATCTGAAATAATCTTAAGTTTAAAACAATTCTATTCTTTCCTAAATCTTTCTATACACACATATCACAGTAATAACAATATATAAAAATCACAAGATTGTGATGAAATCATCTCAAATAATAGAGTCATCTTATTATCTCCACATCACAAATATATATACAAATAATTACAAAAGAATTTCTAAAAGAATACAGATACAAGAATTATATTGTATCATAAACTCAAATGTGAAGGAAACAATGGGATACAAATTATACAAATGATCAACACAACTAATTTACAAGACTTCATTACAAATATTCTTACAACATTTGAAAGAATACAAAAATAGTACTAAAATTCCTAAACTAAATCTTCAAGTTTTCTTCATCTTCTAACCTACAAAATAGACAACACAAACAAGTAGAATTTGGGATTATGGTTAAAATGTTTCCCACACCATTTGGTGCTGGCATGTTACTGTTTTGAAACCTGGTTTTAGCCTAATTAAAACTGAGGTTCAATTAGGCTAAATTAGGGAGTATTGCAAATCATCCAAGGCAACAGAAGGGACTGATCATTTGGATCATGCTCATTAATCCGAAGGTAACAAGGAGGGACAAAGGCATAATTGCAGCACTTAGAAAATCAACTCAGGCAACTAAAATCTTAGGCAAGCAAGTGCTGATTTGAGCATATGATCTTGATCTTTCAAAAGACAAAGCAGCAGATAATGCATTCCCCAAAATTAAACCAGGAAGCAAATAAAACCTTAGCCCACAAATTATGGTATCACATTTGCCAATTGATTAGGCAAATGGATCCTAATCCCACTTATTAAGCTAGCAATCAGCTTAATTGGCCACACACTTGAGTTTAATCATCTCAAACCGACTATCATAAACCTTTCAATTCACAGCCAAGCATTTCCACACAAATATCTGGATCAAGATAGGATCAATGAGTCAAGAATGACTCATAGTTATCACCTGGGGGAGATGAACTGCTCTGCTGCTACAGTGAGCTGATCTCCTAGGTGAAAAGAAGTGCAAAACTGGTCAAATAAGGCAGCTCTAGGTAGAACAGGACCACTGCAAGTAGGTGAATCACCACAGCCAATTATCCTGGTGTCACAAGCACAAGAGTGCTCAAATTTGTATAAATACATACCCAAGCCGCATCCACCAGCACACACAAGTCACAGCAACCACAACACACACAGAGCACAACCATCAGCACATCCAGTACACATTTCCATCTGTTCTTCCACAAGAACAAGGACAACCAATCTCTACTCATGGAGATCACCTAATCCATCCACCACAAGCCATTTCAGCTAGCAAATACACTCTAGGAAAATTGAAGCAGCAAGGAGAAGAAGGTAAACTTTGGAGCAATATCAGAGTTTTCTAGAAGCTCTAGCTGCTCAGCAACAACAGGTTGATTTTTAAAGCTAGAGAGAGACCCATCAGGTTCTGTAATTGACAGAACCATGCTAGAGAGAATTATTCAGCATCTGTTCTTAACAGAACCTTGCTAAGCAAGGTAGGGTGCTGTAGAAAAGTTTGCAATACAGAGAGTATCTGTTCTTTGCAGAAAATAGGAAAGAGAGAAGAAAGGAAGTGCAGTTGATTGATTTAGTTTTTTTTGAGCAACATAAGGGCGGGGAATTAGGTTAAGTGCAGTATCTGTTCTTATTTCAATTTTTATCAAAGCTCCACACAAGGCAGTGAACCAGCAGAGCTGGATTAGCTGTACTTAGCACACCTGTACACATGGAAGAAGCACAGGAAAGCATAAAAACACATTTCTAGACAAGCTAGCTACTGTGTAACTCTCAGGGAGGCATCACAGGAGCCACACAAGTCTAAAATCCATTTAAATCATTGAATCATCACAGCCAGCTCAAGTTATACTAGTTCTAGCTCAGATATAATTTTTCTAAAGAGATTTTCTTCATCTGTGAGCAAGAAATGCTCCCAACAATAAATCCAGAGGCAATGGATGGATCTAAACATGCTAGATCTACACCATTCAACTCATTCTTGGTGCATAATAGGTAGACAGTGCACATAAAGAAGTAAATCATCAAGAATCATCATCTGTTCATCAAGAACCTAAACAACAGAGGCATACATGTTTATTCCTAAGTCTAGAAGCGTTTGCATCAAGTAGAGGAACTAGGAGAAGGAGATTAGAGGGAGGAAGTTGAGTTTACCATGCGTCCATGGCCGCGGCTCCACAGCGGCGAGGCAATGCTCGCGCAACTGTTGAAGGGGGCTCATGGAGGCCGTGGACCAGCACCATCGCACCATGGCGGCACAGAGGTCGAGCTCTGCGCCCAGCCACGGTGAACACGCCGGAGGAGGAGCCGATGGTGGTCAGCAAGCACTGGAACTCTAACCCTAGGGTTGGGTTGCGTGCGACCACGAGAGGAGGCGAGGCACGAATCGCGTAGGCAGAAAGGTAGAGCAGAGCGCGGGGGTCATTTTGCCCCAAACCACGGCGGCGGAGATGGCCGAAGCTAGCCGGAGTGAGGCGGCGACGCCGCAGGCGACGCGGGAGCCAGGGGAGCTCGAGCTCGGGCTCTTGCAAGTGAGGAAGAGAAGGGAGTGGCTCGGTCAGTTGACCGGACCCGAGTCCAAATCTTTTGAGCTGGTTCAACCAGAGTTGACCCAGGGGTCTATTTGTAAAATTTTGAAATTATGAAATTTCCCAAACTTCAAAACTTGCAATAAATTCAAATAAAATCCTAGAAATAATATAAAAATATCCACAAACATCAGCAGAAAATAAGGGATCCAAATAAAATGTCTACTTGATTTATTGAAAACTATTGCTTGCAGCAAAAATTCAAATGATCCTTAAGTGGAAATGACTTTGAAATAATTTAAATTATTTTCAAAGAAAATAATACGGGAAAATTATGTATTAAGTTCAAAGTATAATTTGAACTATATCATGACTGTCATGTCACTCATCCTACATAAAAATCTGAACGAAAGACCATTTAAAAATCATTATCAAGACTTTTAATAAATTTCTGGGGAAAAAGCATTGCATCCTATGCATAATAGCATCTATTTGGTTTTCAAACATTGTCTCATATAGACAATGATGTTGATTTTCAGAACACGAGGGTCCCAATTCATCGGAAGCTTTAGACTGCACTACCTGTCTGTCTCAAGGCAAGTTCCAACTTGCATGTCCTCGATTGTTTATTTTTATCAAAGTAATTGCGAAGTACTATGAATTATCATTGCATGAAAAAGAAAAAAACTATTTTCGAATGATGTGAATTGCTATATTTACTATGGTTGGCTGGCAATGGAACCACGGATTGATGTTGTGGTGGAGGTTCCATTGTACGGGAAAGTATATACCTAGGATTAAAACCCATGGCCCAGTGATCCTTACGTACCGTATCGATAGCATCAGCCAACAGATTCACTATGGATGGGCTCGTCAGAAGTTTATTCCTTCGTTCGCATATCCTCGGCAGGCTATTACCTGGTTGCGTCCGTTGCGGCGGCCAACTGCGTGGAAGCGCGTGACCTTCCCACTCGACGGAGTGACTGGAATAGAAGCTCGGGAGGGGTGGCGGGCTAATGGTCTTAGTTACCAGCCGCGTCACAAATGGGCGGATATGCGTTGTGCCGGGAAGCGACTCCACATGACTTGTTGCCCTGAGTTCTGGCTATAGCACACATGGTGTGCTGATGAAGCATAAGGAGCCAGGCTGCTGTTGGAAAAAGTGCTGCAGCTCTGCAGAGTTAAACAAAGAAATTGTAACTGTTACATCCTTGTTCCTGGAGGGAACTATGGTCGCGGCTGGAATGGAATCCCATGTGATTCGCAAGACCCGTGGAGGCTAGGGGCATAGTTTTCTAAAATAAAATAGACGTTTTACTAAAAATGTTTTACAAAACTTGCATATACATCTTGATTTTTTGGTCAAGATGGTAGCTAGTGCATTCCACTTACCTAAGCGTTAAGCTGAACTTGCTGAGTAACGCTGTTACTCATCCGTTCCCATTGTACCCCTGCTTAGACTTTGAAGAGACCATGGACGGAAGCTATGGAGCATACCATGATGATGACATCTACTTTGAAGCACCTGATCTGTCTGGAGGAATAGAGGGCGTCGACTACATCATCGCTTTCGGAGCCGACGACGCCAACGAGGAGGAGGTGGAGACTTAGAGTTATCATAGTAGGAACCTGGCCGAGTCAGACTAGACTAGTACTACTTAGCGGCTGAGCCAAGATGGTTCTTAGTTTGCTGTTTTCTATCGCTTGTAGGTTGACTCCTGTCAACATCCAATAATAGACATTCCTCCCATGTCGGAGGAAGACGTCGATGTTTTATGCATTTCTGGCTTGTAATCTTTAGCAGTGTGTAATAAAGTGGACCCACAATGTTTCTGTTGTACTACTCTGAGTGATGTAATATTTACGGATTAGTCCTTCCGTGGGTGTTATGTCAACGACTTGTACACTACAATATGCAGTGGTGTGCTGGGTCACCGCATGGATCGCACATGTGACACCAGCTCGCTCTTCGACAGTTCCTCCTTGCTCAGTCGGGTGATGTCGAGCGCACCCTCATACTCCCACATGGGGTGGGCGCGAATGCGGAGTGGCCACACCCGCATCTTCACAAAGGTGGCAATCAAATGCACACCTGTTACGCTGCTTAGCAGCTCTCCAATCTTTGACAGCAGAGGCGCCGCTTCTCCCTTTTCTTCAGCCAACAGCGGGTGGTCCCAGACATTCGTCCTCGCGAGTATGCCAACAGTCGAAAATGGCGGGACTCCTTCCTGGTCGACGCGCACATAGAACCACCTCTTCCTCCACCCTTGCGCCGAGTCGACTGGCTTCACGACGAAGTAGCGGGTGTCGCTGCGCACCTGGATCCCGAAGCCGCCAACAGGATAGGTGCGGCCACCTCGGTTGTTAGGCCGGACCATGAAAATCGACTTTCAGAGGGCCCAGCTGGGAGAAACTCCCAAGAAGCACTCGCACAAAACCATAAAACATGCAATGTGCATAATGCCATTCGAGGTGAAATCATGGATTTGCACCCCGTATGCATACATCAATCCACGAACAAAGTCGTGGAAGGGAAGCGAAAAACCCCTAAGAAGAAACTCCGCAAAACAAACGCCCTCGTTAGCGCGAGGCTCGGGGAGTACCTCCTTGGGCGACGGCGCGCGGACGAACAGCTGGTCCGCGGGTGGCAGCATTCCTTCCTCGCGAAGCTTGTCCAGATGCGCCTCCTTGATGGTGGATTTCATCCAATCGCCGTCGCTCTTCTTGAGGTCGACGACGGGCGTAGATGCACCAGCCGCAGTCTTCTTCCCCTTCGTCGCGGGCGCGTCGGCAGCAGCAGCCTTTCTCTTTGGCGCCATAGCAGTGGTGGCTAAGGGGAACAACAGGAGCTTGGGCACAAGAACAATGGAAGCGAGCGGAAGACGATGAAGCAGGGGCGGCGCGCAGAGCAAATGGCAAAGTAAAAAATAATGCCAGCACCGTTCCCCTATTTACCACAAATCAAAAGCAATCACAACCGTTCAGATCCTAATCGTGCATTACGCACACAATCACACCGTACACGTGGCAAACGCGGAGGGCAACCGTCGCCGGCCACTCCGCCCACTACACACGTAAAAAGAGGAGCCATCATCACGCCTCCGTAAAAAGTGGGCCAGAGTGGTCAAATCAAGTCCAAACGGCACCGTCGTTCGGTCAGCGCTGCACAATGGGCCCACCTATGTGTCACGTCCCATCCATCACAGCATAACGCACGCCACCGCGTATCAGGCAGCGCAGTCGCCAAAAACGTCATCCCTGACGTCATCTCAAGCGCTCTGGTCAGAAATACATTCGAGTCCGCCCAACGCATATCGGTCACTCGACTGCCTTGTTTGGTTCGGGTGTGAAAAAGCAATGTTAAGGCAAAATTGGTCACTCGATCGTTCCTTCGGCTGAGGCATATTACTCCCATCGGGAGCATATCAAAAAATTCTTTGACTGGAGATGCTCAAGATAAAATAATTTTGAGATTATCCTCCATTACAAGCAATACATCATAATCTCGGGGGCTGCTCCCATCGGGAGCACTGTCGTGCACCCGATAGAATTACGGCAAAGATTTCTTCGATTAACATATGCAAGGTAAGAAGATCTGAGATTATCCTCCATTGCAAGCAATAAAGCACAATCTCGGGGGCTACTCCCATCGAGAGCGCTGTCGCGCACCCGATAGAATAACGACAACGTGTCAGTCGACAAAAGGATAGACTCAGTTCATATACAAAATAATACTCGAAACATTCCCGAGTTGCATCCGCCGCAAATACCTTGGATGCTGCACGCATAGTGCAAAGGTAAGACCCGCCGAACTTTCGAGTTGGGCTAAGGACCGTTCCAGCAACGTCAATCCTTATACTTTCCGTGTCAGCAGACATGATAAAAATCCTGACGGACGCGTTGGGTAAAATTCAAATCTATACTGCATATCGACTCAGTAAGACCTCCGCGGCCTAGTCGAATCTGACCAGTTTGTTCCAGATTCGAGTCCGGGTACTCAAGCTTGATTGAAAGCTAGTAAGGTTTTACCCGAATTTGTAGTTAACCAGTCCCGATCCGTTGAGTGTACTAGGCCTGCTAAGCTATTATCCCTTGATCATCATAAGCAAAAACCACAGTCGATGAGATACTCGACATAGCCAACATGTGCTATTCATACAGGAATTCCAATTATAATACAAAGTATATGACGTGCACTTACGAATGAGTCCATGCCCGATTCTTCGAGTCAGACAAGTACTCGGGGGCTACTGACAAGGATATACATCTCGGGTACCCTACCATAAGGGTACCTGGTGCACGTGTCGACTAAGGCTCAACTATCAAGAGCCTACATGAAGCCCATGACGAAAGGCCCAACAAGATGGAGTACCCTCCAAGATTAGACATAGGCATAGTCGGTTTATACTTTCCTTGCATGTAAACAGGTTCGGTTACGAACTCCCGAGACCCAGCCTCTTATAAAGGCTGGGAGGGCCGTCGATCCTGGAGAAGCCATACTCGAACCACCAAAAGCCCTAGCGAGATCGACATCTCGCCGGAGCTCCCCTGTAATCGCATAATCTCACACAATTAATACCAGACAAGCAGGAAGTAGGGTCTTTACCTCCACCCGAGGGGCCTGAACCTGAGTAAATCTTTGCCTCTGCTTGTCGGCCAACAAAACTACCAGTACTACCACATTCTCTCCCCATAATCTCAACCCTAGGTCCTTAACCATGGGATTTGATGAGTTAACCCCTCGTCATGAAGCCTCGCGCCTGAGCTTCTCACTACTAGAGCTGCAGCAGCTACCGAGAAGGAATAGAGACAATCGAAGTGCCGCCTCCCGGAGCACCGTCGAGTGTTCTCAATCGACATCCAAAAATGGAGGAGACCGCGACGCCTGCGGCGGAGGTGACGAAGCACTCCGTTTCAGTCACTACTAATTTGGGGGAAAACAGAGCGGCGGTGATGCACTGTGCACAGGACCGACGTGCGCTTCATTGACGGAAAGGAGAGAGAGGTCAAAGCAAAGAAACAAGATAACGGCGGCGTCGTCTGCGCGGTTTGGAGACCCCGTCCTCCGGCCCTGTCCTCGTCGCGGCGTCGTCTCCTCCTGCGGCGCTGCAGGGTTCGTGAGGTGTTGGGGTGTAGGAGGTAAGGTTGGAGGTGGAGCTCTGTTCTTCGTCTCTCGCTGGAGGGTGCTGCGGTGCTTCGGAGGAAGTTGGGTGGAGGTTCCGGCGCAGCTGGGCTGCTGGTGGTATCCGGAGCTGGAGGAGGAGAGGGCGGCCTGGCTGTGTTCGTTCATGGTCGATGATCCTGGTGCTTGCGTCAGGTGGTTCCAGCAGTCATCAACTTTGTTTGGAGGTGTTCTCTCGTCTAGGTTTGTGGTGTTCAGCGGTGCTGCTGCAGTCTTCTTTAGTGTGTGGCTGTGGGTTTTGTGTTCTGCTTCCAATCTCTGTAGCGTGCGTGTGTTTCAATCTTGTACTCTGTTCTTATGTTGAATACACGCAAGCTTTAAAAAAAAGTGAGAGTAAGACCGTTTGTCTACTGCTTTAGCAACAACGAGCGACACTTAAAAAAAATACCGAGCGGAACAACACTGATAAATAGATGTCGTGCTAGCTAAACTGAACTACAAGAAGCAACATGTACCGGATATTTAAATTCTTTTTATAGGATGCCAATCAATAATAATGCAGGTACGATCAACAGACATCACAAAGTATTATTTTGTATCTAAATATTCTAGAGTTACAATGACAACAAATGGTATAGATTGATTTTATAAATATTATATATGCTTGCTCGCATTTATGCATGAAAATTTACATGTAGATTTTTTTTGTTTTCATTCGATATATGTTTCGATGTACCTTCTGTAAACATAACATTGAATATTAAAAACTACAAAGTCAGGGTGGGTAATTACAAAGTAAAATGACGGAGTTATGCTGAGTTTGCTAGCCCGTAGCAACGCACGGGCATTTCAACTAGTTGTTGTAGAAAAGACTTTGCCGTTTGGGTGAACTGACGTTCGAGCCTTTATACTAACTTTGCATGATCGTCCCTATCTCCCCTGAGTACACACCTTGGCATGATTGTGTGTAGGTCTCGGGGAACCTAGGAATCCGTAGGTCGGTACATTTTTGTTCGCACTCGTGTCGTATATCTTCCCAGTAGTTCTCAATATTCACCGATAAGACTAACTCAACGGCTTTCAAAGAGCCGCATGAACCACCTTCTCAAACAAATGATAACATAAGAGAACTGAAAGCATTGTGGCTGGGACAGAACCCTTCAAGAAGCTATAATTTGTTGCTTCGTCGGCATACTGAAAAGAGAGCAGGACCAAAAAAAAGAGAGAACTATTGACCAAAGTAAAATTGACCTCACTAACTGTGAGATTATGCCAAAATCTCAGATGACATACCACCATATCAATAGCCGATGATCAACGAAGCCAGAACATCGGAGACTCACGAGGTACTCGCAACAGCCACACAAGTCACACTAGGACATGGATAGAGTCGCTTAACTTTTATTCCGTTTGACGCCTCGCACCGTCTCCATGCATGGCGAGGAAGCACATTACAAAGACAAACAACTTTTTTTTTGCGAAGAAAGCACTCTTAATATTAAACCGCGGTTCTTACAGAACAGTCCAGATGAAAGAAAGAAATTACAAACGGGTCCTTCTGAACTACGAAACCGGAGACAGCAACGAGAACGTCACGCCGGCGCGCCGCCGCACCACTTCCCCATAGCCTTGGATCGGAAAGCACCCCTGCACGGACGGGAAGTCGACGCCACTCGGTTCCGGGGAACCTCCGCCCTGCACCGCCACCGCCTTCGACGCGGTCAACATCAACAGCAACTTCCAGATTCATTATTCCCCAGATCCGCCGCCGCGGGATCTGGCCAGGGCTCGAAGCACGGCGCGAATCCTCCGATCCGTGGGTGCGTGGCAAGCAGGTGCGCCACCACGGAGCTCCACGAGCACCGTCGTCGAAGAAGACGCCCACCTGCACCAAAAGCAACGCCGGCGACCCCAGCTTCTCCTTAGCGTCGCCGGTTGAAGCCCCCAAGAGCCTACCATATCTACAACCGAGCTACGGGGATCCCCCACCCTCCCGCCGCCGGAGCGGCCGGCGGAGGGCGAGGGATCCGTCGAGACTCCGGCGAGGTGGTGGATCGAACGGGAGGTGGAAAAAATCACCCTTTCTGCTACAGTGGCGGGAAAGGGAGACGTCCAGGCTCGTCTGTACAAAGACAAACAACTACTCCTAAAAAGCTAAAGAACGTGGAAATAGTTGCACACATGCACTTGCGAATGAATATGTAAAATGATTCACACAACGGGTCCTCAAATATATGCTTCTTATAAAACAAAACTCCACTAACTAGCAATTATGACAGTCTATCTCATCATTCAACATATCCACTTCACCAACTAATTTAACGAAACAATTGCGCATGTCATCCCCACACTAATATTCATTAACTATGGTATATCTTTACATGCAATCTGTCTACGTCATCCATATTTTTAGTCGTACAATTTTCCACGCCACCAACTATTTGACATCAAATACACAAAAAATCCACGTCAATTAAATATAACCTCTCGACTATTTTTGACTTTTGCATATTTTTGTAAACAAGTTCATATTTCATTTATCCTATGCATTTTCCATTACATAATATTTTAATAAAATTCCCGCTGCAACAACGTGCGGGCTATTTTTCTGGTACAACTGAAGATAAATACATGCATCATTTGTTAATGGTGGCCGTCCACATCATCTTCAAATACACCGGAAGAAAAGTAAACCCAAGAATAATTTACAGTTGTCAGTATGTACAACTATTCAGAACAATATATACCTATTACTACTATAAAGGTTGAGAGGCTACCCGCCTCCTCACAGCATTTGCCCCTCCTGGCGATTTACTACCGTCGGATCCGAGATGAACAGTGTTTTTACCTCCCACTTTTCACCACAGCCGTTGGATGCGGTAGATTTTCTTTTACTTCGTGTTGGCTGGTCTGTGCATGACAGTGTGGGGCGGGGTACGAGCTGGGCCCGCGAATCAGTGGGCGAGAATAGCTCGTCCGCGTCGATCAGTTTCGCCCGCTCGGTGGGTGAACTCGCGTGGGACAAAACCAGCCTCCGGTGAAACCCTAGCCACCAATCTCGTTGGCTCGTTGGCTCGTTGCTCCTCCTCCAATCCCCTCCTGTCTCCTCCTTCTCTCCCATTCTACAGTACATGGCGGCGGCAGCAAATCCGCGGGCAGGCTGGGAGAGGCGGTCGGACATGGCGGTCGGGGCAGGCATGGCGGCGGCGGGCGGCTGTATAGGGCGTCGGCAGGGCGGTAGGGACTCGGGCTCGCACAGAGGTGAAGTGTCCAGATCCGTTGCCTGGATGGGCGCGACGGCTGACCCACGCAGGTCGGCGTTGGTCGGGCTGGGGGAGCTCGGGAGCGAGCAGAGGAGAGAGGGCGACGCCGGCTGACGGGATCTGTGGCGGCAGCCGGGCCAGTAAAGGGTTCTCATTCTCCACTCCCGTGAGGACTCTCCTCCATTCCCGTACCTCCTTTCCTCCTCTAGCTCGTCCGCCGCCGCCACCACCCCTCGCCAGCTCGTCCGCCACCGCCCCTCCTCCTCCAGCTCGTCTTGCCCGAGGTGCAGTGGGGGGCCCTCGCGTGCGCAGCTTGGGATTTGAGATGGGGTGCAGCTCGTCGCCGTGGGAAGAAGCAGCATCCAGCAGGGCCAGCTCAAGGCGGACCTGGTGGCGCTCCTGCTGGTGGTGGTCGCCGCCGTGCTCCGGCACTTCAGCTGGAGCGCCGCAGCTGTCCAGGACTGCTGTTTCGCCGAGGCCCCTGCTCCGTCAGGAAGGTGAGCTCCTGCTCGCTGCCGTCACGTAGGTGAGTTCCTGCTTCCTCTCTCGGTCTCCTCATGATTTGTGTTGTACTGTGCCATGTTTGTGTCGTGTTTTTATGCTGTTGATTTGTGGGATATGGCTACTACTCATGCTGCAAGATGTGTGATGCTGGCTTTACATATGTTTAGGGGTCGTTGTGTGCTGCTGGTTCTACTTGTTTTTAGGGGTCGTTGTGTGCTGCTGGTTCTTATTTGGTTATTTGTGAACCTAAAAACTCAGTGTGATGTTGCTCATACTTGCTGAAATTCAATGAAATGTTTCAGAGACATGTGTTCTTTAATTCTTCCTGTTTAATGCTGAAACAAAATTTTGTTTGCCCAAGGTTAGTCTCGCCGAAACAGAGGAGGAGAAGCAGAGACAGGGGAGAACATGGGAACACAAGAAAGGAGATAATTGAGATTATCACCCCCAACTAGATATGGGGTACATGTTTATGTTTTTTGCATAGCATATTCGGGACAGAGATATTGGTTAAAAACTAGCTGCAATAGATAGTGTCTTAATACTGCAGTGTGTATGTGAAACTATTACTTTTCATCTGCTTTTTGATATGGATATCTTCTCTGTTATGCAGGCCACTTAGTACTACTATTTTTCATCATTTCTTCTCATTTTGATCCAGTCAAGTTGACACATGAATATGAGGTCATTATGCAAATCAGCTGCTATCACGTGAGGTGTTCCCTAGCTAGGCTGCAGGGAAATATTGACCTATGTAATATTCATTCAGCTCAATAGATTATACTAGCCGGGGCGATGCGCGGCGTCACGCCGCGCGTGGTGGTAGTTCGTTATTCGTGTTTGATGGAATTGCTGTAGCGTATTGCTATGAAATATGGTTAGGCAGTAAAAAATGAAATCTGATTAAGTAGGCCTGCGTGTTGTGAAATATGGTTAGGCAGTAAAAAATGAAATCTGATTAAGTCTGAGAATGGAGGAGTTTGAGATGTTGGAGCTGGGAGATAGTTAATCATGGATACAATGGAGGTCGAGGAGTGTCCTTTTTCTTGTTAACGATCCAAAGGTACCATTTTAGTAGTGTTTTATCTTAGCTGTAGTAGTACCAAACAAGTCGCAATACTGAAGAAAATTAAGTGGACCAGACTCATAGTGATGCAAAGTATTCCAAATAATTGCACGTATTTTCAGTGAGGATCACCACTAAATTGAATTATCTTGCATTCACAGTATTGTGACATCAGGAAGCCATGTGTGGGGGGCATGTGCTATGATTTCTCTAATTTAGAGAAGTTTCTCAATCTAAAACATGTCTTACCGTTTAGATGTCTTGCTAAAAATTCTTGGATGCTCGTGTTATATTAGATTTATGTGCCTTCCCGTTTCAGCCGAGTGAGATCTGGTTTGCCTGGTAATAATGTAAAGTCAGTGTCTATTTTCTTCCAGGAAATGAAATTTTATTCTTGTGTTCTCACTGTGAGGTGTTAGTATGGCTGAGCTGTGGCTATGTTTTGGTGATATTTTGGTTTAGTCCGTGATTCTTAACTGTCTTGCAAACTAACTTTGTCGACACCATATGGTTTTGAGCCCTAGATTTGTAGCAGGATCTGCAAGTTCCTGTACCTTCCATGAGCTACAAGCAGTTAAACACCCAGATGCAAGTAGTGATAGCGATTAAATGAGGGTATCATAGTTTTCCAATTAGTCATCCGCTCCATATGATGTTTTTTATGTATTAGATCTCTGTATGATTATTAAGGAGAATTTTTCAGGATGTAGGACAAATGATAATCTCATATTGTCATCTGGAATATGATGTGTGATGACGGTTTGGTTTATTTAATCGTTTTCAAGTTGTCAGGGTTTGCCCTTGATATATGCTGGGAATTAACATGGCAAAAAAATCTTATTCGCTTATTATGCATAGAGTTTATTTTATCGGATTGTGGCAGAATAATAGTAACTCAGGCTAGTGATCACTGCTGTGTAATGCTTTACTCCATGGATGAATTGATATTCTATTTATTTATTTATTATATCTCCATCAGTCCATCTATGTATATGGTTTGAAAACCAAATGGATTAATCAGTCTTGTTCCAGTCTATATTATTTGATTAATTAAAGGAAATATCAGCGGTGATGATGTGGAAATATAAGTTCAATATACGCTATTCCTGGGCAATTTTGTCCGGATGTGATCTATCCATCCTAAATCTTCTTTTCCTGTTAATCCTTCCTACTCTTGACTAAAGTGTATAGGGATCTTACCTACTGTAAGGCATTTTGTAGCAGACACGGAGTATTGTCAACTAGAGGATAGGTGGTAGAGATTATGGTAATATGCATGACTCACACCTTCTCTTATAAATTAGGCACTAGGTTTGAAAATATTATGTCTGCTCATTGACTGTGTATATATTGGATTTCGACGCACTCTCGACAAGATCGTGGTACTCTCTGCAACCTACAGATTACGAGAGGCGAATTTGGCAACCACAGCTCCATCGACCACCAGGTGATCTATTCCCCTGCATTATTTCGTTTTCCCTTGGTTTGTTACAGGGCCATTTAGAATGGGTTCTCTGATATTTTAAAAGCACCTCAAATGGCAAAACATGTACATGCGAGGAAAACGAATTTGTATAACCGCACATGGATGCATCTCTCGCCTTTGTTGTGAGTAATCTCCGATCTGTTCATTTTTGGTTAGTGTAGCTAGAACGAAATGTTAAGATGAAGGTGGTTTAGTTCTAACAGCTTGGAAGTTCCCTCGTGCTCATCTCTCTGTTCCAGGTACGTGACAGTGTTCATTTTGCTTCAGACTTATCTTGCCGATCGAGGCATTGGCACCTGGATTAAATAAATTTTGGTGGCATGTGTCAACCCAATTTAGATCATCACCAATAGATGTTAGCTCATTCCATTGTGTATAGCAGTTATGAGCATACTTATCTCTGAAAACATAATGCACCATGTTCTCAAAGTTAGAACTGCGTTGGTGATGTCCTTTTCATATCTGGCCTGCTTGCTTGCCTATATAGAAGTTTAGATAACAGCTACAACTGAACATAAAGATCGGTTCAGGACTTTTTGTCATACCAAACTGAAACAGATTTTAAATACTTGGTATATTTGTGTTCCTCTGTTTGTACTACAGCAATACATATCAGTAAACCTAAAGAATATATATGATCTAATTTTAAATGTTGTAACCACTTGCTGTAACTATCGATACGTAGGATGATTTGATTCATGTAAATGCAGCATTGGAGCACTCATCACTCTCGGACAAGGAGGTAGTCACGGATACGTAGCAGATGTCTCACGATTCGTCAAAGTAATGTGACATACCTTGTTCCTCCGCATATCTACATGGTTCCTTTCCTCCTTGAGTCCTCAGATGCGAAGGCTATCCCCAACTTCAGGTGAGAACAATGCTAATGACGCAGTTATTTTCATATGGTTGTAGTTACAGTTAACCACTCACACTTTATCTTCCCTACTGCTTTTGCTGCAGGACCTTATTCCTTGCGCTCTTGAGTCTTTTGTGCTATTGTTTCTACATTCCTCGGTTATATTCAGTGTTGCTCTGAACAGTAGGTTGCCTGGGCTACATGGCTTGTATTATTTGTTAGGGATTAAATCTCACATGCTTTGCTATAACCGTGCTACCAAAAGTTCAATCTATTAAAATCTGTTATTGGCTATACCTCCCAGCCTATGCATTTGTGGATGCGCACAACCATCTTTTTTATTTAAAATGGAATGGTTGTGTTTCTGTGCATTTCTGCATCAATTTCAATCTGTACAGATTTAAGATAGTAGGTTAGCTTTGAAACATGCATGTGCTTGCACATTTATGCCGAGAAAGGAGATGGGCATGCTATATTTCTTGATGTATTCTATAATCAAGGAATCAGGCCTGGAAGCCAATGCTACTTATGGATCCCTTTAGCGCTTTGCCAGCATTTAATCGTGTGTCTCATACTCTATATATTCTCATTTCTCAACATACAATGCTCAGTCATTTGCTGTTCTACTCTTGTTTAAGTGGCAGTTTAATCTGCAGCTGCATCATTTGTTTTTTAGGTCCGTTCATCACTTTTTAAAATAAAAGTAGCAGTTGATAGCTACTACCAAAAGACATACACAGTGGTTTTACGCTTGATGATGCAATTACAGGTTGTAACTGTAATATTGGTGTGTGAAATTATTTATATCTCTGCTCTATTGAATCTAGACCAGTACTTGCAGCCAGGAAATAGACTTTGATTGATATCTTAGTCTGAAGGTTTTTATTCTACTGCAGTTCTGTTGAAGATCATGTTGCTATTTTAGCTTGTCCGTGCCATGTTTATCTACTGCAACTCTGTTCGTAATGTGTGTGCTTATCCCATTAGCTCGAGTATGTTATTATAGGTTGCATGAACATGAACTGGAAGAAAATAAAACTGGCAGTTGTTTATGTAAGAAATTACTTCGTTTTGTATCCTTCTTTTCAGTTTCTGATTGACTAGCACAAAACACATATTTACTTCTCTCTGTATGCAGCTCTTCTGGAGATTGGTGCTTTGCATCTGTTCCTGAAATTTGCCTTTGTTCTTATTAGTGACCTCTGCATATACTTACAAGTGATGGCTCTAATTAAATAGATATTGGATATGTGTCTCTCCCTTAATTTTCTTACTTCATGTTGTGTTTGGAGGCACTTGATTCATACTTCATTCCAACATTCTGTTCTTTTGTTCATTTTCTTGATTTCTTCCAGCATTTGATTCATAGTTCATTCCAACGTTATGTGCTTTTGTTCATTTTCCTGATTTCTTCCAGCATGCATCCGTACTTATTTAGTAAAATATTCATGTTTTCAGATTTAATACAAGATGCCCTGGAGTAACTGAATTAAATCTTAGCTCTATTGGATGAATCTTTTGGCTTCTATATATGATTTTGCTGTAGATTATCACAACACCTGAATGTGAGTGCTTAATGTTACATCTTGATGTCATGCCTTTAGTTGGATTAGATTGGAAGTAAGTTCAGTCTTGCTCGACCCTTTTCTACAATAAAGGTGTGATAAATGATTTTCGGTTCTCATTTCAGGTTTGCTTTACTCTCAGTTCTGCACGCATTAAGGGCAAGCAGCGGCATAATGGTGATGGGGATCCAAGGTGGAGGAGGGGGCAAAAGCTGCCAGGCCATGAACAGCCACGAAGTTGCAGAGAGGGTATGTATGTACTTGCTTGTTTCTTCTATAGCCTAATCTGATTGTATGGTTGATATTTTCTATAAAAATGTACTGGTTAATCATAACTAGCTGCTCAAATAGAAAGAATCATAGTTTGTTTCATCATTGTAAGGAAGAAAAAGTTTAATAGTAGTAAATGTTAAACTGTAGTCTAGAAGGGAGAGGACCATTGAAAAAATGAAGATGCTACGGAGTCTGATTCTTGGCTGTGACAAGGAATTAAATAGTTAAGTCGGTGATACCTGTGTATAAGAATTAGTGGAGAACAAATGATATTGTTCAGTCTGTATTTAGCTGAGATAATTCTTCTCATTTTCTTATGATGCTGTGTCGCATCTGTTTTCAGTCCAAAGATTAATTAATTTTTGTCATTTTGCTCTGGCGGCGAGTAAATGGTCGATAGAAGTTGATAGTTTGAGTATAAGGGTTTTGAATCTTTTGGTTGAATTCCAGTTGCTAAATGAAGTTTATTTTGGTGGAATTCCAGTTGTTACATGAAGTAATTCATTTGTACGGAAAAAATACAACCTACAGATCTTGAATGCATGACTGAAATGATTTTGCTGAATAGATGGAGCTCTATCTGATTTATTGAAGTAATACAACCCACCTTTCCAATGGTCCCTGCAAGTTCTCAGGCATCGTTCAAATTTTTGCACACTGTTTTTTCTTGCAGTTCAGATGAGAAGACATATAGGGAGGATTCAGATCCATGCGGTGACTAAGGAGCGACGGTTGCGAACCCTCGACAATGCAGCTTCATAATTTCACAGGCGGAGCCTCGCTGGTGTGGTGATGAAAAGGGGACTGGGAAAAAAAGATAAATAGGCAACTAACCTCATCTTTTTTTTTCATCCCCAGGCCATGGTTGATGAAGTTGGTAAATAAAACTTAAGGCTTATAGGAAAGGTGTGCTTAGTTTGCCCATTTTGTTAATTTTACGTCATCTTGGTTTCATCTTATGGTCATGCAGAGGTTGTAAATAAAAACTTATGATCTTGATGTGATGAATACAATTAATCTTCTTATAAGTAGGTGTATTTATACCATCAAAATCCTATTGTGCCGCTTCTGGTATCAGAATATAGCCCCATGTGCTGCTTCTGTTATCAAAATTTAGCCAATTATATACACTTATGACTCAAATTTCAACTTGATTCTGATTTTTTTCCTGTTCAGATAATCTCAAATTTTAGTGCAGAACTCTTCTCCTTGATAATAAATGCATAATGTATTGCTTACCGTCTTTCATTTGCTTGCTATTTACGTTTAATTGATTCACCTACCATGGCAGATTCTGATCCAATCTCGGACGAGGAAGAAACAGATATGTCAGGAAACGGACTGCAGAGCATCAGGTTAAGGTGAGTGTTACGGCCCCATACACTCCATCATTGTGGCAGGGAACCAACGGGAGGAGGAAGAATGCCTTAAAAACCAGGTTGGGAAACACATCGACGATGTGGAGCTGAAAACGATGAAGAACGTAGGCTACTCGATGGGACTATACCGAATTCTTAAGATGGAGGCATTTCCGTTGAAGCCACCAGCGATAAGCATCAGGCTGCCTACTCCGGAAAAGTGGTTATCTTCCTCTTCGATGATGTATACTATGGCAGTGATCACTACGATTTGGTCTTAAATTCGGACCAGATCGCATTTCTATGACCTATGTCTATAGACCAAACTTGTGTTCTGAAATATAGGCGAAAATAATTGTGTTATTAGGGCTGCGGAAATGTTACACTACTCAGCGTACGTGCTCATATGTATTGAAAAGTAATTTGTTTTTATTGTGTTCTTCAACCGGTTTAAAATCCATTTTTAATATATTTTCATGCGAAGTGGTTCAGCATTTCCAGGTTAGTATCCATATGTAACTGATCTTAATGAGTGGAGAGAAAATTAGTTGCTTGAGCTATTTCTTCCCATTCTACTTTCTAATCGATGAATAACATCGACGTGCAACTTGAACATTATATGACATTATATGGCTCATAAATATATCCCTTAACTTAAAAATATTGATACCAAATACCACCTTTGTGCGTGCTAAAAGATAATTAATCGTCTGAGATCCTACTTTGCACTAAAGTATTCGACTGAATAAACTTGGTTGTGCCATATGTTTGTGTCACATCGAACCGAAAATGATTGCCAATTACTGGTTTAATTTTAATCAAATGATGTGTAGCAAAAACTTAAAGAGTCTGAGTTGGAGATTTTGTGTGGATTATAGAAAACCGAACATTTTGCATCTTGGATTTTGTTTTTTCCATTCTTATTTCTTGTTCCTTTTTTGGGTGGGTGACTCTGCCTGCCATCTGTATTAGTTGGTAGTCGGTTCAAGCCCGGGTAAAGGAGGAGGACCCTTTTTTTCTGTCAACTTATTCTATATGCTTTATTTCTCTGATCTAATTAGATGCTGATTTTTTAATATTGTTGTTGCATGTGGATGTGCTACTGCTCTGTTCTTTTTTGAAATTGATATCTGCCTATGCCTGAACTTTGTCGATGTATGGATGCTTATTTACATAGTGTAAGTGCAACATTCAAATTTTCACTGTTTCTAAAACTGTCAATTCAAACATTGAAATGAAACGATTCTTTCTGTTTAGGTAACAATGTGGTAGTTGCATCTGGCGGTTGCGCAGTTGCACAACGGGTCATCTAGTATATCAAAGCACACCTCCTAAGCCCTACCCACGTTGAGCCACGTCAGCGGGTACTGTTCGCATGAACAGTACCCGCACTTCTACAGTAACTTTTCTTTTAATTTTTAATTTTTTGGGAATTTTTCAGAAGTCCCTACATATAATCTATCTATACTATATATAATATATACATATATCAAAGCTGATCCGGATCCGACGGTCAGCGCGATGTTTTCAAAGCCGACCGGCTTTGCCCTCAACACGCTGATCCACGCGCCGCCACGTAAAAAAATCACACTTCTACAGTGCCATCACGGTTCCGCTCCGTCCATCTTCGATCGGACGGCCAACGCGATTTTTTACGAAAAAAACCTGTGTTCACTAAAAATTGCGTATCAGTCCCAGCCTCTATACATAGATGGACTTATCTGCACATTAAAGAAACTACAGGGACTTCCCTGCAAAACGCACCCACATCCCCTCCTTCCCCATCCTCTCTACCGCGCGTCGTTAAACTCGCCGCCGCCACCGACGCGCTCCACCGCCGCACCTCTCCTCCTCGCTCAGATCGAAGGTACCAGCGAGCTTCGCCGTCGCTTCCCCTCCCTCCTCACCGAAGATCAGCTGCCAGGACGAGATCAGCTGCCAGGACGCCCAGTCCGCGCCGGAATCGGCGACGTCGAGCTCGCCGTCCGACGCCGCGGAAATGCTCAACGCCGGCAGCTCCGGCGACCAAATGGTCCGTTGCGCCGCCTCTCCGGCTCCCCTCCACCTCCTCTGGCGAGTCCACGCGGACCCAGGACGGCGCACATGCGCAGTCGCGCTCGAGCGCGAGCTTAGCCGCCGGCGAGCAACGTCACGCGATGACGTCACCACGGGCCCACTGTCAGAATTTTTTCCCCTTAAACAATTTCCTAATTGTTAGAACCCTGGCATATGGGTCCCGAGTGTCAGATTTTTCACAATTACAAAAAAATGTTGAAATTTGCGAAAAAAAGATGTATATATATATATATACTTTCTAATCTATGAATCAACATAATGCAAATAATATGCCAATTTTTTTTGTCATTTTAGACAAATTCTTGCTTATTTAAAATGTGGAGTTTTTTAGGTTCATCTAAACATGGTATTCATGGCTGCAAGTTAACTACATTGCCAAATAGACTCATACGTTTGGTATGCAATTTGGGAAAAGGAAAAAAAAATACAAATAGGGATTTTTTTTAATCTTTCCACAATAAATTCGACGAGAGTTTGTCGACCTTCTCAATCATAAATTCCATTTGCTGATCTTTAACTACGACAAATGAGATAACAAAAAGAATACGATGTGTCGCCCCGACGAGATTTTTGGAGATAATCTAAATGCATTTCCCCTAAATATATGGAGTTAAATTTAACAAATGCTCACACATTGCATCCTCATTAATTGTGTAATTAAATTAAATATTTAAGACAAAAATACACGCATATTTGAACATTCCAACTTGCTAAAACTTTAGAGATACTCCAAATGACAAATTCTTTCTTTTTCTTTGCATGTTTTCATTCTTCCTATTCTTTTATCTTTTTCTTTGACTTCTTCCAATGGTACGAAACTTACATATTTTTGAACAGTTCGTCCATATACAAAGTTCATATTTCAACCACACGAATTATCACCTCATAATACGTACTTCTATCCGATATTACAAACACTCTATATTAAGAAAACCAAAGGCACTTAATTACACATGATACATACACGCCGCGGGAATTTTCCTAGTAAATATCTAAGCAGTGCCCGCAAAAAAATTTAAGACCTAAAGCAACACAGCTATACACCTTGCCGCGCAAAAGCCTAAACATGCCGCGTGGCCGGGTCAGTGTCCGAGCGGCAGATCGGGCACGTCGAGTGCGCATCCAGCCATGGGTCGATGCACTCGGTGTGGTACAGGTGCAGGCACACCGGCAGCAGCCGCACCATCTCCCCGAGCTGCAGCGCGCCGAGGCACACCGAGCATGTCGCCGCCTCCTCCCCTGCCCCCGTCATGTTGTGCTTCACCGACAGAGTGTACATGAACGCCGTGAGACCGGCCGTCGGGCTGGCGGCGCAGGCCTGGCGAAGCGGCAGCTCGTCCACACGCACGCTGCTAGTTTCCGTCATTGGCTGCGGCCCGGCGGCAGCGGCCGCGGCGCGAACGCGGTTGCTCCGGCCCCTGCAGAGGCTGCATACGATGATGTACAGGAGCACGGAGGCGACGAGGCCGATGAAGATGCCAGCGATGACCCTGCCTCGTGACGAATCGTTGGACCTGGACGGTGGTGGTGGCGCCGGTCCCGACGGACGAAGCGAAAACCTCGGTGGAGGAGCAAAGGGGCGGAAGCCAGGGCGAAATTGAGCCATTGATTCGTGTGCACTGTGCAGCTGCAGATGGACTAGCTATAACTATCGCTGTTTGTGGAGATGGTTTTTATAATCGTGCAAGCGGATTACTGTAAGCGCATTGGTTTTTATAATCAAAAGCCAATAGGGTTTGTTAATTGGTTGCTGATTCATTGTGCAACGGAGGGGAAAGCACGGGACTTGGCAATCGGACGGTGGTGGCACGCTGACGCTGTCAAGTGTTTTCTTTCCGTGTTATTGCTAGCCCAATTCGGTTAGTGTTGAAGGCAGAGTCACGGTAACCTAAACAATTAGCAGATGAAAACGAAATGGAAGCACCTGGTCTTTTTTATCGAGATTTTAGCAGCTGCAAGGACATCATCCGTGCTGGCAGGAAAGATATAGCCGGATCTGAACTGACGTTGCTGATGGGCGTTTCTCAGATGTTTGGTGATTGGGTTATGTCGTTCCATTTAGTTTTTTGTCAGCCCTAGGTCTGACCTTGTAAAAGGTTGTTAGCTCGCTCATCTAGCTCTTTTACTTCCAGTTTCTCTATATCTTGCTTGCAGTGGCGAGATAGTAGCTGTACTTGGTTTTTATTTTGTTGTTGCCTTTATATATAGCTATACATTTTCTTTTTTTATAGAAAATAGACCATAGGCCCGACGTTAAATTAATAACGCCCCGAACGGCGACAAGGGTACAAGGTGCTGAACCCAGCTTACAACAAAGAACTGCACTCACACACACAAGATACATGACACCTAAAGAAACTCTAGCGGGACAGACGCCACTGACGAAATACTCCGATGAGGTTGAGAATACGCTTGGCAGGCAAAAGTGTTGGGCCAAATCTCGCCTTCGACGTCAGACTGGCACGCTGACACACGCTGCACACCGTCAACATGGGCAAAGTCGTTTGGCCGAAGCTCACCCTAGAATCCAGGCCGGTGCGCCAACACGCACTGCACACCGCCGATAACTGCACAATGTCAATAGAGACATCCACCAGGAGGACAACTGCATGCTGAGGCACACCAAGGGTGATGAGGTTAGGACCTCTAGGGATGCCCGATCTTCACAGATTAACGGCGGATGTGGACGAACTCACGCAAGAGCACGAAGAACACGAAGAACACAAGAACACAAACACGATACAAGAACACGTTTCCCTCACCGGTAGGTCCAAACCGGTCCAATAGAATCCCAAAGGGAGAGATTGGCAAGTAGTAGCTACAAAGAAAGGTCTTGAAGTCACTCAATAGATGAAAGATTTAAGGAGATGTCTTGATATCCACAAGGGGATCTTCTCCACAAGAGGAGGTCTTGAATCCACAAGAGGGATATTCTGCATAAGGGGAGGAATCATCTTCACAAGGAGAGGCAACACCACAAGGGGTGGGTAAGGAGCATAGCTCAACTCTATCTCATATCCAACCTGTCTACTAGAGGTGGAGGGGTACTCCTATATATAGTCTAGTCCCAAAGGGATAAGTGGAAGAGGGGTACATGGGTCAACAGCCCATATTCTGCATGCAGGCAGCGGTAGTACCGGTGGGGCAGTGGTAGTACCGGACCTGGAAGGTGGCGGTAGTACCGCTGCACCAGCGGTAGTACCGGCAAGCTCTCTCGAATATGAATGAAGCTCTTCTCCAGCGGTAGAACGAGGCATGTACCGGCAAGTACCATTGGCGATGTCAGAGAGCATTTGGCGTGGCACGGTAGTGGTGGCGGTAATAGCAGCAGTACTACCGCTGCTGATACTCGGCGGTAGTACCGGTGGATCGGCGGTAGTACCGCCGCTCCTGGAACTCCTGGTTCCTCTTCCTTCTCCTCTTCCAAGCCTCCGTCTTGTCAGGCTTGCTTCCTCTAGCTCCTTGGCCATCTTCCCGTGGTGACACATCTAGCAATGCAATAGGAACAATGGTCAAGTAGTATACCGTCCAAAGGTGACATGTAGTGAATCACATAGTGGAAGGAGTTTACCCATTGTGCCTTGTGATGTATTGAAGTGCTTGACATGGTGATGGAGGTGACCTGGGCTACATCAAAGGGGATCCAAGCAAAGAAACGCCGAGAGAGCAGAACAAGTAACAAGCTTTGCCGAAGGAAGCACACCGAAGACACCCAACCTCCAGAGAGCTACCCACCACGAGCTCCAAGACGACGTCTTCAGGAAAATCACGACGCAAAGCGCCGCCACCACCCGATCCGAAGATCTTGTGTTTTCACCCGAAGCACGTAGAAGGGCAGAGGACAGCCACAACGGCACCTTCAAGAAAGGAACGACGTCCACGGACACCGCCGCCGCGGCCCAAGCAAAACCTAGGCAAGGGTTTCCCCTCGGCAGGTCCTCTCCACCTCCCACACAGGGCAAGGGCGCCGCCAAGACGGCGACCAAACCACTGCCACGGAGCGCAGCTCGCCATGCACCACCCGTCCATACGGTCATGGTCTCGGTCAGCACCACCAGAACCTTGGGCTCGCCTGCAAACCCACAGGTTCCCCACCTTCTGGGGCCGCCGCCCCGCTGTCCCGACTCCTCGCGCCGCCAAACTGAAGGGGATCGGAGGGCCACCTTGACTGCAGTCTCCTGAGATCGAGGGCCGGCGGCCCCCACGGCTGCACAACCGCCAGATCCGAGAGGGGCACCACTGGACTCGCCAGGGCCCAGGGCCCCTGCCCCGACCCGTGAACGTGAGGCGGCCGGAGCGCCTTCACGGCCACACTGCCCAGTGCCCACTTCCGAGTCTTCACCTGCAGGAGCAGCGAGCTGCGCCGCCGTCGACCAGAGCCGACTATGGCCACGCCGCCCCACCAGCACCCAAGGGGATCTTCACCACCACCAGCCCGCCAAGCCCGAGAAGATGCGCCGTCCGCCGTCGCAGGAGGCGGTGCCGCGCCCGGACGCGCTTTTACACCGCGAAGCCACCACGCTGCCGGAGAGCCATGCCGACGAGCCCCTCGCCAAGCCCCGTCAGGGCCACCGCGGCCCGCGCCCCAGCCACCACGAGGGGCAACAAGAGGGTCCGCCGCCGCCGACACCGCACAGGCTTTGCCTGGCGGCGCTCACCGGCGGCGGTAGGGAGGAGGGGCGGAGGGGAAGGGTGGCTGGCGGCGCTAGGGTTCGGTGCCTCCGTTGCCCGCGCGGGGGCGACGAGAGACGCGAGAGGATAAGGTCTGTAAGCTGGTAGTTCTGCACTGTCAGAAGTCGCGATACATTTTCTTTGGCTTATAAGTTTTTTATCTAGCCGTGCAATCCGACCCTTTTCCTTCACTAGGGTAAATCTTTACACTAGGATGTAGAAGCATGATCGTCCTTATCTTCTCTGAGTATACCTGGGCATGATTGCGTGTAGGTCTCGGCGGAACCTAGGAATCCGTAGGTCGGTACATTTTGTTCACGCTCGTATGGTACTAGGTAACACAGCGCGGCGACACGCCGCGCCCGTTTTGATTTCATGTTTTTTAGATGGCATGTATCATGAGACTGTAAGTAACTTGGGAATCAACTCTATAATAGCAGAAAGAAATTAAAAACTTGGTGCATCAATATTGAATACTACAATCCCCTCTTATGGATTACTGAAGTTAATATAAACACCGTTACAATATTTAGAACCGTGTTTCCTCTACATCCTACGCATACCTGTAAATCAACAACAAAAAAGGGGAGTAATGCGTCCTGTTGGTCATATGTAGTCAATATTCCTAAGGGTAGTATCATAGCATCCTGGAGCAGTTCCGACTTGCTTATTCTTTTGTCTATCAATTATTCAGTTGTTCCGACTTGCTTATTCTTTTGTCTATCAGTTATTCAGTTATGATGCAGCTCGTGAATTCCGCTCTGCATGGAAGGGACTTCGGCCATCTCATCAAGTCAAGAACCCATGTTATCTATATCGTTTTATTTTCTGAGACTGGCCTTTTTCATCAGATATAAGGATCGGAAAAAACTTCCACAACCTAATTCAAGTGATTATCCTTCTAATATTCAGTCACAGCATAACATAAATAGAGAACATTAGTATTTTAGAACAGAAAAAGACAGAAGGGTAACAGTTGATATTCAGGTTAGCATGACACACAGTATAATAACAGTTTTGAACAACTAAAATGTTTCCCTTTACAGTATTCTTCCTGGATCTAAGTACTTCGATCCTTCAGATAATCATGGTTTTATTGATCAAGTCAAAGGCTCACGCCAAGTCGTAGAAATAGCAAATACACTTGAAATCATCAAAATTTTGTACACACCCAGGAATACGTCTCAAGTAACAACATCAAATGTTCAACAAACAGGGCATCATATCAGTTGAATGTGCGAAAACCGGGTCAATAAATTTGGAAAAAGGAGATAATGTAAAAAGCTTGAAAAAGGCCGGCAAGGAGAGACCCTTCACCAGCATCAAATAAATAGAAATAGCGGAAAATGGCCAAGAAGAACTCTACAATCCTCTATGTTAGACACATTTAATCACGATTCAGAATTTTGAACTACTGTTTTGCTGATAAAGAAAGCTAGAATATCTGAAGAAAAGTCGGTTTTGTGTCCAATGAACCATATACAAATGAGTTATATTCAAGAGAATGCTTTGCGAAATAAAACTTTGCATATAACATAAGCTGAAATAATACACCACTGTGTGACCAATAGATGAAAAGAACCGATGGAAAGAAACAAAAGATGTAAACTGTGTATAGGCGTCCAAAATGTATATACACACTAATTGTTGCATCGAAAAGTTAGTACATAATGTCTTAAGGAAAGGATTTATTTACCTCGGTTTGAAACTTAAGTCAGCATGCATAGCTGAAACTTTTTTCGAGTGGTTGCATAGCTGAAACTAAATAAACTCTCGGAGTAGATTCAATATTTACTATTTTGTGGATTCTAATACCATATAGTCACACATTCATGACGATTTAAAAAATAAATCTTCCACTTCAATTGTTGAATGCAAATGAAAATAAGTCAACAACCATGCAAGGGAAGAAAAGGTAAAAGTAAGCATGGAGGTGACCTGTACACCTCAGAGATCAGGCCACTTATATTACATATGTATGTAATTGGTCTGGCGGCAAATGTATGTAGCAACCTATAGTGTAGCTATCAAGAAGTACCTTAGAGCAGTTGTCTTGTTGACAAAAAGTAATGTCGGGATAGAAGGCAAGGTATTTCTACTGCTTCATCGTGGCACTCAGCATTCATAGACAATTCCATTTAAGAACTCTCATATCTGATAACATATCCTGCACATAAATCGTACAAACAAAAAAGGAAAATAACCAACACAATAGCAAGGAAGCACACAACAAATCAGTAGCTATAGCAATAATAATTAGAAAGAACCTGAATAGGTAGACGTAGACGAACATGATGTAACAACACAGCGTATTCATAATAGAGAAAATAAACTAATAATGATTACCTAGCAGACTGAGAAGATGAGTAGCAAGCAAGAGCTAGCGTGAAGGAAGCCTACAACCTGTAAAAGGGAAGTTTAATCAAGCTGGAATGGTAAAATGCAAATTTTAACATTAGTGATTCTAAACCAGTTCTAAATATATCAAGACCATATCAAATATGAAAGTATAGCAAATATATTCATACGCAAATCAAACCATACCAACAACCTGCAGTATCACTGCCTGCAAATAATAATTATCTCCTGAGCTAATAGTATATGTCTAGTGCATACATCAAATAGCAAAGATAGCCTACGGTAGGCACATATAATCCCTAGTAACATATATTCTAGGGTACTGGTAGAGGATGCCAGTGCGAGTCGCGCCCCTAGATCCGCGAACTCCGGATGGATTGGAGGGAGGAGGCTACCGGAGAGGGACCGGAGCGGATCACCGGCCAGCCGGAGCGGCGGCCATATGAGGAGCAGGAGCGGAGGAGGTCGAGGGAGCAGGAGGAGGAAAGAAAATAAGCGCTGGCGTCAGCATGACGCGAGCAATGGAGCATCTCCTGCTGCCGAGCACGGAGTCGACGACTGCGAGCGAGAGGGAAACAAAGAGCGAAAGAAAGAGATGCGCCCAAACACCCGCGACCTAAAAGAAGCAACGCATCCATAAAATGGTCGCCGGAGTTGGTCCGGCGACGACTCGCGCGGTGGCCCAAGAGCACGCACGGTGACAGGGCGAACCACAGAGAGAGGGAGAGAGAAAAGAGTACGGGGAGGACCATAAGCTCGTTCCGAAGCTCATAGGAGCGTCGGGGAAGCAAGGATAGGCCGGAGGTGGCCGGAATCATGCCCGACGGACGCGGACCGAAGCGGAAGGGAACGGCCGATTTCGCCAAACTCCTAGCTTTCCGGCAAGAGCGTTTCAGCGAGAATACTAATATAGAGTAAAGGACGGCGGACCTGCTGGGCTTGTCGTCGGAGGCTAGCGTGGGTGGAATCGACGGCGACCGGATCTACGAGAGGAGGCGACGGGGTTAACCAGGATGACCGGGTGAGGAGGAGAGGTAACCGGATGACGTGTCATAGTCCGATTGGCTAAAAATCAGGTAGAAACAGTGCCGATCGGGAAAGAGAGGGCGTGGCCAAATCTGGTCCGTTTGTGGCTCGAATCGGACAGCCCTGGTTGTTCGGCGACGTGGATAGCATGGAGGCGAGCGAATCGTTCCATCTTTTATTTATAGGTAGTATAGAATGATGCTTCGCATGGCCATGTTGTAGAACCTTTAGGTCACTGAGAAATTAGACTCCAAGTCTGAAAATAATTGATAAATGAAACACATTTTATTTTGCGACTATGTTAGCACTATTAGCACTAACCCCCACTGAGAAATAAAACTCCAAGTCTAAAAATAGTTGATAAACGTAACACCCTTTATTTTGCGATTGTGGTGGCACTCATCATAGCAGTAGAGAAAATCAGGACTAAGCCAGTAAA
This sequence comes from Poa pratensis, assembly GCA_947311845.1. Lineage (NCBI taxonomy): Eukaryota > Viridiplantae > Streptophyta > Magnoliopsida > Poales > Poaceae > Poa > Poa pratensis. The sequence goes on along the minus strand of CAMZMU010000078.1, from coordinate 29,212,120 downwards.
AAAACGTGGAACCTACAGGTTTTGGACTTAAGAAGCCTTGCAAAAAATAACAACATAGCATATTCGAAACCTCGACGGTAGCAAAGATAGGTACTTAGGAGACAGACCGGGAGGCCAGCAAGCACGAGCGCGAAGTAATTCCTACACCTGCAGAAATAAAAGGTTCAAGAAAGCTGGTAGATCACACTGCAAAAAAAGATCAGCGGTAATTTTAGACCTAAAACCAAACGACAAAAAACAACACTAATGACTATTGAAAAACTCCAAGTCTGAAAATGATTGATAAAAGGAAACACCATATATTTTGCTAATCGGAGCACGCATAATGTCTATGTCAATGGAAATACGGAATTGCTACAACAGAATATGCTTGGCAGCCAAATGGCAATCTATTATATTGCTACAAACAGTCCTCTGCACACGTTTCTAGTGACAAAAGCATCCAGCCCAATCATTAATTATCCAGAGCAGCAACGATAAGAGTTCAAGCTTATGATTTAAAAATGAAAACAGTTCAGACTTTGCATACAGAATGTAGGACCGGTTCAGTATCCTGACATACACAAAGCTTATGTAGGCTATCTCTAATCAGAAAGACAACGAATGATCCATTTGAAGCTTTCCTCCACAGCAATCAACACAAGCCTTATTGTCAAATGACCCATAAGCAACGATAATGAATGTTCCATTTGCAGCTTTCGGAAAGATACTAAAGTATGAGCTTGTCTTATTGTTCATCATATAATTTGTTTCTTTTGTGCTACAAATTACCCTATAGTGGAAATTTTTCTTTCTCAGTTTAGACACTTTTTACATACATGCAGACGTTGATCCAATCCAGAAAGAAGTAAAGAGGATCATCCGTGAATCAAGGTATAATTTCTAGCATGATCATACTTGAATTTATAACTCAGAACTACAAATAAGCTAGCTACAATTCTTTACGTACTAAGCTGGCATATAGATGATAAGATGAGTGTTGGGTCTAAGTTTGAACGTCGCAAAGTCTAATTAAGTAATTGCAATGGTTAAAAATTGCACATGTTGTGTGCTTGTTTGGACGCCAAGTTGCTCCTTCCTTGTTTGTATTTCGCAGTCCATCTCTTTGAGTACCTTGCAGCAATAGCAGCAAGCTTTCTAAAGATGATGAGAAGTTCATCGTCGGAGATATTCTCAATTACCACCCACAGAAGAAAAAGAAGATGGCAGGACATGACAATAACATTATGGTAAGCAGATTGCCTTTCTATCTTCCGATGCATCTGAAAAACGAAACTGGAAATTGAGTACCTTGCAGCAATAGCAGCAAGCTTTCTAAAGATGATGAGAAGTTCATTGTCGGAGATATTGTCTATTACCACCCACAGAAGAAAAAGAAGATGGCAGGACATGCCAATAACATTATGGTAAGCAGCTTGCCTTTCTATCTTCCGATTCATCTGAAAAACGAAACTGGAAATGTGATGAAAATTCTTTCCCTGCTTGCATCTGAGCAGGCCTGCATCTGAGCAAATGTAATTACCATGTCCATAAACTTTGTCTAATTAAGTATGCTTGAAATCATTCTGTAACTGTGAAGCTATTTCTGAACATTAGGAAAGAAATTACTGCCATCCATGATTTATGTGGTCTCAGTGTCCACAAGCTTATATAATTTGGTATGCTTGAAAACACTATAAGCGCAAAATTGTTTCTGAGCAGTAGTAATCAAAAACACTGTGAATGATTGCATATCTGTAGGACGTGGTGGAGGACGGGCAGAGCTGAACCACCTGCACCTCCCGGCAACGGCGCCGTCGTATCCGTTCTCCGCGGTGGACGCCCTCCTCCTGGTGCCGGAGGCCGAGGACATGGTCCTCCAGGAGCCGTGCGCCCCTCCTCCCCCGCCGGCCTCGGCGCCGTCCATCTCCAGCCGCCGCGGGAAAAGGGGAGAGGCTGCCGGAGGCCGAGGACATGCTCCTCCAGGAGTTGTGCGCCCCTCCTCCCCCGTCGGCCTCGGAGTCGTCCATCTCCAGCCGCCGTGGGAAAAGGGGAGAGGCTCTCTGACCGGCGGCCGGCGACGGGGCTGATCCAGGGAGGGGGCCGCGGCGGCGAGTCGCGCTCCTAGATCCGCGAACTCCGGATGGATTGGAGGGAGGAGGCGACCGGAGAGGGACCGGAGCAGATCACCGGCCAGCCGGAGCGGCGGCCATATGGGGAGCAGGAGCGGAGGAGGTCGAGGGAGCAGGAGGAGGAAAGAAAATAAGCGCTGGCGTCAGCATGACGCGACCAATGGAGCATCTCCTGCTGCCGAGCACGGAGTCGACGACTGCGAGCGAGAGGGAAACAAAGAGCGAAAGAAGGAGACGCGCCCAAACACCCGCGACCTAAAAGAAGCGACGCATCCATAAAATGGTCGCCGGAGTTGGTCCGGCGACGACTCGCGCGGTGGCCCAAGAGCACGCACGGTGACAGGGCGAACCACAGAGAGAGGGAGAGAGAAAAGAGTACGGGGAGGACCATAAGCTCGTTCCGAAGCTCATAGGAGCGTCGGGGAAGCAAGGATAGGCCGGAGGTGGCCGGAATCATGCCCGACGGACGCGGACCGAAGCGGAAGGGAACGGCCGATTTCACCAAACTCCTAGCTTTCCGGCAAGAGCGTTTCAGCGAGAATACTAATATAGAGTAAAGGACGGCGGACCTGTTGGGCTTGTCGCCGGAGGCCAGCGTGGGCGGAATCGACGGCGACCGGATCTACGGGAGGAGGCGACGGGGTTAACCGGGATGACCGGGTGAGGAGGAGAGGTAACCGGATGACGTGTCATAGTCCGATTGGCTAAAAATCAGGTAGAAACAGTGCCGATCGGGAAAGAGAGGGCGTGGCCAAATCTGGTCCGTTTGTGGCTCGAATCGAACATCCCTGGTTGTTCGGCGACGTGGATAGCATGGAGGCGAGCGAATCGTTCCATCTTTTATCTATACTACTATTAAAAGAGCAAATATGATCGGATACATTAAATCTAATGCGTTCAATATGCTACCAATGAATCAGATTGTTCGGTCCGTGTTGAGCACCTCAACACATCCTGCCCGAAACGTTTTTCTGTTTAAAAAGTGAATCTTCCAGCCGGTGCCGGCGAGAGTAGCAGCACAGCGAGGCAGGAGAAAGCTGGAGCGAGGGCGACGCGGGGACGACCGTGCCCGGAAGAGGAGGAGAAGGGCGGCGCCGAGGGCAAAGCTTGGAGGCTCCCTGGCCGTGGAGGTCGTCGAGGTCGGGGCCTGGCTCGCCGACCGGCCCGCGCGCAAGTCGACGGGAGAGGAGGCACATGACGGGGTGCCGGCGCGGTGGTTGGGGACGAGCAGAGAGAGGGGACAAGACGATGCAAGCGACGTCGCTAGGATTTGGCGTCCCAGACCCTTCTGGTCGTCTTTCCGGGCGAAGGAGAGGGCAGCCGCGCTGTCGACCTCGTGCGCCAGCGATGGGAACAGCACGCCGCCGCCCCTGGCCTGCACGACTCCGCTACTTGAAGTCGCTGTGTCGGCCGTCTCCGGCTCGCCGCCCTGGCTGCGCGGGCGGGAGCTGCCAGAGATGCGGCATGGAGGATTCACCCTGCCCCTGATACCATGCAGGTCGTCGTCCTGCATCAGCAGCAGCCTCCGCGCAACGGCGTCCGGAAGGTAAGGTGTCGAGGTAGTTCCGCAGGAGGACGTGGATGCCGACGACCGCACGGTTTGCCTGGTGTAGTATGCGGCCAGGGACGTGGTGTTGTAGCTGGCCTCGACTGCATGCCATGTGTTTGTGTTAATGCTTGCAAGTGAGCGATGCGAATTTTGCCCCAGGTTATGCTTGATTTATTGTTCATGCCATCCCAATTTTGATTGCTGGGTCACCCTACCCATGGTGGAGGACGAGCAAGGTATGGACGGCCGTGTGGGTGGACCGCCGTGCAGGCGTATTTAAGGAGAATTTACTTTAGGTTTGTACAAATAATTTTGTTAGAAATTTCTTTGGATTTCCGGTGATTAGTTCGGTTCTGATCAGCAACATTTGATCCAGACTGGTTGGTTTTTTCAGCACGGATGGCACAAATCTTTGTATAACTGCAGACATCTAACTACCTACACTCCCTGGAATTCTCGAGCTATGGTGCGTCCACGATTCTTCTATATGTGTCCCCACATGTCAACGAGTAAGAAATAGGACGGTTCGCTGCTTCCATGTCCGCACCAGTAAGGTGATGACACGTGAGTGGACCCCACCAAATCGACCGACGTTCCGAGTTTTGCCTTTGACCAAGATGCGAGACGAAGCGTCCTATTCCGCCTCTTCCTCGTGCGATTACCAATCGAGAGTTTGGTTTAGCTCCACACGCGCACGTCGCTGGGTGCCGCCGCCGCGCCTTAGGCGGCCGGGCAGTGAGAGTTCTGCGCCGGAGGGCGCTGACGCATGACGAGCCGTACGTTGGCCACCGTTCGGGAGAAGCCAAGTCGCGTACCTGTTGGTGGCCGGGGATTGATTCCTCAACGGGGCCGAGGCAAGGCGTCGTTGCCGGGTTCGAGTCCTGCTCCCAGTCTTCGAATTCAACGGAGCGGTGGAGGAGTACAACGGGAGGACGGCGGATCCCACCGCCGCTGTTCTCTACACGCCACCGGCGAGGAGGCGGTGCCCTGTAGGTCGCGGCCTCGCGCCATGCCGGCGTCGGACGGAGTCGCCGGATCCGGCCGCCGTTCTTCCCCAAAGGTGCTGCTGGATGGGTGGGCGGCAGCTGTGCGCGACGCCTGATTTAGGTGACGTTGCAATTACTTCGGGATTTTGGAGGTTGGGGTCGTTCTCAGTGAATGCTTGTGCTGAGTGCTTTTGTTGGAAGGTTGTTCTCTAGCAGCTTTAGTTCTTTCAATTCAGGGAAATTTTCTATCTCGGCTGATTGGACATGATCTTCAGGATTTCTTCTTTGGACCTCTGGCCAAATCCGGCGCTTCCAAGTCTGCCACAGATTCTTTGGCAGACTTCTATCGTTGATTTCAAGTGATGTTTGCCTGAGGAAGGAGATCCAGATGTAAGCTGATCTTCGAGTGCCCCAAAAGAACAGATCTCCAGAGTGTTTTTACCTAGAACAAGTAAATTTTCATTTCAAATGTTAACTCTATTTGTTATTTTGTCAACTGATTCAATTTCATTGACAAGCATGAACTTTTGTAGAAAATTTGAGTTGGTGACACACAAGTTATACGGGCATTATTTGAGGGTTTGGATGAACGTTTACCCTTTTCACCTTTTGTGTTCCTCCAAAAAAGATGAAGGTCTGAGCTCAAACTTTGAACAATGTATCTGTATTAGATTCCATGGCTGTCAATTACGGTTATCTCTTCTATTTCCTGGTGTGATACCCTGAATTATTGTTTGGAAAGATCGTTACTTGTTTCGCTAATCACCATAGCCTACCTGTGATATTTGCCATTAAGAAATTCATGTCATACCATGCTCTCCATTTGTAGTTCTTGTTCAAAAATAACTGAGATATGAGAAGTCTCGCGGGAAGAAGAAATAATCGAGCATTTTGTAAGTAGAAGGCACCGCAGTACGTTGTGTTTTTGAAAGCTATGTGTAATCCACAGGGAGACACTGCTTGCTTCTGCTCCCGCAATGCACAAGAATGTCTGATCGTGGAGACCAGCAGACCAGGCTGCTTGTAACGCTGCTACTGGAGATCCACAATTGTGTTCCCGTAGAGAATGCCAGTCACGGCTGCAGCTTGTATACAATCCACATACCCGCACCAAATTTTTTTGTTGCTAAATTTGTATTATTTGACGGCGACCAGGAAGATTATTAATAGAAAATGCAGATCATGAAGGACAAGGATGTCGATCATGTAATGCTGTTTTGCATCTTGTTTCAGTTAAATTCAGTTATATCTTTGAGTTTATTTATCTCCGATGGTTTCAAGATTTGTTTGCATTAATTTTAGGATAAGGCAGAACGATCATGGTATAGCAACCCAGGAACTGTTTTTCTGCTTCAACAAGTGCTCGTGGTGGAGTTGTCAAATATCTTGACGCTCAGACAACTGGCTCTTTTGATGCAACTGAAAATGCCGCAGATGGATCAAGCAAGAAGAGAAAAGCGAAGGTGCTGATCTTAGTGTTTTACTTTTCCTTTAAAGCTCACATAATATGAGTAGTTAAAATTGGCCTCCAATGCCCCATGCCATGTTTATAAGTTGCTCTAAATCAGTTAAATTAACACTGGTACACTGAGCTATCATGCTATCAGTGATATAGTTTTATTATTCAAAGCATAGGTGACATGTTTCTGAACGCCATCATGATCTGTTTTAATGCTCCTTCCACTCCATCTGAGATACCATACAGTCCTAGATTCAGCATTTGGGAGGTAATTTCTGGCTTTGGGCTCGCTTGGATTGACTATATTTTAGTCAATACCGGCTAAATTTCACGGACGTGAGGTGGTCCTGTGAAAATACCGGCGTGCGGCCAGGAAATATTACGGAGCCGGAATTCCGCTGGGCCTTGGTAGTTTTACCTTGTAGTATTGTTTATTACCAGCTCTTCCAGAACATGAAAATATTATGTACTAAAGGCTGTAAGCATGGACTTATAGCCTATTTTAGCCTAATTTTGTTTATTTTCTTGCCGCTGATTATTGTCAATAAGTAAATACAATATTTCTACCATTAGATTTACTTTGTCTTATTGCCTACATTGTAAATTTCCAATCAAATTGTTACTGTTCCTTATTCATGCGTAGACTCGGAGGTGCTCCAGAACCACGTGGGTACCCTTTTACTGCCCCCTCGCCTTTCACATGATTCCCAAGACCATGATACGTTGATGCCATGGGTAATTTTACTTATGTTAGTGATTTCTGACCTTCATGAAGTGTCACTTAATCAGCACAATCGAGTTACTGAATTTTGCCATGTCATGTTATCTCCAATTGCTTTCAAAGAAGATGATGTCAATTACTAAAGAAATTACTCTGAAAAGTACATGTAAGTTACGGGCCAAAGAGTTGGTGTATCAAGAGCTTCAGAGCATGTGTAATGAAATATGGGTGTTATATATTGTTTTGGTAGTATAATTTTCATAGAGTATGTCAAATTTTAATGAACCCAAATTGCATCTGCAAGTCATCCCACAAGTAGACATGTCCCAGGACTTTGCTCTCACTAACATAGGTCTATGACTTCCTTGGCCTGATCTATGAAAGGATGCTTTTGGAACCATATATTTTGTGAACAGTTGAGTAGAAATGCCTACTAATCACGCCTATGTGCCGATGACATGCATACACATTGGGGCATGTGAATAGCTGTGAAGCTCCAATTGATGCCATTTTTCCTTTTAAAATACAATGCATTATTAAGCTTAAACACTAATATGATGTCATTCTTCTTTAATATAAAAAACTATTATGACATTCAGCATGTCATCTCTCCTCATATGTTGGTCGGTTAGTTGCCAATGCAACTATCTTTGAACATACGACCAAACAGAAACAGCCGCGCAGCAAAGCGCGCGCCTACCCTTCTAGTTTTCTTCTACATGTGTGGTTCAACGTAAGCCTAGATCTGTTTGTATAACTGCAGGAAAGTCTGTGTGATAAATCACATCTTGTTTCAGTCATACCAAAGCCCAAATTTTCTTCTTTGGATAAAGTCACCGTGATTGAGCAGTATGTTAATTTTGTTTCCTTTCACATTGCTTCCTAAATGTCAGCTATATTGCACTCTTTTTTTAAAATGCATCGCTAATTGACCAGTAAATTTGTTGGAGGTTCAATACAATGCACAAAATATGGAGTCTACACGGATCTAACTTGGGAAATAACTGCTATGTTTTTTTCGCCCTGAATATTTTGTTATGTAGCAATTGATTTAACTTCAGAGACATATATGTAAGAGGCATGTCCACCTACGTGATTTCATTAGAGCCATCATTGCTTAGGAATTATTGCAGGTATAGGATGTAGAAGATGGACTTGATTCCATAAATATGGGCATCTTTAGACTAATATTTAGTATTTTGACTTCACATTAAGGTTGATACAAACAAAAATAGTAGAAAAGTAAACGCATAAGATGAAAAGATTCAAAAAAACAGTGTTGCGTTGTGGAGACGTGCGTTGCACGTGCAAGTTAACTAGTATTACTAATAACTATAACTATATGAAAACCACGTACAATTTTTTTATGTGTCCAGTTTGTTTTCACCATATTGTCGAATTTAATTATCTGTTATAAAAACCAGTTGGTAATTTTTTTGGTAAACTGATAAAAAACTGGTGTAGATGGCCAGCCGGCCAGCCAAAGGCAGGCCCAGCTCAGCCGGCCAACCTAATCCCGTCAGACCCACCTAGCTAAAACGCACGTTCCAGTGAAAAGAAAAAAAAAGCTGAAACGCATGTTGACCTGTTTGTTCGTTCCCATCCCATCGATCCCCTTCTCTCGATCCTGAATCCTCCCAGCGCCGCCACTCGATTCTCCTGCCTCCTCTTTCCTCTCCCAGCGCAGCAACGTTCTCCTCTTCCTCCCGTCGACTCAGCGTCGCTCCGGCTAGCCTCCGACATCCCGTCCCCGGTTCTCCTCCTTCTGCCGCCATGGAGAGTTGGAGGACTCCATGGCTGCTCCGGCGGCCGCTGTTCACGGTCGTGGCTCGGCTAGCTCCGGCGGCCCGCCGTCCCGAGCGCCTCGGCCTCCTGTTGCAGCGCCGTCGGCGAGCTCGCTCCTCTACTCCACCTCCGCGGCAGCGCGTAGAAGTGGAGCTGGCGGGCCCGTGCCGGCGTCGGGAGCGCGTGCGAGGTCGCCTATGGCCTCCATGGCTGCTCCGGCGGCCGCTGTTCACGGTCGTGGCTCGGCCAGCTCCGGCGGCCCGCCGTCCCGAGCGCCTCGGCCTCCTGTTGCAGCGCCGTCGGCGAGCTCGCTCCTCTACTCCACCTCCACGGAAGCGCGTAGAAGTGGAGCTGGCGGGCCCGTGCCGGCGTCGGGAGCGCGTGCGAGGTCGCCTATGGCCTCCATGGTTGCTCCGGCGGCCGGAGACGGCGGCGGCGTGTCGCAGGAGCGGGGCTTTACTGTAGGTGAATAGTGCGCGTGATGACGTGGACAGGCGGAGAGGAGGCTGAAGGGGGCAACTTTTATATACGAAATTCGTGGAATGGTTGTGCGAATTTGGATCTAAAAATTACGAATTTAGAGTCCACCAAACTCGAAAGCGATGACGGGGATGGAACCTACTCGTCGACGCGCATATATTTCGTGTATGTAATTTTTGGTAAACGTGGGGTTTTTTGCGAAAAATTTGACAAAATTCGTCAACGTTTGTGCGAATTTGGATCCAAAATCGTGGGGTTAGAGCCGACAAAACTCGAAACCGTTCACGGGGATGGAACCCACTCGTCGACGCGCATATATTTCGTGTATGTAATTTTTGGGAAACGCGGGTTTTTTTTTGCGAAAAAATTGACAAAATTCGTCAACGTTTGTGTAAATTTGGATCCAAAATCGAGGGGTTAGAGCCGACAAAACTCAAAACCGTTCACGGGGATGGAACCCACTCGTCGACGCGAATATATTTCATGTATATAAGTTTTTGGAGAAACAAAAAATAAAAAAATAAATTTGAGGAAGAAATGCTGGAAAAAAAAAATGCTACAGTACCCCCGGTCACTAGTATATCTTCTCAATAGTTCTCAATGTTCGCCGATAAGACTAACCTCAACGGTTCAAAGAGCCGCATGAGCCACCGTCTCCAACAGATGAGAGCATTGAAAGCATTGTGGCTGGGATAGAACCCTTGCAATAACCTATCATTTGTTGCTTCGTCGCAACTGAAAGGGGAACATGAACGAAAAAAATAGAGAACCATTGACCAAAGTAGCATTGACTTCACTAACGGTGAGATTATGCCAAAATCTCGGATGAAACCACCAGAACAGTAGCTGGTGGTCAACGAAACCATAACATCATTGATTCACGGGGTTAGCCGCAGCGGCACGCGAGCCACACTAAGACATGGATAGATGCGTGTAACTCTTATTCTGTATGACCATCGTCTCCACGGCGAGGATGCACATTACAAAGACAAACAACTAGAAAGATAAAGAACATGGAAAGAGTTGCACATACATGCACGCACGCGAATATGAATGCAACTAAAATGAATGTATCATTTGTAAATTAATGGTGGCCGTTCACATCACTTTCAAATACACCGAGAGCAAAGTTAATCCAAGATACAATTACAGTGGTCAGTATGTACAACAATTCAGAGTTAAGTACCTAAAGCAACACATCTATACCCCCATGGTCGGGTCGGTCTCCGAGCGGCAGATCGGGCACGTCGAGTGTTCGTCCAGCCAGGGGTCGATGCACTCGGCGTGGTAGAGGTGCAGGCACACCGGCAGCAGCCGCACCGTCTCCCCGAGCTGCAGTGCGCCGAGGCACACCGAGCACGTCGCCGCCTCCTCCCCCGCCCCCGTCACGTTGTGCTTCACCGACAGGGTGTACGTGAACGCCGGGAGACCGGCCGTCGTGCTGGCGGCGCCGGCGTGGCGAAGCGGCCGCTCGTCGACACGCACGCTGCTAGTTTCCCTCAGGGGCTGCGGCCTGGCAGTGGCGGCCGTGGCGCGAGCGCGGTTGCTGCGGCCCCTGCAGAAGCTGCACGCCATAATGGACAGGACCACGGAGGCCAGGAGGCCAACGAAGACGCCGGCGGTGATGACCCCGCCTCGTGAATAATGGCTGGCCCGCTTATAACTGAATGGCGGCGGCGGCGGCGGCGGCGGACCAAACGAAAACCATGGTGGAGGAGGAGCATAGCGGGGCAAGCCCGGGGGAAAGGGAGACTGTACCATTGGTGCGTGTGCACAGCTGCAGATTAGCTAGCTATCGCTGTTTGCGGCATGGTTTTTATAAATCCTAGTGCAAGTTTTAAGCGAATTATACGCTACATGGAAACCAATGCTGTGGTCAAACTGGTTAATTAAAGGATTGCTAATTCATTGCGAAACGGTTTGATCTTGTTTGTACGCGACAGCAACCGGCGGCCGGTGGCGCGCTGACGTTGTAAAGGTTTTTCTTTCTGTGTCATTGCTAGCCCAGTTCGTTTAGCGTTGAAGGAAGATTCGTGGTGGACGACTGGACTTAGAAAATTTGCAGGTGAAAACAAAATGGAAGCACTACCTGTCTTCTCTGTGGAGATTTTAGCAGCTGCAAAGACCGATTAATCGCTTTACAATGCGCTATGGCGCCCAGGCACAATCTGGACCGTCCGTTTCAGCCGTCCGACGGATAGAATTTAACATTGAAAATGCGTTGGGTCAATGTTAAATCCTGCCCGTCGGACAGCTGAAACCGACGGTCCAGAATTGAGCATGGGCACCATAGCGCATGAGCAAAATCCGCATTCAGGACATCCTCCTCCTCACTCCTCAGCTGCAAGGGCTGCGTGTATAGGTGATGTGAATGTTATTTTGATCTGATCCAAATTTATATAAAGATAGAGGCTAAGTTAGAAGCGGAGCGAGCCTCGTCGCCGGGAGGCTTGGGCCGAAGCGCAGTGGGGGTGCGGGGTGGCAGCCCCCGCGGTACGGTACGCATCGTTGCCGAGTCGGACTGCATCCGACTTAGGGTTTTACCACCATATATACCTCTTGTAAGCCGCCGGTTTCACCCATTCTTTGATAAAATGAAAATTCAGGTGGGAGCCTTGTGCTCTCCCCGGTGATTGCTCGAAAAAATAAGTCGCATATTGTAATTCCCCGACGTTTGTAATCTCACCCGATCATAGTAAAGTTTTGCTGGCTGGAACCCGTGGTTTTTTCTCTTCCATTGTTGGAAGGGTTTTCCACGCTAAATCTTATGTCCCATCTTGGTTGCGCTGTGCCCGGGGTCGATGGAGGAGGGGAGCATTATCTGCCATCCAGAATGGGTTAGATGGTTTTTTCAGGTTGAGACCGTTTCAAACCGTTAACGAGTTTTCTGCTGGCAGTGTGAAACAAAAACCACCGAACCCGGGATAAACTGTTTCTCTGGTGCGGTCCGGGCCGGTCTTCTGGTTTAGGCGGTTTGACACCAAACTGTGACAGGCTTATTCCTGAAAGTGACCTAGGACGCGGCTCTATGGGAGCCTAAGGTGTGGCGCACGAGGCCCTCTGATCATGGTCGATGCAAGTGGAAGCCGAAGCCTGAAGGAGATGGCAATGAACCAAGCGTGCAAGCGGCAACTTGAAAGACGCTGGACTGGATAATGAGCAAGTGAATAACCACAGTGAGATGACTAAGAGTCCCCTCAAACCATCGGCAGTTGTTCCTCCGGTTGACCGAGCAACCCTAGTGCTGAAAAGGGGCTAAGCATGGTTGAGGCGCTAGCAACAGAGGGGTCCGAATGTTCCTCCTCCACCGACATATTATGTCGGTCAAAGCAGCAAAAAAATATGAAAAAGGCTGTTGTGACCACGCCAAGGGAGAAGGAAGGAGGAGAACATGCAAGGAACAAGAAGGCATCATCGGACTCCCTCACGAAGAACCGCCGCTTGATGCATCCAAAATGCATCTACTTTTCCAAGCACTTTGCCTCATAATTTGCTCCGGAATCTTCCCATATTTGAATAAAACTGCTGAATCTGACGCTGTTTTTAGCAAAGTCTCTTTTCTGGCTATTTCTGCAGAAAATAAAATCGGGAAAAATTACCACGTCAATTTTTATGAAAAAGGAGGACAATGGACAAAAGATGGACACGAGGGAGCGCACAAGGGCCAAATGGGTGGGCCCCACGTGGCCCCTGTACCTGGCCGCGTGGGCCCAGCCCAAATGGGCCTCGGGCGCCGCCTCGCCTTCGGTCTTCGACGTACCCACTCATATATACGAAAAAATGCTTGCCCTAGAAGGGGAGGAGCTTTCGCGAAACAGAACGCCGCCACCATCACGATCTTCGTTTCGGGGACAGATTGATCCAGGATTTCTCCTCCGGTGGAGGGATCCGGAGGCCGTCTTCACCGCCTTCATCACCGCCTTCATCTCCATCGACCATGAGACCCTTCACCATCACCATGTGTGAGTAGTCCGCTGTAGGCATGTGAGGTGGATGAGGATTGGATGAGATTGATCATGTAATGCTACCCGTTGTTCGGGATTTTAGGGTTTTATCTTGAGGATACTTTTGTATTGTGTTGATGCACTCTTGCTATGTTTAATGCTTGCTACTAGGGCCCGAGTGGCATGATTTCAGTACTGAACTTATATTGCCCCATCATATATTTGAGTTTGGTATTTATCTGCAAAGTGTATCACCTGCTATTATGTTGAACCTGCGAACCATAAACGTGACATATAGGGAAAACAAGGGGGAGATGTTTTAGTTTGAGGAGTCTATGTGTTCATGAAGTGTTAATGCATTGTTCCGGTCTATTCGAAAGGGTAGACCTTAATTACCTGTAGTTCCAAGTTGGCCCCGGTGAAATAGGCAGGTTGGACAATAGATGTTGTGCAAATTCTCTTGGTTAGTACGCACAACTAAATATGGAACACATACCTACATATATCGGAGTTAGAGATAGGTCCCATTGTTATTTGTTTCTTATTATATGATCAATCTCATTCTTGCAACACCCCGCTATCACCTCATGCCTACGTTTTAAATCTCTGAGTTACACTTTCACTTTTCCGGTGAAAACTGGAAAACACTTGTTCACTGCTACTGTTCTGCTTGTTACTTGAATCATACTACTGCCATCACTATTACTGCTGCAAGTTATTGATATACATGTGTGGTTGAGAGTGACGCCTCAATTGCTAAGGTCTTATTGATATTCTTGTGTTCCCATCGAGTCGAACTATAAATTTGGGTAATACTTCCCAACGAAAAGTTCAGCGATCCCCTATACTTGCGGGTATCACCGCTCCAAATGAGTTTCTTGGGCCGGAATCGCCGTGAAATTTTGGAATACCCGCAACTCCGGTTAGGTGGTTGAAGCAGTCAATGGCGACGTTCAAACAACGTTTCGATGTTGAAGATATTGCTTTGAGTTTGCCTGGACTCCCTTTTGAAGTGAAAACTCATGATCAGTGGTTGGATCTAGCAATGTTGGCATCGTACACTCTTACATATCCCGTTGCCTCGGCTGGTTGATGCAGCTATTTTGTTTTTTTGGTTTTCTTCATTATTTTTGTATTAATCTGATTGTATGTACTTGAGTAGATTTTGATATCGTGTTGGTGCAATATGTTCGATTGTAATTGATATCTTCTTCATATTAATATATCCCGTTTATCGAATTGAAACTACATACGTCTATGTGTCCTCACATGAATATTAATTAAGTTTACTACCGCATACTTCCTAGTCAATTCAAATGATATTAATTCAAATGGATGATCTGTATGCACTAGGGTCTTCTTCTTCTCCTCCTAAGTCTTTTGTCTCAAACAAGTAGGGGTAGGCTAGATATGAAACCCTTTCACGAGAACTAAAATTAGCCACTCCAACAAATAGTTTTGCAGTTTCTGATAACGGCCAATGGAACCAAACCTTAGGAAATTCACTCAGATGGGAACCAAAAGTAGCGGCCGGCCTCTCTGCTTCCTACTGAATCATGTGTTCTAGAATATAATCCAGAATATAAACTACTCCCTTCGTTTGCTAGCTTGCCAAAACGTATTATATTAGTGAGCATAGGAATTAGGGGTCATTTTTCAATGGCCATGAAATTTTAAAATTGTTATTCGCTGTACACAGTTTATGTTGCCGTTCCAATGTACTTAATCATACAAATCCGGCAGGGAAGGATCCGACCTCTTTGGCCAGTCCTCCTTCATCGCCGCCGCATGCACACGGAGCTGCTACGCGCGTGAGAGGAGGCCGGCGCCGCTTCGAAGCTTGGGGTATCTCCGTCGGGGTCGTCGCCGGTTCGGACGTGCAGAGTCACGGGTTCTCGCGGTGGGGTGCGGTTCGGTTGGAGATAAGTCTGGAGTACGGGTTGTTTGGCCCACAAAGCAGTGTCACACATACAGCTCAACAAAGTTATACTAGCTTAGAGTAATATATAACGTGACAACAAAACAGAGATGTCGGCCTTTCCATCCGTGACTTATGTGTGTCTACTTGATGTACTGTGTCAGCCACCTGAAACCATCGCCGTAGCCTAGATTTTGATATCGTGTTGGTGCAAAGTTTGAGTGTAATTGATACCGTGTTCGTATTAATATATTCCATTTATATCGAATAAAAAATGCATACATCTATGTGTCCTCACATGAATTATTAGTAAAGTTTAGTACGGAGTCTTCACATACTTCCTAATCAATTCAAATGATACTGATCACGGAACGTGTAAATAAATTATGGATGATCTTTATGCACTAGGGTGTAGTTATCAAATTAGCCACTCCAACAAATAATTTGCATTTGCTTGGTAAATTTCAGAACTGACAAACGGAACAAAATCTTAGGAAATTCAGTCAAACGGGGAACAAATAGCAGCGGCCGGCCGGCCGTTTTCTTCGTAGTGAATCATGTGTTCAAGAATACAACCCAGGGTATAAACTAGCAATCGAGCAGTAATTTTTCAGTGGCCGTGGAAGCTTTAATTTGTTATTCGCTAGCTGTTACACAGTTTTATGTTAGCACGGAGTATAGCGTCACGAGAAAAACACAGAGATGTCTTATGTCTACTTGATGTAGTGCGTCAGCCACCTGAAGCCATCGCCGTAGCCCATCTTCCGGCCTACGCTGCACATGAAGACCTCAAGGGGCCTCCTGCCGCCGAGATCGACTTGGCCTTTGCCGGTGGTGTAGTGCTTCAGCCCGAGATAGTAGCATAGATCCTGCTCACGCACTGCGTACGGGAGGTCGATCTTGTTGCCCAGCACGAGGAAGGGCACGCCGAACAGCGTCTCCTCGGAGAGGAGGGCATCCAGCTCCGTCTTCGACTCGGCGAACCGTTCCCCATCAGCAGCGTCCACAAGGTACACCACTGCATCAACCTATATATCGAGCGCACAGGTTCAGAAACAATATTCATGAACAGAAAAAAACATGTTTTTTTCTTTTGCTTTTTAAGATGATTGCGAGGTTGTATTTGAAGACCAAATTAGGCAGCTAGATGATCAAACCTTGGAGTAGTAGTCCTTCCAGACACGGCGGGCCGCCCAGTGACCGCCAAGGTCAAACGCCTTGAACTTGATCCGCCCGATGCTCAGCTCCTCACAGGTCGGCTGCTGCGTCGGCGCGTGTATCACCAGATGCTGCATATCGAACAAAATCAGAAAATTGATAGGAAACCGGATCGATCAACTCACTAAAGATCGCACCCAGAGAGAGAGAGAGATCGATCAGAAGCATACCTCATCCTTGAGCATGCGGAGGAGGGTGGTCTTGCCGGAGTTGTCGAGGCCGAGGAAGAGGATCTTGGCCTCCTTCTGCCAGAACCCCATTGCCGCCAGCGCGTCGTAGAACCAGTCGACGAGAAACATCTTACCCGGCGGCGGCGAGATCTGGCTGCTCGATTTGCGAGTTTTTGCTTGCTTCGGTGGTTGCTTTGAGGCGAGGCTCTACATGAGCATATATTGCTGCCGGACCAGGACCCTGTGCTGTAGCCGGTCCGGGAAGAGAGTCCGTCGGGAGTCTGGTTACGCGTCACCCCGTAGATCTGATGCCTTGATTTCTGATCGGACGGTGGAGGTAAGATTGGGAGGGTCAATTACTTGCCTGGCACTCGGATGGTTTGGTCTTTGGTCTCGTTTTGTTGGGTTGCCAGACCAAGTTAAGAAAAGTTGTTTTAGCTCCCTGTCAAGAACCAAAAAAAGTTGTTTTAGCTCCTTTTGTCCACAGAACTCTTCTTTCTTTATCTCAAATCTTCGTTTTCAAATCTTAAAAAGCCCTGAAAATATATACGAGCCCCTTCAAATGTAGCATTTTTCGTATATTTTTGGGGGATTTCAATCCTAAGAAATTTTCTCTGCAGAATCATTTTGGATCATAATTGGGACTTCAAATTCCTATATAATGCAAATTTAATCCCCCATTCTATTAGAATCTCAACAATAGCTCGGACCTCGTTTGATTTTTTATTGAAAAGTACAATACACTTTTACTCCTATCTATTCCAAATCTCTGTCATCAATCCCCTAAAAACTATGTTTATTTCCTCTGCACTATCTAAAGACGACTGTTGCAGTTTCTGTTGTTCTAGAATCCTATATTCCAGCCTTTTTCCTATTACTCTTTTATAAAATTCTGCAATCCAAAAAGACCCACACAGCATAGATGTCTAGGACGGATGTGATCTCCACAAAAATACTTGTTACTGTGAAAAAATATAATTTCGTTTGCTCTTTTGAGAAATAATTTTGACTTTTTGTGTAGCCTAAAAAATAAAATATTATTAAAAAATTAGCTATATATAAAATACATATGGTAAAAGAAAATCAAAAGTACCAATACTATTTAATAAGAAGTATTTAGAAAATCTACCGGATATGTGAATATAATTAAACCGAACATCAATACCACGCAAAGATTTCATAAATCTAAAACTTGAAATACACTAAAGTAATTGTGACATCCTCTTCCGATTAAGTTCATAGGAGGCTTGTTTCGTGTAATTTTGGTTTGCCGTGTGGGAACCTACTTTCGAAGTATGTCTCGTTCTTGATCATCCCAAACTCCTGCACCACATGCCCCCAATACTCCGCGCTGCAAACTCCCTCGCCGCCCGTCAGAGGAAGCCACTAGGCAAACCCCGATGTCGAGAGGCGTCGGCGGGGGTTGCCTCTGGCTGCATTTTTCTGTCCACGTGTTTGGTTGTCGTCGCATTGTCGTTTCCAGGTGTTGGTAGGTCATAGTCGCACTTCGTTTCCAAGCACCGGATGGTCGAAGCTTTCAAGCTGTGTGTTATTTCCCACTTTGCTATGCTCATGGGTTGCTATGGTCCTTCATTGGTCATGGGTTATTAAAACTTGTACGTATTGGTGATCTGTAGGTCGTCGTGGTCATTGGGTTGTTGTTCTGGTTTGTTTGTGCGGCTTTGGTGTTTGTATTGGTCCTGCTATCTTTGGCATCGCAAATTTGCATCGAAATGGATATACACATAAATCTCCAGCATGATTCTAGAAAAAGCTAGCAACTCAATGAGGGTCCTCTTAATACAATATCAATAGATTTGTCTTTCCGTTCTCGAGATATGTGTAAAACTAGTAAACTCGCACATGTGAACGAAGCCAATAGGTTTTGGATATCAAAACAACTCATTCAAACCTCTGCGTCATATGAGCCATATCCCTTTGAAGATTTGTGTTGACTCGCCACACAAATTTCAAACCTCCCCATGGGGGAGAGGCATTCATGTCTGCTTATTGCAAAGCTATAAGACAAACGAGGTTCTTAGGGTGCCCATCGGCATTGGATGCAGCATTGGCGTCCTCCTTCCATCATTTAGTAGAACATTAACTCATTGTCGCAATCCATATTCTTCGAGTCAAACAATAAAGCAGTGGAACTATGAAACATTATATCCTATTTATCTTGGCAAAGAATTTAAAAGAAAAATACATATTGAGGCACACGACCAAACACCTATTGTCTCCGAGGAAGCGAGATAGTCTAGTCCGCCAGTTGAACGAGTTGTCGGGATCGGTGGTTTGCAAGGGAGGCGCAAAATGAGGACATGGAGCCGTGTCGGGTCTACTTACATGGTCACTAGGGACTCCTGGTGGATAGTTGATGGCGAAAAGGGGTGGTGACGATGACGTGATTTAGTCGGAGGGAGAAGATGGGAACATGACAGAGAGGGCCCAGGGTGTGGGAAAATGGCCGGGTTGCTATCATGTGGCGCCGGCATGTCTATATTTACTTGGCGGGCGTGTCCGGATGTGTCAAGTTGCTTTGAGCCAACCACAGAAAAGGTAGGAGGGTCTTCACCATTTGTGCAATAAACCTAAGAACTTTTTTAGCGAGTACGCAAAGTGCGTACCTTATTTGTATAGAAGAGAAAGCATAGAGTACAACCACTGGCTGGGGACAACACCCAACCAGTAAACACCACAACTCAACTCCAACTCCAACTCCAACTACAACAAAACTAGTGAACTACTCTCGCGAAGGAGTTGTTGACACCAAGGCCAGCATCTTACCGGAGCTTCCAGTCCGCCATGATCTGCTCCACTAAACCCAGCACCGAGAATTGCCCTCTAACATTTAGAAACACTCTTGCATTCCTTTGCTTCCAAAGCCTCCAGCAAACGAGCGAGGCAAAAGTGTCAAACCCCCGCCGGTCCTTTTTGCGGAACCTGCGACGCTCTCTGAGCCACCAAGACTGTAGGTCATCCGTCAACTGCGGCATATCCACTCTCACATGCAAAAGTTGAGCACACTCATACCACACCTGTCTAGCATACATGCATCCAACGAAAATATGTGTGACAGTGTCCTCCTCCTGTAGGCAAGTATAACACGCCGACACATCCTCCTGCAGACCATGCCGCACCCGCTGGTCAGAAGTCCACAATCTGTGTTTGAAAGTAAGCCACACAAAAATCTTAATTTTCAGGGGTGCCCAGCTTCTCCAAATGCAGCTTGCGCCCTCCATCCTCTCAAAGCCTCTACACAAAGCTTTATAGGTGTCTTTGGCATTGTAGCTTCCTGATGGCGAACATGTCTAGGTGAACTTATCTGGCATTGCCGTATTTCGAGCAACACCACACAACGAGACCAGCAAGAACATGCATTGCACTATGCCCTCCTCCGACAGGTTCCCTTTCACGTCCTTGACCCAATTATGATCATGGAGAGCCTCTTGCACTGTTCTCTTGGCTGCACACGCTTGGCTGACGGCCTTGATCACCACCGGCGCCAGCTCCTCAACTGATCTCCCTCTTATCTTCTTATCCTTCCAAAACAGGGTGCTCGCTCCATCCCCAACCTCAATTTCCACAAATCTTGTGAAAATCTGAAATGCCTCTTTATCGAGCAGCATTGGGATGCCCTGCCATGGCCTAGTAGCATCAGTTCTCCGGAGCCACTCCCATCTGACTCGCAGGGACAACCCCTGTAGGTGCAAGTCTTTAACACCAAGGCCACCAAACGCAAGGGGTTTACAGACTTGTTGCCAAGCGACTAAGCATTGCCCACCCTGAACCTCTTCCTCACCCGCCCAGAACCAAGCACGAAGAAAGGAATTAACTTCCTCCAGTAACCATTTTGGGGCCTCAACAACCAACAAGTGATGCACAGGCCGCGCCATCACCACCGATTTGATCAACGTTAACCGGCCAGAGCGTTGCAGCAACCCACGCTGCCAAGCCGGTAGGAGGTTGAAAACCTGATCCAGCAGAGGCTGCCACTCTGCCTTGGTGAGCTGTTTAGTAGCCAACTGCAACCCTAGGTATTTGCAAGGGAAACTGCCCAGATCACAACCAAGGATGTGTTTAACTCTCATACTATCCGTTGTGTCTCCATAGACCAACGTGGCCGAGGACTTAGCATAATTGACATTCAAACCCGAGGCAGCACCAAAAACTTCAATAATTTCTTTAGCCACCACAATGTCCTGTGTATCCGGCGTGATGAACAGCGCCACATCATCTGCATAGACTGATATTTGCATGCCCGTGCAGCCGGCAATCACAGACAGCAGTCCAGCCTCCTCTGCTCGCAAGACAAGCAAGGTGAGCACCTCCATAACCAGAACAAACAGCTGGGGTGATGTTGAATCGCCTTGTCTCAGCCCCTTGGCATAACTGATGCTTTTACTTGGTATCCCATTCACCAGAATTTTCATGCTTGCAGAGGAGAGCAAGATAGAAATCCATTTGAGCCAGAGGGTACCAAAACCAAAAGCCCTAAGCACCTCGAACAGAAAAGACCATGAGAGAGAGTCAAATGCTCTAGAGATGTCTAATTTTAGGAACACAGCCTTCTTCTTCTTGGCTTTAATAGTTCTTGCCACCTGCCTCACCAGCACAAAGTTATCATGTAGGCTTCTTCCTAAGATGAAAGCAGATTGGTTAGTTCTAACCAACTCTCCGAGCCTCTTGCGCAGCCTAGTTGCCAAAAGCTTGGAGAACAACTTGGCAAAGCTGTGCACCAAACTTATGGGCCGATAATCTCCCACCTGTGAAGCATCCGGTTTCTTAGGAATCAAAGTAATCAAAGATTTGTTCAGCTTCCCAAAACCTCTCCCATCTCCTACAACAAGTTTCAAAACTGCAGCCATGATATCTGCTTTAATAATGCTCCAAGCTTTCTGATAAAAAGCTCCAATGAAGTCGTCAGGGCCCGGAGCTCTATCCGCTGGCATTTCCGAAATTACCTGCCAAACCTCTTGCTCTGTGAAGAGATCCTCCAACTCATGCAGATTCCAAAATCCATACCAATTTGTGTTTGGAAAACCAATGTTTCCCAATATCGTTTTATGCAAAGCGAGTCAGACGACGATCAGTTCTATATCCGACCAGGGCGTCTGGGAGCATACTAGATGATTTCGTTATGTGTAGTTTTAGAGTGTTCGCTGTTTTAGATGATTGATTCATGTGGCCTCTTTGGTCGGTCCTTGAGTTGTAATAACTTAACTATGCTACGATGTTACTTCGAACCTTTTATTTATATCAAAATGATGTATGCATTATCATGATGTAGAGGCTAAGAAATCGCTCTCATTTCGGGAAAAAAGAAGGACGATAAAAAAAATCATGATGTGTCCCCAACTAACAAACAAGACAATGCCCTCTGATTTGTACAGTACATGGCTGCCTCTTGCTACGCAAATGAACCGAAAAAACCTAAGATTACGTCACGCAAAAACCTGCAATATTACTCCCTCGAAGCCTACACAGCCTGTAGCTGGCGGCCATCGTCGGGTCAGTGTCCGAGCGGCAGATCGGGCACGTCGAGTGCGCGTCCAGCCACAGGTCGATGCATTCCGCGTGGTACAGGTGCAGGCACGCCGGAAGCAGCCGCACCGTCTCCCCGAGCTGGAACGCGCCGAGGCACACGGAGCACGTCGCCGCCTCCTCCCCACCGCCCGTCACGTTGTGCTTCACCGACTGGCTGTACTTGAACGCCGGCAGTCGGGCCGCCGCGTTTGTCCCGCCGCCTCCCAGCTCGCCGTTCCGCGCGGGGGGTTCCGGCGGCGTTCGCGGTGCAGCGACAGCGTTGGCCGCAGCGCGAGCCTGGCCGTTTCGATAAGCCTTGAAGCAGCTGCGGCACAGGGAGACTGCGACCACGAAGCACATGAAGGCGATGACCAGGCGGACGACGAATATCCCACTGTTATCAGACGGTGGTGGCGGCGGCGGCATTGGTGCAAAGTGCAAATGGAAAACGGCTAAGCACTATGTTGTTGTTCCAGAGGGAATATTATGTGGATCGATCAACAGAACCTCTGCAAGATTAAGCCTCGGGCAAGGGGACACACATAGTTATTGACGGACGATCCGTGGTTCTCTTTGCTTTATGCTCGATAACAACCGTACGGCCAGCGCGGGGTACCCTAACTGCCTGACATCGTCAAGATCGTTCCTGTGAATGTAACGTCATAGCTGGCAGGTTAAAATATCCTTTTGGAACAAATTACCACGAGCTGATTGAGATCGCCTCCGATATAAACACCACCTTGGAATGAATTCAGTGCACATGCACATCAAATATCTAAAACCCATGTACATCTGTGGTGTCCATCCTTAACCATTTTGCCAAATGCAAACAATCTCCGGAGTTTTAAAAAACTTGATAACACAATAGAATGACAGTTTTGGAATGAAACAAAAAACAAAAAATACCCCCTCCCCTCTCGCGCTCCTCTTGCCCCCCGAGGGCGACGGGAGCACCGCCCCCGTCCCCGGCCCAACCCCCACCTCCTTCCCTCTTCCCTCGTCGCCGCCGCCGGCTTGGGTCGCCGGGCCGTGCCCGGGCGGCAGCGGCGGACTACTCTTCCCCGTGTCCATGCGAGCGGGTCGGGGCCCGGGTTCGCTCTGGCGGTGGTGCGCTTCGGGAGGCTATGGCTCGGGCTCCTCCGAGCGGCACTGGCTCGGCGGCGCCGACGTGCGGCGGGGCCCACGTCTGGCGGGGCGCTGTGGGGGCGATGCGGCGCGGACGTGGCCTCCCGGCCCGGATCTGGGCCCTTCAGGCCCCATCTGGGCTTGGGCGGGCCGGCTCCTGCTGCTACGACGCTTCATGTGTTTAATGGCGGCGACGACACAAGAACATGGGACGGCGGTGCTGCATCCTGCCTGTTGCAGCGGGGCAGAGGAAGCTTTATGGGCCTGTTTAGGTCCGGCCGGGCCAGCGTGGGCCTGGTGTGCTTCTGTTGCTCCGTCCGGTCGACTACCGCCTCTCCGTGGTGGAGGTTGTTCCCTCCCGCGAGGTTGCGATGCTATTGTCCCTCGTTCCAGCGTTGTTGTTTGCTCCGTCTTGCAGGCCCGGGCCGGTGTTCGTGAAGAGACGACGATGACGACTGCAAGATCGTGGTGGCGCATGCTGGTGGGCGGTGAAGATGGTGGTGGGCTCCGGCTGTGTCCTGGTGTTTCTGTGACTGCGGCTTGGGAGAAATCTTGGACGGCTCGTCCGACACCGACGCCGTGCTGACTTTGGGTGGCGCCATTCCTTGTTGGAGGGCGTCGTGGGCAGCCCCAGTTTCTATACTTCGGGTTCCGGGGAAACCCTAGGATCAGTACGCTGGTTCGGGCAGCGACACCGTGTCGACGATGCTCCTATTGGAGGTGCTGCTTGGTATTGGACGAATCGGAGTGCTTGGACAGTGGTGGGACAAAATCAGAGGACTCAGCGGTTGCGGGTCGTCGTCGCTTGTCGATTCGCCATAGTTTTCATTTCTCTTCCTTTTTGGGCATGTTTTTGCCGCTGCCCCAGCGTTTCTTGTGTTCGTGATCTGTTGTATGGTTGTTGCTTGAGACAGTTTTGGAATAGTAGTATAGCTTTTGTTTTCTGAATCGAGACCCCCAAACATGGTTTGCATTGTCAAGCAAACATATGGGAGAAGGGAGCGCGTGTCGGGCTGTCGGCGCATCAAGGGGCAAACTCTTGAGATGGCCATTTGAGCAAGAATCGAAGGGCATGGTTCTGACGTGGTTCTCCACACACGTGAGCATCTATCGCAGGGGTTCCGTGAATTGTGAGCAGCGCGAAACACAAGAATCAAAAAATCATTTAAGCGCGGGATGCATTTGAGCAATCGATGGGAGGACGTACAATCACTACCAAATTTATTTTCATACATAGTAAATATACAGATAATGAATGTCCCATCTGTAACATGGCAATACTCATCTAGTCATCCTACAGCCAAATTAGCACTATGCCAACACATCCTAACATGTTTGTGATGAACAACTCAAGCTAATTTTTAGCACTATGTCAACACATCCTAACATGCCAACTCATTTAGTATTGTATTTCATTGCAGTGCACGTACTGTACTCCAAAACTCGATATCAAACACCAAAACTCGATATCAAACAAATATTATTTATATGAATGCATAGGTGCAATATAGGGCATACAACCTATTTTCTGTTTTCCTAAATGACCAAACAGTGATATGTGGTTCACAAAATTTGAACTAGAATGATTGAATTTTCCTGATTTTATTTCACTCAAAATGAAGTTGATTCGATACTTCAACTAAAGAAAAAAGTGGAAAAAGAGAGCGCCGAAGGCCATTCTGACCGAAAAGGTAAACCAGCGCGCCAGCCCATGCTCTTGTCTCTGACCCCACATACCCTTTTTCGGTGTGCCTATTTGCCGCATTGGTGGAGCACAATGGCTCTCCGCACTGAGCGTTGCTTCGTAGGCCACTCGGAATGCCGCCCAGTAACATGTATTGTTCATTTTTTCATTTCTGTTTTATTTTCTCAGTTTCTTTTCTGTTTTATTGTACAAGAATGTGTCAAGTGTATGAAAAATAATAAAATAATAGATCACTCAAAAAATTAAAATTTCACAAGTGTAATTGTAATAATAATAATAAAGGACATTTATTTATTTGAACATTTTTTTTAAAAATATGAAATTTATGTTATTTGAACAATTTACAAATATGAACAGTTATGCTATGTAAACAATACTCCAACCTTTCAGATTTTGTAAGGCACGATGTTTACAACAAACAATGAAGAGATGCCTCATGAGGAGCCCCCTACTGCTAAAAGGTATGCATTTCTAGATTCATCAGGACTCCAAGTACAACATACCGTGTTCCTTTTATCCCTAGTGAGGTAGAAGAACACAGATAAAACCCATAGCTGCCCCAATTTTCTGCTATCGAGAGGAATATCGACGTGCACCGCATACGTGACGTGCCCACCAACGACACATGGATGGTCAATTGTTCGGCAGCCTTCGTTCGAGACGTGCACCATGACCATGTTAAGTGCTGCGGGCCCTGGGGGTGCAAAGAAGATCTAGTATATGTTACTCCCTCTGTTTCGAATTATAAGATGTTTAAGTTTCTTTTGTAGAAATACATTTAAATTTTTCCACAAAAAAACGTAACATAATGTGCCCCCCAATTGTTTGTGTAACTGATTAGGTCATTTTATTGTTATATATCTAGCAAAAATGGACATGTATAACAGTATAAGTCAGTCCTTTCCTTTGTCTATTCGTAGTGTACCAGTGACTTCATGGCAGAGGGGGAGTACAGTCAAAACCCAGCCCAGAAGAAAAAATACTACTCCGTACATGAATTTTACACTGCAGCTAGCTCGCCTACTCTCACTAATATTTACAGCAGTGCTACCGGTCATGCCTGACGTACATACTAAAACATGAGGTAGCCGGGTGACGTTCATCGTCGGGTCAGTGCTCGTCGATCGTCGGTTTGGTGTCTGAGCGGCAGATCGGGCACGTGGAGTGCGCGTCCAGCCACGGATCGATGCACTCGACGTGGAACAGGTGCAGGCATACCGGCAGCAGCCGCACCGTCTCCCCGAGCTGGAACGCGCCGAGGCACACCGAGCACGTCGCCACTTCCTCCCCTCCGTCAGTCACGTTGTGCTTTACCGACCGGTTGTACTTGAACGCCGGTAGACGGGCCGTCGGGTTTGCGCTCTGGCCTGGCGAGCCGGAGCTCTTCAAAGTGCCGGCTAGGTTCCAGCTGCGGTAGCGCCCGCGGCCACGCTCGCGGCAGAGGGGCGGCAGCTGCGGCCGCGGCTTCCTCCAGAACGCGATCGCGATTTTCACGGCGCCCCTTCAGGACGCCGCAAGCGAAGAATCCGAGCAGGGACACCGCGAGGCGACGAGGAGGAACACGATGACCTGGCCTTGATCTGAGGCGGCGGCGGTGGTGGATACCGTGAGGTGTTGGTGGCGATTCATCCACGGTGGCAGAGGAGGAGGGATGAAGCGATGCGGTGCTGGGGTACCCATTGGTGCAGTCCAAGCGCAGACTAATGCTCCGTACTAGCTAAATATCACATTCAGTTAGCTGCATTGTGCTGGGTCAATGGAAAGCTAGAACGAAGCTCATCCTGTGGAGGAGAGGGTTCATCTGGATTGCTGATTTATTGCCTAATGCACGTATGGATGAAGACAAACTCAGTGACGGACCATGCATGGTTCTCTTTGTTTATGCGCGATAATAACACGCCGCCAGCGGTAAGATAACATCGTCAGGGTCTTTCTTCTGGATGGAGCATCATATATACTCCGTATATACTACTCCGCTGGCAAGTAAAGGGAAAGTTCGAATCAAACTATCACGAGGATCGACGGAGACACTGCCGTGGGGAAATACGAATATACGATCGCGTGATAAGTTGCCCCTGACGACATGCTGCGACTAGTGCCAGCTATGACGACATGCTGCTGACGTGGATTTCGCGGATATGGTTCATGCCAGTCCATGCCACGTCAAAACTAATAGGGCGCGCTATGCGTCGGTCGGATGAACGATGTCCAGCAATCGGCGCACCCTGCACCGTCGAACTGTCCGATTGACCCCGCAACCCATCACTTGACAACAAAACCTTTTGATGCAAGGCAACAATTTCCCGTCTTCCCACCCGCACGGGTCCTCTGGCGATGACCTAGCAACAAGGGTGTCGCGGTGACGCCCTCGTTGCAACATCGCCGCCGCGCCGAATCAATGGTGTAATTCCTCTGTGACATCCTTTACCCTCCATTCGGGGGTCATCAACCACTCCCGCGTCAGCGAACTTCTTCAGGTCATGCTTCTACAGCCGCGTCTGCCTCAGAGTTTCTCGGAATTCATTAGAGGTTTCGGAACTACTGCTACAACATTGTTGTGCTAACGATTTGCTTCACTCGATCTTTGGATTACAACATTGTTGTGCATATTATAGAAGTGCTACAAAATATTTTTTTTAGCAAAACTCTTCTAGAGGGTTGGTTTATTCATCTACGTTTGAGCGTTTAGTGTCTACTCCTCCCACAGGGGTCACATTGTCATCTCTCCGGCTTGAGTGGGAGGCCTACGGTCTTGCTAGAGTGGTGTTTGGGCGTGGTCCTGTTATGTAAAGTTTAGCCCCACTTGTATCAGTTTTCGGCCCTCTGCATTTCCACTACTTAACCTGGCAACCATCATGTCCTTCAGCAAAAGCTTTTGCCTCGTTTAAAAATGGGTTTGTCTAACGCTCACCAGACTGAGTATTCAGTCAGTTGTATGTCACCCAGGTATATACGATGGTTTTATCCGTTCCTTCTCACGTACCGATAGATTCGTTCCTTCTCACGTACCTGAGAAGTTACTCAACAAAAAACATGATACACGTTTAGAAAAGCATGATACACAAAACAAAATCTTACTTGCAACCCGACTTACAACTAAAAAATTATCATTGCCACCACACTTGTAATTGAAAAAAAGCAGTTGCAATCCCAGTGTAACTTGCAATTGCAACCCTACATGTAACTGAAAAAATCTCAGTTGCTATCCGACTTGTAACTGGATAATTATTGTTGCAACCTGACTTAGAACTGGAAAAAAATCTCAGTTGCAACCTGACATGAAATTGAAAAAATATACTTGCAATCCACTTGCAACCGAACAATTACGACTTGGAAATGGTAAAGACACTCACTTGGAACCCGACTTGTAGAGAAAAAAACTCAGTTTCAACCCCATTTGAAAACTGAAAGAAAATAAACTCAGTTGCAAGGTGACTTGCAATTGAAAAGAATACGTCAGTTGCAAGCCGTTTTGTAACTGAAAAGGGGCACATAGCAAATTTCTGTAACTGCAAAGCTAAAAATTATTTTGAATTTTTAAAAAAAAAAAGACATCACAAAGTAATTAAAGGACTACCAAACCCCACAAACCCCATACAAGCCGCTCAAGACAACTCCGCAACAACACAAATGACACGAGAGGCCCATGCGTACATGAAAGTGCAACGAGAAAACAAACACAAAAATAAAACGTCCAACATCACTCGCTCTCCGTTCCTAGAAGCAGACAAATAGGAACACTGATCTGCTGCTCCAAATCCGACGGTTGCAGCATTAACTGAGAATTAGCAAAACTGATATTTTTCAGCTGCAAGTGGAGTTGCAACTAAGATTTTGTAAGTTGCAAATGTGTTCCAAGTAAGATTTTTCTGTATTTAAAATTATAAAATAAAATGTAAAAAAAATGAGTTGCAAAATTTTCTATGATAAAAAAGACGGAAAAACTTCATATGAAAATACATACCTACACAAATATAAATGAAAACCAACTGTAAGTTCGATATACATCCAGAAAAAATACAACAAAGAAGCGATGAAAACATATAAGATGCAAAAGGGACATGTTTTGGCTCGTAGCAGTATCTAGTCTCAGTATGGGGAGTGTATTTAAAAATAATGTCAAAATTCTGAAATAAAATTTTGGGGTAGCTCCGAACATTTATGTTGGTACACAAAGTTTCACAAGAAAATAATGTTTTTCTTCCATATAAAAACACAAATTCGGCGCTTCAAAATTAGTTTTTATTAGACATTTTATTTGTCTTTTTTACACAGGGCACAAAATTACCTTTTTTTTATTGTGTGCCTGCATACAATGTCTGTATGTATACATGAATTTGTTTTCATAATTTATTTATATTATGAAATACGGAGTATGTTTTTTCATCATAGGCGCATTAGTTGTATAAGGAAAAATGGATTTCCGATGCAAGAGGCTCTAATCCTCGTGAGTAACACCAGCCTAACAAAATGTAAAAGTAGCACAAATAGATGCAGCCCAATTTGGGCCCGTAGAGCTAACCCTTCGGCTTGACAAAGAAAATTAGCCCCAAGCATGCACTAATCTCCGCATACATCTAACGGCTGAGAATGAGCAAATCCATTTAAAAATAAACTATATCCGCCGAAACAAATGTATCAAATTTACAATCCAAAAACGAATCTTTACAGCAGCGCTATGCGACTATGCCACATATCCACGTAAGGCTCCGTGAAAAAAACCTAAACAGGCGGTAGCCGTGTCGTGACGTCCATCGTCGGGACGGTGTCCGAGCGGCAGATCGGGCACGTCGAGTGCGCGTCCAGCCATGGATCGATGCACTCGACATGGAACAGGTGCAGGCACACCGGCAGCAGCCGCACCGACTCGCCGTGCTGGAACGCGCCGAGGCACACCGAGCACGTCGCCGCTTCCTCCCCACTGCCCGTCACGTCGTGCTTCAACGACTGGTCGTACGTGAACGCCGGGAGACGGACGGCCGGGCTGGGGGCACTGGCTCTTCGGAGCTGCCGCCGCCCGTCCTCCTCGCGTGCACCAGGCTCTGCCTGTGGCCGCAGCCGAGCGGCGGGGACGGCGGCCCAGGCCGCGGCCCTTGCACGAGCGAGAGCGCGACTCTCGCGGCGCCCCTTGCAGAGGCTGTAAACTACAGCGAAGAGGAGTAACAAGGCCACGAAGCCGATGACGAGGCCAGTGATGACCCCGCCGTCAGACGAGGACTGATCATCTCCTGAGGACGGCGGTGGACGCCATGGCCATGACGGTGGCGGTGCCCTAGCAAAGGACGAGTATTCCGGGGGCCACGCGGGCGTCGGGAGTGCACGGTGTCGGAAAGACTGAGCCATTGGTGCAGAGAGCAACTGTGTTGTTGGCTGCATGGTTTTATAAGAGCAATTGCACGAGTTTGAGGCTTTGAGCTTGCGCAGCGCAGATTATACCCGGCTGAACGGATTGTCTACGTTGAACATAATTTCCGCGACATTGCCAAGTGCGCGTCCGAGGAAGGTGAACTCGTGAAATCCTTGACTTAATTGATCCATGATTACCGTCGATTTGTTTAAAGTGCCGCCGGCGACGATACGGTAACGCTGTCAAGGTCGTTCATACGAATGTGATGTTGAAACTAACTATAAAGATCGGCAGGTGGGATTAGCTTGTTCTACTTGATCGTTAGTGAAATGGCATATGTGGAACTTTTGGTGTTCTTGGATCATGTTGGCTAGAGGAGATGCGACATGTATATATAATCTACCAATTGGGATGGTCACGGCCGTCTTCTCATGACCTGGGTGGACGTAAACAATTAGCAGATGACAGATGAAGTCGCCGGCACGGATCTGTAAGTGCACATACATGGACATGTTGCCAGGCTATGAGTGTTACCGCATCTAGAAATGTTGCGAGTATGCAAGTTGGGTCATTCCATACTGTACAATAGAATTGATTCCTTCTCTGAAATTGTTGTCTTGCAGTGTCGGGCTGTTTCTGTTGTGGATTCCTTTGTGTCGGGCTATATTTTTGTTGCCTTTGTAAGTCGATATATCTGCCATTGACATGGCGTCCTTCTTGATAAGAGTATAACGAGTGCATCCAATAAAACCCTCGACTGGCGAGTGTATTGACCGTGATTTCAGGATTTCAAAGTTTTATTCCGACGTCTCACGAAGGTATTGTGTGATTTGGGCGATGCGCATATAACTAGGAAAAGGCCGACATTTGAGAGGGTCGGTTCGTGCAACGCGGAGCATCTCTGTGCTGACACGTGTCGCATGTGGAGCGTTATCCCGCACGGGTGTAGTGGAGCGTGCAGTACAAAAATCGCAAGTACAAAATTTGCAAAAAAAAATGCCGATGTACAAAACCCCTGAAATACAAAAAGTTATGAAGTACAAAATTTCCCAATAACAAAGTAGAACAACCCTAAGTACAAGTACACTTAAACTCGAAGTCTATAAAATGTCGAACTACAAAATCCCCATGTACAAAATCTTGAGAAACAAAGTACCGAAATAAAAAGCTCTGAAAGTACGACATGCGAAAGTACAAAAATACTCAAATTCGAAATATGAAAGTACATCTATAGTGAAACCCGAAACACAAAAGTATACTGACCAAAAAATCGTCAAAATCCCCACAGAGTATAGAAGTACATTGAAATTGCGAAGTATAATTACACTGAAACCTGAAATGCAAGCATATTAATTTTGAAAGTACAAATTTCTTTTATTAAAACATATCAACGTGGTATTTAGTTTTGAATATCTCAACACGAAGAGCTCAAAACTGTTTTGTAATTTTGATAAATCGTTCTTAACACATTTCACTTTGAATGTTCGCTCATCCCACTTTCCTACTCTTTGCGACAACTGGTGATACTGGAGACATCCCGTGGGAACCACGTGAAGGAGAAGAACTTAGCGAGACGGGAAAACATGAGGTAGAAGAAACTGACGCTTGACAAGGTGGGCACGCGCGTGACGGACCTTTTCAAAATTCACCCTTTTCAAAGTGACTTCGGAGATAGGCGAGACAGTCAATTGGGTGTCCCCACACACACACAAAAAAAAACTGGGCAAACGTCTTTTTCTTTTTGCGAATATAACTGGGCAAACGTCTTAAAAAGAAAATTGGGAACACGTGAGAAAAATCCCACCATGGCCCAGCCACCATGAGCAGTTGGGCCAGAAAAAAACACCAGGAGACAAACCGTGTATCTTACTACCAGGGCCTTAAAAGTAGTTCAGAAATTGGCAAATCTTTCTTTCTCCGAATGGGATAATATGGATGAAAATCTGCTAAATGAGATGATTAGTGGAAAAATGGCAAAATAGGATCATAAATCATTAAATCTACCCTCAATTACTCTCAAATTAGGTGGTTTGCCCGGTTGAGAAAAAACTACACTCAGATTTCCGGAAGTTCTATGTTCCCATGCCGGACGTATCTGCGCCCCTCGACGGGGAAAAAGTCTAGCTAGACAGGAGGCAGCTGCGCAACGTCCATGCTCGGGTCAGTGTCCGAGCGGCAGATCGGGCACGTCGAGTGCGCGTCCAGCCAAGGATTGATGCACTCCATGTGGAACAGGTGCGTGCACGCCGGCAGCAGCCGCACCATCTCGCCGAGCTGCAACGCGCCCAGGCACACCGAGCACGGCGCCGCAGTCTCCTCCCCGCCGCCAGCCACGCCGTGCTTCACCGAAGGGCTGTACGTGAACGCCGGTTGACGGGCCGTGGCGCTGGCCCGGCGAGGCTGCCACTCGTCGTCGTCGCGAGTGTGAGCGTGCCGCGCGGCGGCGGCGGCGGCACGAGCACGGCTGTCGCGGCGCCCCTTGTTGAGGCTATAAAGTACAGCGACTACTAGTAAGGAGGTCACGAGACCGATGACAAGGCCAGTGACGACCCCGCCTTCAGGCGAGGACCTGTCTTCTGACGTTGGAGACTGTGGCGGCGGCGGTCGTCTGGGAATGGAGGGGGTGACTGGGGGCCGAGCGGGCTCCATACCCTCCATTTGTGACTGGGGGCAGAACTAGCTGCATGGTTTTATAATACTACGAGTTTCAGCTGATTGTACTCGAATCGACTGTATGCCTACGTTGACGCCAAATGCCGACAACTTGCCAGATGCGCGTCTACTCGACAACTTGCCAGAATCGCGGACTCAAACAGATAACAGATACGATCCATTTGTTGGTGTGCCGCCGGCGACCGTAAAGATCAGCAAGGGTTTCACCTAAAATGAATATTTGGAACCGAGGCATGTCTTATCCTATATAAGGAGCCAGTGGGAAGAGAGGGAAGGCCTACTAAGAAAAGTACACCTTTTAAGTGTACAAAATGTATTTCCAATTTTAGAAAATACAAAATAAATCACTCACAGAATTTATGGATGCAGGTATATGTCTGTACGACGTTTAGAACTTAAATATAACCATCTTGTGTCTGTACAAAAAAGAAAAGAAAAATTCATTCTGAATACTTCAAAATCTGTAACTTAACCTACAAAACTTTAAGTTTCCGCATATCTCAAGGCAAAACTGAAGGGTCTAGATGTTAGGAATCACAGTGCGCTACGGGAACGGACAAGGATGCTGATGGGGATTTCAACGCCGAGGGTGAAATGTCGGGACCCTCGGCATAGCTCGCACAGTCCCCATGGCTGGAAAATCACCGTCGGCGTAGCATAACCGTCGGCATAGATGAGCAACGCCGAGAGGGACCGTCGGCGTAGAATAACCTTCGGCATAGGTAGAGCAACACCAAGGGTCACCCTCGGCATAGGCTGGCCGTAGGCATAGCACGCACCACGCCGTACGCTGGCGACCATGTGGATGGGAAAGTTAACGGACCAGAGCAATGCCGAGGGGGTTACCGTCAGCGTAACGCTGCGTACAGCAAAGTTAACAGCGCACCTGACCATAGCAATACCGAGGGTAACCCCCTCGGCACTACTTCTCATATGTCGTGTGATAGCCCCCGCTACGGGTCAAACGGAGCGTTACCAGCGAAATCTTGGGACCAAGCTCGATTTTCCATGTATATGTGACCTAAACAAGCCTAAGCCAACAAAAAAGTACATTGGTCAACCCTGGGACGGAGAAAGATAGGGGTAGATCTGCGGGTCCCACAGAGTAGGGTTTCGCTGGAAAAAGACTGCCGGAGCGTCGGAATCACACGAAAACATGCAAGTGGGCACAACATACATGTACAAGTGTGGTGGAAAGCCCATAGATACAATTCCTAGCTCCCAGGTGCAAGCCTGTTCACGTGCATGACATACTTAGAGAGGTGATGGACGTGTAGGAGGAAACTCCCGCTACGGGTCAAACGTAGCGCTACCGGTGGAATCTTGGGCCCAAGCTCGGTTTTCCATGTATATTTGACCTAAAAAAGCCAAAACCAACTAAAAAAGTACATTGGTCAACCCTCACACGGAGAAAGATAGGGGTAGATCTGCGGTGCCCACAGACTAGGGTTTCGCTGGAAAAAGACCGCCGGAACGTCGGAACCCCACCAATACCTAGGTGGTGACATACCATGTGTGTAGAAGTGTATTGGGTGTTGTATAGGTCCAAGATTCCACCCCGGTGTGTGAGCGGGTTCACCGGCATCAGTTTCTCCATAGCGAGTTTCTGGACTTATAGCTCGAAACTCCCACTTCGGGCGAACCAGAGGGAATCTTGGCAAGAGTTGGGGTAGCTCTTGGTTTTGGGTGTTCCTAGGTCCTAACCCAACACGACCAAGCAAAAAAGTCACTGGCCTACCCCCTTTCGAGTCCGGTCAAAGGGGTAGACGAGAACTTTGACTTTTCTCCAGCGGGTCTAGGGTTTCGCCGGAGAGGGGCTCCGGAGCGTCGGAACCCGACCAAAACCTAGGTGGTGACACATACCATGTGCGTAGAAGTTTGTTGGGTGTTGTATAGGTCCAAGATTCAACCCCGGTGTGTGAGCGGGTTCACCGGCATCAGTTTCCCCATAGCGAGTTCCTGGACTTATAGCTCGAAACTCCCACTTCGGGCGAACCGGAGAGAATCTTGGAAAGAGTTGGGCTAGCTCTTGGTTTTGGGTGTTCCTAGGTCCTAACCCAACACGACCAAGCAAAAAAGTCCACTGGCCTACCCCCTTTCGAGTCCGGTCAAAGGGGTAGACGAGAACTTTGACTTTTCTCCACCGGGACGAGGGTTTCGCCGGAGAGGGGCTCCGTAGCATCGGAACCCGACCAAAACCTAGGTGGTGACATACCATGTGTGTACAAGTGTGTTGGCTGTTGTATAGGTCCAAGATTCCATCCTGGTGTGTGAGCGGGTTCACCGGCATCACTTTCTCCATAGTGAGTTCCTGGACTTATAGCTCGAAACTCCCACTTCGGGCGAACCGGAGAGAATCTTGGCAAGAGTTGGGGTAGATCTTGGTTTTAGGTGTTCCTAGGTCCTAACCCAACACGACCAAGCAAAAAAGTCCACTGGCCTACCCCATTTCGAGTCCGGTCAAAGGGGTAGACGAGAACTTTGACTTTTCTCCAGCGGGACTAGGGTTTCGCCGGAGAGGGGCTCCGTAGCGTCGAAACCCGACCAAAACCTAGGTGGTGACATACCATGTGTGTACAAGTGTGTTGGGTGTTGTATAGGTCCAAGATTCCACCCTGGGGTGTGAGCGGGTTCAACGGCATCACTTTCTCCATAGCGAGTTCCTGGACTTATAGCTCGAAACTCTCACTTCGGGCGAACCGGAGGGAATCTTGGCAAGAGTTGGGGTAGCTCTTGGTTTTGGGTGTTCCTAGGTCGTAACCCAACACGACCAAGCAAAAAATTCCACTGGCCTACCCCCTTTCATGTCCGGTCAAAGTGGTAGACGGGAACTTTGACTTTTCTCCAGCGGGACTAGGGTTTCGCCGGAGAGGGGCTCCGGAGCGTCGGAACCCGACCAAAACCTAGGTGGTGACATACCATGTGTGTACAAGTGTGTTGGGTGTTGTATAGGTCCAAGATTCCACCCCGGTGTGTGAGCGGGTTCACCGGCATCACTTTCTCCATAGCGAGTTCCTGGACTTATAGCTCGAAACTCCCACTTCGGACGAACCGGAGGGAATCTTGGCAAGAGTTGGGGTAGGTCTTGGTTTTGGGTGTTCCTAGGATCTAACCCAACACGACCAAGCAAAAAAGTCCACTGGCCTACCCCCTTTCATGTCCGGTCAAAGGGGTAGACGAGAACTTTGACTTGTCTCCAGCGGGACAAGGGTTTCACCGGAGAGGGGCTCCGGAGCGTCGGAACCCGACCAAAACCTAGGTGGTGACATACCATGTGTGTACAAGTGTGTTGGGGGTTGTATAGGTCCAAGATTCCACCCCGGTGTGTGAGCGGGTTCACCGGCATCACTTTCTCCATAGCGAGCTCCTGGACTTATAGCTCGAAACTCCCACTTCGGGCGAACCGGAGGGAATCTTGGCAAGAGTTGGGGTAGCTCTTGGTTTTGGGTGTTCCTAGGTCCTAACCCAACACGACCAAGCAAAAAAGTCCACTGGCCTACCCCGTTTCGAGTCCGGTCAAAGGGGTAGACAAGAACTTTGACTTTTCTCCAGCGGGTCTAGGGTTTCGCCGGAGAGGGCTCCGGAGCGTCGGAATCCGACCAAAACCTAGGTGGTGACATACCATGTGTGTACAAGTGTGTTGGGTGTTGTATAGGTCCAAGATTCCACCCCGGTGTGTGAGCGGGTTCACCGGCATCACTTTCTCCATAGCGAGTTCCTGGACTTATAGCTCGAAACTCCCACTTCGGGCGAACCGGAGGGAATCTTGGCAAGAGTTGGGGTAGCTCTTGGTTTTTGTTGTTCCTAGGTCCTAACCCAACATGACCAAGCAAAAAAATCCACTGGCCTACCCCCTTTCGATTATTATTTGTTATCATGCTTATTGATTAATAGCATGCTTACTAATTATTGTTATGCTCATTACTAATTGTTTACTCGTTCTCAATGCAGGTGATTGAACCATGAGCAAGAGTTCATCAAAAGCCATGCTAAGTAGGTTGAGGCGGAGCCTCCCTCCTCCGCTAGAACCAAGTAGTCGCCCTAGAAGACTTCCTAGTCGCTACATTGACGATGAAGAGAAGGAGAAGGAGAAGGAGAAGGAGAAGGAGAGGAGAAGGAGGAGGAGGACGAGGACGAGGACGAGTAGAGGACGAGGAGGAGGACAAGTAGGACGAGGATGAGCACCTACACTTGTGGAGGTTGCACCTTCACAGAGTGGTCGACGACGCTCTCGTATTTCGACGCCCTCCCTTAGTGAGGTGCCTATTGCTATATGCCTACTAACTCTTATCATTACTACTATCCTTAAATACCCTCCACTAATTGCCAATACTCCTTAGGTACCCTCCGCAGCTTCCGATGAGGAGGAGGTGCATCAGGGCGATGACGAGGAGCTTGAGGAGGAGGAGGTACGCTTTTTTCTCCTATTCCACCCACTTCCTTTCATTCACTTGCATATTAATTTGCACTGTAATTTTAATTTGCATTGTAATTTGCATTTGCAGCAGCACCGAGAGGACGAGGAGCAGGAGGAGGAGGTACCCTCTTCTAGGCAGCAGGAGAGCGGGTCGGAGAGGCCGGGGAAGTTGTGGGTTCGAGGACCAAATAAGCTCCCAAAGCCACCAAGAACTGAAGCGGAGAAAATCCGCCTTGAGCCGACAGAATCGTAAGTGGATATCTCTCGATCATAGTCCTCCCATTGTTTTTAGGGCATACTAATATTTTGATTCATGTGTTTTCTTACATTTATCTTAGTATTCCAGGTGGTGTTCTTACGTGTTTGCTGAAGGCGTATTGGCCAGGCCTCTACAAGATCAGCCCTGACTCCGAGGAAAAGAAGTTAGCCACCAAATGGGAGGACTATGATGTCGTTAAGTCGGCGGGCTTTATGACCGATGAGAACGGTGAGACATTTGTGCCTAGCTTGGCACAAGTTGTGCACAAAAAGTTTTGGGTAAGACTTTCTTTGTCTAGTTCTGTTCATGGTTCATTACCCCACCGTGCTAACTTATGATTCTCACGATAAATGTTTTATGCATGATTGTAGGAATTTTATAGAGTGGAGGAGGAGTTTGAGGAGAAGTCAGACGAGGTCTTCGATCGTATGGCGAAGAGCAAGGTACAACAAATGATTTACGAAGCTAGAAAAACTTGCATCTCGCACTACTTTGCCGAACAAGGCGTCAGGAAATTGAAGAACACGATTGTTGGGGAAAATATCGAAGAAACATTCGAGGCGGAAAATTACTTGATGGTGAGTAAATTGTCCTTTTATTCTATGTTCATCCTAAATTGCATTATCTCTTCTTGATTTGAGATGTTTTCATTTCTTAGTGTGTTCCAAAGTGGTGCTATGGAAAGACGGATGCTTGGGCCGCGTTGGTGGATATGTGGACGAGCGACCCGGATTTCCTCGCCAAGAGCAAGCAAAACAAGAAAAATCGTGGCCATGAGGGAACACACGTTCAAGGAAACAGGACCTTCCACCGCTTCAAGGACCACAAGGTATATATTTGGCACAACCTCCTTCTATTTATCGACATGTTCCTTTTGTAATGCATACCATTTGTTTTATGCACTATAGGTGGCCGCTAATGAGGGGGTTGACATTCCTGACGTTCAAGTGTGGCAAGATGCTCACAAGAAGAAGGACCCACAGCCCAACGAGGATCCATACTACGGCTCCACCATTGATGCCGTGAAAGAGTACTCGAGCAGGTTATTTATTGCCACCATGCCTACTAATGCCTACCATGCTTATTGATTGCTACTATGTTTATTCATTGGCAACAATATTTAATTTCTGCTTACAAATTGTTAACTCAATGTAGGTTCATAGAGTTGAATGGGCCGAATTCTCAGCCACTTCAGCAGCCGGTCGACGAGAGGGCGGTGATACTCGCAGGGAACGGCAGGCCACATGGCCGCTTCTTGATGTTTGATGGGGTGCTGCCCTCTACAGGCACTCTCACCCGGGTCAAATCTACCACGGGCATGGTGTCTTCTACCCCAGCTCGTGCACCGCGTCGCGATGTAAGCTTTTTCTCATTTTAATCCAAATTTAGACTTTTGATCATGCAGTGTATGTTGATGAGATTCATTATGTCAAATTGTAGTCCCGCTATGAGGAGGCCTACGATGAGGTTTGCCACGAGTTTCACCAGAAGATGATAGAATGGCATGCTGCAGTTGATGCCCGCGAGGTTCACCTTCAAGCGGCACATAAGGTTATTTCTTGCCCATTTTAGCTACTTGCAACCGGTTCGTATGTTCCTTGACCACGTGTGACATATAACTCATTTGCAGGCTTTGCATGTGGCTATAGCGAACGGTACTCAACCGCCTCCTTATGTCGATCCTCCACCAAAACCACCGATGCCAGTGATGCCGACGAAGGCCGAATTCCTCGCACATCTAGCCACGGGGACTCCGGTTAGTACTTCACGTAACTACTAAGTTATTAGTTACTAGTCATGAAAGAAATACTAAGTTACTAGTTACTATTGTGCTCAAACATATGTAGGGATCGTCTTATTCACATACGTTCTTTGGCCGTGCTTCCGCCTCGCCCCGCGAGTCGCCCGTGACCACTCCAGTGCACCGAGGAGGTCCTAGTCCTGCTCATTCTGCCCGTGACTCGCCGATCCTGGTTAGTTCGAAGCCTTGGCACCTAGGAAACCCTTGCATGCAACCAACACTTACACAATTTACAATGCATGAATTTTGACTTAGACAATTTGCCATGGTAAACTTTCATTAAAATAATTCGCCATGCAAAAGTTGGACTAAGAACAACTTGCTATGTAAAAACTTTAACTTTGCTCGACTTGCCATGCATGAACTTTGACATAGTCATTTTGCCATTCTAAACGGGTGTGTTCTTTCATTTTGTAGTGATGATGCTCTCGAAGACAAAGTGTGTGTTGTGCGGTGCTCGAAGTCTGTTCAAGACTGGTTGCCATGTGACATCTATATCATGACTATGTGTAATGAACTTGTACTGATGATGCTCTCGAAGACTATGTGCAATGAACTTGTACTGATGACTATGTGTAATGAACTTGTAGTGATGTGTATCTATGACTACATGTTTATGGAGATTTGATGCTAGCCATGTGATATGTTTGTATTATCGTCTATGTCCAATGTTTTTGCATTATTACAGTGAATTCAAATATATATGCATCTGCTGTAATTTTTAGGCGCAAAAAGCAGCCTGGAGAAAAAATTGTGACATCAACGCCGAGGGTAACCCCCTCGGCATTGGTCCAGCCCCAGGCCAGTGGACACCAACGCCGAGGGTAACCCCCTCGGCACAGCTCACCAACGCCGAGCGTCACCCTCGGCGTAGCACCTTCATCCCACCCTCCAGCGTGCTCCACGTGGCTACCTACGCCGAGGGGATCCCCTCGGCACTGATCCAGCAACGCCGAGCGTTACCCCTTCGGCGTAGCCCCTTCTCCGCAGCCATCCGCCGTGCTCCACGTGGCCACCTACGCCGAGGGTATCCCCCTCGGCACTGCTCCTGGGCGCCGTCTTCTCCGTCCCGTTAACTTTCTGCGCCGAGGGCTAAACTGCGCCGAGGGCAGAGTAAACCGTCGGCACAAGCATCTACGCTGACGGCCGGAGCAACGCCGAGGGTATTCGTTTGTGCCGAGGACCACCTATGCCGAGGGTTAAATGCCGAGGGTCACCTCGGCATCGGTATATGCCGAGGGTAAACAGAGCTAAGCCGAGGGGGAAAACCCTCAGCGTTGAAGTTCCTTCCCGTAGTGGTGGTTGCGACTTGATGTAGATTTCGGTGTTTTACTTGGTTGGTATTCAAATGGCATATGCCATTGTTTTGTTGTTTTTGGGATTATGTCGAAACATTAAGAATCATAAACACTAAAGGAGGATATGGGACAATCTTCCAGTTGAGATGGTCACGGCCGTCTTCAGATGGAGCGTGTTGGGCGTAAGCAATTACCAGATAAAATATGAAGGCATCATAACCATGCTAGGAGAATTTTATAGGACATGTTACTGGTTAAAAAGAACATGACCTATTTGAGCTAATTGAAGCATAAAGGTAGATTATTTCATACCGGAGAAAAGGTTTGTTCCCTTGTTGAAAAGAAGGTGTTGTCTTGAGTGTCGTCTTTTGTGCCAAATTGACCCCTCGTCATGTTGCTTTCACATGTGGATATGATCACCAACAATAGATTTGTGGTAGTTGATAGATAGATGATGACGAGCCACGAGTATAGTCGAAAGAAGATGGTTGTCATGAGCATATTGTCTAAACAAGATGGCCTCCAAATTATTTGTTCATTTATTTTGTAAGCATTACGGTTTGGTCTTCAACCATTGTGGGCTTACTCAAGATGTTCGTCTTTGGAGAAAAGGATCAACTAGTCATTTGTGGCGTGGTCGATGGAATGACAGCGGAATGTTGTTTCTAGCAATGGCAACAGAGGCGACCTATTAACTCGAAGGCTTCCCACACAAGATTCTTATCGTGACAAAATCGACAGTTACATGCTATGTTTCTCATCCTATATTAATTGCCACTTCTCTTGATGCATTTTAGCACAAATTTGTTTTGTTTTTGTATGACAATATATATATTAGAGGTAGTATGTCACCTATACTCACGAATGGCGGAGCTAAAACCCATCTATGATATAAGTACTATTAGTCCGACCTATGTATGTTTAGAAACTATTGTGTAAGTGCATATCGAGTTGAGCTCCAATCCCACCCCCATAGCCGAACATTCTTGATAGTACGCAAGAGGAGCTCCAGCAGAGCTACTATTCTACCCATATATCCTTCTAGGGGCCCCTAAAATTTGAGAGCTTCACCTATGATATAGGTAGTATTAATATGTCGTATGTATGTTTAGAAACTAATGTGAGTGAAGCTACAATCCCACCCTAATAGCCAAAATTTATGGAAAGTACGCGAACATGAGCTCCAACAGAGATATATCCTTATCGAGACCCCTATAATTTGAGAGCTCGTCGCCACTCCCATCTACATACCTTCTCATTTCTGTGACACATGGGACAACACGTCATATTAAGTACACAAAACACACCTTCAACAAAGGTTTTGATACTAAAAACTTTGGAAGGTGATATACCAATTTGGATGCAGAGTAGAGGCTCGAATGAGCCTACTAAACTACTTGCTCAAGCCGAGTGTGACGGCCATGTCAATTACAGGTGGGCTCCCACCGTGAGGTTTATGTTCAAATTGGACAAGTGTAGTTAATTACTAGGTGGAGAGGCGTCATCCAAAGGTCTGATCAACCAGATTCATTGGCTACATGTGAGGACTTGGTGGAATTGCGCCAGCATTTGCCATAGGCACCAGCTTGGGGATAACCTGTCAAGGGAGAGGGAAGTCTATGGCCATGTCGACACCAGCCCAGGAATTGGCCCAACGGGCCGGTCGCACACGAAGGCCTTCGTCTCTCTACGTTTCTAA
Source organism: Poa pratensis (assembly GCA_947311845.1). Classification (NCBI taxonomy): domain Eukaryota; kingdom Viridiplantae; phylum Streptophyta; class Magnoliopsida; order Poales; family Poaceae; genus Poa; species Poa pratensis. The sequence continues at coordinate 29,169,929 of CAMZMU010000078.1, read as the reverse complement.
AGAGAGGGCAGCAAGTATGATAAATTGAGCTAAAAAAAAGAAAGTATGATAAATAGAGGCAGTGTCCCTTGCATAGAGTTTGGCTAAGACACGGCGGAAGGCGTTGCTCGTAAAACTGTGTCGTGAATTTGATGGACCTCACCAATCCTCCTCTCATAATACAAATCTCGCTAGATCTATTGGTATCACATTCTTACATTGCTACGTCAATGACATTTCCATGGTTGCTGCCGGGTGTCAGTTACCGAGTGTGGCACTCGGTAAGCTGTTTGCCGAGTGATTTCACCCCTTCGTCGAGGGCCACGGGTACTCGGCCCAGATTCCGCTAGCGACAGGCTCTTGGGCAAAGCGGTCAAGATGACGTATATGCGCTCCTCGTCGGGGGAAAACTACCTAGACGACGTCCATCGTCGGGTAGGTATCCGAGCGGCAGAGGGGGCACGTCGAGTGCGCGTCCAGCCACGGGTCGATGCACTCCACGTGGTACAGGTGCAGGCACGCCGGCAAAAATCGTACGGTCTCCCCGAGCTGGAATGGGGCGAGGCACACCGAGCACGTCGCCGCCTCCTCGCCGTCATCCGTCACGTTGTGCTTTACCGAAGGGCTGTACGTGAACGCAGGTAGACCGGCCGTCTGGCTGGAGGTGCTGGCACGGCGGAGGTGCTGATCGTCGTCGTCGCGTCCGCCAGGCGGCGGCCATGGCCTAGGGACAGTGGCCGTTCTGGCGCCAGCGCCGGCGCGACTGTGACGGGCCTCACGGCGCCCCTTGCAGGTGCTCCACACTAAGGTGAATAGGAGCAAGGTGGCCATGAAGCCGATGACGAGGCCGGCGATGACCCCGCCTTGAGACGAGGAGCTGTCCATGGGATTTTTCTTGGATGGCCGTGGACGCCATGGCTCCCACGATGGCAGCGGGCTGGAGACGATGGTGCCGATTCCCGGGGGTTGGGCTGGAAACGGAGATGCCATTTGTGGAAATGCGACTCCACTGTGCCAGCTATTGTTGTTTGGTGCATATGGTTTTTATGATTGCGTGTTTGGAGTAGAATATACTGACGGATCAACCGAGCTAAGCAGATCCTGTAATCAGGGGGTTTAGTTGCCTACATTGCCAAATGCGCGTTGAAGGAACGCGAAGTCGCTTGGCACGTCATTTGTGAGTTTGTGCGTGGCCGGCAACGGCAAGACCGTTCGTGTGGATGTGATGTGGTGTCTAATTAAACATCACGATGTAGAAAGAAGCCTGCACTTGCTGTACTTATTGGGAATGAAATGGCAATATGTGATAGTTATCTTCCTGTTGGACCATCTAGACCAAAGGAAGAGATGACAAATCTAGCTCGCATCTCTCAAATGGGACGTCCGCGATCGTTATCAGATCGTTGGAGCAGGTGACGTTAACAATTAGCAGATGAAAGATGTGCACGTCACTTTTTTTTTTTTTTGCGAATGAACTTGTATTACTCAAACATATCAGGAAGACAGGAATTACAAAGAGTCTGGCAAGTGCTTTGCAGGCCTTCAGGACCTGAACCTAACCACACTGCCGTACTAGCATTAGTTCTAGCATAATTTACCATGAAATGGCTACTAGTGTTCTGACATCTTCGTATATGAGTAAAACAAGATTGGCGAACCTTAAGTAAGCCCTTTATTTCTTCTACAATTGTCATGTAGACTGATCGATCCACTTCTTCATTTCCCAGAATCTTAACTATCTCCAAACAATCCACCTCAATAATTGGAGGTTGATTACACCAATGCAGTATCAGGGAGAGCCCAGAACAGCACTACAAGAAAATAACTGTTTGCAGGATGATAAAATAATCTCACCATTATGATCACGAATAACTGTACCAGCTCCTCTCTCTACAGTGCACAGAGGCGAATCGGGGGCGACCCGGATTTTCCCGGCGGCCGCCGGCGTATCCGTGGGATTCCTCACCCTCCGCCGGCCACTGCGGCGGCGGGAGGGTGGGGAATCCCCGGATCTGCGTTCCGGCGTGTAGATATGGGGCTTTTGGGTGGCGCTGGCATGGTGGGGTCGCCGGCGTTGGCCTTTTGCTGCTCTGCGGCTCCCCCGTTCCGGTGTCGTCTTCGACGGCGTTGCCGGGCTGCAGGTGAGTCACCTCTCTGTCGCTGCTTTTCCCGGCAGCGGCGGCAGTTTGGTGGCGAGTGTATAGAAGGCCGGCAGAGGGGATTCAAGACGGCGGCTGTGCAGGTTCGTGGTGTGAAGGTGGAAGATCTGTGGCGCTGGCCCCAGATCTGGTGCAGTTTGAGCTCGGGGTGTGCCCCGGCCGATGCTCCCTCATCGTCTTCAGATCCTGCTCTTCGGAGTTGGTGGTTGATGTGGCTCATCAACGCCTCCGGGCTAGGGGTTCTTCTGCTCCACTGGTGGTTGTTCTAGGCGGCTGGATCCTTCGACAGCTCCGGCGGTGGAAGGATTGTGCGCCTGGCGACCTCGAGGTTGAAGATGGAGAGTGCCAGTGTTGCCGTTCTCTGTTTTCTCTCTTTGCATGTACTTGTTTGTGTAATGTGTTCTTATCTGTATGAATACAAGTATCTACGTTATAAAAAAAAAACTGTACCAGCTCCTGCGTTACCATCAGTATTTACTTTGCACCACCCGTCAGGAGGTCTAGACCATTCTAAGACTTGCTCAGTCCGTTTCTGCTTACACGTATGGAATTGCTTCTCCTCTTCATCTAATATGAATTTTCCCTTGACAATATCTTCTCCTGGATGATACTTGATCTGCAACAAAGATTCCATATAGCTAAATAAAAAGCGCCGAGACGTTTCCATTGGTGGAGGAGGTTTGTCATGCACTATTTCATTACGAATGTGCCATGCTCGCCACAATGTCATCAATATCATATTAATACTCCTCCCTGGCAAGTTACCAATCAGATTAAGCAGGCAGTCAGTCCCAGTATTAGAGATGGAGCCTAGTTCAGGCAGCTGCCACTTCTTTTTTAGATAAAAGGCAATAATGCCCAGCTTTGAATTAACAAAGCTCGGAGTTTTATGACGGCAAATACAGAACAAGGTGTTGAGGAGAACCTCAAACAAAGCAGACCAAGGAAAAGTTAAAAGAAATAGGGCTACACTACGCCGAGCACCAAATCCTTGCGTAAAACGGCAGCCAAGAGGCAGGATCGGACCACCAGCGAAGACACCACCGCAACTAGCACAGAGCTTGACATCAGAGAGGAAAGCAGGAGACGAAAGACCATAGCCTCCAGCAGACGCCGAGCACGAAGGAGAGGATGCCGAGCATCACAGCGCCGAACGGAGACCCCAACATCGACAGCGGCGAGCACCAAACCCTTGCGTAGAACAGCCAACACCAAAGGGGCGGGATAGGACTACACCGACACCGGCGAGCACCAAGCCCTTGCGTAAGACGGCCAGCCACCAAAGGAGCGGGATCGGACCACCGTGTCCACAGGTTGTGCCTCCACCAGGGCACCGGAACAAGACAGCTTCACTTCAGATCATCGGCTGCGAAAAGGCACCAACTTTACACTCAAGCAGCTCTGGTGAAGCAATGAGACCCCTGCTCCAAGACGGTGCCTCCAAGGAGGTCATGACGCAGAAGCGCCGCCACCGATGGGTCAAAGACCAGGGTTTTCACCCGGAGTATACACGAGGGAGGTGGGGTGGAACCACATCATCGCCCCCAAGAGGGAAAGCGGCGCCCACGGGCGTCGCCGACATCGCCGTCAACGGCGGATTGAGCTTTCGCTCGGTCCGATCCCCACATACCCATCGACAAGAGTCGCAGACTCCAGCCCCCACCGCGAAGGGTAGGGGACACCATAGCTGCAACAGAGCCTCCAGGATCAGGGCAAGGAACGACGCCCTTCCTTGCCCTGGCCGAACCTTGCCAGGAACTCCAACCATCGTCATTCATGTCGCCCACACGACCAAAGAACACGACCAACACCGCCGCCACGGGGCTTGCCGAAGAGCTACCCGAGCGTCCACCATCCGGAGCCGCCGCCCCGGCTTCCGAAGAAACCCAAACCTCGTCCGAAATCCAAGACGACGAACTGCTCGTGCTAGACCGGCCACCCCAGCCTCCGCGTCGAGCACACCTCCTGTAAGAACTACCCACAACTTCCTCCCAGCGACCACAACATGCCCTGCAAGCAAACACCGAAGAATGGAGGCCGGACCCGGCAGGGCAGCCCCGACGTGGGGCTCACCAGATCAGACACGCCGCGACGGACAGAGGCACGAGCAGCACCCTGGCTGCGCATGGAGCTCACCCAGAGCAGGACCGTGCCGTGCAGCCACCCCTGCAGCCAGAGGCCACCGCGACGTCGAGCTGCGCAAGGGGCCCGCCGATCTGGTGCAGGTCGCGCGTCGCCGCCGGGCAGCGTACCGAGCGGCTCCCTAGCCACTCGCACAGCTCGCCCGGGACCGGATCTTGTCGCCCAGACCTGTCCGCCGAAGGTCGCCGAAGATGGCACCGCCGCGCAGAGATGTCGTCGCAGTTGGGAGAGAGAGGCGAGGGGAGGGTGGAGGAGGTGACGGTGGAGAGGCCTCGCCGCCGCCGCGCAGAGATGTCGTCGCAGTTGGGAGAGAGAGGCGAGGGGAGGGTGGAGGAGGTGACGGTGGAGAGGCCTCGCCGCCGCCGCGAGCCGGCCTAGGGCCGCCGCCGGCGGAGGCGAGGGAGGGGGCGCGAGGAGGAGGCCGGCGGTGGTGGAAACCCTAGTTCCCCGAGTCGCCCACGCGAGGACGACGCGGGGGTCGGGGGGAGCGTTCCGTTCCCTCTCAGCTGCCACTTCTCAGACATATGAAACCACAAATCCTTTGCTAATGGGCAACGAAGGAAAGGGTGAAAATTATCCTCTGTTTCCATTTCGCATACTGGGCACTGATCTGTTACCTCAAGGTTCCGCTTGTATTTGTTCCTCCAGGTTGGGAGAGAATCAGTGACGAGGCGCCAAGCGAAATGCTGTACCTTGAGGGGAACGTCAGACTTCCAGATTAAATCCCACACTCTCCGTGTACCATCAGGAGCTGAGCTGGTAGACACGGTCGAAGATCTCCATGTTTCATCCATTGCAAACCAATATGCACTACGTACAGTAAATAACCCATGTTTCTCAGGTGCCCATGCAAGATAATCATCCCCAAGTCTCGTTGATGGTTTAATCTTCAAGATCTCAGCTATATCCATTGGCAGAAAGGATTGGTTAAGTAAGTCCAATCTCCAGTTGCCGTACTGATCTAGAAGTTCAGAGACAAAACGTAGCCTACATCTTCTTTTTTGTGAAACGGGTCTATACACTAATAGAAAATGGGCCTTTTGTCCAGAGTCATTTTGGGCTCTAGTCCCGGACCACTTTTTAACCCGGCTAGAGGGGGGTACTAGTCCCGGGTCAGTAGATACGAGGCCGCAGAGCACTTCTCCCGGGTCGTTGGGGACCTCTAGTCCCGGTGGCAACCGTTCGCCTGACGCGAACCCCTTTAGTCCGGACTGGTGGTTCAAACCGGGACTAAAGGCCAAACCGTTCGCCTCCCGCCCGTTCGCCTCCCGCCCGCGATCTAATTTAACCGCGGCCAGGAAAACGCTACAGTGGGGACGGCGGCCAGGAAAACGCTACAGTGGGGACGGCGGCCATTTCTCTTCGTCTCCCTCTCCGCATCTCTCTTCTTCGATCTCCCCATCTCGTTCGTCTCCTCTCCTTTCTTCTTCACAGTTCCACCATGAATCCACCGATCACTCGCTACGGGACGGTGCTTGCACATGGCAATACCTATCTCAAAGTCGTTTACATGAACGACAGCGCCAAGGTGCCGGATTTTATTCCGCTTTCGAGTATTGGCTTGACGAAGCTAAGGAGCAAGACAAGTTCATGGGCCTTGATCTCGAGTACACAGCCGATCAAAGAGATATTGCTGTCATCCAAGTTTGTTTCAAGAAAAATGTCATGGTCTTCCAGTGGGCACGGTAAATTTGTCATCCCATTCTCGGATAGGAAAATTGCATAGGATAGCAAAACATGTCTCGTTGCTCCCTTTGGGAGAATCGTGTGTCTTTTGATTCATATATAGGAAAGTAATTAAAATAATGTACTTGTGTGCCGAAAATTGCATAGGATAGCAAAACATTTAAATTTGCTCAATCATGCATGTGTCTTTTGATTCATATATAGGAAAGTAATTAAAATTATGTACTTGTGTGCCAAAAATTGCATAGGATAGCAAAACATTTAAATTTGCTCAATCATGTGTCTTTTGATTCATATATAGGAAAGTAATTAAAATTATGTACTTGTGTGCCGAAAATTGCATAGGATAGCAAAACATTTAAATTTGCTCAATCATGCATGTGTCTTTTGATTCATATATAGAAAAGTAATTAAAATTATGTACTTGTGTGCCGAAAATTGCATAGGATAGCAAAACATTTAAATTTGCTCAATCATGAGTCTTTTGATTCATATATAGGAAAGTAATTAAAATTATGTACTTGTGTGCCAAAAATTGCATAGGATAGCAAAACATTTAAATTTGCTCAATCATGTGTCTTTTGATTCATATATAGAAAAGTAATTAAAATTATGTACTTGTGTGCCGAAAATTGCATAGGATAGCAACACATATAAATTTGCTCAATCATGTGTCTTTTGATTCATATATAGGAAAGTAATTAAAATTATGTACTTGTGTGCCGAAAATTGCGTAGGATAGCAAAACAATTAAATTTGCTCAATCATGTGTCTTTTGATTCATATATTGGAAAGTAATTAAAATTATATACTTGTGTGCCGAAAATTGCATAGGATAGCAAATTAATTATACACTCTTGTTACTTATACACACTCTTGTTAATTATACACTCTTGCATCAGTATTTAACATTTTGTTCCATTTGTTGTTTTAGTAGTGACAAGCACTGTCCAATACTCATGGATTTCCTTCGTAGCGGCATACATTTTGCTAGCGTTGATATAACGAATGACAAGATCAAGATGAGGCGCACCTGGGATCTTGAGATACAAGCTGCCTGCCACATTGATCTCCAGGCCCTGTTCAGGCTTAACCATGACAAGACTGGAATGGCTGATATGGCAGTGGCCATGATCGATGATGGCGAGTACGCTGACATGAAGACAAGATTTCCCAAGGGTCAGCAAAAATTATGGGAGAAGCTGCCACTTGACGCTACTAACATTGAGTATGCAGCAATAGATGCGTACGTTGCATACGAGGTGTACCGCAAGATTAGAATCGTCAACTATGGGCAGCGTCACCTCGTACCGCCACCAGTGCCCCCATGGGTCTACTTCTTCGGATTCGGAGGACGATCAGTACTACTAGTGTTTGCAATGGCGAACATTTTATCTCTATATTATTATGTAGTGTGTGTCTCCTGATCTGGACGAGTATAGTATAGTGTTTGCAGTACTTTCTGTAATTAATGGATATTTGAACTATTATTTATATTAATTATGTCCCTGTTTAAGTATGATGTGAGCAAGTCTTGTTTCAACTTCTCTCTATTTTCTAATCGATTTAGACTTATTATTTGTCAAATTTCGGATTCACAAAATAAAGATGTGTGACATCATGGAGAAAACATTGATCACTTTTGTGGCAAACATGAAAATATGATAAACCCGGGGCGTTATTGGCATAGTTGCCTGTTTATCATGTTTTTATGGCAAGCATGATGATATGCAAGTCATATTTCAATTTCTCTCTTTTTTCTAATCGATTTAGACATATTTTTTGTCAAATTTCGATTTACGAATTTATAGGTATGAATTATTCAATATTAAATGCAAAAAGCGAAAAAGTTAATTATTATTTAAATTCAACATTATTTGAATGCAAGATTAGTATTACTTATTTATTTTTGTTTACTTAAATAATTGTTCGGATTCACAAAATAAAGATGTGTGACATCATGGAGAAAACATTGATCACTTTTGTGGCAAACATGAAAATATGATAAACCCGGGGCGTTATTGGCATAATTGTCTGTTTATCATGTTTTTATGGCAAGCATGATGATATGTAAGTCATATTTCAATTTCTCTATTTTTTCTAATCGATTTAGACATATTTTTTTGTCAAATTTCGATTTATGAATTTATAGATATGAATTATTCAATATTAAATGCAAAAAGCGAAAAAGTTAATTATTATTTAAATTCAACATTATTTGAATGCAAGATTAGTATTACTTATTTATTTTTGTTTACTTAAATAATTGTTCAGATTCACAAAATAAAGATGTGTGACATCATGGAGAAAACATTGATCACTTTTGTGGCAAACATGAAAATATGATAAACCCGGGGCGTTATTGGCATAATTGCCTGTTTATCATGTTTTTATGGCAAACATGATGATATGCAAGTCATATTTCAATTTCTCTCTTTTTTCTAATCGATTTAGACATATTTTTTGTCGAATTTCGATTTACGAATTCATAGATATGAATTATTTAATATTAAATGCAAAAAGCAAAAAAGTGAATTATTATTTAAATTTAGCATTATTTGAATGCAAGATTAGTATTACTTATTTATTTTTGTTTACTTAAATAATTGTTCGGATTCACATAATAAAGATGTGTGACATCATGGAGAAAACATTGATCACTTTTGTGGCAAACATGAAAATATGATAAACCTGGGGCGTTATTGGCATAATTGCCTGTTTATCATGGTTTTATGGCAAGCATGATGATATGCAAGTCATATTTCAATTTCTCTCTTTTTTCTAATCGATTTAGACATATTTTTTGTCAATTTTCGATTTACGAATTTATAGATATGAATTATTCAATATTAAATGCAAAAAGCGAAAAAGTTAATTATTATTGAAATTTAAGATTATTTGAATGCAAGATTAGTATTACTTATTTATTTTTGTTTACTTAAATAATTGTTCGGATTCACAAAATAAAGATGTGTGACATCATGGGAAAAACATTGATCACTTTTGTGGCAAACATGAAAATATGATAAACCCGGGGCGTTATTGGCATAATTGCCTGTTTATCATGTTTTTATGACAAGTATGATGATATGCAAGTCATATTTCAATTTCTCTCTTTTTTCTAATCGATTTAGACATATTTTTTGTCAAATTTCGTTTTACGAATTTATAGATATGAATTATTCAATATTAAATGCAAAAAGCGAAAAAGTTAATTATTATTTAAATTTAACATTATTTGAATGCAAGATTAGTATTACTTATTTATTTTTGTTCCGAATTGTTAGAAAAAGTACGCGCGTCCCGGGAGCACGGTTCGCGTTGCACCAGCGAGCAACACGTGGTCGTATTCTGGACTTACTCCCGCGCGTGAGTCTCCTGCTCTCCACGTGTAGCCCAGGTGCTTGTCGCTCGTATGGCTCCAGGCCGGTACCACGCTTGGGTAGTTTCCTTTTTCTTTTTTGGTTCGAAGACAAAAAAATAGAATATCTTGCGAACCGAGATTTCAAATCAAGATCCGTTTTCGGGAATGGATTAGTCGCGTCGAGAGGTTCAAAACTAAATCCCATGTTGATATATTTTGAAAAACTTTTTTTATGCACTGCCCGGAGGATATAGATTGTACTGCCTTTTAAAAAAACTGCAATGCAATGCGTTCTCTTTTTTAATGTGCACTGTCTTGGATGTGACGGTGCACTGCCTTTTTTTGCAGTGCACTGCCTAGAATTGATAATGCACTGCCTCGGATGGGACAGTGCACTGCCTTTTTTTACTTTGCATGGACTCGAATGGACAATGCACTGCCTTATCTTTTTCAGGTGCACTGCCTCAGATGGGCAGTGCACTGCCTTCTTTTTTGTGATGCACTGCCTCAGATGGGGTATTTGCACTGCCGTGGATGGGTGCACTGCCTTCTCTTATTGCGGTGTACTGCTTCGAATGCGGCAGTGCACTGCCTTTTTTCCGGTGCACTTTATGAATGGTAGACGCGCCGAAGGCGCCGTGCTAGGGCGCAGCCCGTTGCACGCGTGACAAGACATGCATCGACGAAATATAAGGGACAACGACGAATGTACCCCCTTCAAGATCTTTATTAAAACGTTTTCTCTTTTTTTTCTCTTGTTCAAAGTATACCTTTTTTGCGGTACACTGCCTCAGATGGGTATATACTGCCTTTCTCTTTTGCGGTGCACTGCTTTGGATGGGCAGTGCACTGCCTTTTCTTTTGCGGGTCACTGTCCAAATGAGTAGTGAACTGCTTTTTTTTCGGTACACTTTTCCGTACAATTTTTCTGTAGTGTATCACGTAAAAAGGAAAAAAAAATGAACCCTACGAAGCTAGCTAGCGCGTGTTGGATCCGATCGATCCGATTAGCTGGCTAGCTCGTTGCCACGAGCAGACGTGCACGAGACCCGCACGTCGGGTAAGGATAGATTTTTGCGCGCTGCTGCCGGCAGGCCACGTGGAAGGCAGGAAGCAGCCCTCGCGCTAGTCTCGCTCGCGCGCCAGGTTCTGCGCGGACGCGCGCGCTCACGCTAGTCAACCTCATTTTTGTTTACTTAAATAATTGTTCGGATTCACAAAATAAAGATGTGTGACATCATGTTCCAAGGGTTAATATGATTGATAGCATACTATTGTCAGGTAAACATTCATTGTCTCTTGGAAGCTCACAAGGAAGGAACCAAGAAATTAAGCGTGCTGAAGGTGGAGCAGTCTGAGGATGGGTTACCGACCGGGAACTGTCAGTAGAAGTGAGAAATTAAGAATGATTAGAGTTAAAAATGAAAAAAGGGAAACATAAACCCTAAACACCAAAATGAAAAAAAAAGAAACATAAACCCTAAACCCCAAAAATGAGAAAATTTTAGCCTAAACCCAAAAAATAAGAAAAAAATAGAAACTATTTAGTCTCGGTTCGTAGTCCCGGAACGAGAGGTGGGGGGCCTCTAGTCCACGACCACGCGCGGCCTTGGCGCCCACGTGCGGACCCCTTTGGTCCGGGGTCGTAACCCACCCGGGACGAGAGGTGGGGGCCTCTAGTCCCGATTCGGTTGTCCCGGGTGCGCACCCGGGACCAGAGATCCTCACCAGCCCGGACTAGAGGCCCTGTTTCTACTAGTGATAGGATGTAGGTCTTGGTATCCAAGCATCCCTCCAAATCCTAATATTTTGACCGTTACCAACCCTCATATTAACCCCTTCTTCAAGAGATTCAGCCCGTAAGAGATTGCTTGCCATGTAGAAGAGGCATTTGCAGTGAATACCGTGTCCTCGAGACGACCATGAGGGTAATATTTAGCCTTTAACACCCAGGCACATAAACTGTCTGGTTTGATAATTAATCTCCAGGCCTGTCGAGCGAGAAGCTACTGATTAAACACACGAACGTCACGAAACCCAAGGCCACCTTGTTTCTTTGGCCGTTGTATTTTATCCCATGCACGCCAATGGGTTTTCCTTTTACCATCTTTGGCTCCCCAATAGAAATTTCTCACCAATTTTGTTAAGTCATCACATACCGAAAATGGTAGTTTGAAGACCCCCATTATGTATGATTGTAGGCCTTGAGCTACTGACTTAATAAATACTTCCCTTCCAGCTTGAGCGAGATGACCATCTCCCCACATCAACAACCTTTTAGTCAGCTGAGCTTGAAGATTCTGTAGCTTCCCTTTCGACAAACGACCATCCGGGGTTGGGAGCCCAAGATATTTCTCATCAAAGATTAGAGAGGCAACGCCAAAAACAGACCTTATCTCATCCTGCACCTCAATTGGGCAAGAATATCCAAACAGTAACGAACACTTGGAAGGATTAATGAGTTGGCCAGTGGCAGAAGCGTAAGAATCCAGAACTTGCTTGACATGTACGGCTTGATCATGGGAAGCTTTAAAGAACAGCAATGTATCATCGGCAAATAATAAATGTGAGACACCAGGTGCACGACGGCAAACTTTAATTGGAGCTAGCAAATTATCAGCAATTCCTTTATTCAAAAGAGCAGATAGTCCATCAGCCACAAAGAGGAATAAAAACGGGGATAACGGATCACCTTGCCGAAGCCCACGCGACGGTGCAAATGAATCCAAGAGGATTCCATTAAATTTTACGGAATATCTCACCGAGTGCTCTGTGTCTGTTCAAGCTTTCAGTCCTTCCCAACAACTCTGTGCAAATGAATCCAAGAGGCTACCAGTAAGTCCTTTGTACTAAGTACTCTGTGTTGTGCACGTAGTGCCATTTTTTGTGCCTTCAGTGTCTGTTCAAGCTTTCTGTCCTCCCAACAACTCAAACTAAATAAATATAAACCCATCTAAATCAAACTATCCCAAAATAAATTAAATCAAAACAACTAAGCACATGAGTGGGGGGAGGGGAGGAGGCAACGAGTAGGCGGTGGAGGCGCGACGAGGGGTGCATAAACCCTAGTCGTGTCTACTTCGTTTTCCTATCTCCCTTGGAGGACGGGGCAGTGGCCCAATGGTCTGGGGGCGCAGTGGCAAACCCAGAGACCCGATTTCGATCCCCATCGGGGGAAGTTTTCGGGAATTCTCACGTGGGTGGGTTTCTACTATATCAAAAATTATGGCTGCTAGTGCCCAGTGATTCAGCTGGCGCTACCGCGTGAGGAATGGTCAATTTCCACCATCTGTCTAGGTGAAATGCTGAAATCCCAAACTCCATCAATCTCCAGTGCCGCTCCAACTTTTCTAGATACGGCCCACAGACATGCCCGTGCACGTGGACGCGGTGGTAGGTGCTTCCTTTTTTTTCCCTTTGTTTTCTCAAAAAATAAAGGAACTTCCGTTTTTTGTGAATGGTAGATGCTCTTGATGTTTGACAAATCAGAATTAGCCTGTTTCAACTAGGACTCATTACTCCATCAATTCAGGTTTATAATAAGAGGGGAGGTATGGAATTCAACGTACCGGCATGCATTGTCGATAACAATGAATCTGTGCTTGGAAGAAAAATTTGTGTTCTCAACCAAGTTTAATATATTGGTAAGGTTTGTCTGTTCGAGATTATAACATACAATATACCAGCCTGGTACGTAAGGTGCTAGTTGACTATATCAAGTGGCTGAAGGTTGTAGACATCTGGTTATGAGAATGTCAGCGGAACTTTGCTTGCTCAGGACTCAATTGATTCATTGTTTAACTGCATTATTGCCGTGGAATTGTTTCCCAGAATTAAGCATTGTTCATGTGGTTCAGAATTCAGATGGATTAGATGCATGATGCAGTTAAAACCAATCGCTGTGCTACTGAAAAACTACTGCTGATGCGGATGCTGTCAGCAAAACTTAATGTTATGGAGGTTAACTTGCAAGCTTAACATTCATAAATAAAATTGCAAGCTTGCAAATTGAGACAATTGGAAAGAAGAGAGGTGATCTTGCAAGACCCAGAGCAAACCGTTCTGGTTTAAATGCATTTACAAGTTACAACTGCATTCTGATGCTGTATACATTAGTAACAGATAGGTAGAACTAGTACACAAGTGACAAGCTAGTAAGCTACAACTAATTACCATTCACCTTGCCAGAGACGAACTTCGATGGTGGGCCGGCGGGCGCATTACACTGGCAGCTCCGTCGTCTTCGCGGGCTGACTGTCCTTCTCCGGCGGCTCGACCTCTGCCCGGCAAAGCGGGCAGGTGTCATGGGAAGCCAGCCACATGTCGATGCACTCCACGTGGTATAGGTGCTTGCACAAGGGCAGCATCCGCAACATCTCGCCGGACTGCAGCGTGCCGATGCACACCGAGCACTGTGCACCATCGCCGCCTACGCCCGCGCCACTGTGCCGTGCGGAGAGGGTGTACGCGAATTCCGGCAGCTTGGTAAGGTCCACGCCGTGAGGGTGGGCGGTCTCTGCCCCCGCGGCGGCGACCGGTGCTCGGTTGCGGATTTTGTAGCAGAAGAAGAAGAGGACGGCGAAGACAGCCGTGCCCGTCAGGCCGACGCAGGTGTAGCTGAAGATCGCCGTGCCTTTGCCAGTGGGCCGCTCGTGTCCTGCGTTTGGCAAGTCCGTCGGTCCGAACGAAGCCATGGATAGAGCTTCGCTGCTTCTGCTTGGAAGACTCTAGGCCAGCCCGTAGGTAAGAGGAACTAGAGCCGTCGCTTACTGCGAGGCCATATCATTCCAAAGGTATGGAGATAGCGATGGCACGGTGCAACTTGGGGCATTTTCTAGTGTTGCGTGGATGGGATAAATTTAGTCGCAGCTGCCAGCCATTTAGCATTGACTTGTATAGCTTTAGAGTGGGTATGCAATGAGGTCACGAGGAGCGTATTTACCGGTACGGAAGAGACAATCCATCTATCTATTATATACTAAAAGCAAAATAAGTATGTTTAATAGAGACACCACGTTAAGCCACATCATTAACAAAAATCCACCCCTTTGATCTAATAGACGCCTATTAAACAAGGAAACTGAACCGTCAGATTTATGTTACAATATACTCAGCGGACCCTGGGGGTACACATATGATGTTCTCCCAGTCACGTACCTAATCAATTAATAATGACAAGAAAAACGCTACAGAAAAGATGTATTAAAAAAACCCTACCCTAATTTCCACGACCGAGAAAGGAATTAGTGCGGCCTGCGCTCTGCGCCGCCGTGGCCTCGCACCTATGTTAGGAGGCCCGCAGGAAGGCACATGCCCGGCCGGCCGGCCCTGTTCCCAGACAAAGGCAAAGGCAGTGCTGGCCAGCGATCTACACCAAGGTAGATATTATATAATTTTCAAATTCTTCACGTAAGTCCTCTCTTCCGGTCTTCCTTACAATTGGATTATATATTTAGCCCTTTAATTTTTAAGAGGTGAAAAGTTTATTCACATGTTCCAGCCGGCGGTATAGGTAGCTGATTGATCAACAAATGCCATGCATGTGCTATGTTTAGTGTCCTAGGAACATGCATGCATGGTTTAGACTATCTTGATCCGTAGATTGCTTGATAGCAGCCGGTGTAATGCTCATGCAAAAAAGACCAAGTCCAATAAGTCATAGTAGTCTCATTTCTTTCCCAGTGTTTTTTGGATTAGTTAATATAACATATTTTTTCTAAGCACCAAAACCAGTCGTTGTTCTCAATCAATTTCTTAGTGCTAACAGGAGGGTTTTAGTTGGACACACGATGATAATTTGTTCTCATGATTCATGAACACGAGATGGGACATTTTTATTAGAGCAGAAGTAAATATACATGTATGTTAATAGGTGGCAATATTTTTCTAAAATAATATATACAGGAGAGAAAATCGAACAAGAAAATGAAGCACAATCCACGAAAGAAAAAACGACTCGGTCGCTTCATGCACAATTTCCAGTCCTATGCAGTTGAAATGGTTGGCAAGGTGATGTAACCGAGACCAAGGCAACTTATCAGATGTCATTGATAGTCTGCCAACACATAAGGTACCGAGATTAGTGCTACAAAAAGTTAGAGAAAATCCATTGACAAAAAGGTTCAATTTTGAAGATGTCACGTGGAATGGTTTATCTTTGGTACCAGTGGCATAGACATGCAAAAAACATTGAGGCCATTTAGTATTTAAATTCAGGTATTCAGAATGAATTCTGTAGATCTTCTGATTTATATATTAATAAATATGAGGTATCTTTTCTATGCACTAAATTTAATAAAAGTATATATATGTTATCCCAGAAAAAGTCAGTTTTCATCCTAACGTTTGAAGAAAGAGTTATGGATCATGAGTTTGTCAAGAATCATTCTGGTGGTATAAAAAAAATTACTATACAGATTACAGAGTGCTGATGATTTTGCGAGAAGATCGAGTGTTGCTAATGGTCGGTTGATAACCCACATCAAAATCAATGATTTTGATATATAATGGTAGTATTACTTGGAGTATTGTAGTTGGAGTTGATCGAGATCGTCAAAAAATTATCTATAACCATTTATCAAGACTGGTATACAGAAGAGAGAGATAGGATGCAAGATGTGGATGGACACATGGGCTTGATGGTCAACTATTATACATGTGCTTGCACAAGGAAACCATGGTGCCACGAGGTCAACACAAAGAATCAATGCTGTTGTTAAGATAATTCATTGATAAAATTCCTCTTAAGTATCTGCAAGAGTGACATGAATATTTTTTTATTTTTATTAAAATGTTAGAAACTTTGTAAAATAATATTACATAAGTTTGATTTGTATGATTATATCTTAGTATATATTTTCCCCGGATCACAATCAATCTAAATGGACAACTTTCTTTCAAAATAAACGTGAGAAAAATACTATGGACCATGACTTCCTATATATTCCTGTTTATGCAGTAAACCACACTTATGTACGTGTCAATTCTTGAGATTACTATTTAAAATCTTGCAGAAGTTGTCATTGCGATCATGTATAAAATGGAGTGCCAAACTGATGCAAGAATACTATCCCAGTCATGCAATCATTCTCATGTTACATGAAAAGATAAATACATGTAAGCCAGAGGGTAGGAAACTTAACTGGGTAGAGTTAAATAAAATAGATAACAAGAGTACTACCTCTTTTTCACAATAGGTGATATTGTAGAAAAAATGTACTCAAACGTCCTTACATTTATTAATTAACTTTCTATCACATTTTAAGATTGGCAGTGTCTAAAAGGTCATATCTTTTTTACGAAAGGACAATGCGACATGTTAAAAACATAGGAAGTAAAAGAGATGAAAAAAGACTCGTGTAAAGTAGAATAAATTTCTTAATGTTTACATGGCAAAAAAAACAGGGGGACGTTTTATCCCGCACATTTAGCAAATAATATTCTTGATGTTTCATTAGTAGAATCCTCTTATTATCAGTCTATACTTCTCGCATGGACAGTAGATATTTTTGATCCATAAGAAATAAAATTTCATTGCTAATGACTGATAACATAAACAATATAATTGCAATAATTCAATATCACAACATAGATCAAACTAACTTAGTGTGTTTACCTAATCATGTATAAACAGCACAGCTGGTCATTAATATTATAATTCTAGAAATAACACATTACTTATACGCCCACTAATTCATTACGCTGTTTCCACGTGCCGGAGGTAATTTGTTTTAGAAAAATATTTATGTTGATTCTAGATCTGTATCATTTGCTAGCATATGATATATAAAAACATAGATTTATTTGTCAGATACTTCGACACACTAATGGCGATGCCCTCGCATTTGCGAGGGCCACCCTGCTAGTTTAGATGAAAAAGATACAGTACTTTGTCAACTCTCTGCCCTCTAGTTGTAAAACAAAGGGTGGTGTGTCAACCGGCTGATCTTGGGGTGAAATCAGCCGACTGCTCTGATTCATTAATTGGTAAATATGATGTGACTATAGTTGCGACAAAATTCTCCAAGCTCAACAATTTTAACGTGTGTACACAACATCGCTTGCAACATTTCCTTCCCGTCATCTCGAGAGTTGTGAAAAACCGTTGTAGCAAAAGAACATATTGTATGCAACAAATTACCATTGCGTTGCAACAATGAACAAAAGCGTGTCACCGTTTATAATAGAAAAACAACCACATCCAACATATTTGCCCCTAGCAAACAACGTCATGGAGAAACGTTTACAACATTGGAAAAAAACCTTTGTAGCATACACCCAGAATTCACTGCATCGTTTTACTCGTGGGTACACAACAAATACGATAGAAACTTTTAGCATTTCGAACACCCTTTTGCAACATCAAGAACTATCAAAAAACACTTACCTCCACCATTAACGAGCTTGCCATGCCCGAGCTTACCGATAAGGCGGCGACAAATCTGGCATGCTAAATCCTAGTGGTTGCCGGATCCTAGAACCCTGTGACCCATCCCCTCTACCATCCCCGCAACCACGTAAATGATTGCCGCGTCGACGTCCACCATGGTTAAAATCCACCATGGTGGCGATGATTCGCGGCATTGCTAGTGGACTGGCTGATTTTCTACTTGGACAAAGGTCAAGCCTCTGCTCAAAATTGACGAGCTATCTGTACAACTTGTTGATAGTGATGGTCTCGATAAGCATAGAGATCGCCGAGACAAGGGAGTTGTAGTCAAATTCCAGCCAAACGAGGATGTAAAAGACTATGTCTTCCTCTCGAGCTTCTTGTCAAACGATGCCATCCCATGGCCCAATGCCTTCATATTCCCTACATATATACTCCGCAATGCACGAGTTCCCCTTGCGATTCGTCGCGAGTGTGATGTGGGTGTTGACGGAGCGGGTGCGAGTCTACGAGTAGTAAGAGTTCCTCGACCGCGTTCCACAACTTGGCGGTGTTATCATAGACACGACTTAAGTGGGTGAAGATGTCCATTGTTTTAATGATGAGAGGAGGAAATTGTTGGCTTTGCCCAAGGATCGAACACACGATCTCACGCAACTCGGCGACGGAAACGCAAACCGTCGTGCTGACGCTAACACAAACGTCAGGACCAGAACACACACGAACGCAAGAACACAATGGTCACCAGAGGCACGTATCGTGCCTCGTAATATTTGTATTGCTTTCTAGTTTTCTGGTGGTTTACAACAGGCTCGCTACCCTGCTTATAAGGACCTCGAGACCTGCTCGACTCGTACACGACTTCTACTCGTACTCAGCTATCACAATCCAACACAATCCAAAAGCTGGTACGTATAAGCTAGGAAAGTAAACCGACTCTAGACCTTCCTATTCTACTTCTACTACTACTAGTAGGACACGTATAAGATATGGCATGCAAGCCGACCCACACTTGGAAACTAAAACATCACGATTGTTTGGATTAACCCAACAATCACCCCCTAATTCAAACTATCGACTTGTTGACTATAACCAACATATTATCCGGATTACCAGCCCACGCCGTCGCATCTTAGCGTGCCACATGAGAACTAAACGCATAGTCTCATGCAGGAACTCATCTTGACCGGTCCGCATCCATCTTCACGCTGGCCTTCGTCTTCTCGTCGAGACACACCATTACTTTGACAATAACAAGAAAGTAAATACACGACTCGTTAACTCTCTTTTTTTTAAACATCGCTTCATCACAGAAGCCTCGGGTCATCGTCAACATCGCAAGCAGCTAGCTGAAGAATCCCTTGCTCCTTCTTCCGTTCCTTCCGCGGATTTGAACACTCTCTCGAGTAGTGCCCCATCTCTTGAGAATTATAGCAACGGACTTTTGATATGTCGAATTTCCAATCCTTTTTCTTCTCTCTTCCTTTGGTACGTGAGAACATCAGTTGCTCTTCTTCCTTGTCACGTTCACGTCCCTTCAACGTCAACTCATATGTTTTCAGTCGCCCGATCACCTCCATCACCGACATTGTCGCCACATCGCCCCATTGCTCAATGGTGCCAACGATCGGTAGAAACTTGTCAGGGACAGCACGCAGTAATTTCTCTACAACTGTGATATCCTCTATCTTTGATCCAAGAGCTCTCATCTCATTAACCATGGAGGTTAGCTTTAACGCGAACTCACCAACCCCTTCATCGTCTTTCATGCACAACCAATCAAACTCCCTCCGGAGAGCTTGAACACGAGCCTTCTTAACGCGCTCATCACTAGCATGCATCTCCTTGACAGTCTCCCAAGCTTCCTTTGCCGTCTTTTTCTGCGATATGGTCATGAAAACGGCATCGGGCACAGCTTGAGTTATGACGGCGAAAGCCTCTTCGTCCTTCGTATCGTCGATATTGGGGTTGCCTTCTATCGCTGTCCAAACCCCCTGTGCACGCATGAAAACCTTCATCTTCGCAGCCCACACCCCATAATGTCGCCTTCAAGCATGGGGTACCAGATGGTCACACTAGTATCTCTTGCCCTTGACATGATCCTCTACTTCAATTTTCCGTCGTCCATGACGCAACTTGACGGCGACGAAGAATCCTCATACTCCACCGTGACGTAACGGCAAAGCTTCACACCTTAGCTCTGATACCAATTGTTGGCTTTGCCCAAGGATCGAACACACGATCTCACGCAACTCGGCGACGGAAACGCAAACCGTCGTGCTGACGCTAACACAAATGTCAGGACCAGAACACACACGAACGCAAGAACACAATGATCGCCAGAGGCGCGTATCGTGCCTCGTAATATTTGTATTGCTTTCTAGTTTTCTGGTGGTTTACAACAGGAAAGCTTCACACCTTATAAGGACCTCGAGACCTGCTCGACTCGTACACGACTTCTACTCGTACTCAGCTATCACAATCCAACACAATCCAAAAGCTGGTACGTATAAGCTAGGAAAGTAAACCGACTCTAGACCTTCCTATTCTACTTCTACTACTACTAGTAGGACACGTACAAGATATGGCATGCAAGCCGACCCACACTTGGAAATTAAAACATCACGATTGTTTGGATTAACCCAACAGAAATAAGAACCTGCTGATCCCCTGCTTGCCCATTCATTGACCATAAACACGGTTTGGTATCTTCTTCTCAACTCTGTCGTTTGGCGATGGAGTACCTTCGGCGGCTCAGCACTGGTTTCGTCGAGGTAGCCTGCCATCTGAGCGCAACGTATGGCAGGCATGACTTGATCCTGTCAAAGGAAATGATTGTTCTTCGCAAGCTTCTCAGTCACTGGAGCGAAGGGGGTCTATCGCTGGAGTTAGAGGAGCTAGCCATTGATGAGATTAGAAGAGGTTGCTCTCATATCAGAGAGGAAAACATAATTCGTAGGTGAAAGTGTATGGCTAGCAGGGAGACGTTGTGTCTTAATATGTAGAAGAGGTTTACACATAAAATCGAATACGGTTTAGATTAGAGTTGATCTCACAAAAGACTATACACAGTTAGGGAATATCATCTATCTACCGATTCTTGTTACAACACACGCACCCACACGCCTACTCCTTGGGCTAACAAGGTAGACGCATACATGTGAAACGTGGAGATGAATCACCAACTAAATCAATTAGCTAAAAATACAGCTACAAGAAAACTTTCTGGTACAAATGCACTTACGAGTTACAGTTACATGCTGATGATGTATATATTAACAGATGAGTAGAACTACCACACATGTGACAAGCTACAACTAATTACCATGCACCTTTCCGGAGACAACTTCGGTGGCCGGCCGGCAGGCATACTTACACCGGCAGCTCCATCGTGGTCGCGGGCTGGCCGTCCTCCTCCGGGGGCTCAACCTCCGAGCGGCAGAGCGGGCACGTGTCGTGCGACGCCAGCCACAAGTCGATGCACTCCACATGGTACAGGTGCTTGCACAATGGCAGCCGCCGCACCATCTCGCCGACCTGCACCGTCCCGAGGCAGACCGAGCACTGTGCACCGTCGACGTTGCCGCTGTGCCTAGCAGACGGGATGTACGTGAACTCCGGTAGCTTGGCGAGGTCCACGCTGCGACCACGATCTCCCGTGTCGGTCTCCGACGCGGCAGCGGCGACCGGTGCTCGGTGGCGGAGATGGTAGACGAAGAAGACGACGACGATGAGGACCGCGGCACCCGTGAGGCCGACGCAGGTGTAGCTGAAGATCACCGTCCCTTTGTTGAGGTGATGCCCTTGCTCCGAGTTTGGCGAAGCCGTGGGGCCGAAGGAAGCCATGGATCGAGCTTGCTGCTTCTTCTTCGAAGACTTTCCGACTTTGCGAGGGCCTTATCGTGCGGGGAATCTGGGTAGATGCATGATACGGTGGCCACTTGATAGCATTTTCTAGTGTTCCGGATGGGAGAATGGTAGTCGGAGCTGTCAGCATGCAATTTGGCATTGACTTGTACTAGCTGGCTTCAGAGTGCTACGCATGAGGAGCGTACCGCCATTTTAGAGATGAGGGGTTTACTTACAACTTTGCGTTTAGAGATGGAGACACTTTGTCAACTTTTTTTTTCCCGAAAATCCACCGCCACTTTGTCAACTCCCTACACACGGGGTAGTTGCAAATCAAACGATAATAATCTAAACCGTACAAGTGGTGAGCCTAATCCAAGAGATTAGCACGCAAACGACATGTTGATTATTTTTAATGAATGCACCGCGCACGACAGAGTAAAATTCAGTACACGGGTACCTGTCTTATCCGTACAGACGAGCTAAGTGAATGAATAATGACAAACAAAAAATGTATTTTGTCAAAAAAAAAAAAAAAACAAGCGGTGGGGCTCCTCCCCCCGTTATTCTCGAAAAAAAAATAATGACAAAAAAATGTATTTTGTCAAGATTAACTTGCAAGCTTGCAAAGTAAGAACATTGGTGACAAGAGAGTGGTGATCTTGCAGACCCGAACTAAACTTTCTGGTAAAAATGCTTTCACAATTGAGCTACATGTTGATGCTTTATATGAACAGATAAGTAAACTAGCACACATGTGACAAGCTACAACTATCGCATGCACCTTGCCGGAGACCAATTTTGATGACCGGACGGCTGCCGCCCTACACGGGTAGCTCCGCCGTCGTTGCTGGCTGGCCGTCGTCGTCTGGCGGCTCAACCTCCGCGCGGCAAAGCGGGCACGTATCGTGCGACGCCAGCCACATGTCGATGCACTCCACGTGGTACAGGTGCTTGCACAAGGGCAGCATGCGCACCTTCTCGCCTGGCTGCACCGTGCCGAGGCACACAGAGCACTGCGCACCGTCGCCGGCGCTGCGCCTAGCAGACTGGGTGTACGCGAACTCCGGAAGCTTGGCGAGGTCCACGCTCCGACCGCCACCTCCCGTGCCATTCTCCGCCCCGGCGGCGGCGACCGGTGCTCGGTTGCGGATTTGATAGCAGAAGAAAAAGAGGACGGAGAAGAGCGCGACGCCCGAGAGGCCGACGCAGGTGTAGCTGAAGATCGCCGTGCCTTTTCCGGTGTGCAGCAGGTTGTCTGAGTTGGGCAAATTCGTCGGTCCGAACGAAGCCATGGCGGTTGCTAGCTGCTTCTGCGCCTTCCAAGGCTTGCGCCTCCGATTGTAGGGACTTTATTATGCGAGAGATATGAAGATGATAGCCAAATTGATGCATTTTCTATTGTTGAGAGTTCTGGCCGCGGTTGTCACCAATTTAGCAATGACATGAAGTAGCGTCCGGGTGCTATGGATGAGGGGCGTTTACCGGCGCCGAAGCAACAATATATTGCTAGTTTATTTATTAGAGAAGAACAACACACTTTGTCAACTCTCTACGTACACGCTAGCTGTACAGAACAAATAATGCGCCTAATATAATCCCCGACGGTTTAGCGCTGAAGACGAGAGAGAGCACCACAACTGTGGTTTAGAACCTCACCAGGACACCAGCAACTATACCTTATAGAAAAAAGCACTTGGTTCTTATTTCGTTGAAAACGCTTCCATGAGACTTCCTTTCATTGAAAAGGTCCATGACTTGTGCTAGGCGATATGAAGTTCAATAGGCTTTAGAAAAATGCAAATAAGGATATATGAGGGGAAATAAGAAAAATAGGACTCCTCATTCTTCGTGAGCATTACCAATAAATATTCTAAAATCTATGTTAGAAGGAAAAGGAACCCATTGAGTCCTTGGTTATGTCACGACAGGGGCAAATAGCTCCTATGCGACGTTTTTCCATGCTAATTTATGGGCATCGACGTCGTTGGTTGAAATAGCTCTCGTGCGACACCGTATCGATGCTGAAATAGCTCTCGCGCGACAGTGGGGCTTAAGCGCAAGGGACTGGTTAGTGGCTGGAATTATGTGAGCTTGGTGGGACCCACACTTGTCCACATCAGCAAAAGGACCCACCGGAGCATCTTCGACCGCGGGACCCACCTCTTGTCCACCTCATCAGCTGGTACAAAAACAGAGCCATATCCCCGAGCTTTCCGACCGGTAGAAAATAGCAAAATAGTTTCACACGAGCCATTTTCATTCATATTTAGGGGGTGGGCACAAACGGCCATTTTACATAGTACTTCTAATAATAACAAAATATAAAAACTAAAGAAATTGCCTTTCGGTTGGCGGCGGGGCGGTGATGGTGCGGCGGCGGTGTCGTCAATCTACGGATCGACGCCGAGGTCCTCCTGCTCTACGATGCGGAGGACGGCCACGGCGACCTCCCGCGCGTCCACCGCCACACGAAAGCGCTGCTCGGCGCCCTCCTTGCCGGCCTTGAACGCCTCCTCCGCAGCGGCCAGCTCGGCGTCGGCGTCGTCCACCCTCTTCCATGTTGGCAACACGACGTCGAAGAGGACGTGGAAGCTGCAGGTGCCGGTGCGGCCGCCGCGCGTGACGCGGCAGCCGTTCGGCGGAATCGGCGGCAAATCGTCCGGAAGGACGAACTCTTTGTCGTCCTCCTCCGCCGGCAAATCGTCCGGCTCAGGCTCCGGCTCCGGCCGCTCCTTCCGCTCCTCGTCGGAGCGGTTACCGCCATCGGAATGGCCACCACGGCCCGCGTTTGAACCCCCCCTCCTAAACATTGTGGCTACGCGGTGCTGGATCTGCAGCTGGAGGTGGATTGGTCGCCGGCGGCGACCAAGTGGGAGCGGCGAGTGGGAAAAAATAGCTAGGGCACGACACCTTTGGGTGGATAAGAAGGTGTGGCGTTGGGCCATGTTATTGGGCTGTGGTGAGGCGTTTGGGCCTTAGTTGGTTGGGCCGTGCCGTTCGGCCGTCGCGAGGCGGTGAGAATAGAAAAAAAACACCATTTGGGCTAATTCATGGACAACGACATCGTTGGCATGAATGCCTCTCGTGCGCCGTTTTTGCATCCACAAATAGCCCACGGGCGACATGGGCTTTAAACAGCGGGGTACCCAACGGTAACTTATCCAGGCCAGCGTGGGACCCACCTCACCGCAGCTAGACCAGAGCCGCGCCCGTGCCCGTGCCATTGCTTCCCCTTTCCCCCATCTTCCATCTTCCTCTTCTCCGGCGACGGCAACGAGAGATGTCTACCTCCTCCGGCGCCTCGCACTCAACATGGCGGCGATTTGGTGCAGTTCCACTGACAAGGTGCCCTGACTGCTCACGCCCAGAGCCTCTGAAGCGGTGGATCTGTAAGAGCGACGAGAATGGAAATCGTGGGCGCGAGTTTATTACTTGCTTGAGCAAGGGCACACAGCGGGGACTGGATGGCAAGGTTAGATCTCAGTTCTTTCGCCGGCGTTCGCTCTGATTTCTCCGAATCTCGTTTTAGCTCATCGAATTTGGGGGAGATTTAGAGTTCATGTTGCTGATTTCAGATCCTCAAGAAATGTGGCCATTTCGAGTGGGTGGAAGATTATGTTGAAAGGCTTCAATTGGAGGGCCTCCTTGATTCAGATTTGAGGCCAACTAGGTTGCTCAATTTGGGGTTCAATTTGCCGCCGCCGCCTGCTGCAGCAAATTGGGTGGAGGATTTGAGCTCGGGAGTGGACAGAGCAGTGCCTGTGCCGGCTGCGAAGAATGCGGCCAATGCTGCACTGCCTGCGGAGTACGAACTGAACGCGGAATTGAAGAAGATCAAGAAACATCTGCATCAGATGGTGGATTTGCAGAAGCAAGCAAATATCATGGCAGCTGGATTTTATGTTTATATCATTGTTCTGTTTTTCTTTTATTTGTTGTTCATCCGTCGTTAGCTAGTTGGTGGTTTAGTTGGTCAGTTAGCTCGGTCTGTGACGGCAGAGGACGTAATATGTGCACCATGCCAAGTTCATGTACATGAATCGAAGAAGTAATTTGGAAAGTTCGTATGTTCGTTACGCAATTTTTGTTCATCAGTTAACGGGTGGAAGTTAACAGAGTGACCAAAGTTCAGTTTCGAGAAAAAAAATGTTCTAGACTGCCGAATAGATGTTGGGCCGTGAGAAAGTAATCAGGCCCAACTAGAAAAGCAGCCCACCCGCGTCCCTTTTTTATACGGTTTTTTATATACCATAGAGGCACCCATGTTTAGCTAAAAATGTTTCAACTAAAACCACTAAAATAAAATGTTGCTTCGGAAAATAAATTTCTTAGAAACATGTTTTACTTATATTTACATTACAAATAAATTTCTAATATACTTGTCGTAGCGTGTCTTTATTATGGGCCCCTTTTATATACTTGTTGCGTACCCATACTTCTTAGAATGCACATAATATTATTTGTTGTTGTTATGTACTTCTTCGAATGCAATATTACTTGAACAAAACATAGATATATTAGCACGAACAATACATCGAAACATATAGTAGCACCCTTACATAAAGTAGCACCCTTACAACTCATGAAAACACACTCTATAACTCATTACTAATAACTAGAAGCTAGATGGAGACACGACACGACATGACAATGGAAAGTAAACGGGGCTGCAGTAGCATCTTCACTCCGGGCTAGCTAGCTTCACCGGGTACCCATCTTGCTAGGGCGCCCCTTCTTGCTCACTCCTCATCGTTGATGTTGTAGGGGAGCCTGTGCACATGGAGGGGGGTGGGGAAGGCCGCATCGTAGTTGGTGTACATGTTGTACATCGTGAATGCGATGAACTCACAGCCGCACCACCAGACGGTCCCGAGGAGGAAGCGGACGTCCAACGAGTTGGCGAAGGTGGCCGTGAGCATCACGACGTTGCCAAGATTGTCACGGGTTTCGTCGAGGCTAAACATGGGCCGCATGCCCGTTGGGCGGTTGAGGTGGCGATAGCCGGAGGCGAGGAACTCGCGGGCGAGCTCGAACTGGGACCTCCACCTCGAGATCACCCACACGCGGAGTCTGTTCTCCACGAACATGCTGGGGGGGTAGAGTTCCTCCGGGTATGTGCGCGGCGGCCAGTACGTGACTCCGGTGAACTCCATCTGGCTTGTGTGGCTTTGTGCTTCGAGAGAGGAGAGGAAGAAGAGAGGAGATGGATCTGGCTGTGGCTTGTGTGGAGAGGGGAGAGGAAGAGAGATGTATATAGAGAGAAGGGGGTTGGCATGTGTATCGTCATGCAATTACTCTCCCGTGTATAATTGCTGCGGTGTGACGGGTTAAAGTCTGAAAGAGCTCGGTTTTTTAGTCTGAATCAAAGTCTGACGCGTTTAATTGCTGCGGTGCGACGGCTCAGTGGCAGCGAGGCGTGCGTCTGAATCGGCGGCCAAAATTGCTGCGGTGCGACGTGGAAGGAGGCATGCATCTGAATCGCTGCCACTAGGTCACGCATGCATGGAGAGGCTAGACGGGCGCGTAGCACAACGCACACCAAGACGACCCACCATGCATGGAAAGGCTAGACTGTGCGAATGACATGTGGACCCAATACACGGTGGGCACCACGAGCCAGTGACTAAATTCGTGCTCACATAGTCAACCAATCCATTCCCCAACTGCCCACCCCCGAACCCTATGCGTGTTGGAAAAAAGAAAACATTAGAAAATAGACCAGCCAATCAGAGTGCAGAACGCGAGTCTCGTGGATCGCCATGGCTCAACCGATCGCAACCGTCTGTGCTAAATTCCTTCTAGAAGGCGTCGATCCAACGGCCAACGGCCAAAACGCGGGAGTCTGCGGGTTTCCTTCTAGAAGGCTTGATCGGACGGCCAACGTAGGGCTTATCCAACGGCCAAAAATAGGAGCTAGGGTTAGCGGGGTTATGTGGGGTTTCGCCTCGGTCAACGGGGTTTTGTGAGGGTTGACTAAACTAGGGTTAAGCATAACTAATTCAAAAAAATCAAAAAATTAAGAAACCTGCGCACATGGTTTTGTAATATACTATAGTAACTAGAAAAAAATATAAATATGGTTTATATGCATTTGTGAATATTTTATGCTTATTTCAAATTCGGTCAAACCCAAGTTTGACCAACATTTAAACAAGTTTGAAACATGAAATTGAAAATCCAAGCTTGGATACTTCTTAGTCACACCAAAATGAAGCTTCTGTGAGTTTTTTGAAAATTTCATGTTGCAAATCCCAAACCACCTCTCTTGACACATGAGAGTTCATAGTTTGAGATTTGAGATTTCACACCACATTGAATCATACTTTGTTTAATTATATCTAGACCTTATTTTGTGAACATTTTGTGAACATTTTATGCTTATTTCAAATTCGGTCAAACCCAAGTTTGATCGACATTTAAACAAGTTTGAAACATGAAATTGAAAATCCAATCTTGGGAGTGACACTTTATAGGTAGAATAGATGTCTAGGAAATTTATTTGGCTCATTTAGACAAGGTGGAAAAAAACTTGCTTAGAAATGGGGCCGTTTACCCTACCTTTGGAGCTCATTTGAAACACATTTTTCAGGAGTTAGCAAAAGGCCTCGGATTGATGACCATTTAGATCAAACAAAGTGCATAATAGTTTGAAATCATTGCAACATCCAAGCTTAGCATAACACAAGTGGCATAAAAGTTTGAATTTTGGTTCAAATTTGAATTCAAATGACCAAGTGGCAAATTATTACAACAACACCATTCATAGTTATTACAACAAATACAACAAATCAATAGTACGACAAATCAAGTTTAGTACAACATCATTCTATTTATTTTGCCTCTTCTTACCACGGGCACCACTCGGTTTCTTCTCCTTCTCAACTTGTACAGCAAGCAACTTGTTGATACTCCTTCTTTTCTTACCAAAACCACTAGGCCTACCCACAGCACGGCCAAGAGGTTCATTTTGGACAACATCAGCAACATCTGGTTCAGTTTGCACCACAGCAAGGTCCAGAACAGGTTCATCTTGCACAGCCAGGTCCAGGACAGGTTCAGCTTGCACAGCAATGTCCAGGACAGGTTCAGCTTGCACAGCAAGGTCCAGGAGTGCATCAAGAACATATTCAGTTTGTGAACTGAAACTTCTCTTCTTTCTACTGCCACTGAGTCTTGCTTTTTTCTGTGGCCAGCATTGTTCAACAACAAGAGGTGGGCCTTTTTTTGCACGCTTCCTTCTGAAAAATAAATCATATCACTTGGTTAGACTGAAAAAAGCAGCAAAATCAAAAACAACACACAAACAACAAAATTAACATACTTTGGCCTTTCCGGAGTGTAACGGCATTGTGTGGAACCAATTCTATGCCCAAGTTCCTCACACAACTTGCATCTGTTTTTGTTACCTTTTTTAGGCCTTTTTGGCTTTCCATCGTTATCTTTTTTCTTTTTCTTACTACTCCCACCTTTCTCAAACCAAGCTTTGAATCTGCTCTGTTTGGGCCTCCCAGCCTTCCTTTTAGTGAGGGGTGGACACAAGAAAATTCAATTTCCACCTCAGGCCACTGCGATTGGTCTGTCAGTGCTGGAATTGGAGTTGCATATGCAGCCTTGAATCTTTGCACCGAGTAATAATCATGCAAATATGGGTGCATATTTAACTTGGGTTTAGATGCCAAAAAAATTATGGCATGCTCACATGGTTTCCCAGTGTGTTGCCACTCTAGGCAGGTGCATTCATGCAAATCAGTGTCAACAACATGCCTCTTGCCACTCTTTGTATCTCTAACTTCAGCACCCCTCAATGAGATTTCTCAACAGATAGATGTGAAAGCTTTCTGCTTCTGTTGACCACTTGTTGTACCACTGCCGGAAGCTTATCCCCTTCCAAAATATCACCAATTCTTCTTCTCAATTCCCACAAGCGCATGATCATGATCCTGATTTGGTCCACCATGTCATGCACAGGCAAGTCTTTCAACTCCTTCACCCTGTTGTTGAAACTTTCTGCCAAGTTGTTGTTGATATGATCGCACTTGATTGCAGTATTAAAACCTGACCTATACCATAACAGAGAATGGTAGGTGTTCAACCATGAAGCAAAATCATTCTCACTACATGCTGCCATTATCTTACCAAGGTGATAGGAATGTGTCTGTGAGGTGTAAGCTCTTGCTGCCGGCCACATGCGCCCAAATTCTTCTCCTCTGAATTTTTTTATCAGATTCATCCACATATGGCCAAAGCACTCCCTCTGCTCAGCATGAGGGAAAACAAACTTCACCGCATTTTCTAGCCCTTTACATGCATCTGTGTGGATGGCCAAAGGTGATACTGACCCTAGGGCTCTTTTCAACTGCATCATGAACCATGTCCATGATGCCTCTGTCTCTGACTGAAACATTCCAATGGCAACAGGAAACATCCAGTTGTGTCCATCAAGAGCATTGCATGCTGCCAACTGACCATTCCATTTTCCAGTCAAAAAAGATGAGTCGATGCTCAAATATGGACGACACCCTGCTTTAAATCCATCTACGCAAGGCTTTAAACACATAATTTTTTTGCTGAAATAAACCTTGCCATCGTCTTTTACCTCAGTATCTATCTCCACCACACTGCCAGGTGACCTCTTCTCCACCTCTGCTTTAAAACTATACAACATCCTAAATGTATTTGCCCAATCACCATATAATGCTTTCATTGCCCTTTGTTTTGCCTTCCACACAGTGGTATATTTCAGCACAATGGGATACATCTTTTCCAGGTCAACTTGAAGTCTCTTTGCTGTAGTGTTTGGTGTCTTGGCTAAAATAGGAGTAATCTTTTGTGTAATCCAAAGCTGTGATGTCATCCTTGAAACTTGCTGTGAACTGCTCATACATGTATGCTCATGTGGAATTTGATTTACCCTGATTGTATGGCCATCAGGTTGTCGTCTAGCAGATATGTACCACTTGCAAGGTTTGGCACCTCCATCAAAACCTTGGCACCTAGCATAAAATTTCTTTCGATCAGTCCACAGAGTCTTGGCATCAAACTCATGTCTCACTGCATAGGTCTTGAAACACATCCTAAACTCATCCATGTTTGGCCACATCTTCCCCACCTCAATGACAGGGTTCTCTCTGTCATACACATGCACCAGCTCATCAGCATGTGCATCATCTACATCATCTGCAGCATCTAACATCAACTCTCCATCCACTTCTTCATTGCCTGAATTTGTGTTACCATCAGCAGGCAAAGTACAGTCATCCTTCTCCTTATCTCTGTCATCAACTGGAATTCCAAACATTTCGGCCATCTTAGTGTCAGCTATTGGTTCAATGACCAAATCTGTGCGTTCAGCTAATTCTACTTCATTCCAATCAACAACAACCTTCCTAGCATCATGGCATCCCTGTTCTGGGGTACCCCCTGTTCTGCATCTGCATCAGCCCTCGTGTCTTCACATATCACTGTCAGTTCAGGGAGCATTGGCAACAACATCTGCTTCTCTGCAGCCCACTCAGCATCTGCCATCTGTGAAGCCATCTTTGATGGCACATAACCAACCCTGGAATCTTGGTTCAAATCAATGAGCTCTGCCCAAAAGGTTGCTTTTTTGCTTGTCCAACCTTCTTGTCGATCAATTTCATCAACCATATCTTCTCCATCCTCAATTCGGACATAAGCGTTCTTGCAATCATCATACCGTAGCAGTGATACCTCTTGTTCTGGACCCCAAATAACGCTCTCCCCAATTCTCTCCACCAAATTCTTCACTGCCTTCTCCTCCATGCTCTGAAGTTCTTGGGGATCAATATCTGTACATTTGACCTCCCAAATAATCCTCGTGTCTCTCTCAATGTTTCGAACGCTACCATCACCTAGCTTGGCCTTACAAGGAAAGAATTCAACTGTAAATTCGAAGCTAGGCGCAGAATCTCCCCTGTCAATGGCGGGCGGGAAGCGGCAGTCAGCTAGGGGTGCAGGGGACGAAAACCAAATCAATTTCAAATAAGCTAGAAGAGGGTGCGCATTACCGATTTGAACTCTCTCCGGGCTCCATCTCATTCAATCCACGCGCACCTCTCCACGCTTCTCTGATTTCAAATCGGTCGGGAAACGCCGGGAAACAGATATAGGCCACAGACGCATCCAAAATTGAGGGGAACGAGACTAGGGCTACGAAATTACTCACCAGAGAAAGCTGCGCCGCCGCCGAGAAGGCGCTCCACAGCTGGCGAGAAGAAATCGTTGCCGCCGGACAAGGGGGCGCCGCCGTCGAGCAAGGGGGATCGAGCGGGAGTGGGGTTGATCCGTGCGGTGTCGTGGCAACTGAGTGGATCCCACCAGTCGGAGCACATAACCAGCCAAGTCCTAACCTAATGTCAGCCTCCGTTAAGAGCCAGACAACCGTTTTATCCGTTAGTCCTGTCTGAGCTATTCCCACGCTAAAAGACGTCGCACCAGGGCTATTTCAGCCAACGTCGTCGCATGCTGGACAATTGCCCTCAACGACGTCGCACAGGAGCTATTCGCCCATCACGACAGTGTGATCGATTAGATTCGGTCTATCATTTCGCGTCTTCGAATGGGACTACAGGCCTCCTCAGTTTTTTATCGTGAGAATATGAACACAAAGCAAGCTCAAACAAATATAGTTTACAATAATTCTACATGGAAAGAATAGGGTGAGAATGCATCACTCCCGTGTGATGTAAATTGTACACCCTATCTATTTCAACTTTCTTACATTCTTGGAGGTACAAAGAGCCTTTCACGAAAGGTCTTTGTACTAACTCCAGTCAGAAAGATTGAATCGTAAGATCATCCTTTAAAGTGTCGCCAAAGTAGATTCTAGTTTTCAAAGGACTTTCAACTTAGCTACACGAAACTCAAATTTTAAATACTACAGGTAGCAAAAGGTATTTAGAAAAATGGTTTCCTATCGAAGTAGTAAAGATGTAGCATGCGGAATGTTGTTCCCAACTCGTTGATTCATAACACGATGTTTTTATACATTGTCACCAAACAACGCTCTCTGTCTTTTGAAAATACTTTCAACTTGTCATTAGAAAACTCAGATTGAGAAGGGAGCTTAGAATTACGTAATGCTACAAAAACAGGCTAAAAATCATTGGACTTATAGATGACAACTTAATTGATGAGGTTGTCAAGTCTAACAAACTTGACCTTGGTCTCGCAGCATCACAAAACTCAATTTTAGATTGAAGCTTAAAAAATGGTGTGAATGTTTTCAGAGTAAACTCAGATGCATAAAGCTTATACTCCTATAGAATAACTTACTTAACCAGCTGTCATCAATAACCCTTGTGATTTTGAGCCTGTTGTGGCATGATTTAAAACTTACATAGCTCTAACAACAAAAATACTCCCTCCGTTCGGACCATTTTTGTGACATCCTTTTCCGAACGGAGGGAGTATAAGATTAAATATTAGTGATTGGAGTAGCTAGAATATCTAAAGCCTACTCGGAATTAAGATGTAAAATAAAATCCTTAGGGCAACTTAGATAATATAAAATAAAATCCTTTGGTGAAACTTAGATAAATATAGCAAGTTTAATCAATGATATGCAAGCAGCTGGGAAAAATTCGGAGTGCCTCGGTGTTTACGTACGAATTGCTTCCAACAAATCATGAGGAGGATAAATGAAAAATTCAAGCATAAATTGCTACCTCAATAGATATGCATGGAAATTGACATCCACTGCTTTATAAATTAATGCACGTAATAGGTGTTTTCATATGTTTGACTAACTAAGAAATGACCGCATGTACTATATTTTACATTTAG
Source organism: Poa pratensis (assembly GCA_947311845.1). NCBI lineage: Eukaryota > Viridiplantae > Streptophyta > Magnoliopsida > Poales > Poaceae > Poa > Poa pratensis. The sequence continues at coordinate 29,136,553 of CAMZMU010000078.1, read as the reverse complement.
CTAAACATCAAACTCAAACTAGGTTTGATGTTGCCTCGATACGGGCTTATGATCAATGGAAACAATTTGACTCGTCTATGTATTTTAGACCCATGGAAATGGAAAAACTAGGACACGTCGTAAAATGTTATCAGCTTGCTATTGCAGCTTCAACGTGAGTGAAACTGAAATCCTCAGATATAACACTACTCAAATAAGATTTAGTGACATAGATATAGTTACCTATAATACAATATTATTTTATTAGGTAGAAAATACACCTATTTTCATAATTGCAAAAGGTCCCATAGACCAAAGATTCGATATTACGGAGTGGACTCGGTTTCTTCCTTTCTGAAACAGCCGAACCCAGTCGAGTAGCCAAAGATATTTGATCGAGGAAGTATAGGTACCCATGACCATCTAATGAAGACATGTATGAACTAATTCATTAAGGATTTTCCCATTAGTATGCATGAACTAATTTATACTATAGCTAGCAAAGACGAAGAGCTCTCCCAAACTTTACCAACACTACTAGGAAATAGCATAACTGTGGCGCACCACTTTTGGCTTTCTGTGGTGCATGGTGGGTGCACCACAGATATCTCGCCACTAAATTTTAATTCTGTCGCGCACGGCCCAGATGCGCCATAGAAAAACCAAGATTTTGTGGCGCACCCACCACCATGCGCCACAAAAATAATTCTGTGGCGCACCCACCACCATGCGCCACAGAATTGTTATTTTGAATTTTTTTAAAAAAGTGGCCAGATCTAGATCTGGATCTGGCGCCGCCGAAATTTTGCCGGAATTTCGTCGGAGCTCGTCGGAGGCCGTGGTGCACGTGGCCATGGCCGTAGGTGGCTTGGTCAGAAGTGGGTGGGGAGGTTGTCGCTGGAGGTGGGTGGGTGGAGGATGGGGGTCGCCGGAGATGGTGGAGGAGGAGGAGGTTGTCGCCGGAGGTGGTGGAGGAGGAGGAGGTTGTTGCCGGAGTGGTGGAGGAGGAGGATGTCGCCGGAGGTGGTGGTGGAGGAGGAGGAGGAGGTTGTCGCCGGAGGTGATGGAGGAGGGGGTCACCGGAGGTGGAGGCAGAGGATGTCACCGGAGGTGGTGGAGGAGGAGGAGGTCGCCGGGGTTGAGTTGAGAAGGAGGAGGAAGGAGAAGGGGAGAGGAGAAGTGGAGAAGAAGGGGAGAGGAGAAGTGGAGGAGAAGGTGAGAGGAGAAGTGGAGGAGAGGAGGAGGAGGAGTAAATGAGAGGAGGGAAGGAGAAGGAGAAAAGAGAGGGAGAAGGGTGGTGCCAGCGGGATTTAAAATTCGAATCCCGCCCAACAATTCTGTGGCGCATATGTAGATATGCGCCACAGAATTTCTTCCCCAATTTTTTTGATTTTGTAGAAAAAAATCTTCTTCTTAAAATAACTTTTCTCTTTTGGAATTTCGAGGATCTGAGAAAAGTTCACCGGTAAACCCTGGTGAAATCGAGCTCCAATTTTTCTCTATTTTTTTATATATTAAACGCATTTTTCGATGTCGTATGCAAAAGTTATGGCCGTTCTAAAAAAAAATCTGTTTTTTACAAAAATGGTGCGCCACAGATAGTGATTCCACCTATAGCTGTTTTCCTAGTAGTGCAATTCTAGGATCACGACGCCACCAGCCTCCTTGGGGAGACGAAACTTGCCCTAGTTTACCTTGCAATTTACGCCATTAACAGATTCTCTTCAATGCTACCACATGCCCTGTTTGAATTTGTGGAAGGACTTCAAAGTTCCCTTGTCTACCTTAATTGTAATCAGCAGGAAAATAGGCAAGTATGTGAGGACATATTTGACCAGAGAATCGCAACCGACATGTGGTAGACTTCCCCTTCCAAGGATGCAGCCGAGAAGCTTCTTGTCGATGTATGGCTAAAAATCGACCCGTCGAAGGCCATCCGGGAGCAGAGGCATCCCAAGGTACTTGACTGAGAAATGGGAAAGATCACCGCGGCATTTAAATAGGCCGATGGGAAGTTGATGCCGAAGGTGTGGATAGGCACAATAGAGCCTGTGGCCACATTTGTGTCGAGAATGGTAACCTTGCCGAAGTTTCGAATCAACGTGGCAAAGACTGACACGTCTTGAGGCGCGGGTAGCATGAAAATCGCAGCATCGTTGGCTTACATCAGAACCTTGATCCTAGTCAATCTAACTGGAAGGGTGGCGGAGGGATGACTCGTGTCCAGTTCGAAAATCATGTAGAAGGTCGGTGCCAATGCTGAACAGGAGGGGCAATAGTGGTTCTCCCTGCTAGAGACCAAAGAATATTCGTGAATAATGTGGTTCCCATTGATCTTATTGAGGAGGACGTGCAAACTGGGACATGTCCACGTATGCTCAAAGCTAGCGTCACCAGCTTAAACGGTTATCTACATTTAGGAATGTCGTGGTATTACGCAGAACGAGAGAGAAGTGTTATGAAAGTGTTTCAGAAGATCTCGTATGTTTTTTTTAGGAAATATAGGAGTCAGGTAATGCCCGGAAGTGTATGTTCGAAAAGTATTGAAAGGTACTAGAATATTGCGAAAGGTTCCGAAAGGTTTCATAATATTACAGACTATTCTAGAAGCCCCATGCCTTGCTGTACCCTCCCCATTTGCTTTGGGAGCAAGGTGACCTAGGGGGGTGCTGCTACAACAAATGAAGGAGTTGGACTCCAACACCATAACTGGACGCCCCACCACTAGCTAGCCTATATAAAGGCGGCCGCGCGCATGTTGGCGCACACACAAAACCCAACCACACCATTCCTGGCCACCGCACCGCTCCGAAGGGGATCATATGCAGAAAACAAAAATCTTTCTAACAACGATAACCTAAAAAGTCAAGATCTATTACTATGCAGATATACAGTAACGAGGAATCAGTATACATACCCTTGTAGACCGAAAGCATTACGTCCGAGGGGACGTTGGCGATGATGATGGCGACGCCGACCTCAAGGTCGAGTAGACGAACTTTTCCAAGTGCCGCAAGTGCAGCACCTCGTAGCTCTACACACGTACGGTGTAGATGACGACCTCCGGCTCTGGTCCAACAAAGCAGCGGAAGCAGAACATTTGGACCGAAGCACCGATAGCACGGCGGAGTGCGTATGGTGGAGAAAACCTCAACCTATTTGTAACTCCAATTGCGGAGTCACGTCCGAAGGTGAGAGAGAGAGATTTCTGGGTGAATTCCCAGGCATGGGCGCACCTTCTTATATAGGTGGAGGAGGGGTGCCACCCTTGGTGGCTTAGCCATGTGGGACTAATCCTCACATGGCCAGCCGCACCAAGGGTGCGCCGGCCCTAGGTGGGCCCCATTCGGCCACCTAGGACGGCCGGCGTCCCTCCTCCATATGGGGTGCGGTTCCCCCCTTCTTGGGCCTCTCTTCCGGGAGTTGGCCCATTTAAGGTGGGATGCCTTTTAAAAATAAAATAAAAAATATTTATTAATTAATTACCTTAATTAATAATAAATACATATTACTTTATTTATTCTATCTCTGAAACATCTTCCGTTGCCCTCCGAACTTCATCGGATATGTTCCGGAATGTTTTCGGTGCTCTCCTCTATTTTCTCTTTGGTGTCCAATCTAATTTAAACGTCGCCTACCCTTAAGGTGCAACCCTACGGTTCGGGATCACTCCAGACATGATCGAGACCCGTCTCCGATCAATGACTAACAGCGGGATCTAGAAACCCATGATAGCCCCTGTGCGTCCATGAATATCTTTGTCGTCTGAACCTTAAACGTCAAGTCTCATACCTTTTGCCTGGCGATACTTAGTTTGTCCGAGACTCGATCTTCGATATTACGATACCTAGCTCGATCTCATTACCGACAATACTATCTTAACTCGTCTGTGATATTACATCCTCGTGACCTAGTCACATGCTTGCAAGCTCATTGATGCAATCTCACCGAGTGGGCCCAGAGTATCTATCCTGCTATATGAATTGGCAAATCCCACTCATGATCATACTCCTCAACCTATTCTGATGTAGGTTGGTACCGATTTTCACGGATTTGTGCGAGGGAACGATGAACACGAAGAACACACGACGAACGAAGAACACAAAAGAGGGGAAATCGACAACACAAGGGTAAATAGCAAGTAGCAACTCGGCAAGATTCAATTAGTAGCAAATCCCCTAGGGTAGCCCCTAATTCTATTCTCCCAACCACACCTTACTCTAAGGATTGTGTCCATTGTTCAATCCAACCACCCAATCTAGCCACTCAAAGAGGGAAGATTAGCAAGTAATCGCAACTACAAGCGGAGCCTTGGTATCCACGAAGGGATCTTCTCCACAAGGGGAGGCCTTGGTTCATCTCCACAAGGGGAGGCCTTGATTCATCTCCATAGGAGGAAAGAGACACTTTGAGAAGAAGGAGCACGGCTCTACTTTAGTTCCCAAATCTTAGTCTAACCCTAACCCTAGGGAGGAGGGGGTATTTATAGTCTAAGCCACGAAGTGGGGAAAGGTGGGAGATTACAAGGCCACACGGGCCCAACATGCGTGCAGGAAATGGGGGTGCCGGATCATCCGGTGTTTGAAACGTCGGATGGTCCGGCGGACTTGTGCTGGCAGGGGGCGGATCATCCGGGGGTTGAAACGCCGGATGGTTCGGAGGCTGACGTGGTGCTCCGTTTCAGCGATGCTCCGCGCGACTCCAGCTCCAGGCGCCGGATCATCTGGTGGCTTTTCGCCGGATGGTCCGGCGGTGACAATGAATTCGACCCGAGAGGCGCCAGATGGGTGCCGGAACATTCTGGCGGGTATCCGGCGCGCCGGATGGTCCGGCGACCAGATTTCCTACACGCTTCCTCCGCTTCTTCCGATTCTTGTCCATCTTCTTCTCCATCTTCCTTGGACACTTGGGCAACCTTGTTGGCTTCATTCCTGAGTGTGCACACTACCTCTTCCTTGTCCATTTCTGGTCCATCTCCTTCATCATCTTCGACCAACTCTTGGACACCATCGGAGGCTTCATTCCTGAGTATGCACAGAGTATTCGAATGAAGTAGCAAGCCATTCAAGGGAGTGTCGAAATCACACATAGAGAGGAGCGAGGTCACCTTTTCATGAAGTGACTTGACTCTTGCTCTTGTCATTGGGCCACTTGTTGTAGGAGTCGTAGGTTGGGCTACATCATCTCCCCCCCTTGGAAAAGAGTCGTCCTCGACTCTTGGTCATCCTCATCGCTTGATGTTCCAAGGTATGGCGATAGGTCGGCGACGTTGAAGGTGTCATGGACCAAGTGTTTGGAGTGGAGATGTCGATCTTGTAGGCATTGTCGTTGATGCGCTTGATAACCTTGAAAGGTCCATCTCCACGAGGGTGAAGCTTGGACTTCCTTGCATCCGGAAAGCGATCTTTGCGAAGGTGTAGCCAACAAGGTCTCCTTCTTCAAATATCATGGCGCGCTTGTGTTTGTTCATCTTCGTAGCATGGTCTTTGTTGTGCTTCTCGAAGTAGTTCTTGTTTCCTCATGGAGCTTCTTCATGTAAGCGGCTCGCTTGTCGAAGTCCATGTTAACTTGCTCACGGAGTGGAAGTGGTAGCATGTCGAGCGCGGTGTAGGGGTTGGAGCCATAGACGATCTCGAAGGGTGTTCTCTTTGTTGCGCGATGTAGTGCTCGATTGTAGGCGAACTCGGCGTGTGGGATGCACTCTTCCCAATTCTTCAAGTTAGGCTTGATCAACACACGAAGGAGTGTAGATAGGCTTCGGTTCACCACTTCGGTTTGGCCATCGGTTTGAGGGTGGTATGCGGTGGAGAATAGTTGCTTGATTCCCATCTTGGCCATCAAAGTCTTCCAAAAATAGCTCACGAACTTGACACGATCCGACACAATGGTCTTTGGCACTCCATGAAGACGGACGATTTCCCTGAAAAACAAAGTAGCAATGTGTGAAGCATCGTCGCTCTTGTTGCAAGGTATAAAGTGTGCCATTTTAGAGAAGCGATCAATGACGACAAAGATGGAATCCTTGTTTGTTTTAGTGCGTGGGAGTCCTAAGACAAAATCCATAGCTATATCGGACCATGGGTGATGTGGAATAGGCAAAGGTGTATATAACCATGAGAGTTTAGAGTAGACTTAGCTTTGAGACATGTAGAACATCGTCGAACTAGGCGTTCCACATCACGCTTCATTCTGGCCAATAGTAGTTGGTGGCGAGCATGGCGTAGGTCTTGTCGCGGCCAAAGTGACCCATGAGTGTTCCTCCATGAGATTCCTTCAAAAGGACCAAACGAAGCGAAGACTCGGGTATACATAGTTTGTTAGCCTTAAACAAGAAACCTTGTGCAAATAGAAATCACCAATTCCTTTGTGCTCCGAACATTGAGCGAAAATGTCTCCAAAGAAAGCATCGGTAGCATACAACTCTTTATCTCATCCAAACCCAAGACACTAATGTCAAGACGTGTAAGTAGGTTGGCCTTGCGGGATAGAGCATCCGCGACCACATTGTCTTTACCTTTCTTGTATTTGATTACAAAGTGAAAGACTCAATGAACTCAACCCACTTAGCATGTCTTTTGTTCAAATTTGTTTGACTTTTCAAATATTTCAAGGATTCATGGTCGGAATGAATGACAAATTCCTTAGGACGAAGGTAATGTTGCCACACATCCAAAACACGAACCAAAGCAAATAACTCTTTGTCATAAATGGGGTAATTCAAGCGAGCTCCATCTAGTTTCTCACTATGGTATGCGATGGGTCTACCATTTTGCATAAGCACTCCAATGCCCAATCCACTTGCATCGCATTCAATCTCAAATGTCTTAGAGAAATCCGGAAGGGCAAGGAGTGGTGCTTCGGTTAATAACCGTTTGAGCTCATTGAAAGCAAAATCATGTGCATTGCCCCAAATGAAAGGTACATTTTCTTTGTAAGTTCATGGAGGGGGCAAGCAATTGTGGAAAAATCCTTGATGAAACGGCGGTAAAATCCGGCAAAACCAAGAAAACGTCTCAACTCCTCAAGTGACATCGGAAAAGGCCAAGTCCGAATTGCTTGTATCTTGCATCATCAACTTCAACTCCATCCGAAGAAACAACAAAACCCAAGAAAACAAGTTTGTTGGTGGCAAAAGTGCACTTAGAAAGATTTGCATAAAGCTTTTCATTGCGAAGAACCAACAAAACTTGAGCAACATGAGAAGTGTGCTCTTCCAAAGATTGCTATAGATAAGGATGTCGTCAAAGTATACCACAACAAATTTCCAATGAAAGGACGCAAAACATGATTCATGAGACGCATAAAAGTAGAAGGTGCATTGGAAAGACCAAATGGCATGACAGCCACTCATAAAGACCAAGCTTTGTTTTAAATGCGGTCTTCCATTCATCACCTTCACACATGCGTATTTGGTGATATCCACTTTTAAGATCAATTTTGGAGAATATAGCGGAACCACAAAGCTCATCAAGCATATCATCAAGTCGAGGGATAGGATGGCGATACCGAACGGTTATGGCGTTGATGGGGCGACAATCCATGCAAAGGCGAAGAGTGTTGTCGTGCTTGGGTACCAAGATGACGGGCACGGCACACGGACTCAAGCTCTCGCGGATATGTCCCATGGCAAGAAGTTCTTGTATTTGCCGCTCGATCTCCTTTGTCTCTCGGGGTTGGTGCGGTAAGGAGCGCGGTTTGGTAGCGGTGCGCCGGGAACAAGGTCGATGCGGTGCTCGATTCCGCGTAGAGGAGGTAGTCCCGGTGGCACTCTTGAGGGAAACATCTTCAAAGTCCTTCAAAAGAGACAACAAAGAAGGAGGAAGGTTTGTGAAAGTGTTAGTCATAGAAACTTCACCCTTGCATATGAGCACATAGTGGAGGGTGGATGGGTTCTCTCTCAACTCCCTCATCTCTCTTTTGTGGCAAATAGTGTAAGTTTTGTGGGAACTCTCTTTGAAGTGTCACACTCATTTGGCTTGTGGCTCTCACTCACTTTATGGTGGGTCTCTCGCTCACCACTCATCTCACTAGACGAACGATCTTGTTGTGCCCTTGCAATAGTCTTGGCGTTGTCGGCGATGACTTGACTTGGTGTCATGGGACGAAGGACGAAGGTCTTGTCGTTGTTCTTGAAGCTATAGTAGTTTGTCCTTCCATCATGCATAGCACCCTTGTCAAATTGCCATGGACGCCCAAGAGTAAGTGACAAACGTTCATAGGCACAACATCACAATCAACCGTATCTTCATAGGCTCCAATCTTGAAGGACACTTGCACCATGTGTTGAATCTTGACGGCTCCGGTATCACTCAACCATTGCACATGGTAAGGATGTGGGTGCTTCTTGAACTTCAAGTTGAGCTTATCACAAAGTTCTTTGCTCGCTAGTTGTGGCAACTTCCACCATCTATGATGACCTTGATGGACTTTCCATTGATTCCCGCTCTTGTTTGAAACAAGTTGCATCTTTGGTCTTCTTCCACTTGAACATTGGTGGTTAGAGCTCTTGCCACAACCAAGGAAGGGTTGTTGTCGCCATCACATATATCTCACTTTCTTCTTCTTGAGCACTTTGCATTGTGGCGACCTTGTTCAAAGCATTGTACTCATCTTCACTCATAGATTCATACTCTCCCATGTCATTGATGATCATGACCTTCTTGTTGGTGCACTCAAAAGATTTGTGCCCTTGTCCGCCGCACTTGTAGCATTGCAAAGTCTTGTGCCGGACGAAGATCCTTGAGGCGCCTTGGAGGGGAGGTACTTTCTTGAAAGGTTGAGGCGCTTGAGGTGTCGATGTAGAGACTCTTGGAGGACCTCGTGTGTTCGCTTGAGGAAGAGCTTGTGAAGGTGTAGGAGTTGACGAAGAAGGCTTGTTGGCGAAGAATGCCTTTGTCTTGAGGTATTTGAGCTCTTCAAGCACGTGGCGCTCGGCCTTGGAAGCTTGATGTACTAGCTCAACCAAAGAGGCATATGGTTGGAACTCCACGATCTTCTTGATGGATAGTTGAGGCCATTCATGAAACGAGCCATGGATTGCTCTTCGTACTCGTTGACATTGGCTCTCATCATGGAGATTTCCATTCCTTGTAGTACTCGTCAACCGACTTCAAACCTTGCTTCAACTCTTGCAACTTCTTGTATAAGTCTCTAGTGTAATGGCTTGGCACGAAGCGCTTGTACATTGTTTCTTTCATTTCAACCCAAGTGTCAATTGGTTGTTGGTGGTTAGCGACGCGAGCATCTTGTAGTTGTTCCCACCACAAGAGGGCATACTCTTCAAACTCCATCGAGGCTAAGGCAACCTTCTTTTGTCGGAGAAGCGTTGCACGGAAGATCTTGTCAACCTTGAGTACCCATGAGAAGTAAGCTTCCGGATCACTTGTGCCGTAGAACTTGGGTATGTCAAAGCGGACGTTGGTCAAGTCATCATAGTCGTCACGATGGCCACCACGTGGGAATGCACGTCCACGTCTCCTTCGATTGAGTCCATCACCATTGTGTTGGCTTGACTCGGAACGTTGGTGTTGGTGACGATCATGTGGAAGTTCTTGACGAGGACGAGGCATGTTGAGGAGGTAGCTCTTGTTGAACGGGTTGTTCGTTATTGTTCGCATTGTCATGATTTGATGACGTGGCCTTGGAGATGACGTGGATGACGTCCTTGTTCACCAAAGTCATTCGCACCCGGAACGCCATTGTCATTAGCCAATGGGTCATGACGATCACGTTGTTGCGGTGGTGGTGATGGTATGCGTCACGATGTCAACATTTTGGTGAGGTTGTTCTTGATGCGCATTGGCATTGTTCGCGTGAAGATCATGTGGTTGTTCAACGAGGAGGAGGTCGTTCATGGGCGTCGCGCCTTGGATCATCTTGACGTTCTTGGCGAGGTTCATGACGTCCATGAAGTGCTGTGTCGACCTTGAGGTGCTTCTTGTACGGCTTGAGCGTGAAGAAGCTCGTTGTTGCGCAAGGTTATTGATAGCTTCGGTCAACCGCTCTATATTTCCTTCTTGAGCATGCATGCGGTCGTTGAAGGTGTTGTCTTGATTTTGAAGACGGCGCTCGAAGCGTCCAAGGTTATCACGAAGAAAGTGTCGCATCCAACAAGCTCCGTTGTGTGACATAGCCATGATCACCGCAAACTCCACCATGATTTCCTCATCTGAGCTTGAGCTTCCGTTTGTACTTCCCCTAAACATTTTCACAAGAACAAGTGAGATGTGTGGTAAAGAAAAACCAAGACAAACTATATCCCAAGTATAATGTGGCTTGAGAGGAGAGAATCCGGTTCTAACACCCAACACACACACTTATGAGGATAGGAAGGTATGGTAGGTGGAAATGCAAATGAAACAACCCAAGAAAAGTTTGTTGTCTTTGGTAGAAGATAACCACAAGACGCAAAACACAAGAAACCAACCACATGATTACGGAAACCCAAAAGGAACGCACGCAAAAGATGAATTGGGTTAGTGTGATCAAAGGGCGAGCTATCCGAAATGTTCACCTAACGAAGACTAAGCTCAATGTCACACCAACACTAGAAGGACACTAGCTCAATTTCTTTTTGATGGGCAATGGATTTGCACAAGTGTTACACACTCACACTCACTTTGGCGGTACAATCTTTGTCGCAACCTACAAGAGATGATACTTGGCACCACTTGATTCTTTTCTTTCTCGTCCTTTTTTTTATTTTTTGACGAAGATTCCTTCTCTTTGCTAGTGCCAAGCTCTCTAACGATACACACTCACCAATACTTGAAGACAAACACTCAACACGTGCAATGCCTCACAATATCACAGAGCTAGTCCAGTAGGATAGGTTACGCAAAAGGAAGATGGCTATCAAGTTGATACAAGTTATACCTCTCTTGTTGATTTTGTGATCACGGACTTGCGGCCATGGAGGAAGGCTTTGCGTGAAGTAGCTCCAACGTGTTGACGTAGGTGAGGTTTAGAGCTTCGATTCAAGACGAGAATCACTCAATTCGGAGCAACAACGCAAGAGTTATAGCCCGTGGAAAATCTGAGACGAATCAAAACTGGGCAAAAAGGTCTGTCCCGTAGGCGCCGGATCATCCGGTGGTTTTTTTCGCCGGATGGTCCGGCGGCCACGAGGCCGCACTTTCCTGCGCACGAAAACGGCTCCAATTTGTCTCAAATTCGAAGATTTTTGGGCAAAATCGGCTAAAGCAACGCAAGGAAAAGGTGGATTTGGTTCTTGGGCAATAGATCCATGGATCAAAACTATCAAGAACTCAACAAATCAAGAGATCGGTCCAAAAGCAAATTGGGGCTATTTTTGGTGAAATTTTCGAATTTCTCAAAAAAGAAAAATTTGGTGGATTTTGGTGGAAACACAAATCAAATCCGTGCCAACCTAGAGCTCTGATACCATATGATGTAGGTTGGTCCCGATTTTCATGGATTTGTGCGGAGGGAACGATGAACACGAAGAACACGCGACGAACGAAGAACACAAAAGAGGGGAAATCGACAACACAAGGGTAAATAGCAAGTAGCAACTCGGCAAGATTCAATTAGTAGCAATCCCCTAGGGTAGCCCCTAATTCTATCTCCCAAGCACACCTTACTCTTAGGATTGTTTGTCCAATTGGTCAATCCAACCAACCCAATCTAGCCACTCAAAGAGGGAAGATTACAAGTAATCACAACTACAAGCGGAGCTTTGGTATCCACGAAGGGATCTTCTCCACAAGGGGAGGCCTTGGTTCATCTCCACAAGGGGAGGACTTGATTCATCTCCATAGGAGGAAAGAGACACTTTGAGAAGAAGGAGCAAGGCTCTACTTTAGTTCCCAAATCTTAATCTAACCCTAACCCTAGGGAGGAGGGGGGTATTTATAGTCTAAGCCACGAAGTGGGGAAAGGTGGAGATTACAAGGCCACACGGGCCCAACACGCGTGCAGGAAACGGGGTGCCGGATCATCCGGCGTTTGGTCCGGCGGACTTATGCTGGCAGGGGGGCGGATCATCCGGCGGTTGAAACGCCGGATGGTCCGGGGGCTGACGTGGCGCTCCGTTTCAGCGATGCTCCGCGCGACTCCAGCTCCAGGCGCCGGATCATCTGGTGGCTTTTCGCCGGATGGTCCGGCGGTGACAATGAATTCGGCCCGAGAGGCGCCAGATGGGTGCTGGAACGTTCCGGCGGGTATCCGGCGCGCCGGATCATCCGGTGGAAGGCGTCGGATGGTCCGGCGACCAGATTTCCTGCACGCTTCCTCCGCTTCTTCCGATTCTTGTCCATCTTCTTCTCCATCTTCCTTGGACTCTTGGGCAACCTTGTTGGCTTCATTCCTGAGTGTGCACACTACCTCTTCCTTGTCCATTTCTTATCCATCTCCTTCATCATCTTCGACCAACTCTTGGACACCATCGGAGGCTTCATACCTGTGTATGCACAGAGTATTCGAATGAAGTAGCAAGCCATTCAAAGGAGTGTCGAAATCACACAAAGAGAGGAGCGAGGTCACCTTTTCATGAAGTGCCTTGACTCTTGTTCTTGTCATTGGTCCACTTGTTGTAGGAGCCGTAGGTTGGGCTACATCATATTCCTTTGGATACCTGAGAGGGACATCTTTATTGTCACCCTGTTTAAGGTGTGACGTTTGATGCAATCAGATAGCCTCCAGAGATAGTGATTAAATATGATCTCACGGTCGAAGGTTTGTGTACTACGTTCTCTACATATTGGGTGTACGTCCACCACATCATTCACCTAATGATATGACTCCATTATCAATTGACATCCATATCCATGATCAGGAAATCTTGATCATCTGTTGATCTCAATGGACTAGTAAAAAGGCTACTAGGGACCTGGTTGTATACATACCACACAGTATTAATGTTTCCGCTCAATACAGTTATAGCATGGTATAAAACATATCATGAACAATCAAGATATGACAAATAAAATATCTTTATTAATTGCCTCTAGGGCATATCTCCTTCACGCTCTACTGGCCGTCGCTTCCTCTCTCCTCCAGATCAGATCTAGTGCAAGCTATCGGCAAGCTGCTGCTAGTCTATCTTGCAGATTCCACTCCTCATGGTGTGTTGACCGAGATCTTGTCACGGTGTCATTGAAGTAGTACGTGTGGATACCTCAGAGATGGCGTATACTTCCGGGTTGGCGAGCCAGCCTTGCGAGGAGATCACTCTCGCGTCTGGGAGGTATAACTTAGGTTCGAGACTTGGAGTACTTCATCGATATCGTCAACGTCCCGTTGGTTACGTAATCGTCGGGGGCATAATCTTGTTTTCTGCACCTGGATGGTGTATCCTTATTGCTTGTGCATGTGTAATTTTTGTTTCGCAAAACACGTTCCCCAATAGAGAAAGAGTTTGCCAGCCTATGATGTCCAGAAATCCAAAGTGTAAGATTTTCCCGATATTGAGACGGCCGCCGATATGAATCCTACAGAAACCCATCAAAAATCATAGTTTATGAAAACAACTTGCCCACAATGGTGCCAGCTGTCCTGGTATTTTTTTCTTATAAAAGATATAGGGGGTTGATGCGTCCACTAGATTCCGATGGTAGAACCGGAGACAAATTTATACGGTTCAGTCCGTGAAAAATAATCGTCTAGTAGAAAACCCTAGTCTCGTTTTTGGCTGGATCTATTCTTTATACTCAAGTGTGACCTCAAGAGGGTTTCTTGATTGTGATATAATATTGGTGGTGTATGATCGATGATGGATTGATATGACTTTGCGGGCTCCCTCCCCGCCATATAAAACAACTATGGATTATGGTTACAAGAAATGAGTCGGTTTACATGTGAATGTCGGGATGTAACCCCGGATACCCCAAATTTAATGGTTTTTGTAGAGTTAATAGAAAGAGAAGTAGGAAATAAACGGTTAAGAGATAAAAGAAAGGCAAAAGAAGCTCGGCTGGGCCGAGTTTGCCCAGCCTCGGACAGGTCGAGCTGTCTCCATCTCAAGCCGGCAGACCTCTCCAGCCTCGGCAGGCCGGCAGCCCTCTCCAGCCTCGGTAGGCCGAGTTATCCCTCCAATCTCGGATGGGCTGAGATATGCAGCCTCGTAGCTGGCGCCTACTGCCTCGGCGGGCCGAGTGTGCAGCCTAGCGGGCCAAATCTTCCTCTGCGGGCCGGCGGTGGTGGACCGAGGTCTGCTTACCTCGGGCAGCCG